>OU744336.1:14800000-15483178 GCA_916610165.2 Gymnosoma rotundatum
AAGAATTTAGAATTTTTAAAAAATCCATCAATAGATGAAATTAGTACTTCTACTCTGAAAACCTTAGGAACGAATTTAAAATTATTTAAAGACTACAATGACTTCGACAACAACAATAACAATAAACGAAACGATAAAGAGGATAACAATAACTACAACAACAATGATAATTTAGATGATGATAATAGCAGTTATGAAGATTATATAGAGACTGATTTAAAAATGGAAAAAACCACACCGGCTTCTATGGAACAACAAGACGATCCTGTCATTCCACCAACAACCATAACGTTTAGTAATGTGGCAGCTGCTGGTATTTTAGGCAACTCCAATTCCAATATTGATGGAATTGTGTTGGGTAATGAAGCTGGTGGAGTTGATGGTGCTGGTTCAGTTGTGAGTTTTAATGATGCTTCCCCACCGTATGCTGCTGTTGATGACAAATACGGTAAGATTTAAAATAATAAATATGTATTTGAGAGAAACTCGTTTTACAAAATCTAATATTAAAGTGTTTCAGAAATTTAGTTACTAAATTATTTATGTTTTGGTAATACGAGGGATGCTCCATATATTTCTGGCCTAATAGTGAAAATGCGAATATTTATAATCAAAAATGGTTTTATTGTTTTTCAAAGTATTCTCCAGCATGATTTATACACTTTTGCATGCGCTCAAACCAGTTGTCGAAGCACTTTTTCCACTCCGATTGAGACACCTCTAAAACATGGTTTTTGAACACTTCAACAGCTTCTTCTGGCGACGAAAATCGTTGACCACGCATTTTTTTCTTGATGTCACGAAGTCATTGGGTGCCAAGTCAGGGCTGTACGGCGGATGACCAATTAATTCGACGTTTTGGCCGGTCAAAAACGCTCTTGTTTGAGCTGATGTGTGAGAGCTCGCATTGTCATGGTGAACAATGATTCGTCTTCTCTTGTTGGTTTTTCGAATTTCTCCGATGACTTCAGGCAAACAAATTGTAGTGTACCACTCAGAAGTGACCGTCCTACGTTGCTCACGCGGAACAGTCGCCACATGACCAGTTTTGCCGAAGAAACAGGCGACCATTTGCTTCAAAGTGCTTCTTCTACGAACAACTTTTGTTGGATTTGGTTCGTCTTTGAAGACCCACACGGTCGATTGTTGTTTCGTTTCGGGTTCATACGCATAGATCCATGATTTGTCACCTGTGACGATCTTATAAACGTCTTTTGAAGCACCGCAATCGTATCGACACGAGCCTTTTTTTGAGCGACTTTCAAATTGTGCGGGATCCAACGAGTACAAACCTTATTTACGGCCAGGTGTTCATGCAGTATCGAATGTATGCTGGTGGAAGAAATGTCCAAGGATGTCTCTATCTCTCGGTATGTCCCATGTCGATCTTGCATTATGAGTTCACGCACGGCATCAATGTTCTCTGGCACAACAGCCGTTTTTGGACGACCTTCACTGAATTCGTCTTTGAGCGAGCTTCGGCCACGATTAAATTCATTATTCCAATGTTTAACAGTGATATAGGATGGTGCTTCATCGCCATACAAAGATTTAAGTTCATCAATGCACTCTTGTCGTGATAATCCACGTCGAAAGTTGTGAAAAATGATGGCACGAAAATGTTCACGAGTTAATTCCATTTTTTTCTATATTAATTTTTTCAAGTCACTATAAACAACACAAATAATGGTCGTACGTCAAAAGGTATTGAGTACGAATATGCTTAAAAATGACAAACTTTCCAATGGAAATGTCAGATTGCACTTGGCAGCCCTCAGTGTTGCCAGGCCAGAAATATATATAGCAGCCCTCGTAATTGAAAGTACTTTAACAAGTCTACAACAAACGCAATTGATGCAAACAAAGAGCTCTTATAACAGAAAGCGGTCAGAATATGCAAACCGAATCGAGCCCATGTTTTTCCATGCAACAGTGCTCAGCCTCAAATTGTGAGATTTTTTAAAATCTTGTTTAAAAATAGCGATATAAAAATATTGTTGCACTCTCCTTTTAGTCTAGACGTTGACCCTTCTGATCACTACTGTTTTCATAGCTTGATTTAGCTTCAGAACTAGGTACAAAAGAGTGGCTTAAACCGTTTCTAACCTAAAAGTAGAAGAAAAAAGTGGAATCCATAAATTGCTGAAAATATGGAAGTAATTCAATTTTTACACTCATATTTTATAAAAAAAAGAGTGGAATATATTTTATATCCTATATAAGGCATTGAGATTTAAAAGCTTCTATTACAGTTCTTCAGAAGTTATTTCGAATTCGATTTATCACAAAAAAAAAGTTTGACATTTTGTTACACTTCTTATTGCTTTCTGTACATCTGCCATTCAAACTCCAAATCGAACCTAATGTAACCAAACAACCAAAAAAAGCAATAATGAGCAACAAAACGTGCCAATAAAGAATTAATTTACTTAATACAAAAAGCACTTACTATAACAAATTGTTATCAAACAGATATAAAAATTTATTTGAAAGAAAAATATCAATGAAACATTTTGCTTAGACATGCAAAACGTGTTGAAGCTGTTACAAGGTTTCCTTTCTTTTTCCTTGGTAATACATTCAAACATACATACAAAGACCAAAAACATAAGACATTAAAAGGCTCATTGCCTAAAGCCTTTTTTTTCATTAGCAATGAAAAAAAGGACAGCTATTGAACTTACTAAACAAAGAAAGTGGCGCAGCATGACCGAAGTTATATAGGGCGTTTTTATTAAGCCCGATAGAACTTTAAATTGTAAAAAATTAAATTATTATGAAGAATTTTTGTATACAAAAAACCAGAACACGGCATTAATATTTAAGAATTATTCCGGCCATATGGCCACCGCGGCAGCTCATAACGAAGCGCATGCTTGCCGTAAGTCACGAATAATAGGAACAATGTTGGCCTCCACGTGGCTCCACAGGAAATAATCGAGAGGTGTTAAATAAGGTGTCAAATCGCACAACCTTGGAGGCCAGTTGACAAGTCCATTTCTCGAAATCAACTTGTCGGCGAATTTTGATTTCAGTAACTTGATGGTTACTGTCGCCGTATGGCACGTAGAGCCATCTTGTTGAAACCACATTTTTTCAGGATCAATGTCATCCATATTTTTAAACAAAAGATCATTAATCATGGTGCTGTAATGATTTCCATTGACGGTAACGTGAGATCCGGTCTCATTTTTAAAGAAATAAGGTCCGATGATGTCAACAGTGTGCAAACCATACCAAACGGTGCATTTTTCTGGATAAAATGGAGTCTGTAGGGTATGTCGTGGTTTGGTCTCACCACATATGTAGGAATTTTACTTACTAAGCCAAAAATTAGTCTCATCCCTGAACACAGTTTGGCTATAAAACAACGGGTCAGTTAATAACTGCTCTAGAGCCCAATCGACGAAAAAACGATGCAGAACTAGACTATTCATAATGATTTGCCAGAGTTTACTGATCTTAATAAGCAAAAAAAAATTTATCAAAATTTAATTTAAATTTTTATTTTCTTTTATAATTTCAAGTTCAAGTTTGAAAAAACACCCTTTGATTTAAAAAATTCTCCAGCCTATATGTTATGTAGATTAAGCAAACAGTTCTTAGATAAATAAAAGAAAGAATTTAACTGTTTTTGAATATTGATTTTAGTTGGCCTTTCTTGCTTGTCTTTATGCTTAACTTTCAGGGTTGAAGTCATATTGAAGATTATACTTAGTCTTGTTATAAGGCATCAATGCCCTGTCATTTTTTCCGGATTTCTCCGGATTTAAATAAAAATTTCCTTCAAGGTCACTTCAAAAGCTATTTAAACGTATTGTTATGACCGTTTATACATCTTATTTTTGTCTTGTTTAGTTTTAAACTAAGTTTTAATACCCTGTCCGTCCGTCTTCGTGTTAAAATCAACTTTGCCAAGGCACTAGATGAGCTAGAAAAAATCTAAGTATGAAAATCTATCGGACATAGTTTTGAAAATGTTTCTGTTGAAAGCTGCAAGATCGGGCCATGTCTTATTAGGCAGCAGAACTCTACGTCTGCCTCTAATTTTTCAACTTTTGTTTGTAGGTGGTTGCTTTTTCTAATTAATCACCTCTTACCATTTATCGACCACAATTAGTTGGGACAACAACCCTAAGAAAAACTTTATTTTTGGCGCTTACTTTAAGCAGAAAATCTAAATGGTAGGGAAGATTTTCTCATACTAATTTATTTGTACCTTTGGGTATAATACAATCTCACTTGTTCATATTCGTTTTTTATTCTGTTTTTCTTAAGTGGACAAATTTTACGAGAGCACAATGTGATGAACATTGACATCAAACATCTTTAGGAATATTCGAACATCTTTAGGGATATTCCTGAGATATTGTGAAACCTTTCTTATGACTTATCTGTTGATTGAACTTGGAAGATGAGAACCTTTTGTGACTCCCTAGTTTATTATTATGTAGCTTTTTTACGCATTAAATGGAATGGTGTATAGCAAAATAAGCCACCAGGGGACTTTTGGGGCTCATGAAAAAAAAATTAGTTAGAACTAACGACATAATTTTTTGTAAAGAAAATATAATAAATATATAATATAACATAACATAACATAACATAACATAACATAACATACCACACCATACCAATTTAAATCAAGAATTTTGAACAAATACCGAATATCAACGACCAAAGCTGCCAGCATTATGGGTCTCATTTTGAATCCCTTCGTTTCTTAATGATTTTAGCACCCGATTAGTAATTTACTATAACTTTAGTTTCAAGTCTCGTCTTACCACTAATTTTTCTTTCGAATGCAGTGGTTTAATAACAGAGTGTCTCGTACATAGTTGTTGTGATCTGTTTGCCCGTGATTTTAAACCAAATGCTTGTTAGTGCCTGGCATCAATACCCAATTTAAGCTACTTTCAGAGCACAGCCTGTAACTATCGAAATATTTGGTTTTCATCCTGGCCAGATGATATCATGATTTGTTACTAACGTAGTAATCCACCTCTATTATATTCAAACATATCACTAAACTTCCTTTTGATGGGTTACTGCATCAGAAATAAAATCTTTCACCTTCTGCGACGTTTCCTTGTCTACCTCTTGCAAGTTTTCCTACTGGACTGTAAAAATCAGAGTTACCTAAAGGACTAACCTCTACATCTCTTGGGTGACTTTTTTCTTTCTTCTTGTCAGATAAATCATAAAATTCTCAAAACATAGAGAAAATATCTCTACTCTCCTAAAGCTTCCTATGCGCAGATAAGTTTATATTGAAGCTGAAGTTTGACAGATATTCCGAGATTACTTTCATTAATTGCACCTGCAATTTAGTAGAGACAAGACGCAGCTGCGAGTCTGCCACTGGTTGCCACTCAGTTATGGTAAGCTGTACCGTTATGCTTATCAGCTGACTGCTTCCAAAATTAGTAACAAAATGCATAAAAAAAATGATAGATTCATCAAAAATTTTCAATCTAATAGATTATTGGGAACTAAAGCTCTTTTGTTAGAAAAGCACCAACATTGTTGTATTTAAAGATATTTTTTGGGCTTAGATCCAGAGAAAATATTTTTAGTTGTCATTTCCTTCGTCGGTACTTCTTCATAGCATATTCGCCGGCGAAGTAAAATAATTAATAAAATGGCTATATCTATCTCCTTTTACCACCTGTCTTCTCTCTCATCTATCCCTTTCCTAAAGAATGTAGCACGGTTACAATAACTAAGTAGGTATTAATGGCTGAAGTGCTACTTCTCTTTAAAAAAAAAAAAAAAGAGATCAGTATTGTATAAAAAAAAAAGATTTTTAGCGGTTTCAGAAAGTAGTATATCAATCTCCTTCTAAAAAGTTTAATAAATCAAGTAAGAGTTCTAACATCGGCTATATTAAATCTTTTATACCCTTCACTATCTATGTAAATACAGTTTAGTGAAGTAACTCCAATAAAAAAAAGGCAAATAATGGTTTGACAGAGAATTAAAAAATAAAAAAAAATGTGTACTGCATATATATAATTTAACATAAAAATGACATTGGCTCTTAATGGGTTAAGCATTTTTTTAAAAATTTAGTATTTCCGAAAACATCTTTTCAAAAGCTTTAAAATGATACCCATATTGATATTTTAAAAAATTTGAAAATTTCAGAGCCCCGTAACTCGGAAATATGGGAGAGCGCCAATTTTCTCAATTAATGTTTTTCTTTCTTATTTTTTAATTCTCTATCGCCATATATTTATTTTTTTGATTTACTTTGTTGTTTCAAATGACATGAAAAAATCAGAGGTAGGCGTGGTGTTTTGCCTGCTGCCTCGAAGGACATTGACCGATCATGCTGATTTTCAATAGCACCTCTTGTGACACTATATGTGATCGATTACATATTTATTTTATTTTTTTTTTTAACAAGTTTGCCGAGGCAAACGGACGGACAGACGGACATAACTCAATAGATTTCGCTATTCATAAGAAGTCAGAATATATATACTTTATGAATTCGGAAAAGGATATTGTAGATATTACACACGGATTAGAAATTTAGTTATATCCATTTTCCACTTTTTGTGGTGAAGCGTATAAAAATAATAATTTTGCAAAATACACAATTATTTAGAATTGTTCCACAGAACAGCCCATGTTCAGAACAGATATTTTTAGGTTTTCGGTTACATGCAAAAATTGTTTACCCCTTTAATAATCATGTACCACACGTTTTTAAGAACAATTACGGTTAAAATAACACTTTTAACACTTATTTAACCTGCGTGTGTTTAATTTAAATTTACGTCATTTACAGCTGTGGCCAGCCAATGAAAGTTAGGTTTTGTGGTTTTGTATTCAACTTTGTTTGTTAATCTTACGAGGAGAAGTCAAAAAGTTTTTAAACTTAAATAATGAGTTTTTAAAAATTTCAATGTAGTCTTCTTAAAGTTCTGCTATTTTATAAATTTAAAAACTTAGAAAGAGTATAAAGAAATAAAAAATTTAATTCGGTTTAAGTTCAAATTATAAGCAAAAAGCAAGAACAATTATAAGTGACGATTAATAAAGAGAACTTCATAATAAACTTTAGAATGTATGTAGACTTCACCTTGGTTGATTATAAATATTCCTAATATTCTTATTTAACAAATAAGTTGGCTAAATATATGCTTGATTTCCAACGTACACAATTTAAAGCTGCTTTCAAATGACATGTTTTTTACATAAGACTTTTTTAGTTTAAAAGTATATATATGTAATTTCGCCTATTTGTCAAAACAATAACACGCGATTTAATTAACTAACGCACATGTGTAATTATATCTGACATAACGCTTTTTGGTGTTAAAAAAAGCCGTGGTATTTGACATGTTATATTTAAAAACATGTCGTCTAAAAGCATCTTAAGAAAGATAGATGCGAAAAATGTATACACAAAATTTTATAAATATTTTTTTTTCCTAAATAAATTTAGATATTTTAGTTAACGTGAATTCAAGCAGAATTAAAAATATTTTCAATAATAGATTATTTCGTGCTAATAAAAAAGGTATAATCTTTTTTCGTGCTTTTTTCTATTATCCCGATTAATTATTTAAATCACCGATATTGATTATTGAGGGTCAAATCTCGTCTCGATGGCCATTTCGTTACAGCTTACTTAACTCTTCAGGAAACTTCTGACAAACATTTTAAATAAACTAAAAATTTTTGTCTAAACAATAAAGCAAAGACAAAAATCAAAGTTTAAGCAAAAACAACAATAACCAATAGTAATTCTATTTTTCTTTCTCTGCTGTATAAGGCAGAATTTTTTTCGGCTCTTTTACACAGTTGAAAGATGATGAAAAATAAAATATGACAAAACGCTACGATAATTTATTTCTTTGCATGGGCACTTGGCAAATATTAAATTAAACAACGGAAATTTTTTATCATATTAATTTATTTTTAAAATAAGAAGAAGAAGAAGAGTTAAGTAAGCTGTAACGAAATGGCCATCGAGACGTGCATTGACCCTCAATAATCAAAATCCGTAATTTAAATAATTAATCGGGATAATAGAAAAAAAGATTTTATTTTTAAAATTAATTAATATAATAAAAAAAAATTCTCGTTGTTTAATTTAGAAAAAAATATATATTTTAACATAATTCCCTGAAGTCATTGATCGTTTGGATAAGCAAGTTTCTAAAGAAAACTTTGTACCTTTTTTAAGGCCCAATTTTAGTTAAGCTAATGCTTAAAGCTTTTTCGAAACCTCTTTAACTGAATTATCTTTTTAACCAGATTTTTTCCTTTTTTTGCAAACACTTATTGCGGCACCCTCGTATTAAACTTATACAGGCATAACACACATTTATTTCCGTTACAAACATGTGTTTTAATGTTGGCCTTTCTTTAAATAAAATTTCAAATACTTGTGCTGTTCATTTTGGTTGAGCAGCCAAAAACGATCGATAATGTCTCAAGTCTTTCTTAACTTTTGATTAGAAGTTCTTTGGTTGTGGTTTTAAACACTTGTTAAATTATTTTAAGGGTTTTGTGGCGTGATTATTTACATGTAAATAATTTATTTATAGTGACCTGTTTAGAAATGTGCAATAAAGGTGAAGAAGGGGGAAAACTATATCAGGCATCAATTCATAATATGTATATAGTTAATTTTCTGCATCTCTCAAGAACAAATTGTCTGCTCTGAAGTTTTAGGTAGAACTTAAGACTCAGTGCTATAAGCCACAATAAAAACTAGGTAAGGTGCCGCAGAATAAATATATAATAATAATTCGTCAGTATTTATCTTTTTTAACTCTTGAGTAGTTCTTGCCCTTTTTTTATTTTATAAAATGAGAATTAGTAACAAGACAGGTGGTGAAAGCAGAAAAATATAGCCATTTTATTAGTTATTTTACTTCGCCAGCGAAGATGTACCGAAAAAGGAGGCTGCATTCTGTAATTTACATTCTATATATGTATTTATACCATTAAACAGAAAAACACATTTTTATTTTTTGATTACCGCAGGGGTTGAACCCTGGTCAACCAGATTTGCAGTCATTGTACTTACTACCATGACTACAGCAGTCTCACCTTATAAAACCTTATAAGCGTGTAAATTCAAATATTTATTCAAAATTCGTATCAGTAATGATTGTGACATGTTAAATTATTGAAACGACGACAATTCGAGGTTAACGACTCTTCAGCTCACAAACAACAGCAATGTGTTCCGTATAATAAGAATCGGTTAAATGAAATTTGCGCACAATTCTCGTAATTTTCGATCGATTATGGTCGATTATGCGGCCCAAAAAGAAACATGAAGTGCACGAAATGCATTTTGATTTGAACGACTACTTTCCTAACATACTTAAACAATCGTAACGCGCTGCTCAATTTTGTACCTCTCAATTGTTGAATTTGTGAAACACTGAAACATAGAAATCTCATATTAAGTTGAGCAAAAAGCTTGACGTTAAGCTGTGACTCAGAATTAACATTGTGCATTATGGATGGTTCACTCGTTGAAAAGCCGTATCAATTTAAACCTCTCTATCACTAACTCTGGTTCATAACTCTTGTAATGAGGTCTCAATTTTAAAGCTTTTTTAAACTTTTGTAAAAAAAACTGCAACTCCATTTGGGTCTCTTGGAGAACAAAAAAGAATGATCAGGGCTGTGTTGACGATCGAATACTGGGGTATATATTCAAACAATATCTTCTGGCCTCTACCGCATTATATGAGCTTTTAGTTGCACTACGTTACTCAAAGATCTGTAGTACTTTTGGGGCTGTGACACAAGAAGGAGAGACTCATTTATAAAAAAAAATAAAAAACTGAAAATATATTTAGAAAATGAAATTCATGTATGCGAACTTAAGCCGTATTAAAATTATTCATTAAGTTCAACTAAAAATTAACTTCAAAATTAGCAAGTAAGAGTGCTATAGTCGGATATGCCTAATCTTATATACCCTTCACCATATATGTTAATCTAGTTTAGTAAAGTAACTCCAATAAAAAAAAGCAGAAATTTGGGTGGCGGAGAATAAGAAAAAAAAAATAAGTAATCGGTTCCTAATGGGTTGAGCAATTTTAAAAAATTTTTGTATTTCCCTAAAGATCATTTCAAAAGCATTAAAATGAAAGTAATTCAAAATATTTGAAAATTTCAGAGGCCCGTAACTCGGAAAATATAGCCGAGAGACAATTATTTCAATTGCTGCTTTTTTCTTGTTTTTTAATTTTTCTATCGCCCCATATACGTGTTTTTTTTTTTTTTGTTTATTGGAGTGACTTCATTGGTCCAAATAATATGGAAATTTGTTTTGCCAGCTGCCTCGGAAAAAATGGACCAATCGTGCTGATTTTCAATACCACCCCTTTCGACAGTATGTCTGACCGATTGGCGTATTTAAATTTTCTCTAGCTGATCTAGGGTCTTGGTAAACTTGATTTCATCACTAACACGGCAGACTGATGGACAAACGGACATCGCTCAATCGACTTTGCTATGCATAAGCACTTAGAATAGTTATAATTTATGGGGTCAAAAATAGATATTAAAGAAATTACAAATCACCACTTTTGTGATGAAGGGCATAAAAATATTAAAAGCTTTTTAATGCATCGGCATAATTAAGCGCGGTGTCATGTAATTCATTAATTAATACAAAAAAAAATTAACATAAAGATACTAGTAAATAATTTTTCATTTTAATAATTTTAGAAACTAAAATAAATTTCAACTTAAGCCTATTAAGTCAAATTACAATTTTATAATTATAACAAATAATTTAATCGTGCTTGATTCCTTCAAATATAAATATTTTATGATATTCTCAACTACAAATGTGTCGCCTAGATGTCAGCACTATATAATTTTTACACGTGACATCTTTTCAAATGACATAAGCCATTTTGTTTTATTAGAAGGTAGTACAGTTTTAACCATGGACAGGTACACATTGCAACAACGCGTTTACATCACTCAAAGTTATTATGAAAATGGGCGTTCTTTGAAAAATACTCAAAGCAAAATTTTGTTTAGTGACGAATCTCAATTCAAAATTTTCGTATCTGGGGTGATAAAAATCCTCGTGTTATTCATGAAAAATCACTACACCCACAAAAAGCTACTGTTTAGTGAGCATTTTGGGCAAATGGAATCATTGGGCCATTTTTCTTCGAAGATGATGCTGGAAATGATGTGACTGTGAATGCTGAGCGATACCAATCAATGTTGAGAGACTTTTTATGGACACAGTTGAATCATATTGATGTGTCTGACGTCTATTTCCAGCAAGACGTTGCTACATGTCACACAACTCGAGAAAACATTACGCTTTTGCGATAAAAATTTTCTCAACGTGTAATTTCACGAAATACAGATTTCAATTGGCCTCCAAGGTCATGTGATCTAACACCATTAGATTTTTTTGTGGGGTTTTTTGAAAAGTCGAGTGTATGCTAACAAGCCACAAACAATTAATGATCTAAAGAACAACATTCAAGTTGCAATTCGGGAAATAACACCAGCAACATGTCGGAAAGTCATTGAAAATTTCGATATTCGGATTGATGTCTGCAGACGCAGTCATGGTGGACATTTGAATGATATTCTATTCCACTTATATTTGTAATGGAACATACTTTTAATAAAAAAAAAACAGCTTGAAAAAATTGCAAATAGTTTGTGTTTTATTTTAAAGAAACATTTAGGCGCGTTTTTTGGATGACCCTTTATTACTGCGGGAAAATCATATCCATGTGACCATTTCACTATTTGATAATATAGCTCATCAGTGAATTTTATCCAAATTTTGTATAAAAAACTTGAAAGTCTTATATCAAAAGCCAAATTGATTAAATGAGAACTCCATTGATTTCATGCGAATATAATAAAATATTTATATTTGAAGGAATCAAGTACGATTAAAGTAAATTAAAATCAAAAAGATTCCGAATAATAAATTTTCATATTGATATAACAAATAATAAAAAAAATATGAAAAGTTTCGATTTCTCATAAATCTCATTAAGTTTACTGTCAATCAAACACAAGTAACAAAAGCTGACATTAAAAAGCGTACAAATATTCTCCCATCTGCAACTAAATAATAACCCATGTTGGCTTCAACTGCATGTTCGTTTTAAATTATCCGATTAAGTTTATTTAAAATCCTTGATTAGTCAACCAAAAGTCTAAATAGTTTTCGCCGGAATTTTAAGGGGTATTTAACGTTGTTTTAACCTGCTTTAGAACCGAAAACTTAAGGTACATTTAGCCGGCCGTAGAATTCGTAAATGTAGCTGTACAGTAAATGTAAATGTAGTTCTGCTTATAGAATGTGTAAAAACATGTCATGTGTTTTTGATATATTTCTGTTCATCAATAAATAACAACTCAAACTGTTCAAACCAATGATGGCCACTTTTTGTTTTTTTGCAAAAAGTACTTAAATATTTCCATGGTACTAAAAATGATTTTGTTTTATAATAATGAAAAATATAATATTTGCATAAGTTATAGTTGGCCTAACAATTTTACAAAACAAAAAACTTCATAATTTCTTTAAAATTATGTGCGATAAAATTTAACAATTAGAAGTTTAAGTAAAAAAGGACAAATATGTACTTAAAAGGGGGTTTGTACTTCACTTCAATTTTTTATAAAATTTACCATCACTGGCTACATGTGTCACGTAACCTCGTATTGAAATTCTATTTGCAGCAGGTTGAAACGTTACGGCTAAGTGACATTTCAGTCGGCTACGCATTTGCATAGCTTTTCGTATAACAAAAATGATCAGCTGACACATCTAGATTTACATTTCAACATTTACGGTTGGCTAAATGTACCTTTAACCTTGTCGAATACTTCAGCTGTTGTTCCATGGCTTATTTTATTTCCCGAAATTTTATACATTAAAATGTTTCCCCTCAAATTCTTCTCAAATAACCTGTGCCTCGTTTCTGCAACTAAACTGAGAAGTGTCTTACATAAAAATATTGTAGTTATCTTGTTCCATACAGATTGAGTTAGAGTAATTTATAAAAATTTTTCGTTTTATTTTATTTTATAAAATTAATAATTAACTTTAGTTCACTCAAGGTAAAGCTAGATGACTATAAAATTGAATGTGAGAAATATCTCACTTTAGCTACTGAAACGGCGCATTGGTTCCTTATAACAGAAAAACTGAGATCACTCGATTATTTTAATCAAGGTCTCACTGCAGTTATTAAATATTTTAAAGAAAGCAGACCATTCTGTAAACTTTAGGATCTGTCTTTAATTAAATTTTCTTTGATTTAATATTTTTTCTACCAGTAAAGATTTTTATAAAATTAAATTCCAAATAGACAATGAAAATCTTAATTGTCTGTATGCTACCATGACAATAAAACTTCAATAAATTGTCAATGGTTTTTTAACCATTTAAAATGGATAGATAATTCCTTTTAGTTTTTATATTCACGTGTTCTTTATTAGAAAAAAAAATAACATCAATTTAAATGCCACGAAGAAATTAAAAAAAAAAATAAAAAGAAAAATACAGCAATTGCCGATCAAAAGTCAAATGCCAATTCTTAATACAGATGATTTTAACAAGGAGTCACTAGCAGCGTTAGGACAATAATAACATCTAACAGCACCAGTACTTAATACCTCAACTACAAACTACAAGTTCGTTCGTTGTATATTGGAATGAAAGAATGAATTATTATTTTTTTAATATTCAGACAATTCAAATTCCACTTGACTTAATATTTATACTTCAGGTAACAATAGAATAAATAAACGGATAAATGTTTGAGGGTGTAGAATATGAAAATGTTGTTGCATAAAGCATGTTATCTTTGTGGAAGGATCTTGTTGCTGTTCTTTCCATATTCTATTAATTTCATACAATTGAATTGTATTTTATTCAATTGTTTATAAAACTTGTATGTTTTTCTACTCTAAAAAATACATGGATGGATAGAAAAATAATTAAATGTATGTGTGTGTTTGTGTGCATGATAGTGGTAACAAATAACGGAACACTTGGATGGAGAACATAAAACGGAAACGCAAATTTATAGCATCAACAGGAAACCAGATCAGAAGGAACGACGTGTGGTGATTGTGAGAAAAGGACACTGCAAATGCATGTTAGGAAAATAAATTTACATCTACACAAGTAGAACAAAAATCAATTAAATATTGTTTTAGAGAGAAAACTAAACAAAATAAAAACGTTTTAAATATATTTTGAAAGGTGGTGGAAAATAAAAGAACGAAGAAGAAGCAATTACAATTTTTCATTTATTAAAATGACGGTGCAATTCAAATCATTTATTTTTTTTTTATTGAAAACTAATTATTTTAAAACACTTTAAAGCGTCTTCAGACTAAGTCTGGTTGGTAGATTTTTTTGTAAGAAAACTATTTTTTTTTAATTATTTAATTAATAGATTTTCTTTAGATTTAATGTGATAAATTTCCTTTTTTGTTTGGAACGATATCATTTTAAAATATTGTCACGTTTTTCCCTTTTTAGAACAAACGTACGGATTCTTTTGATTGCAAATACCACTGTACTATATTCTTTTACTTTTATGGGTTTCTCTGGCTATACTTCTTGATCCTACCGGTCTTGTGAACCCATGGTCTCGTATTTACTAAACATGCGTTGTTATCACAAACGCAGCTATCCATGCTACACTACTGTGTTACTCCGGCGAGATGTGAACTACTCGATGCCTTGTTTAGTAACCTTAACCATTCACAGACATCTTCACTGCTCCTTTTATTCAAGCCAGTCATCTCCTTTAATCCAGTAGTACAACACACGTCTGCCGTACACTGTTGTTACGCTGTAACACTTTCCCGGCGCAACCGCTACCGTTCTTACTTTTTTTTATTATAAAAGGCTTCTTGACAATTATCTGTTGCTCTTATGTTAAATTGAACGTCTCCACTAAATTATCTGCCATGGCTTCACACAACAATTTCCTTTTTCCTCTCGGGAGGTTTGTACTGCTGTTTATTAATTTTAATTGAATTATAACAATTATTATTTTTTCTCGTACGCATATCCTATGGCGGTATCGAACTCGGACCCGCTGTTTTGCAGTACGCACCTCTACCAACGCAGCCATTAAGGCCGCTCAGCTTCTGTTAGCGAAATTGTGGTTTTTATTCTATACACACACCATTAGTTCAAGTAACTTATTCACCACGCTCATACGGAAATAACAACAGGCGTTTCCAGATTTAATTTTTCGTAACAATATATACATTTCTTTCTTTTTTAAATTCTTCAATAAATTCACTAAAAGCCCATTGAAGGATTCAATCCATACGTAAAGTTGAAATATTTACTCCAAGGTAGATAAAAATCACCAGGACTAAAATAGTTCTGCTGTAGCAAACGTTTAAGCGATAATTATACAGCATGATTAAGAAAATTTTATCCGTCTGCCAATGTCCTTTAATGGTTCTCACAATGACCTGTGCAAAATAGCAAAAATTATACGTAAATCGTTGCACGAAGACGGACAATCGGATACCACAATACTCATCGGAATGTTAGCCTATTATTAATAATGTTCCCCACTTGGCTATTTTTATAACCTTCACCACAAAAAGTGGCAAAAGGGTATATCAACGTTTGTCATTCAGTATGTAATTTCTACAAAATCCATTTCCGACCCCATAAAGTATATATATTCTGACTTCTTATGCATAGCGAAGTCGATTAAGCGATGTCCGTCTGTGTTAGTGTTGTCTCGGCAAACTTGATTACAAAAAAAAAATGTGTCAATCGATTTGATATAGTGTCGAAAGAGGTGCTATTTAAAATCAGCATAATCGGTCTATGTCCTTCGAGGCAGCAGGCAAAACACCACGCCTACATCTAATTTTTTCATGTCATTTGGAACAGTAAAGTAACTCCATTTAAAAAAAAAAAATATATGGCGGCGACAGAGAATTAAAATATAATAAAAGGCATCAAATGAAAAAATTTACGCTCGCCCATATTTTCCGAGTTACGGGGCTTTGAAATTTAAAAAATTTTTTGAAATACGAATATGGGCATCATTTTAAAGCTTTTAAAGAGATCTTTAAGGTAATACTAATATTTTTTTAAATGCTTAACCCATTAAGAGCCGATGTCATTTTTATGTAAAAATATATATATGCAGCACCAAAATTTTTTTTATTTTTTAATTCTCTGTCACCCCAATATTTGCTATTTTGATTAGAGTTACTTCACTAAACCTGATTTACATAGATGGTGAAGGGTGTCTACGATTCGGCATAGCCAAATATACCACTCTTGCTTTGTTTTTATTCAAAAAGATACGTGTGGGATTTGAACTCATGACTAATGATCTTCCGTTTCATAAACAAGCAATCGTCCCTACCAACGAGGGCTCTGCTGCTTATCCGTATGCATCAGATTTATTTTATATTCAGTCTATTCACATGTACCACACATTTTTAGTGGTGGACAACAAATTCTTCATGTCTATTTACCACACATTTACATGGACAACAAAAAGCATTACTGAAGTAGATTACTGAAGTAGATTTGAAAATATTTTAATTCTTTTACCTTGGGCCTCTGGGGATTCTGCTTATAGAAGATTTCCTTTTTTATCAGTTATAGTTCCATCACCATCATTCTAATGTGCAGTCTGTGTCAAATTTCTGATAGGCTTTCGCCGACATTGGTTTAAATTCTTCTCCTCAAGATGTTCGCCCCAAGTCAGTTTTGTATCTAAACTTTCTGAACTTTGAGAGCTTGTCTCGTACAATAAACTATCCTACAACCATGAGTGTAACATCGCTGATGCAGAATGAGACGGAAAAGAAAAGAACGGTTAAAGTAATGACTTATAAATCATCTAAGTATTTCTTTAATATAAAACTCCAAATGGAATATCATTTATAAAAATCTATTCTCCAGATCTTTTCTTTCATAAATCAAATTCTACAGAAAACTCATTTAAATAAAATTTATATGAAACAAGCAAAACCAATATTTCTTTTTGTCATTCTCTTCATCTCTTCTTATTTTTACTACTCGTTTCACTATTCACTCATTCAGCATTCAGTCAACTGTCTCGTAATGAACTTTATTATAATATGTCTGTCCTGTATCTCTATAAATATTTAAACCAGATGCAGTTGTATAGGAACTGCAAGAAAGTAACAATACATACGAGTATAATCCTTTGAACACAAGAAGAAAAAAATTCTAATGAAAATAAATTAAGGTAAAATTAAAAATAGAAAATAAAAACATAGAAGAACATTTTAGGAAAATTTAAAATTCAACAGAAAGTTAGAAATGAAAGAGCATTAACCAAAATAAAGTATCTATTAAAGCTCGGCTTTAAGGAAAATCAATTAGTCGATTTTTTTTTGGCATAACATTTTAATTTAAAAACCAGAAATTATTTGAATAATGGAAAATACCTCCAAAATAGAATTCTTTTATTCAAAAACAGTTTGATATCTTTCCCGAAATTATCAAATCACGAGTATTCTTTTTCGGATTTTGTTCACAAAGAGGATATACGTAATCCTTTTAATAACACTAACTATGTTATAATCAATTACTTCGTCAACGTGTCTTTTATATGTCTCTGGTACTGTAAAGGCTAGACTTTAAATGTTCACAAAAGCTGTATTCTTGTGGCCGCTGCAACAACAATTAATAAAATTACGTTTAATCATAAGGAGTTTCCCCATAAAGACATGATTTTCCAGTATATGACCTTATTTTTCACAATTAGCACACACTAAACACTATGTCCTTTCTAACAACAAGTACAAGAATTAATGGATGATCTAACAGAGATATAGCTTTATGTCTTAAATCGTTACAGGCAAATATTTGGAATTTTAAGAGGGTATGTACCACTGTATTCGCTATAATCAAATTTATTTACATTTAAAATTAAAAACTACAGGCTGTTCTTTATGTCCGCTATAATAATAAAAATAAAAACTAAAATTAAAATTAATTAAAATTAAAACGTGTCCCCATAATATACGAATATGATCGTTCTTTAAAACCATTGTAGGCAGACACCTTAAATTTCAAACAAAAAACAAGTAAGAGTTTCAAATTCGGCTATGCCGAATCTTATATACCCGTCATCATCTATGTAATTAAGTATCTTGAGTCTGAAAAGCAACTATTAGGGCTAAAAATTTGGTACTGCATATATTTTATTTTGCAAAAAAGGACGACAGCTCTTAATAGATTCAGCATTTTTCAAAAATTTTTGTATTTCCTTAAAGATCTCTTCCAAAGCTTTAAAATAATACCCATATTGATATTAAAAAAAAACAAATTTAAATTTTAGAGCCCCGTAACTCAAAAAAATATAGGCGAGGGCCAATTGTTTTACTTAATGTTTTTTTTTCCTTATTTCTTAATTCTCTATTGTCCCAAATATTTATTTTTTTGATTGGAGTTACTTGATTTTTCAAAATGACAGAAAAAAATTAGAGGTAGGCGTGGTGTTTTGCCTGCTGCATCGAAGGACTTGGACCAATCATGCTGGTTTTCAATAGCACCTCTTTCGACACTATATCCGATCGATTGACGTATTTATTATTATTATTTTTTTTTTTTTTGTGAAATCAAGTCATAGTGAGATTTTTTTAATCCGCTATGCTCCCCGAGGGTGTTGATAGGAGCTTTATATTCACCAAGTGCTAAGAAAATCTTCTACCTATGACCTTACAGCTTACAACCTATACACATGACTAAACCCCAAAGAATTATGATAAAATCATTCTGTTAGAGCAGTAAGTTTTCTATACAAAATTGGGGTAAAACCCAATGATGAGCTTTATGAGCAGTAGTGAAATGGCCAGTTAGTAGTTTTAAATAAAAAAATATTTCATGAAATATTTAGATTTGAAAAAATCAACCACGATTAAAGTAAATAAAAAGATTATTTTCTAAAAAAATCTAATAAAAACTTTAAAATTTTTTAAATTTCTTTCTTAATTGGACAAATTAATTGACGACTTCATTAGCATTAAATGATAAATAATGCTTATGATTTTTTAGCATTATCATTATTTTCACTAATGATAATGATTTTTAATGAAAAACTTTCATTGATAATAAGTTCAAAAACAAAATCATTACCATTGACTAATGATTAAATAGTTTCAAATCATTATCATTAATGAATACGTTGCTTGTCTTTGTACACTAGCATTATTTTAAAATGGCATTTTTACCACAAAAATATATATGTTTTAATTTTCTCAGGAAAAATGAGACACTGGGCTGCTACGTTACTTTTAATAAATTATTAAAATTTTCAAATAAAGATCTATCTACAAGGATGTTTAGATTTATTTATTTTCTCCTTACTTTTTAAGTTACTGCTTTGAAAAATTTGCATTTTATAAACACAATTATTTTTGAATTTTCAGAATAAAATCTTTTTTTTTCGTGCTATTTGCTATTATCCCGATTAATTATTTAAATTACCGATATTGATTATTGAGAGTCAAAGCACGTCTCGATGGCCATTTCGTTACCGCTAACTTAACTCTTTAGGAAACTTCTGACAAACATTTTAAATAAACTAAAAATTTTTGTCCAAACAATAAAGCCAAGACAAAAATCAAAGTTTAAGCAAAAACAACATTTACCAACAGTAATTATATTTTTCTTTCTCCACTGTTTACGGCTGACTTTTTTTCGGCACTTTTGTACAGTTGGAAGTGGATGAGAAAAACATTTTATTTTGAAAATTAACTAATTTAAAAAAAAATCCCGTTGTTTAATTTAATTCAATTATTTTTGATTCAATTGCAATTAGTAATTAAACGATTTTATTAAAATGTCATTACCATTAACAAACCCAATTATAATTTAAATAAAATCATTAGCATTAAATGGCAGTTAAATTTCATTCGTTGTCAGTATTACAAACAATGCCAATAAATTTTAATGGTAATGAAAAAATCCCAAGTATGGATACAACACACAATATTCTATCTCTACAAAAAATCTTTCAACACATTTATTCCGCTTTGTGCGAGAGAATTAATTGCAGAAAATTTTTCTATATATTATATTTCTTTTTGTGTAGTTAAAGTGTTAAAACGATTAAATTTTCAAGTTGAGGGTATTAATATTTAAAGATTATGTAAGAAATCGTGTAAAATTTAATTTTTGAATAAATAATCTTCTGCATCGAAATTTGTTAAATTACGAAAAATTAAAGAATAACAGAATTTTTAAATAGTGATAGCAATTTATTGCCAAAACTCTAAGCAACGTGGCCACAAATTCATATGAAACAAGGGAATTGAAATATTGTTTTGACATCTTTAATATCTTATAATACACATACACTCACATGCAAATACATTATACGATCAAACTTATCCAATCTAATGACATTAATCCAAGTAGCAAAAGAATTTTCATTTAAACCCTTTATATCGTTGGTGTCATGACAAAAAGCCCTAACTAACATAATTGTAATTTTACACAAGAAGAAAAAATATTAATAAAAGCTTTACATATCAAAGTTTTATGTCTAATGTATTTCTACAAATGCAGTAAATTTTTGTTACGAGGTGTATTTATTTGAAATGAATTGGAATCACTTAAAAACTTAATTTCGAAAAAACACGAGTTAGGACCTTTTAGATTAGTCCAACGATATGGAACTGAAATTTAAAAAGTAGTAGATGGTTTTGTGTTTACCTAATCAATGCTTGTGTTATCCTGAATCCTCTCTTTACTTCGATGCTTCATTAATCACTTTTTAGATTGCATCATCTCAGTTTTCTTATGCTTTTTAATTTGAACATCAATTTGAAATGTTCTGTTTTTATTGGCATGCAAGAATGCAGAAAAAATACATAAATACATACAAATTAAAAGAAATATATAAACATGTATGTATATGTAGATCCTTACAGACCTGCATACAAACACACAATAATGTTTTATTTGGGTTATAACATACATGCAAAGAAAACCCCTTTCAGCTTGATTAGAATATTAATAAAGTTGAATCTTCTTACATCACAACTATAAATTTGTCTAAAAAAAAACAAAAATTCAATCTGAATGAGTTTACCAGCAACAAAAGAAACTGTTTTGTTTTCAAATAAAAGTGGAAACAAAAAATTTCGAGACAGACAGGTGAAGCGTGTTGATATCTTAACATCTTTTAGGATAATTAGGTAAGGCCACAATAAAGAATAATTTCAGAATATGAACTAATGCCAAAAATATTGTTTTTTTTGCTAACTTTTTAATAATTTTTTCTCATTTTTCTTGTTATAAAACATTTTAATTAACTCTAAAAATAGGTAACTGCTTGTAATATTCTCTAAAGGATTCATAACAACACGATTGTCTTTATGAAAAGTATTTAAAAAAAAGGAATTTTTCGCAACATTTTTACTTTAAAGTATAAGTCGCAATTTAAGAAAAAATTAGCGCAAATAAAATAAATGTCATAAATGTAACATGGTTTAGGAAACAAGTTTATTTTATCAGTACAGAAAAATTGGTCAAAAATACTCATATTTTCTTTAGATATAAATAAAAAATAACAATTAAAAAGAACAAAAACCTAAATCCTCAAAAAATTGATTTTCTACGATAAGTATTTAAATCATTAATTAAAGTGCTATCACCATTAAAAATGTCGTTCATGAAATATACATATAAAATAAAAATGGATCTTCCTTTAGAAACAAGTTCGTTATGCTACACTGGCAAGTTGTAATAATTGCCCTTAAGTCTGTGGGTCGTTAATAATAATTGAAAAAATTACGACTAGCAGAAATATGTTACTCGAAACAATATGGTTTTGATAAAAAATTTTTTCGAGTAAATATTATTCGAATAAATATTATTCGAATAAATATTATTCGAATAATATTATTCGAATAAATATATATTTTTTCTGTTTGCGATCTCTAAGTATTAAAAAATTTAAACTTCTAATTATTTATATTTAATATTTATTTAGTAATATATGAAAAACATTCGTAATATGAGAGATAATTCTCCGAAATATCGATTAAAATTTAATTTTCAAACGCTAATAAGAAAAGGAAGTATAATATCTAACAAATTGTCACTATTCATATATTGTTACGTGCTCCACAGAAACCTAGGCTGAAAAGCGGCCGAATAGCTTATGCTTCATCCCTGTGGAGGTCGCTCCCTCCATCATAATCTCAGGACAGTTGCAACAATTTTCATGCAACAAAAAAAACATAGAAACTAACATTACCACATAAAAACATCCACACAGTAGGAGGGCGATGTTGTTCCACAGCCGTTCTTCCCAACCGTGGTGTGATCCTATGAATCTGCGCATAACTTTACCACTTACCTCATTTTCCGAATCCTAATCAGAATCTGAAAGAGGATTATTAACACGAGTTTTAATGTACTTCTGAAAAAATACAACAACACTAACTGAAACTATTATTTTTGACACCTTTGACTACGAGTATATAGTGAAAAACTTTTGAACAGTGTGCTTTTCAGCTATGTGGTGTTGTAAAGTATTTAACGATAAAAAAGTTCAGAATATTCCAAAAAAAAATTTTTTTTTAATTTTCAAAAGTATGTTATTTTACGACATCAAAATTTTAATTTACACAGAAAATAAAATACGAACGATGATTCACACAGAAAATAAAAATACTTCAATTCATTTCGGCTCAATTCATAAAAAACTGTAAATCTAAAACTTGTAGGCTAATCAAAGTTTTTGGAACTCCTGTCAAAGACCTCCTACTAAATTAAAATAAGAAATAAGGTCGTCATTAAATTGTACTACATTTACATTGTATTATATTTTGAACTTTAATTTGCAATTTAAGTAACAAAAATTACTCACAAATTTAAGCAATTTCATTAATTAAAAATTTACATTAGCTAAAATAGCTTTACGAGTAGAAATATTTTAATATAAAATATCTGCATTAATGGAAGCGTGTATTCATTAAGAAACAAGTGCTTTATCAACCCTACACAAACACTTGCACATACAAAAAAGCACGTACTAATTTACTCATACACACATACGTATGTAAGTAAGTCGTACGTAACTAAAGGGATGAATGAGCATATTCTAATTTAGAACGTGGATATTAACTATTTTTTTCTCATATAACTTATAACATGTGCTTAAATATGTGCTTATGAATACAAGTTTGTTTAACAAGGTGCAATTTTATTTACAGCTAAAACAAAAAGAAGTTTATCTTTAGACACCTAAGTTTTCTTTAGACTACACAGACTTCCTGAAACGTGACATTGAAACAATTTCATTAATATGATGAGTTTGTTGCAACTTTACAAGTAGTACATCCTTATAAAATCTAGTGGCACCGCTACTACTTTAATAAAGAGTAGTTGTTACTTATATTGAAGGTTTTCGTAAGAATTAAAATTATGCGATTAATCGAATAAAATTATTCGAATAATTTTTGATTAAAATTATTTTAATATGAAACTGTAAATACTTTGTAACTTCTTTAATAACTACTAGTTCTTGGTCATATTTTGGGGTTATTATAAAAACTAATATTATTCGATTAATCAAATAAAATCATTCGAATCATATTTTAGTCGAATTATATAAATATGATAATTCAGATACACAGCTGGTAATTTTTATCGTCACTTCTTTAATATAGACTAGTTCCTGCTCATTTTTTCGACTTTTCATAAAAATTAAAATAAAATTATTCGAATCATATTTTGTTCGAATTATTTAAATATAATAACTAAAATACACGGCTTTGATAACAACTAGTTCCTGCTCATATTTGGGAGTTGTCATAAAAATTTCAATTAATCGATTAATCGAATAAAATTATTCGAATCATATTTAACTCGAACTATTTTAATATAATAACTGGCTGGTTATTTTAAATGTAACTACTTTAATAAAAACTAGTTCTTGTTCATATTTTGGAGTTTGTCGTAAAGATTAAAATAAAATTATTCGAATCATTTTTTACTGTAATTATTTAAATATAACAATTAAGATACAAAGCTGCTTATCTTTAATGTAACTACTTTAATCACTTAGTTCTTGTGCATATTTTGGAGCTGCCATAAAAACTAACAATAAATTATTCGAATTATATTTTACTCGAATTATTTAAATAAGATAATTAAGATACACGAGTTTAAGAATAACTAGTTCCTGCTTATATTTCGACTTGTCACAAAAACTTAAAATATTCCATTAATCGAATAAAATTATCCGAATAATTTTTTATTAGAATTAATTAAATTGGAAATTTAGAGAAAAACTTAAATATGAAAATAAATTAAGAAAAATAGCAGTAGTTGAGATTAACAAGTCTTTATATTAAAAAAATATTTGAATCAAAAACCGTTACTACACTCAGAAAAAATTTAAATATTGAGCCGTTATCTTTTCTTTTTTTTTTTTTTTTGTTGTTTTTTTAATAATTTATGATTTTCAAAATTATCTTTTTTAACAATTAGAAGATAAAATATCGAACTTGAACCTATTACAAATTTTGCATTAATGTACTCGAATAATATATGAATTACAATTTTAATTCCTGATTATTTAATAAAAAAAGGTGGAGAATTTTTCAGTTTTTAACCATCACCGAATATTTTTAATGAAACAATTCGAACTCGAATAATTTCTAACCCTATAAGCAACAACACATGAGGCGTTTGTTACTCTCAAGTTTCAATGACAATAAAAAAAAACTGAATGATGTTGAGTATGTCGACAGCAATAAAGTTGAGTACGTTAGTTGAAGATGATTTGAAAATGATAATAATTTCATTGTCAATGATACTGTAACTTATATGTTCATCTTTTACAACAATAGAGTCAAGTAGACGGTACGTTTTTTTTTTTTTTTTGTAATTTTTGTCGTGTGTTTCAGACGTATTTATTGTTACAGTTTTATTCACTACAAACACTTTTACAACAAACTGTGATGGCGGCTTAATTTTATATGCCCTGTAGTTAAGAATTTAAAAAAAATCAAATGATCAAATTATTACGATTTTTCACCCTGTCTGTCAAGTAAAAAAAGCAACAAAAATCGAAAATTTTCTATTTGGGAATTTTTGATCCTTTTTTAGGAATTTAATGTTGATTAGTTTTTAGTATCTTCTTCGACAATTAACCAAGTACTCACTTTTTATAAACCATCTTAGCCCTATTTGTCTACCGACGTTGCCATACTTCTTAAACTTCGCCAATTAACTTTTGCCATTTTTAAAATTTATTTTTTTTTTTACATAATAAAACTTAAAAAAATAGAATACAAGTAATACAACATACTGAGCAATGTTTGTGCACTTGTTTTTTAAAAAACAAATACTGACTAGAGATATTATTTGGAAAAAAAGTTGTAAGACGTTGCCACTTATTTTAATTCGTCATGATTATTAACACATACAAGGCTATTTTTAAAGCGTAAATAATTGCTTTTTTGCCACTCCGTAATATGAAACAGAATATTTCGCAAAAAAAAAAGAGGAATTGCCAAATTTCTTAATGACTGCCTGGATTGAAACATACAAATATTAAATGAGCTTTAGTTTGAAATAATAACTTTTCTCAGACCCTTCAAGAGAAATGCATTCAGAGCAATTTCTTTATTAAATTTAGAAGCATTTAAGGTCTGATTCTGATTTCTATTCTTTCACAAAACAAGAATTTCTTAATGATCGTTTTTTTTTAAACTATCATTTTACCAACATGCAAATTGTGCTACGCAATTTATCCTACATCTATGCTTTAAAATCCCTCAATTCCCATAGTATGCATCCCCAAAGCATTTCGGTACCATAAAACAAAGATGCGGTTTAATATCTCCGCCTTATTGTGTGACACCCCTTAAAACAGTGAGTTCAGTATTTCCAAATAAAAAGTACAAATGGTTATTATGAAAAACTGGGGAAATCCTGACTAATGGTAACGTTGATATTTTATCTTGCCAAAGAAGGAATACTTTAAATATTTATTACAATTTTTTTCTTCAAGAACAGAAGACCTTAGATTTTCTGAAGCTTTAAAAAATTTAAGATAATAAATTCAAAAAAAATTTTTTTTCCTTTGCCAAAAACACTATTCAGTTTAAAGTCAAATATGTTTTCCATGTAACAGTATTTGCTGATAAAATAATGCAATTTTTCATTTTCCTTTTTTTTTAAGTCAACAAACTTTTAAGTGAAAAAGATAAAAAAAAGTTCTAGAAAAAATTAGAATGTGCAAAACACAAAACAAAATCTAGACTTGTAACAGTGTTGGCAGTAACAAGAAATACATTAACAAAATTATAACAACAAAGATGGGATCTAAAAATACCAACAACCCAAGTAGAGAAAAATAAAATTCTAACTAGAATTAAAAGAAACAGAAGGCTAAGAAAAAAAAAACATTGTTATCAGTAATTTGCCAGTAAGTTAACAGTGCATGTGTGTATGCGTGTGAAATAAGAGTGAGAAAATTACTCTTGTTTTTGCTATATAAAACATTTCATCACTTGGTCTTGTCTGAATGGTTCATACAAATTGAAAGCTGAGTAGGTTTTAAAACAAAAGTTGGGATCTGACTTAAATTAAAAAGCACCACATGAACAATCGTAACAAAACAACAAAATGTTGTAATAGTGTTAGTTTACACACTAATCTAAGATAAAAGTGTAAGGAAGCGGATATACACGCACTGCAACATTTAAACATGCATAAACACTAATACATTAAAAAAACAACATCCTACACATTCATATGTTTTTCTGTTATATTCTTCGAGTTGCTATTGTTTTTGTAGTTGCTTTCTTGTTCTACAACTGCAACAACATTCCAATTTATGTTGTAATTTTAAGCTGTTTTATTGTTGGCGTTAACATTTTCAAAGAAAAACAAAGCTTGAGCTCAAGCACACATGCATGCACAAACATACAAATTATCACATAATATTTTCTGTTTTGCCAGTATTTCAAACACTTAATGTCTACACCACTTGGGCTGGCGTCCTTCCTGATCTGTCTGTCTACCTTTTAGACTAAAAAGTTGTGTTAACATACAAACAATGATAAGCAGCCCAAGACAAATTAGTAAAAAAAAAACAAAAGAAAAGTATTACGCAGAAGGTACCAAGTACAAATGAGTACGATAAAAACAATTTTGAAAAAAAAGTTAAGAACAAATAGAAAACATTTCATTAGAAGGACAAAGTATTAAACGTTTGTTTGAAACACAAAACAAAAAAACAACAAAAAACGAGAGGTTCATTGTTGTTGTTAGAAACAATATTAAAGTATAATCGTGATAACAAATGATTATTTCCCTTTGTATTTGTCTACTTCTATTGAATAATGTGCCATATCATGTTTTATTCAGTCATTATTTATGAAAACAAATTACTTGAAAAGAGCAAGTGCTATTAAATTTATAAAACTCAAACTTAAATATTCTTCAATACATTCATTTTTCTTTAGGCGATAAGGAAAAATATTCCGTATGCTTTAAATATAATTGAAAATTAAATTAAAGGACTAAAGGCGTCTTAAAGTGGTTTCTGATGTCGTGTTTTTAATTTGAAATTTCTGTGTTGAATTAAAGATAACAAATATTGCGTGCTATCATTAATCTGCTATTAAAGTGTCGAAGCCAAAGCACGAGATCGGTAACTGCAAAGGGGCGGGGCGTATTATTACATTTTAACTTGAGTAACCATTAGGGATTCCTGTGAGAAATGACAAAAATTCTAAATGTACTTGTCCTATGACGTGTGAAAATGCGAGTGAAACAAAAAGTTATAAACTTTGACAGTTGGCTTAAAAGTGTAAGATAACTGTCGAAAATTTAATGCATATTTATTAGACTGATTGAATATTCAATTGATTATACTCAATATGCCAGATCTAAGAAATTAGGTTATGGGAAGTAGGACAAAAGGAAAAGTACTTGCGAAAATTCAATTTGTAGATTTGCACATTGAAACTGACTGGAAGGACTTCTGCAGAAAATTTATTATACATGCACGCAGAACGAAGACATGGTTGTGTTATGGTCACAATAACCATATTATGTTCTTTGTAACAATGTATAGTTGCGGAGAACCAATTATAGTTGTTTTCACCAAAACGTTAATCACGATAAACATATTTTATTTTATTTTAACGATTACATGGTTACTGTGCACAAAACATGCAACATGGTTGGTTTTAACCTAAAAAAATTTCAACCACAACCAAAGTTTTATAACTTATTAAAAATAATGTAAAACATTCCTCTTTAATTGTGCATACTTGGAATTTTTACAGCGCGAGTTGGAACGGGTTTTGGGCACACACATTTCTGTATTATTACGATTTTGCCATCTTTTGTTGTTTCCATAAAAATGGGCTGATCCCGTAGAGAAATCAAAATTTTAAAAATTTAAAAATGCCCAAAACCCGTTCCAACTCGCGCTGTTAAAAATTCCAAGTATGCACAATTAAAGAGGAATACCTCACACACATTTCTGTATTATTACGATTTTGCCATCTTTTGTTGTTTGAATAAAAATGGGCTCATCCCTTAGAGAAACTCAAATATTAAAAATTTAAAAATGCCCAAACCCGTTCCAACACGCGCTTTTAAATATTTTAAGTATGGCGAACTATAGAAGGACACCTCGCAAGCAAATCCCAATTATTTTGGTTTTGCCATATTTCGTTGTTTCCATAAAATTTACAGTTTGGATGCATAGACCGCATTTTATTCCTTTAACAGAGCTATGTTATCTTTCTAATAGAGCTCTGTTAAATTAAAAGGTTTTGGCAAAGCTAAAAATTTTAAAATTTATCTTCACACACATTGTTTTTAAATAATTTTTATTAATGAATAAAACAATAATAAGTCTTTTATATCAGGAAAATTTTGCACATTTTCAGCCATATTATTATATTTTAATTTAACCACTTAATGTTTACATTTGAACATAATTATGTTTATACTTTACAAAATTATTGTTTAGCTAGACAACAATATGGTTGCAAATGTAACAATACTATGTTTTGTTAGCAACCATTATATGATGCTCTTAAATTATGGTTACCTCAACCATGTTTTTTCTTAGCGTGTGCAAACTGTTCGGCTAAAAAAAAATTTTTTCCCTGTAACGCTTAAAACTATTTACAGGCCAATTGAATACAAAAGAATGGGCTCTTGATGAGCGTACGAAATTACGGTTTTCAGGACCCAAGTTCTTGGACTTTATCAGAGCACATTCCGTTATAGTAACGAAAAAAACAGTGAAACACATAACACATTACATCGTTGCTTCAGTGAATTATTACATCTTAATATTCTACTGTCAGCGATATGATACTTCACTATGTCCATCACGCGGTCAAGCAACTTCAAAATAGTTTCTAAAGCTCTGGCCCATAAATGAGAGTTGTCTGCCTTTTTCGGTTTGATAAAAGTAACATAGATCGGATGAAGATCAAATGAAGTGAAGTATCTCTTGCACCGCTTTAAAAAAACAAGGCACTTTAATGTTTATCTTGCGACCTAAAATAATACTCATTCTACCGATAATCGCATTGAATTTTCGGGCCAAAACACCGAGAGCTTCTAATATCTTAATATCTACTTTACCCATAATTACTGATAAAGTAGAACACAGTACTAGATTTTCCAAGCGTTAAATTGAGCAAATTCGAAGAATGTAAAAAATCATGATTGCTTTCGCATAGCCATAATTTCCAAAAGGATTGGCCTATTGCGAAATGAATATTATGAATGGGCATATGCTGGCGTCATTTGCGGAAAAATGGTTTGAAATAGAAGGTCATTAAAAAAAATATAAGAATAAATTAATAAGGAAGAAGAAAGGACGGAACCTTGAGGTACCCCTGACTTTATTCTGGGCTTGTTTGATAAGATCTATAAGAACCAGAGTTGTAAACGAATCATTCATTTTTTAATTAATTCGCGAATCACGAATTGGTAAAGTTTTGATTAATTTCTAATGTATTTGTTATTAATTCCTAAAAGGCATAGAAAATAACAAGAATAGAAATTCCAATGATGTAGTGTAATTAGCAGATAACGGCAGAATATGACTTGAATTAGTAGGGAGCTGCGAAAATCCTATCAGCATGCAATTTATGTTTTATTTGATAAATATGAATTACAAATTACTTTTGTAATACATTTGAATTAATTTTTCTAACTTGTTACATTTACTTACTTTTCAATTCAAATAAATTGGGAATGAATAACAAATTCATTTTTCGAGTACATTTAAATTAATACAAATGAATTCGAAATGAATTGCAATTCATTTTACCAATTCATTTTTGCATATGAATTGATTCAAATTTCATTCAATTCAATTCTTTTTTTTTTTTTTTTTTTTTTTTTGGTTAAAAGAATTAATTCAAAATTTAGGTAATTCGTAATAATTTGAAATCAACGTTTACAACTTTTATAAGAATTCGATCTTTACAAAAGCTAAAGGCAGATACGTTAAAGGCACGTCACTATTTTTACTTTTAAATTCTTGTTTTTCTAGTGGACACAAAGATACTTAAACTTTAAATGGCTGAAAAGATAAAGCCATATTCGTCAAAGTCACGGACTCTATGGAAACACCCTTAAATTTTTTAATTTATTGCTTACAATAATTTTTATAGCCGACAAATTTATACAGAATCTATATAAATTCTAAGTGTCTGTCTAGTGCGGTTAAAAAACTGAAATTATATACATGAAAATCACATCACTTTAGGAACACTCTTTATTTTTTAGTTTTATTTTAAATTTGTTGTACTTTTTCTTATAGCGGACATTAAAATACCTAAAGAGTCTGCTTATTGCGTTTCAAAAGGAAGGTGTCGTAGGTGAAAGTCACATCACTATTGCGACATCCATTAATTTAAAATTTTATTTTTTCTTCTTATTCCTATAGCACACATATTTTTACTAACACAGTGCAAAATTAACTTGTCTGCCTATCAGAGTTCCAAAAATAACAACAACTTTTAAGAATATCATTTCTCTTTTGATACACTCTTTAATATTTAAATATTTATTATTATAGGAGCAATAGCAATACGATGAAAATTGTTAAGGAGTTTAGCTGTAGTGGTTTCAGGGATAGAGGACTGTGACAAACGGATACACATTACGTTTTGCACTTTGTACACGGAACCCTAAAAATGTTAATAAGATAAACCAAGAACAAGTCTGACTTATTTAATGTTATACGCTCTTAAATTTCACTATGAATAGTAAAATATATAAATCCTAACGTATTGTACCCGGTGTTGCCTAGGTTTAATTTTAGAACCTTTCTATGCCCTGTTAATATATTATAGCCTTGTTTGCTATGAGTCTCTACTCCGAACACATAAGAAATTCATCCAATCGGTTTGGATCTTTTAGATCAGGAAATATCTATATTTGAAATATCTTTAGAATTTGATTTTATTTCCACTCTTCTCCACTCCCTCCTCCTAAATCTTTTTTTTTTTTATTATTGTAATCGGTAAAGAACCCCCCTTGTCTCTGATGAGCAGATAGGTGGCATGTCATAGTGTCCAAGAATATAATATCTTCTGCTTTGTTGTTAAAATTGATTTAGATGCCTTTACCCTTGTTCTTCCCTTCTGGTCGACGATTTAAAAATATAAATATCCTATTTTCTAATGAGGACAAATATGTATCTACCCGTGTGTCAAATTTCATTAAAACGAGTTCAGTCCTTTAAAGGTGATTGACGCACCCACAAACGACCAAACAAACAAGCTTACAAAGAGATTTTATATAAATATGTTAGATTAATACAAAAAAAAATTTTGTGATTAAAAAGTAGTTTCCTGTTTATCCACAATATAATTTTCTTTCAAAAACGAAAACACGCGAGCCATAAATTTTCTAAATCTCTTTACGAGGGCTGCTTTATATATTTCTGGCCTAATAGTGAAAATGCGAATATTTCTAATCAAAAATGGTTTTATTGTTTTTCAAAGTATTCTCCAGCATGATTTATACACTTTTGCATGCGCTCAAACCAGTTGTCAAGTCACTTTTTCCACTCCGATTGAGACACCTCTAAAACATGGTTTTTGAGCACTTCAACAGCTTATTCTGGCGAGGAAAATTGTTGACCACGCATTTTTTTCTTGATGTGCGGAAACAAGAAGAAGTCATTAGGTGCCAAGTCAGGGCTGTACGGCTGTACGACGTTTTGGCCGGTCAAAAACGCTCTGGTTTGAGCCGATGTGTGAGAGCTCGCATTGTCATGGTGAACAATGATTCGTCTTCTCTTGTTGGTTTTTCGAATTTCTCCGATGACTTCAGGCAAACAAATTGTGGTGTACCACTCAGAAGTGACCGTCCTACGTTGCTCAAGCGGAACAGCCGCCACATGACCAGTTTTGCCGAAGAAACAGGCGACCACTTGCTTCGAAGTGCTTCTTCCACGAACAACTTTCGTTGGATTTTGCTCGTCTTTGAAGACCCACACGGTCGATTGTTGTTTCGTTTCGGGCTCATACGCATAGATCCATGATTCGTCAACTGCAACGAATTACCGCAATCGTATTTTTGCAACATTTCTTTGCACAAATCGACACGAGCGTTTATTTGAGCTACTTTCAAATTGTGCGGGATCAAAGGAGAACAAACCTTTTTTACGGCCAGGTGTTCATGCAGTATGGAATGTATGCTAATGGAAGAAATGTCCAAGAATGTCTCTATCTCTCGGTATGTCGCATGTCGATCTTGCATTATGAGTTCACGCACGGCATTAATGTTCTCTGGCACAATAGCCGTTTTTGGACGACCTTCACGGAATTCGTCTTTGAGCGAGCTTCGGCCACGATTTAATTCATTATACCAATTTTTCACAGTGCTATAGGATGGTGCTTCATCGCCATACAAAGATTTAAGTTCATCAATGCACTCTTGTCGTGATAATTCACGTCGAAAGTTGTGAAAAATTATGGCACGAAAATGTTCACGAGTTAATTCCATTTTTTTCTATATTAATTTTTTCAAGTCACTGTAAACAATACAAATAATGGTCGTACGTCAAAATGTTTTGAGTACGATTATGCTTAAAAATGACAAACTTTCCAATGGAAATGTCAGATTGCACTTGGCAGCATTCAGTGTTGCAAGGCCAGAAATATAAATAGCAGCCCTCGTATTAAAACGAAAAGGACTTTCGATTCATAATTTACTGCAGATTAAATATCTTTTTTTTCATTTAAGAGAAAATATTTAGACAAATTTGACATAAAATACTTGCTTGTTCTACAAAACATGATAATTGTCGCAAGACGGAAATGTCTCACAACATCTTTTAAACAAATAAATACAAAACAAAGTAAAACAGATTAAGAGGACTGGAAATTATCACATGATGAACGACTCGGATATTTATGCACGTACAAGTGGAAAATATTACGACATGATAATTTTACTCCTTTCAGAATCAGCTTCCACAAAACAATTCGTTATTTGAAAGGAAGAAGAAAGGGTAAAAAGTTGTTGAACCGTTTGTTTCAAACTCACTTAACAAATAAGTCAAGCATAGGTTTTTGTTTTTGCTTCCTTAGTCTAGAACTGTTCTTTTGTTGTTGAGCGACGGCCAACAACTCCAGCAAAATAAAATGTTAAGAAGAAGAAAAAAATTTAATAAGAATGTTTTAAGAAAAGGCAGTCAAGTCAGTCACACAATAAAAATGACATGACAGACAAGGGAAAAAGTTTATTTTATTTTATTTTTTTTTTTTTTTTGTTTGAAAAACACAAATCATTTAGCAAATTCTTTCACATGCACACACATACAGATACACCTTCATTATATTAAGCTTTTTATATAGACACCTTTTATATCTCTATACACGCATGCTATCCACATTAAAACAGTATAAGAGGTATTTAATAATACATTTCATTTAACTGTTTTTGTTAATCCACAGATTAATTTTTAATTTATTTGAACAACAGTCACTGTCACGAAGTGCTTCTGTTATAAATGTCAGCTTAAAAAGACATTTGGAATGTGTAATATTTAATGCCATTTTTATTTTTATTTTTAACATATTGTTGTCCTTTTTAACCGACTTCAAAAAAAGAAGGAGGTTATCAATTCGACTGAATGTTGCTTCTTTTTTTATTTTGTTTGTGCCTGCAGAACTCAGTCATTTCAAAACCGATTTTGAAAATTTTGGTAATCTGATAGATTATGCTTACGGATTGGTCCCGTTTTAAAAACAGTTCGTAATTTTAAAAATTAAAGGGTGTCCTTATACAACATACATATTTTTTACTTGTATTATAAACTGTAAAGGGCACTTCTGTAAAATTAAAAATGACTGCGTATTACTTTAGCTCTTATTAACAGAAAATCAAAGAGTGCCCCCATAATCGATGTAAATTTACTTATATGGGCCTATTTTTTGAACCGTTATAGATAAACGCTTGCAAATTAGATCGAGTGTCGAATGGCCGTTATAGTAACAAGTATTAATATTTAAAATTATAAATTAAAGGGTGCGCCAATAGTTCATTAAGTTTGATATATATATCGCCATACTTTTGAACAGTTGTATACAGACTCTTGAAATTTACAACGAAACCTGTGTTGTTATGTCCGCTATAACAACAAGTATAAAATTTGGATTTGGAAGTTAAGGGGTGTTCCAATAGTTGATGTAATTTCAAGTGTGTAGCCGTACTTTTGAACCATTATAGACAGAACGCTGAAACTTAAAAGGGACCTGTATTTCTAAGTCGGCTATATTAACGAGTTTATAATTTGATTTTAGAAATTAAAGGGTGTCCCATAATTACTGTAGATTTACTTATATAGGCCTATCTTTTGAATCGTTATAGACAAACACTTGTTAATTTGACGCAATGTTGATTGCTATGGCCGTTATAGTAACAGTTGATAATATTTGAAATTATAAATTAAAGGGTGCACCCATAGTTCATTTGATCTGGTATATGGTCATACGTTTAAACATTTGTAGACAGACGATTGAAGTTTACAAAGAACCTGTATAACTAACTCCTCTATAACAACAAGTATATAATTTGGATTTGTAAATAAAGGGATGTCCCAATAGTTGATGTAATTTGGTGTATGTGGCCGAACTTTTCAACCATTATAGACAGCTGAAATTTACAAGGTCCGCTATAACAAGAAGCTTATAATTTGAATTTAAAAATTAAAGGGTGTTCCCAAAATTAATGTAATTTTCTCTATATGGCCGTATTTTTTGAACTTTTAAATACAAACACCTAAATTTTAGACAGAATGTCCACTTCTTTGTTTGGTATAATAAAAAGTATAAAAATTTTAAATTATAATATAAAGGGGTTTACAATAGTTGATATAATCTGATGTATATGGGCAAATGTTGAACTGTTATAGACAGACGGTTGAAGTTTACAAACAACCTGATTGCTTAGTCTACTAGAGCAGTAAGTATTTAATTTGAATTTGAAAATTAAAGGTTGGCCCTAATTGGATGTATATTTCCAAACTATTGAAACGTTGAACAAGTATAAAGTTTGGAGATATAAGGGTGTCCCAATAGTTAATATAATCTAATTTATGTGGCCATACTCTTGACAGATGAAATCTGTTTTGAAGTCGCTTTTTTTGCAAGAATTTTGATAACTCATTAAAAAGTCGTGTTTTTCAAAACTTTATATGAAAAAAAATTTCTTTTTAGGAAAAGCAATTCATACAGAAAAGTATTGATTTGCAATCTATGTCATTGCATATGAACATTAGGGTATTTTTGCTAATACGATACCTATACTCAAGAAAAAGAAAAAATATTAAGAGCAACTTTACTAAATTAAAAAAAAAAAAACAATAACAAAATCTTTGTACCATGAATTAATTTAAGCTACATTTAAATTTTATTTCTTTAATATTTATTATAAGAGTTAAATATAAATTATTTTTTATAAAACTTACAATAAGATTAACTAGTAAAATAAATTAAAAAGAAATAAAATTTCTACATTCCGCTATGCCTAATCTTGTATACCCTTCACTATACATGTACATGGTAGCCGCCGGAAAGATATACTACTTTATTTTGCCACCATTTTATTAAAGATTAGTCTTGACAGTTCATGTTGAGTGAAGTAGACATGTGGCAAATTTATTATGGAAAAACATTCGATTAACCAGCGTGTCTTAATCGTGAAAATATTTTATCAAAATCAATTATCGATTACTGTGACGATGAAAAAGTTACGTGAAATTTTTGGGGGAAGCAACGTGCCAACAAAACGCACTATTTATCGTGTAGTGAATGATAATAGGCCAAAACATGAACCACAACGTACTGCAAGATGGCATGGAAACATTACTGTTGCTCAAGAATGTATGCAAACCAATCTATCAACCTCAATTCGATGCCGTGATCAGGAGCGTGTTTTTCAATTTTGAACAAGAATTTGCACTTGTTTCTATTTAAGATACAGTTGACAGAAGAGCTTCTTCCACAAGACCATTTACACCGCCGTACATATACCAATCGAATGTTACAGGTCGCCCATGAAAACAACGATTTTCATGAAAAAATCATATTGACTGACTGATAAAGAAAATAATCGATTCTGGGCAATAGAATGATTGCACCTTACTTCCGTGAAAATGAAAACGGTAACTGTAAATGGGGAGCGATATCGTGATATGATTGAAAACTTTTTAACGCCACAACTGCATGCTTTGGGCTTGATTAATATATGGTATCAACAAGATGGTGCGACATCGCATACCGCCAGGATCACAATAGAATTGCTGCGAGACCTCTTTCCACAACAAGTTATTTCAAGAAATGTTCATGATGATTGGCCTCTTTGTGGGGATATCTGAAAAGCAAGGCTTATGCAAAAAAAAAAAGAAACGGAAATGTTTGAGTAACTCAAACAAAATATTCGTGATGATATAAATAAAATACCGCGTGAAATGTGTAAAAACGTAATGAAAAATGTGCTCAAAAGAGGTCGCGTTTGTAAGGCTATCAGAGGCGGATATTTATCTGATATTGTATTCCATACATTATTAAGTACTTTTATTATTTTATTTTTATTAGTGTCTATTTGTTGGTTGTTATTTAAATAAATAAATGCATTTTAACATTCTAACCAGCTGGACTTATACACTTCTTTTCTAAAGAGTTGATCACATTTTATCTTTATGCAACTGTGTTCTAAAATCATTCAATTTCTTAAAAACTTGAAAAAGAAACTTGAAAAACGATAAAAAATAAGATTTGCATTTGAATTCATGCTCAAGCTTTACATGCTTCAATGTTTATGCAAATTTGCAATTTGTACATAATTTCATTGTTAGTTGAAATGTAATGAAGTGAAAAAGTTGTAAATATTGAGAAAAAAAAACAATAAAAAATAAAAATTCCTTAAATTAAGAAATAGAAAGAAGCAAAATTTAGGAAATTTCTAAATATTTGTTTAAGAACTTCAACTTATTTTAAATCTTAAAATAAATCTCAAATATTTAATTAAATAAAATAAAAACGAGGAATATTAAAACATACAAGAAAATTGCTTTAATATATTTTTATCGAAATAAAAAAAAATAAAATATAAAAATTATCGAGAAAAAATTGCTTAACAAAATTGTCTTTTATCAAAAATTAAATTTGTGAAACAGGTTTTAAGTTTGAGTATCGGGTCTATTTAACATAAACTGCCAAACAATTTATTTTCCCAATACCAACAACAAGAAAGAGAAGTAAATTGATTATAGATTTATTATAACAATCTCTTGTTATCTTTTATGTAAAACACCAAAAAAAAGAGGCCATGTCGTTAAGCTTTATTTGTCTTTAAATGATATAAAAAAGATTGACTTTTGTTTGTATTTTAAAGGATAAAGAGCTTTTATTTAATTTTCTCTGGTTTTTCATTCTATTTAAGGACTTTGTTGAGAAGTGAAAAGGTCTATGCAAATGAAATTTTTCCAATATAAAAGATAAATACAAGGAAATAACAACAAAAATTTATTTTCATAGAAAACATAATAGTCCAAAATAGAAATGAATTTATTTTTTAAGTTAAACTCAGCTTCATTTAAAACAATGCCGAATCTTATATACCCTTCACCATATATGAAAATCGAGTTTAGTGAAGTGACTCCCATAGTTAGTTAGTTAGGAGTGGCAGCCTCTCACGACAAAGCTCACTTCAGCACACGTGTCTTTAGTAGTAGCGCAATGAATCCCACCAGATTTGCATCAAGATAAAGATTCAAGAGGGCCTTTATAACGGCATTGGGGCAGACGTTATTGAAAGCTCCTTCTATGTCAATAAACACTTATTTGAAAGGGACTTTTCCACTAAGGATATTAACACGTGCAGCGCCGTTTCCAGAGACTTTCCTTCCGTGTAGGCGTGCTGCGAGCTAGAGATATGCGCGAGATTTAAGGAGTTTCTGATCTGAAGATCAAGAATCCTTTCCAGCGTTTTAAGTAAGAAACACGACAGGCCTGCATGTAAGTATTTTCCAGACAAGCATTGTAAATCTGCAATAGCCATGGTTTTATTAAGTCTATGCCATCATCCGCTAGGATGATATTGTTAATTCCAGGAGACTTGAAGGCATTAAACGACATGATGGTCCACTCTGTGATAGCATTTGTTACCTGGAAAGTAGGTTGGCAAACCGACGCGGAACTTATAGTTCCTGTCACTTCGCTAATCCCCTCACTACCAGGGAAATGAGTATCAAGCAGCGTCTCCAAGGTATCGATTACAGAGTCCGTCCATTGACCGTCCGGCTTCTGAATACTCTCAATAACTCTTGGGGACGTGCTAAGAATCCTGCATAGCCTGCTAGTTTCGGAGTGACTCCCATAAAAAAAGCAAACATTGTGGTGACAGAATTAAAAAAATAAGAAAAGAAAACTAGGTACTTTAAATAATTTTACATACAAATGTAATCGGCTCTTAATGGGTTAAGCATTTTTAAAAATTTTAGTATTTCCTCAATCATCTCTTTAAAAGCTTTTAAATGATACTCATATTGAAATCTTTAAAAATATGATGTACTTTTCTATGAAAAGTTCGGAGGTCCATAACCCTAAAAATATGGGAAAGCGCCATTATTTTACTTGATGTCTTTTTCTGATTTTTTTAATCTCTGCTCGATTGGCGTATTATAATTTTTTCTAGCTCATCTAGTGCCTTGGCATAGTTAATTCAAGCCGAACACGAAAGGACAGATGGAAAGACGGTCAGCCTTCAATCGACTTCGCTATCCACAAGAACTCAGAATATATATACTCTATGGGGTCGAAAATGTATATTGTAGAAAATTACAAACGGATTGACAAACTTAGACATACCATCTGACCTTTTTTTATGCTGAAGGGTATAAAAATTCTGCTGTAGTATTTTTTAACTTTTATTAAGTAAAAAAAGGATAACAATTTCGTTTTATTGTGATTTAAAATACTTGTTTCTGTTATTTAAAATGCAAATATTGTTGTTATCCTTATTTTTATCCTTTTTTTTGCAGCAAGAAAACATCAGAACACCCAAAAAATTTTAAGAATTTCTAAAGCACAAAACGATTTCACCGACTTTATTTGCTTTGCTATCATTTAGACCAAAAAAAAAATATATGCAAAAAGACCAAAAGGCAAATATTATATTCCAGCTATTTTTTTTTTTTTTTACATTTAAAACTTACGTTTTTTTAAAACAAAAAGAAAAAAGTTTTGAAATAAGGAACTGCTGCATGGTAGGCATAATAAATGAGAAATTTAAGTAGAAAATTTGAAATTCTCTTAGCAAACTTTGACATTTTGAGGTTCAAAAAACTTTAAGCTTAGCAAAACTTTGAAAAATAATTATTTTATTAAAAGCTTTTTAACATAAATTCAATAAAAACCAAAAGTTTGACAAAAGTTTGAAAATATTACTAAAAAAAAATAAAAAGTTTTAAAAATTAGCAAAAAATCATCTTTAATTAAAAGTTTCTTCAACACAAAATTAATTTAAACTAAAAGCTTGACAAAAGTTTTAAAATATTATTACAAATAAAAAGCTTTAAAATTTACTGAAGTCCTTACATTTTTTTTTTTTTTTTTTGTAAAATTATAGATCCCAGTATTTTGAGGTTTATTACGTGCCAAAAAGTAAAAAGGTATTTTTTTTAATATAGCTTTAATATTTAAATAAAGTTTATTTGTTTAAAAGATCAAAACGGAAAAATGATTTTTTTTTATTAAGAATAGCGAAATGATGGGCAGTGTATAAATGCAAAACTAAGTTTAATATTCAAAATTTTCATAACAAACTTTCAACTGGGAGAAAGCTTAAAGCTTGGCAAAATTTTGTTAAAAGCTTAAAAAATCAGAAAGTACTACCAACTTAACAAAAGTTCAAAACTTTAAATTAAATATAAAAGCTTAAAAAATTAATAAATTTTTACCTTTATTGGATAACAAATATTTTCGAATATTTTAAGATTATTTTGAGTACCGAAAGGGTTAAAACGTTATATTACTCGTATTAATGGCGCAAAAATGTATATCCGTCTGCTACAGGCCTACATCTCTGGACTGTAAAATGCTACAAACTTGGAACTTTCACAGAAGACCACTACATTAAAATAAAAATTGATTTAAAGGCTGTTCCTACTGAGATGTGGTTGATGTTTTCACGTATATAGGTTTTTAACTTCAAATCCAATTTTATAAATTTCAAATTCAATTTTATAAACTTTAAATTCAATTTTCTTAAAATAAAATTCAATAGAAAAGAAATAGAATTTGGTGTTTATAAATTTGAATTGGAAATTTATAAAGTTAAATTTCAAGTTAAAAAAATTGAATTTGAAGTTAAAAGCCTATATAACCGTATCTTAAAAAACGTAAGAGAAATAAATTTTAAATTAAAATTGTTTTTAATTTTTTTTTTTGTTAAAAATATTGTTAAAAGGTTTTATTTTTTATTGAAATTAAATTTCTCTATATTCACAATATTACTTGATATTGTCTGTATTCAAAGCTTTTAAAGCTTTGTAAAGAAACAAACATTTAAGCAAATCCTCAGATAATTTAAAAAAATTAAAATAAAAATTCTGAAGAATCAGCTTTCTTTTATTTTAAATTGAAAAGAAAAAGAATTACAAAACTAAAGTTTTCTTGTTATAAGACCCTTGAAAGATTTACCAATTAAATAGCACAACCCACTGTAGATTTATATTGTATTTGCTTATCTTATCAAATAGTACCAAAGCAAGCTTTAAATTAAAGTCAGTTTTTTATAGTTTTGCTATGTGCAAAAAGGAAACAAACAAAAAGTGTAACAAAAAAAAAGAAAACTTTAAAAGTGGATTTATTTGTTCTCTTATAATGCCTGAGGTATCAACCTTTGTTATTTCCCTTAATTTTGTTTTCTGTTATTTTTTTCCTATTGTTTTTATGTTTTTGAATCCTTTCAATTCTTTTCTACATTGAAATGTCAGTGTTTGAAAGCAGAAAATTTCACAATCATACCCTTTCAACTTGTTCGAGTATGTCGGATATTTGGAACGTGTAGATGTCAAAGTATACAAACATTTAGCATTAAGGCATGAAGATACACCCTTAAGGATGAACACGTACCTGACTCAAACTCACAGTCGAACACAAAATCAATTGATGTGTAAAACAAAAGAGCATTCGAAATTATAACGGCTTTGAAGGTTAGGTCGGTTGGACGTACGGTCGGTCGATCATCACTTCTAACATTTGTATTTTACATATTCTCTTATAACGAACGTTACACGTTTGTCTAAAGAAAAATTTATATTCATTTACTGTTGTGGTTGGGCAGAAACAGACATAAGAAAGAAATTGCTTAAAGTGTTAAGTCATAAGAAAAATTAAAAACAATACTGATTGCTAACTATTTTTCTTTTATGGTAAGAAATAAAGATGAGAGATATTATGCGTACAACAGTTTTTAAAAGAATTAATTTGTATAGAAACAGAGTTTCCTTAAAGTCCTTTGCAATTTAAACATTCGAAAATCTATAAAGTTGCTATAAAAATAAAGTTCAAGAAAACTTTCTACTCCAAAACAAGATGTCAAATAAAATAAAAACACAAGTATTTTGTATGTTCTTAAATTTATTATATTTTCTGTTTTCTTTAGAAAACCTCCGCAAACATTTTTCAATAAAATTTCTTTCTTAATAAAAAAATATATAGAAATTAAAATAATAATGAAATTAACTATTCATTTTTTATAATATTAAAAACTTTAATAAGACTTTTAAGTCTTATCACAAAAAATGTCCACTTTCGTTGGACATTTCTGATCATGAAACCTATAATTTTTATATCCTACACTATAATTGGAAAAGCGTATATCTAAGCTTATTATTCCGTGTGTAATTTCTTCAATATCCACTTCCGACCCTATAAAGTATATTACTTCTAAGTTCTTATGCGGAGTAGATTGAGCGATGACCGTCTGTCCGTCTGTGTTCGGATTAAAATCAAGTTTGCCAAGGCACAAAGTAAGGTAGAGACAATTTGAATACGCCAACCGATCAGACATAGTTTCGAAAATTTTGCTAATGAAAATCTGCAAGTTCGGTCAATGGCCATTAAGGCAGCGGGTAAAACACCACCAGGAAAAGCTTTACTTCACTCCACCCACACGCAGAGAAAAAACATGGTTGTGATATGGTCCCAATAACTATATTATGGTCTTTGGAATAACGAATTACGAAGAACAAATTATAGTTGTTTTAAACAAAAGTTCAGTCACAACAAAAATTTTTTTGTAAACATTTAACCATTAAGAGGTTACTGCTCACAAGAATGCAACATGGTTAGTTTTCTTAGCATTTTGTTTTAATATGATTAAAAGCAAACAAAATAATATTTGTGATTAAAAATATTTTGTTCTAGTTTTTGACAGATTGCTTTTCTATCAGTTTAATAATTTTTTGTTAGCTTAAAGTTTAAAATGGGTTCTATTTTTAGAGAAAATCAAAAATTAATACAAAATATAAAATAAAAAATAATAATAGTTTAGGCAAAATTTATATATTTTTCAATTTAAACTGTCATATTATTCATCGATAATAATTGCCATTATGCAACAACATATAGCACTGCAGATGCCAGATGAACGTGTTAATGTCAATATGAGATTATATCGTTTAATCCATAAATGGATGTTCACATAGGATTGTATTTTTTTTTGATTGTATTAAGATATAATGCCATTATTTGAGCTTATAAACTATATTTCTTGTATTAATTATTCTTATAGCCTTTGCGTCAAAGCCTATAATTCTGAAAGGGTTTGATGAGTAGATCATTTTTGTAGAACAAACTTATGGTCCAGCACGTCTGAGTTTTTTTTTCAGTGGGTCAAAGTTTTCATTTTTTGGTCGAAGGGAGCATTATACTGTATTGAAAAAATGCTGTAAGTTAATGTCTGAGGGAATTCTTATGGTCTGAGTTATATTGTGGAATTGTATGAGGATTATTTTTGTGGAAGATCTTAACCCTCTAACTGGTCCCTTTATGGGTCAATTTGACCCTTTTTTCGAGAAAATCAAAAAATATCCTTTAAAAAAGCACATTTAAGGATTAAAATATTGTACGAAAATGTTTGCCGGAAAATTTCAGTGGGGGTCACCAAAGACACCATTATACCATGTTTTTTCTTTACGTGCAATTTTTTCATATATACATTTATCAAGGCTCATCAAGACATTTTAAAAATTGCCAAATCAAAATGCGTTAAAAAACCTTCATATCTGACATCCCTTAGGATCCCATAATTGAGTACGGGAACGCACCTACTATAAATTAAAAGCTTTGTAAAGAAAACTGAACTAAAACTGTTAAAAGCTTTTTAAGCTTTTTAAAAACGTATGCTCAATATCAGTAATATTGGGCTTAAATAATAATATTTAGATATTTTTAAAGTTTTTTCTTATTAAAAAGTAATAATTAAACACAAAAGCTTTTCAAACTTCATTTGTGCTCTTTCTTTAAATAATGCCTTACAATGTGCTTTTAACTGAAAAAAAAGAAAAATTAACTAAGACCCAAATGTACCGTTGTTACCTAACTATATACCATGGTTTAACCAATGATTTTTTTCTTAGCATTTATTCTACAAGTCGGTAGACCAGCAAACCCAACCCAATGATTATTTACATTTGCTTTCTTGTGAAAATGCTTACAATTGTAACAAATTGGTCATTAATTAGACTGTAAGTTTAAAATTTTGAAAGGCTTAACTTTTGAAAGCCTCAACAGAAGCATTACGTAACTTTGAAAATTGAAAATCATATGTTACGTTTTTTTGAGAGTAGCATAATTCGAAAGAAAGTCTTTCGATGTTTGGATTCCATAATTCTGAAAAAAAAAACTACTAATGCATGCAGGCAGGCTTTAATGGTTCTCAAGGAGTCTTTAGGAAGGAAGACTTAGACAGTGCTCAAAAATTATTATAGTATCCTGAGTTAGATAACTGCACCGTTTATAGGGCAGGGCAACTTGGAATGTCTAGTGTTGGTTAACATAAAAATAAAGATCAAAGGCATCAGCATACGTGAATGAAAAAAGTTACCTTAGTCACAAGCAAATGCTAGAGCAATTACACAAGACTATGTGAAGAAAATGGAAATGAAAAATTATATTTCGACGACCATAAATCATTTCTCTAGATTAAGTTTTTGTTACCACTAAATCGTGTATCGATTGTGAGTGGAATAGTAAGTACTGTCGTTCGCACATTTTGTTTATTACGAGGGCTGCTCTATATATTTCTGGCCTAATAGTGAAAATGCGAATATTTATAATCAAAAATGGTTTTATTGTTTTTCAAAATATTCTCCAGCATGATTTATACACTTTTGCATGCGCTCAAACCAGTTGTTGAAGCACTTTTTCCACTCCGATTTAGACACCTCTAAATCATTGTTTTTGAACACTTTAACAGCTTCTTCTGGCGACGAAAATTGTAGACCACGCATTTTTTTCTTGATGTGCGGAAACAAGAAGAAGTCATTAGGTGCCAAGTCAGGACTGTAAGGCGGATAACCCATTAATTCGACGTTTTGGCCGGTCAAAAACGCTCTGGTTTGAGCCGATGTGCGAGAGCTCGCATTGTCATGGTAAACAATGATTCGTCTTCTCTTGCTGGTTTTTCGAATTTCTCCGATGACTTCAGGCAAACAAATTGTAGTGTACCACTCAGAAGTGACCGTCCTACGTTGCTCAAACGGAACAGTCGCCACATGACCAGTTTTTCCGAAGAAACAGGCGACCATTTGCTTCGAAGTGCTTCTTCCACGAACAACTTTCGTTGGATTTTGCTCGTCTTTGAAGACCCACACGGTCAATTGTTGTTTCGTTTCGGGCTCATACGCATAGATACATGATTCGTCACCTGTGACGATCTTATAAACGTCTTTTGAAGCACCGCAATCGAATTTTTTGCAACATTTCTTTGCACCAATCGACACGAGCCTTTTTTTTTTGAGAGACTTTCAAATTGTGCGGGATCCAACGAGACCAAACCTTTTTTACGGCCAGGTGTTCATGCAGTATCGAATGTATGCTGGTGGAAGAAATGTCCAAGGATGTCTCTATCTCTCGGTATGTCGCATGTCGATCTTGCATTATGAGTTCACGCACGGCATCAATGTTCTCTGGCACAACAGCCGTTTTTAGACGACCTTCACGGAATTCGTCTTTGAGCGAGCTTCGGCCACGATTAAATTCATTATACCAATTTTTCACAGTGCTATAGGATGGTGCTTTATCGCCATAAAAAGATTTAAGTTCATCAATGCACTCTTGTCGTGATAATCCACGTCGAAAGTTGTGAAAAATGATGGCACGAAAATGTTCACGAGTTAATTCTATTTTTTTCAAGTCACTGTAAACAACACAAATAATGGTCGTACGTAAAAACGTTTTGAGTACGATTATGCTTAAAAATGACAAACTTTCCAATGGAAATGTCAGATTGCACTTGGCAGCACTCAGTGTTGCCAGGCCAGAAATATATATAGCAGCCCTCGTACAGAAGAAACGAAAAGAAGTTGAAAAAGTATCTGTTTCAGTATCATTACCAACAAAAGAGTCGGTTGACTTTCATGTTAATTGTAATACGCAAATATTAAATCTATATAACAGCCAAGACGGTCTTCTGTTATACCACTTACCCTCACATTATACAATCGCTTCCGGTGAAAATTTAACCATTTTAGAAATTTTTTGCAGATGTGTAGAATCTAATTTATTAATAATTAATTAATTAATCTTTTTCTTTAAATCGGTTCAGTATTCTTAAAATTTATAAGGCATTTAAAGTTGACACTAATACTTGAGCAAATAATACAGAATTATTTGCGAGTTAGTTTCAGCCACAGAAGGTTGATTTGGCATAATGTATGGGCCACCTTATAATTTTTTATTTTCCCTTTTATTATTTGTGGTAGAAAGCTTAAACTTTAAAGCTAACAAAATAAACGTCAAAACTAGTTTTCTAAGGGTACACCCTTTAAGTTTACTTGTATACTTGTTGTTGTTATAACAGATATATCAAATTCAAACTCCGTATTATTTTAAGGTGTATGCCATTAATGATTTAAGGTGTATGCCATTAATGATTTAATCACATCTTCTATAGGGACACCCTTTAAAATTAATATCTATCTTTTACGCTTGCACACATAACTTACACACACTCTGTACAAATTTCAAAGGTCTTCCTGTTGCGGTTTTAAAAATAAGCTTCTATACATAAAAGGAACTTCTTCTGTGGACAACCCTTTAATTTTTATTTATTTGACAATGTTATACTCTCGTTTAAGCGGACATATTGATACTGTCTCAATGTACATTTTAAGAGTCCTTTTCTAACGGTTTAAGACAAAAGGACATATAGAAGAAATTGAAGTCTCTATGGGCACACCTTTTAATTGTTAATTTCGTTTATTTATATTATTTTTTGTTTTTTTTTTGTACCAGCCATAATGATCATACGACCTTAGAGAAGTTTTAAACAATTATGGTTCCATGATATTGCAGGGTTATGTTTTTACCTTTGGGTATGAAATGCTAAGAAAATTAGGGAAAAATGTAAAAATTAAAAAAAAAAACAAATGCATGAAAATGTTTATTTACAGCTCTGAAAAGTCACCTTCGATTTCTTTGGTAATATTAATCAATAAAAAACCAACTTGCAAAAAGGATTACGAATTCCTTTCAACCTAATCCTTGCAGATAGACTAACCATAAAAATTTAGCTGTAAACTTCGCTACCGCTGTAAAGGATAAAAATTATAAAATAAAGGCAGAAAAAAGAATATTTGTTTCTTTGTTTGTTTTCTTTAAATTCTAAACCTTTTGACTTGACATGTGCTTTACAAGGATTTACATTCTTAAGAAACCTTAAAAAAATAAAATTTTTAATTTTATGATTGTAATACAATATATTCAAAATACTTATTTTATAAATTTTATGTTTTTTTTTTTTGTGTATTTTTAGTGCCAAGTAAACCTCAAAATCTCACCGTCTTAGATGTTACGGCAACAAGCATAACGATGTCTTGGCATCCGCCTAAAAATCAAAATGGTGCCATTGCTGGTTATCATGTCTTTCATATACATGATAATCAAACTGGTGTGGAGATTGTAAAACGTAATGCTGCAGATTCAGCCATTACATTTGAGCTGTCAAAATTAAGTAAGTACCAAAAAGCATGCATTCTTCTATTCGCACCTCAGCCAACAGACTTCTATGAAACTTCATAAATCAACAAAATATTAAATGCATCAATTTTTCTTTTTTAATACATTATCATTAAAGAAAAATACAAAAAAAAATTAATTCAAGTAATTGGATTCAAATTGAGTTCATTTTTGTTGAAAAGAAAGAAATATTTAAAAACTTGTGCTTTAATTATAATAATTAAACTTTCAGCCATTTTATTTCTTTTATTTTTTTTTCTTTTTCATTCAATGAAATAAATTGTCATACTATTGTTGTACTTCAGAATTGTTGTACATTTTGATATGAAAGCTATATAGTAAAGTATAATAATTTCAGGCTTAAATTTATTAATACTATTTGTTGTTTTTGTTGTTGTTCAGATAGGTATTTAAGTATTTACATAACGCCCCTATAGAACAGCTTATAGGATAATAGCACAATAATAATATTATTTATTTATTGCATGACAATACACTTTAGTCGTATTTAATTTATATTTTCAATAAGGTGACCAGCCTTATAAAAAAGTAGCCATTAAAATAGCATTTAAGAAAAAGACCATTTAATAGAAAAAAATATATTTTAAATAAAGGAGCTTTTTCAATTGTCAGCTTTTAAAAAGGTCAAAAGAAAACCTTTTAAAATTAGTTTTACGAAGGAACAAATTTATTATTTAAAAGCAATTTTTAGCTTTATCATTGTTAAAAGTGTCACGATAAAGATTGATACAAGGCAGGTAAAAACTGATGAAAAAAAATTACACTTTTTTATTGTTTGAAAAACACACTTTTAAACAGCGTCTTTTAAAAAATACATTATAAGTATTTTCCTTTTAAATAGTACTTTTTTAAACAAAATCTCTTACAAAAAGTACCTTTTAAACAAAATACTTCAAAAAAAAGTACTGTTTGAAAAAAATACTTTCTGAAAGGAAATTCTTTTGGAAATGAATGTTTTACCATGAATAAAAACAGTACCTCATAATTAAATATAGTATTCAAAAATGAAAAATTAACTAAATTAATAAATTCTTGCAGTCGGACTTAAGAGAAACCCCTTTTGAAATAATTAAATTCTACGAAATAACTTTTCATATTCACATTCATTCACAATTCTGTGTTTAAGAAGTAATTTTTAATCCCACGGTTTAAAACGATAACTTTCACGAAATACATTACAAGACTTGCTGTTAGAAGAAGTACTTTTTTAAAGTACCTTTTGACCAAATTAGTTAAACTACTTTTTGAAAAAAAATTTTCTGATTTTTTTTTTTTTTTTTTGAAAAGAACGTTTTTCGCATAGTTATTTTTAAATAAGAAAAACTACTTTATGAAAATATAATTAAAAAAATAAAATATATTAAAATCTAATTAAACTATTAAGTTTTCTTAAATATTATTAATAAAGTACTTTTTAAAGTAAGTAAATTCTAAAACTATTTTTCAACTTTTTTAACTTAATTTATAAAAAGAACTTTTTTTTAAAAGTACCTCCAAAAAAAACTTTTTCTTTTCTGTTATAAAAAGACAATTAAAAAAATATCTATCATTCCGTTGTTTTTTTTTTTTTTTTTTTTTTTTTTTGGTTTCAAATATATTTGTATACCTTTCCCACATAAAGAAATAAAAGGTTTATTTAAGTTTGTCATTACGATTGTAATTTCTCACATATCTATTTCCGATGCCTGCATCTAATTCTTTCATATCATTTGAAACAATAAAGTAACTCCAATCAAAAAAAAATATATTAAAAAATAAGAAAAAAATATCAAGTCAAGAAAAAAAATGGCGTTCGCCATTTTCGCCATGACATTCTCATGAAATATTTCTTATTTAAACTAAACTAAAAAATGAAATGTATTACTGCGGGGAAAGCATATCCATATGGCCATTTCACTACTGCTCAAATAGCTCATCAGTGGATTTTAACCAAATTTTGTATAGAAAACTAGAAAATTTTATATCAAAAGCCAAATTGATTAAATGAGAACTCCATTGAATCAATAAGACAAAAGACAATAACAACTCAAAAATTGTTTTATACAAAAACACAGCAAACATTCAGTAACTATTTCTATTTTTTCTTTCATTTTTCTACATAAGGGATCCCAATTGAAAACAATTTTTATTAATAAGCAATGTGCACATGCAAATATATCAATATAAAAACTTATTTTTCGAAATCTTTTAAAATTTAAGTTACTTTATTCGTGCTTGATTCCTTCATTGATTTAATGGAGTTCTCATTTAATCAATTTGGCTTTTGATATAAGACTTTCTAGTTTTCTATACAAAATTTGGGTAAAATCCACTGATGAGCTATTCTAGCGGTAGTGAAATGGCCATATGGATATGCTTTCCCCGCAGTAATACATTTCATTTTTTAGTTTAGTTTAAATAAGAAATATTTCATGAGAATGTCATGAAATATTTATATTTGAAGGAATCAAGCACGAATAAAGTAACTTAAATTTTCATAGATTCCGAATAATAATTTTTTTCTCATTTTTTAACTTTCTGTTACTCCAATATCTGTTTTTTTGATTACTGTTACTTCACTAATCTAGATTTTTATTATAGGTGCCTTTCAATGATTTTTGCCATCCGATTGATAATTTACGATTTTTCGCCTTCAGACACCTGCTTATAAATTTAAATATTGAAGAGAAAACACTACTAATTATGTTTTATAATTATTTGAAGTCTTTAAATTAAGTTAAAGGGGTTTATTTGACTTATGTTTAGTTTTTATATTATAAGATTGAGACCCTCAATTCAATTTGAAGATTTAAAAAACTCTGGTCACCCCACAACATTAATACTTAAGCAATTCAGCGAATAAACTTTCATCCTTTGACATTTCATTATGCTTGTATTATCTGTTATTAATTTCGACCAAACCATTTTGCTGTCATTGGCTTTTGTGGTCAATTGTTGTTAAATGAAAAAGGAAACGAACCAGCGAACAATGTTATACTAAATAAATGTTTGCAAACAACACGTACGTACTCCTTCCAATACCATCAAAACTACAATTATACAGGGAAATAACAAGTTTTTGCGTATGTGCATGTAAGAATAAGAACGTCAGTCTTACAGCATCAAACATTTTATTGAATTAATTTTTTTTCTCTCCTCAATTTAAAACAAAACATTTTTTTTATGTTTATGGTATGTCCACTGGTGGGCTGTTGTGGCATTACAAAATTATTTTATATGAAAATTTAATGAAATTAATTTATTAATGTTACATAATAAATAATAAGGCTTAAATTAACTTAAACATAAACAAGTAAGAGTGCTATATTCGGCTATGCAAAATCTTATACACCCTTCACCATAAATTGGCATAAGAAATTCTTTCCTGCTCTGTTTTTTCAAATATTATAAGTAGGGTCATTGTCCCTGCTTAGTAAATTAAACGATTACTGTATCCGATCCTAGTATAATTTAGTGGTGAATAAGTAGTAAGTGGTAAAAAGCTCACCAGTTTTTTACGATTTCAATTAATTTTTTATCATTAACACAACCGTCTGCAGGAATACAAACGAAAGTTTAAAAAAAGACATGGAAAAATTAATGTTTTACCCGCTGTCTCGAATGACATAGACCGATCTTGCTGATTAGTAATAGTAAAGTTTTCAAAACTATGTCTGTCGACTGGCGATTTCAATTTTCTCTACCTCATCTAGTGCGGACATCGTTCAATCGACTTCACTATGTACAAGAACTCAGAATATATATACACTTGATGCTGTCGAAAATAGATATTGTAGAAATTACAAATGGAATGAAAGACTAAGATATTACCTTTTCTATCTGTGGTAAAGGGTGAACCAATAAGAAGCAGTAGAATAAAAAAATATTTAAACTGTTTTTAATTTAACAAAATATTTCTTAATCGTATCGTATTAATACGTATTGAACAAGAGAATCAATATCTTCATGTAGAACTTAAAACTTTTTCTAAATTTTATTCGTTTTTAATTTTTCTTGTTTTAGAACCCTTTACTGAGTATCGCATAAAAGTTAATGCCTTCACTACCAAAAATGAGGGTGAATCTTCTGATAAAATCGTACAGCGAACTGATGTAGCGGGACCAAGTGCACCTATCGTTGTAAATTTAACATGTCACTCGCAAGACTCTTTATCGATTCGCTGGAAAAGGCCTTTAGAGTTTTATAATAATATCGATTTTTACATAATTAAAACGAAAATTGTTGGCCAAGATACGCATCGTGATATAAGAATTAATGCTTCAGCAAAGGAACTGGAAACGGCGGTAAGTTGAAAATTATTAAATAAAAAAAACTAAATTTAATAAAACAAAATATAAAAGCAATTCTGTTACAATTGTTACAATTTTGATGGAAATCAAGATTTTTCTAGTTATTTTATTATTTTTGTTAATAAATATGTATTAACATCAATAATAGTTAGTTTTATTAAAAAAGTTAACGAGTTTTTGACATTTTTATCAAAGTTATTTTTATTGAAATTTTAATTTCTTTTTTTTTTCTAAAAAAAAGATAATAAAAAATAATTCCAAGAAAAGCTCTAAAAAATTTCCAAAAATGGGATTTTTTTATTGTAAAAGAAAATTTTCAATTGCACTATACAATAGGAGATATTGATGCATTTACACCAGCTCTTTTGATTCCGTTTACTCTGTGGCAGAAAAGACACTTTTGTACAAAAAAATTTGTTTATTTCGTAAGGACAAGAATTAATAAAACCTTTTTTAAACAAAAGTAGCGTTAATAACGCAAGATATTTTGCAAATGATCACAAAAAATGGACTTTTAGAACGATTTAAAAAAAAAGATTTTGAAATTTTTTCTTTATAATTTTAAAAATTAAAGGGTGTCCCCATACAACATACATGTTCTATTACATGTATTACGTACAGCAAAAAGGTACGACTTTAAAAACTGTTCATCAATATAGCTTCCAGTAGCAAAAATTAATACAAAAATTAAGCTTAAAATTAAAGGGTGTCCCCATACGTAACTTAAATTGACCTATATAGGCCTAGCATTTGAATCGTTATAGACAAACGTTTGAAAATTTGACAGAATGTTTATTACTATGATCGTTATAATAACAATTATAATTATTCAAAATTATAAATTAAAGGGTGACCTAGTAGTTCATTTTATTTGATGTATTTGGCCATATCTTTGAACAGTTTTAAAGAACCTGTACTTCTTAGTCCGCCTTAAGAACAAACATACAACTTAAATTTAAAAACTAAAGGGTGTTCCCATAATTAATGTTATTTCATCTATTTAGTCCTATCTTTAAAATCGTTATAGACAAACGCTTGAAAATTGGACAGAATGTTGATAACTATGAGGGTGGTAATAACACGTATTTTAAATTATAAATTAAAGGGTGGCCCAATTTTTCACTTTATTTAATGTATTTGGTCATATTTTTGAACAATTATTGACAAATGGTTGACATTTTCAAAAAACTTGTATTGCAGAGTCCGCCATAAGTACAAGTATACAATTTAACTTTAGAAATTAAAGGGTGTTCCCATAATTGATGTAATATTACCTATACAGATCTGTCTTTAGAACCGTTGTATACAAATATTTAAAAATTAGAGAGAATATCCACTACGATATTTAGTATAATAAGAAGTCTAATTATTTAAAATTCAAAATTAAAGAGTTTTACAATAAGAGATATGATTTTGAGTTTTTTTTTCAAGAATTATTAAAATTTTTTTGTTTTGTATATCTTCTGAATTAAAAAAAAAAAATTTTAAAAATTTTTTTTCAACACTAGAAAGCTTAATGTTAATAAAAATATAACAATTAGGAGAAAAATTTGGCTCCACCAGAATTATTAAGCTGGAGAAAAATAGGACAAAAATAAAATGTTCATTTTTATTAGCCAAATATTTCCAAATGTGCAAAAAATAGCGCATTCATTTAGCAATGTTTTCCTAAAGCTTGACAAGTTCTATTGCCAGAATTTTTCAAATCAAAGCAAGAATTTAAATTTGGCTGTGCTACTTTTAAGCAGCGCGGAGCTGTCTCTCTAAACGCTATAAGGTCCATATTTAAAGCATAAGCTCATTTGCACCTCTACTATTGTGGTGTGGAGTTTTAGTATAATCGACTAAGCCGCTTAGAAACTGAAAAATAGTTTTCTATATTTTTCAAGTGCACCACTGTGCAACTCAATATTTCTTTTAACTAAAGCGCTGCGACTACATTTAGAATTTAAGCCGGCAAGTAGTTTACCTTACTAAGTCCAAAAAAAGGAATATAACACATATGCATTATCTGTTGCAGGTTAAAAAATATTAAACCTTTGAAATTTGAAATTTTTATTTTTTTATCTCCCTTAAATACGTTTTTGATTTGTTTCATCTTTTGAGCAAAGTTTAGTACTTAATCTCTATACTTGATGTCATTATTGCTTTACTTCCATTTATATGTTTTTTTTTCCTTTTTTTTTAATTTGTGTATTGTAGCAATCAAAATTTAAATCCATAAACAAGCACTTACTCATCGAAAACTCTTAACTAAATACCATTCATAAAAATATTAATCTGAATGAATACTTTATTTAAAATAAAACTGCAAAACGAATAAAATATCTATAAAATACATAAATACAACAAAATAAGCCCTTTCTGCATTCATTTTGAGAGTTTAAATATTAACATTTATTTTAGAACCATAAACAACAACTTTTTTTCTCTATAAAATCTATCTGTCTATAAATCACATTTTAAAATAAATAAAAATAGAAAATGATTACGTTCAAAATCTCATTCATCATTCAGTTGAGGCAATGACTTCCCATTTCAATCATATTTTCAAGTTTATGCCCGTAGATGATTCTAAAACTAAACAAGAACACAAAAAAAAACATTCGTCAACTTAATATTGAGCAATACGAGCGAGCACTTTTATGCATGTTTAAATGTTTTTATCCGAAAACCAACAATTTTTTAGCAAAAGCAGAAAAAAATAGAATAAAAAAGCTACTTTAAGTCGGTACAGTACATATATGTACATACATATGAATATGAACTAAATAAGAGTTGAAAACTACAGACTTTGTTGTTATTTGTTGTATATTGAAATTTATTTGAAAAAATTGTTTAAAAAAAACTTCATAAATTTTGTTAGTTTTTATTGGAAAATCTAATAACAAAAATATATGTTTTTTTACAAAAAAAAAATACGATGAAAAATCGTAAAATACAATAAATACAAGTAAGTTTTTATTTTCGACAAGATAAAAAATTACACACACACAATCTCCCAACTTCTTGTAAATATTCAAAACTCTTTTTTTTACCCAACAAACACTAAGTTGATCATTTGAAATTTATTTTGATTTCTAAGGTAATTTCAGTTACAATGAATTTAATTGACTTGAAAAAATAATTGGAAAATCGGTGGCATGTCATAACGTCCAAAGACTTTATGTCGCACCGGAAAGTGACATAAGGCCCATGGAAATTATATCACAATACGATGCGACACAATTTCTGTCAGCGTCAGAGTCATAACGGTCATGGACATTATGTGCTTCGATGTTATGACATGCCATCGGATTATTAAGTTTTTCAATTTCGTTTATTAAAATTTGATCTAAAGCCTAAAAAATTGACAAAAAGGTATAAAAGGTTGTTGATATTGTAATGAGATTAAATTTGGTAACTCTCTCTATAAAACCAAAGCCATTGTTGTTGGGTTTCAGTTCCATCACTAAAGAAGTGCGGTGTGTTTAATAAAAGGAATAGTGGAGCAGTATCTTTGGCTTTGTTGCTATTGGTGTCAGCTTGCATGTGAAACAGAAGGTTATTAGTTATTAGTTCAAATCCCAAAGGAGCCTTAACTAGAAGGCAAAACAATTGTTGCTAAGTGACTTTCCATTTCAATCATATTTTCAAGTTTATGTCCGTAGATGATAGACTTTTTTGTCAACTTAATATTGAGCAATACGAGCACTTTTATGAAATGTTGTTGTCCTTGAGTGTTAGTTCCACCACTAAAGAAGTGCGGTATGTTTAATGAAAGGATTAGTTGAGCCGTATCTTTGGTTTTCTTTGTATAAGTGTCTGCTTGTATGTAAAACAGAAGATCACTAGTCATGAGTTCAAATCCCAGCGAAGTCTTATGGCGTTTTCTTTTCTAACAAAAATGTTGCATATGTTTTACACTTTTTACACCTTTGTGTTCTTTTCTAAAAAATGTTCGATAGTGTAAATAAAAAGTATGTTCTTTTGAAAATATGTTGCAAGAAAAAGTGTAAAATATGTGGCATATTTTACCCTCAATTCTATGTAAGGGTAAGTATGCTACACTTTTTTTCAGTAGTTCTTACTCTTGATAAGTGCTGTTTGCTTTTGTTGCTAAACCCAGTGTTATATTACTTTATGTTTGAAACGCTAATTTAACATTACTGACATGTAAAGGTAGTTAGAAAAATTCAATAACAGTTATTGTTCTATTGTGGCTATAAAATGTGTAGCAATTTTTCGGGGTTTAGGCAACATGCAAAACATTTTATGTGATTTTTGGGTAACATTTATTTTCAGAGAAGAAAACGCCATTAAGTAGAAAGAAAAATAATTGTTGTTGAGAAGCTGCGGTGGATAAACCATTTAAAAGGCGAATAAATGGAAACGACAATTCCAACTTCTCGTAGTCTTAAGTAGAAAAGGATAATAAATGTGGAGCCGTCTCAATAGATTAGTTATTGAGGGCGCCTGTATATTAGCAAAGCAGATGAGATGTTTAAGGCTCCGGCATAAAAGAACAGCTTAACGAGATCTTAGTTAAAGAAGTAAGTAACAATATGACAATAATGTGTGGGCCTGGTAGGTAAAATATAATATCGTAGGTTTAGTTCTAAGATCTTAATGGCTTAACAGATAAAAGGCGCATGAAGAAAACATCGAATAGCTCCAGCCTTCTTCGTTTCTAAGTGATGAGAAGAAATTATAGCAGGAAAATTGACCCTTCGCCTCATCACTAGACCTTGTGTTACCCAATAGCCACTATTGATTTGGGCTTATGGCAGCCATATCTAATACGTTTCTGCAACCCAAAGCTAAATATGCACACTCGACTTCTATAAATGTCTCCCATCATCCTTAATAGAAAATAACTATTATGAAATCTTGAGTGTCTACCAGTTTGAACGGTAAAAACTGTTGCTGTTAGCTTAACCTTATTTTCTGAGTGACCGCCAGAATGCACTTAAAGATATATAATGATACGACAATTCTTCGACTTTCTAAAGTCGCCTAGAAAGTAAGATATACAAATGCCCTTCGTGTAGGATCTTGTCGTGTTTTCATCAAGTCATTTTCATAAAAATCGAACAACGGCATTATTTACATCGAGCTTTAATCTGATTGAAATCTTTTTTTGGAAGCTGGAATAATGAATATTGACTTACAATATCTCTCTTATATTTCTAAATGCTATTTTTCACTCGTACAAGTTAGTTGGGTTAAAAATAAAAATATATAAATTTCAGATGTCAATTTTTATTTAGTGTTAGAAAAAATAGTTGGAGAAAATACACATGTATGAACGTGGCAACCAACATTTCATGAATTTTGTTGGTTGATTTTTTTTTTGTTCTGCTTTATTTTTTATTGGAATAAATTCTGATTGTTAACAAAAAGGTATGCATAGAAAGAGTTAGTTAGAATAACATCGAAATTTAATAGAGTTTTTTATTTTAAAAAAAAAATATATACATAACTTTTTATCAGAGTTTCAAATAAATTTTTTAGAGTTAAACTTGCTTTTTACGTACATGTTTATGTATATGTATGAGTGTGTGTGATACTTAACTATGCTCATACATCATCTGATTTAATCTTGATCTGAAAATGTTAGAAAAGCAATTTTTTAAGCATTTATTAATCTATGACAACAAAAAATACTCTAGAAAGTTTAAAAACTTTAAAACAAAATCAGATTTTTCCTTAAGAGGATTTAACAAGAAATGAGAACAAACTGTCAATTAAATATTTAATTGGTTTTTCTACAAACAAAATATTTGATGTAAACAAAAAAGACAAAAAAAACAGAAAGAGGAGATATATTCGGCTGTACCAAATCTTACATATGAACATTTATTATACCCTCCACTACAAAATCTAAGTTTGTCATTCTATGTGTAATTTCTACAATATCCATTTTCGACTCCATAAAGTATATATATGTATATATACTCTGACTTCTTATGCATACCGATTTCGATTGAGTGATGTCCGTCTGCCCGCCTATTGGTGCTATTGGAAATCAGCTTTATCGGTCCTCGTCCTTCGAGGCAGCAGGCACAACACCACGCCTACCTTTAAATTTTTCATGTCCTTTGGAACAATAAAGTAACTCCAATCAAAGATTCGGTATAGCCGAATATAGCACTCTTACTTTTTTTTATTGTTTTTGGTAAAATTTTAGTGAAAAAAAATATTGCGCTGGAATTTTAATCTTCAAGTGAAATTCCAATTTTTTGCTTATCTAAAATTTTTTTTATCAGGATTTTCGGTTTATACTGAATTTTTTTAATTTTTTAGCAAAATTTAAATATTTTTGATGAAGAAGTAATATTTCTGTGAAATCTACACGGTTTAGTTATATTACAAATACCTTACGATTTATAGTTTTTTCTGAAATTTCAATTTTCAATACCAAAAAGCAAAAAAAAAACAAAAATAACCAACAACAAGCAGGAGCGTTGTATTCAGCTATGCCAAATCTTATATGCACCTCACCACAAAGATATTCCATTGAATAGTTTAAATAAAAATCTTCATAAGAATACTTTCAAAAAATCTTTTTTTCTGAGAATTGTTAGTTTTGCTTAAGGTTGTTGTCCCAGCTTAGTAAATGAAAAATTTACTTTATTAAATACTAGAATAATTCAGTGGTGAAAAAGTAGTAAGTGGTGAATAGCAGTTTTTTTTTACCTTTTGCATTAATTTTTGTCATAAAACAGAAATCACCCTCGGGAATACAAGCTAAAGTTGGAAAAAAGATGTGGCAGGCGTGGTATTTAGCCCGCTGCCCCGAAGGACATGTACTGATCGTGCTTATTTTCAATAGCACAATTTTCGAAACTATGTCGGATCGACTGGCGTATTTAAATGTTTTCTAGTTCATCTAGTGCCTTAGCAAAGTTATTTTCAACATGAACAGACAGACGGACATCGCTAAATCGACTCCCTTATTATAAGGATCAAAAATATATATGGACTTTATGGGGTTGGAAATGAATGTTAAAGCAATTACATAGGGAATAAAAAAACTTATATACACACTTTTCATCTGTGGTGAAGGGCATAATTAAACGTTAAGCCAACAGATCACTGCAGATACTTACAGCATTTTTCTGGATCTTAAAAGAAGACAGTGCGTGTAACTCGATAAAAACAAGAGAAGGAGAAAATTAAATTAAAACAACACAATAATTCTGTGAGGTATCTTTTAATTAATTCTGGCTTCATTTTAAAGCAACATCCATATTCATATATTTTGAATATCAAAAAGTACCGTCTAGAATGTTGTCTTCAAATTGTCTTAAGTTTTTGGCCGATAGCAATTTAGCTATTTTAGGCGATTTTGCATCTACACAACATTGACGGCTTCATTTAAGTATGTCATTTAAGCGTAAAAACTAAATGCTAGAAAATTTTAGGACCGCCTTGCTGACTGAAGCAAGAAGAAGCCGTACTATTTTGCTGGGATGAACACTATTTATTTTTAACTAAACGACAGCGGCAGCAACTACGAAAATTAAGTGTTTCATTTAGCACAGAAAAGACTGTAGTTTTAGAATGCTTAGTTATATTTAAAATACAATAAATAGTTAGAAAACAAAACCTATCAATCAATATGCTTGGGATTTCGTCCAATTACATGAGTAGTTTTTCTTTAAACTTTTTAAAAGATTAATTGTTGAACGAATTGTCATATTGAGCGCACTTTTTGAAATTTATAATCAGTTTACTTAGAAAAATCACGATGAATAAGTCGAAGCTTAAACAATCCTACTAAATTATCCAGATTTGCTTTAAAAATCTGTCGTCAATTTGCTTAACTTATAAACGCAATGTTGTATTCGGCCATAAGCCTCATGTTTGGCCTAACTCTTATAAAGTGAAAGCAATTTATAACAGGTTCTAACGGCTTCATTACATTTAAAAACTAAACGTTAAGTGTGGTTTATGCGCAATGGGTATCACTAGACTTTAGTTTTTAAAACACTTAAGCCGAGGCTTGCGCTAGGTCAATGGAAATCATTACTGTACCATAATTGATAACACTGTTCTGCACGAAAATCCTCCTTTAAACCAAAATATGCTTTCTTACTGTTTTCAAATGTGCTGAACACGAATTTGAAGTCAGATTCTGTCTATCACGCAGTTTCTTGAGGAATTCTAGTTTTTTATCCAAAAATGTGAGTTTTTTGTAAATTTGACGATTTTTTTTTGACATTAAAACAAAGTGAAAAAAATTCAAAAGCCCGATGGTTTTGAGCGCAATAAAGTATATGTGAACAAAAAAAAATTTATGGGAAATTATAAGTGGTTGAAGAAATATGGCTAAAAGTTTTTTTCCTGTATGTATAATCTTACAATTTTTTTTTTATGGAGGTATTCTTTTTATTCAATTCCCTACCTGCCCCAATTCACCCTCAATACCCCAACTCCCACCCTCCCACTCAGCCGCTCTCTTGTCACTATTTTCTTTTAAGATTTGATCAGTACTCTCAAGGCTTTCGCTCCAAGTTTCTCCTCCTTTCTCTCAAAATCAGAGGGTGATAGAATTTTTCTGAGTTCAGATTCGGACTCAGCACACCTGAAAACATAAAAAACAGGCAAAATTGTTCAAGGGGGGGGAAGAAAAGTTTTTTTTTGCAAAACAGTGTAATTTTTTGTTTGAAAATGGCGTCCGTCGACCTTACCCATCGACTTATTTAAATCAACATTTGGCGATAAGTGGATTTTGTGAAATGGGGTTGTCAATATTTTATGCAATTTGACACCTCTCGATTACGTCCTGTGAGGCCGCTTAAAGCCACTAGTTTATATTGATGCCTTGGAGGCAAAATTTTTACGTGTTGTTGTTCAGCAATTAAAAAAAAATAGCTCAAAATTGGCCTTCTAGAATGCGCTCTGTTGAGAACAGCTACAACAGTGGCCATATACGCAAAACTATTTTCAAATGTTAATGCCGTATTGATTTTTTAAATAAAACAAATATTTATTCAAATTTAAAGTTTCACTAGGCTTAGAAAACACCCTATACATATTATGTAATTTCATGAATTTTTATTTATTTATTTATTTTTTTTTTTGCTTCAAAAGTTAGTTTAAAAAAAAAACTATGCGAAATTTTTATAAAGCTTATGAGAATTTTTGACCTACCCGCGTATGTACAAACATTTTATAAAAAAAATCTTACAGTTGCAGAAAAAAATTTATAAACAAAATTCAAACAAACAAATAAATAGACACACACATATTTACCGACCAACCAACATTCGCATAAATGATAAATTGTTGTTAAACAAAACTGAAATAGAATAGAAAATTAAAAAAAAAAAAGCCTGACGAAAAAAGTTTGTCTTTCTGATATGGCCAGAACCAGGAAAAAATAACTTTGTTTCCTTCAAAAATAAAACGAAGGAAAACTGATCGTTAGCACATATTTAAAACTGTTAAATTTATACAAATTGTCAGCAACATTTGTCGGATAAATAATTTACAAACAGTCAAATATCATGGCGACAAATAAATGTGTAGATAAAAAAAAACAAAAAGTTTTTAAATGTTTTATAAAACAAATTTAAAACAAATGCAAAAATTGAAAAAAAAATATTAAACAAAAAAATATTTTAAAATAAAGTTTTTATGGCATTTAAAACATATGTAAATGCTTATAACTGTTTTAATATTTCAATATATTCTCTATCTTTTACGATTCTTTGCAGATGATTATACAAAATTTAACGATGTATCAGTTGTACGAAGTCAAAGTGGCGGCGGCTACATTCAGCATAATAAATCCAAAGAAAATTATTTTGGGTAAATTTTCGGAAGGCAAAAAGGTGAGATAAAGTTGAGAAGAAAAAATATAAGTATTTCTCTTCCATTGTTTGTTTTTTTATATTTGAAGGAATCAAGCACAATAAAAATAAATTAATATTTTGTAGGATTTTTTTGAGCCTTTGTTGCAAGAGTGTAATATCTCAAAAAAAAAATAGAACTAAAAAAGTGTGTTTTGGCGTTTTAAAATTGTTTTTAAAATCTTTGCAGATCAGAGAAAGTATTTGTATAATTTATACAGCTAAAGATGGGATCACTGACTTATGACTTTCTTGCAGCAATAGCTCGATATTTTTGTTTTTTTTTGTTGAATAAGACCAAAAAACGAAACAAAGTATTAAGTATTTTATTGAAATCAGAATTTAATAATATTTACGCCACATTTCAATTCAATGAAGTAAAGATGACGTGACTTTTTTGACAGAAAATGCTTGCAGGGTTGTTTTTGCACTTAAATATCTGTAGTTCTTGATATATTATAAAATATATTGTTTAACTAAATTGATAATTTTAAAAACAATCAATTTAACTTTTAATCTCTTTTTCCTTTAAAATTATATTCCACAATTATTTTTCATTTTTATTTTTAATTTTTTTTTTTTTATTTTTTTTATTACACTTTATTTTTACTACTGGTTTTCCTTTTAATACCCTTTGCCACAGGTGGATAAGGGTATCTCTAAGCTTGAAATTTCGTTTGTAATATCTAGAGTATTCATTTTCGACCCCATAAAGTATAAATATTCGATTGAACGATGTCCGTCCATGTTTGCGTTAAATTTAGCTTTTTCAAGGCACTAGACAAGCAAGAGAAAATTTAAATATGAGAATAGATTACACAAAGTCTAAAAAAATTTTGCTATTTAAAATAAGCAAGATAGGTCCACGTCCTCCATTTGCATTTCAGCAGGTAGTTGTCTTTACTACTACCATTTCACCTTTTACTATTTATTGACCACAATTGAACCGTTTACTTTTAAAAAGTGTCAAACAACAAAAAGTAAAAATCGAGTTTTTGATCGATTAATGCTTATTGAAGGTAAATATATCATTTAGTAAAAAAAAAAAATTTTACCCAACCTAAAAAAATCGTTCACCCGCTTGCCTTTTTTTTAGACTGGCACAGTATACTCACAGAAAATTTATTTTGAACTTTTTACTTCTTACGACCTTTTGCATTGTAAGTGACTTTAAACATATTTATTTTAAATTTTATTAAGTTTATAGCAAATGTGTTGAAGTAATAATCCTATAGTTATTAAGCATACTAAGCCAAAAATACTAAGTTAAGGTTGGCCAGAACAAAACAAAAAAAAATTGCAAGCAAATTTTCTCCCTGCAACTAAAGGCACATTTTTATAGCTATTTTCACGGTCTAATTAAATTTAAAAAATCCAAACATTTCATTATGGTAGGAAAGAATTTCTTATGCCGATTTATATGTACATATATGTTGTTATATATTGTAGACTTTTTTGAAAAGTTTTCTCTCTCCTTTTTTCCGTTCGGTGGTTATGAGATGCCACTTGGTAAATATAATTAAAAAGGCTGTTCCATCTGTACAACTTTCAGTTATGATGTACCAAGAAAAACTACTATTGCCCCAAGACACCATAACAAATTTGATGCACTTTAAAGAAGTATTTATTGTAGAAATAATATTAAATAATGAATAAAATTTTTATCACTCCTTTCTTGGCAACCTTTCTTCACTGTGGCGAAATAGCCAAACTCGATTTTATCGAAACTTGTCTTGGCTGTTGTAGTCGAGCTTAAGTTTTACATTACGATAAAAAAAGGCAAGCCTTTCTAAAGATCTATTTGCTTTGTTGAATTCCCTACTGTGCTTCGATATTTTTTAGTTTTATTTTTCTTTAATTAATCGCCTAACATTTTTTACTAAATGAATTTGAAGAACAATTTAATGGCTTATGAGTTCTTACTGGTGTAAAGAGTGTTCTTAAAATACCAGCAAGAGTACTTTCCTTATAATCCCCGATCAACTCTGCACTTGAATTCTCTGTAAAACTAATAACGCAAAGTAAGGAAATTTCGATAAAATGAAACCCTTGACGAACTACAGTCACTTCCATTTTTTTATTTTATTCTTGTTTTTTATATGTTTACCAAATCCTAAAATATTTTGAAAATTAACCAAATTTTTTTTAATTAATGAAATTAAAATACAACCTGTCTAAATAAGATAAGAAAAAATACACAAATTTAATAAATCTTTTGCCAAATTTCTGGAAATTTATCTTCAATTTTACTAAAAGTTTTTATTTTATTTAATAAATTGTTAAGTTTCTCATACCCAAACAAGAAATTCCAAAATCATGTTAAAAAAAATTCCAAATTTAAAAATTTTCAACTTTTGAACATAAAAACTTCATTTAGGATTTGGGTCACGAAATTAAGAGATATTCAAAGATAAATAATATAAGAAGTAGGTACGCATGAAAAATTGCAGTAAACTCTAAATTCCCAAATCATGTTTCAAAACTCCCAAAATTTAATTTTAAAAACTTTTAATCATAAGTGCCACATTTAGCCCTTTGGCCATGAATTTCATTTTAAGAAAAAAAAGAGGCACGTAGGGCTTTTTAAGCCCAGTTTCAGGTTTTTAATCCTAGCTTTGAAAATTTTCGTTGAATCATTGATTGTTTTAGAAGGTCCATGGCTAACGCTTTCAGCAAATTAGTTTAATCACCCATAATTTAGTTTTCGGTATCGCCATGGTCGTCGTTTTGGTATCTCTTCGTATCAATGTCGGCGTCAATTCAAGAAAAATTTTGTAGTCTATAAGATTCCTGTGACGACTTCGACGGTTTATCGATTTTTATAAAATGAAAATGCACATCCCTAAGTTTTTTGTTAAATTTTATTACAGTGTTTTTTTTATTTTATTTTTAATTTGCCGGATCGCAAGTATGTGCATATTTTTTGCCTGTTCCTAGCTGTGCTTCTGCAATAAATAAGTTTGATTGTTGCATGGCCATTTTCTTCAAGAAGGGTTTCCACAGCTTCTTCCAGCGAACTGAGTAAAAATTGTTTAAACACTCCGCTGCCAGTGACTTTACACTCGCCTTTATTAGCAACCATCTTTTTTTCACTCTGAATTTTAAATTTCGCCATGCCTTAAAAGTAATTTTTACAAACTTTTTTATAAATCCCTATTCGAGTCTTTATTTTGTTACCTTTTGCCATCCATCTGCGAATCTTCTAGGTGAACCAAGAGAATTTAGAATTTTTCCAATTTCTTCCCATTTTTTCTTTAAAATTGCACCTCTGCGAAAACCCAGTACAAGCGAGAGATTCTTCTGCAATTCTTCCACCAATTTTTTAATTAATTTGCATTTATTATCTTCACTTTTTTACGTTTTCAAAGTTATATTTGGTTTAAATCACTTCGTCGTTATGCAAAAAGGCGTCGACAAAAAAAGAGTCACGTAAATACAATATCGTCGTCACATTTGTTATAGAATACAAAAAATCTTTGAACAGTAATCGATAATTGTCAATAACGACAAGTAGAATAACAAATCGAATGCGTGGACACATATCAACATTAATATGTAACGACACCGACAACTAGAATAAGGATGAATATTTTATAAGGATATCATAATGGCGACTTACAAAAACAAAAAGTTATAACTCCACTAAGAAGATATCATTTTAAGGAGGAAAAGTAGATGACACAAAATATTGGACTCAAATTTGTTCTAATTTTCCTCGGAAGGGGATTAACAAAAGTGTCCAATATTTAAACAAAAAGAGCTGAGGTCTTGAAAATTTAATTGCAAACTATAAATTTACAGATTGTACTCGGCTTTGCAGGCCTAACCAGGGATTTCAAAACTGTAAAAAAATCTCAAATTTAATGAAAATCAAGAAATGGGAAGCCTAAACCTTAAAAATCTTTATCTCAAGCTTCTCAACTACTCCTCTGCTATTAGCATATTGAATTTTACTTCCAACTGTCTAGCCATTTATGAATCGTTAATTTATTTCTAAAAATTTTCTTTTCTGCCCCACTGTGCGCTAGTGTTCTTTTTCTATAAATTTACTTTGATTAATGTACGAAGTTAAGGTTTATTTATTTATTAAGTGGAGCACACGTTTTTGATATATATATTTTGTAAACAAGACTTGCATCAGCGTCCATTCATGTCGCCAAGCGTTGCCAACTCGAAAAAATTTACAGCGAAGGATTGTTTGTAAAATGAAATGGGCATTAGAAAGCGAGCGTTCGTAATCAAAAAGATTTCGTCATGAGAGTGCAGAAGTTGTGAAGTGAAGTTGAAAATTTTTGACGATCCTAATTCAGTTAAATTTGCCCAGTCATTTGGTTATTAGCAAATTTGGTTTCAAAACTTAAAGAGCAAATTCTTATACGACCTGTATGAGTTTTTAAAAAGTTTCAAGTTTGTTATTGAGAGTTTCTAAGTCAAAAGTTCATATAAAAAAATTCTACTAAATGCTTAATATGAAATCAAAAGAAAACATCTTAAAACAACTTTAAAGAAAAATCCATTTTTTACTTCAGCCAAAATATCTCCAAATCCAATCTTTATAAAACTGTTAGTTCTTGTCATTTGAAAATTGTCAACTTTTTTTTGGAAAAAACGGAACAATTCATTATTTGGTATTAATTTTAACAGCGAAGAAAATTAAACTTCATTTATTTTATTTGTATAGATTTGACATTTTGAGAAAAACAAATAAGGAGAAAAAACTTTCATTCTCTGTTGTCTAAATAGCATCCTGCAAATAAACTAAGATGCAAATATACTTAAATTTAAATAGATTTTTTAAACAGGGTATGGATAAACTATGTAGACAAACAATTTTCTTGATTTTTATGAAAAATTTTATAATTTTTTTTTTTTTGTTTCTGAATGTGATGTGCGACAAATAGTTTTTTATATTATATACTTGTGTCACACACTGTAGACAGCATTCATATACATATTTACTTCACTTGTCACTTGCCTGCTTTATAAATTTTATGTTCACATCTCATTTTTTTTTTGCTTTTTTTTCAATTTTCGTCATCAATTTTCTTCTTTCGCAAACATACCAAAAATAGTTTTGCCAGCAAAAACAAAAGAAAAAACAAAGACGAAACACCAGCGACAAGCAAAAATAAGTTTTCACAAAAATGTAGACTTCGGATGTATGGAGTAACTAAGGGAGAAGAATATAATACTTAGTAGTGGCAGTTGTATTTAAATTTATGCATTTGACATGTTTTAATGTAAGAGATATTTTTCATGTCTATTTACTGTTTTTTTCATCGTTTTTTTTTTCAACATACATCCATATTAATTCAAGTAAAAATGTACGGTAATTTGTTGTTGTCGTAAATATGAACGTTCAAAGTACTTGTAAATAAAGACTGAATGTCTGCTTGTTGTAAACTTTATATTAAAAAAATGTTTTTTTTTTGTTCAATTTAAAATATTTTAAAAAATAGAAATTATTCATATTCAAGTTTACGTGAAATTTTTTAATTTTAAAGGAGTGTTTATTACAAATATAATCAGTAATATTTACAAAATAGAAATCTTTTGCTGTTAACGTCTAAACGATGTTGATTAAGCATCCCTGACTAATTGTGGATGGTGCAAAACTAAACAATAAAAAATTTAATTAATTTTTTTATTTAATTAGGAGTTGAACTGTGGATATCTTAAATGAGTTGAAATTGTTTTTGGTTTAAGTTAAATTTTTTTTAAGCTAAAATCAATTTCAATTTATTTATAATGCCCACAGTTCAACTCCTAATTTAATAAAAAAAAATTAATTATAAAAACGCATGGCACAGCACATGTGCATTCATACTTAACTCATAACAATCAATACGATACTGAAACAGCATCTAATATGTTGTGAGTAAACAAGTAAGAATGACTAAAAATAAAAATTGCATTCGTGTCCAACCGAAGGTTGGAACAAAGCAAAAACAAATGTACAAGACGAATTACAGAGAAAACAGTGAAAAAATAGTTTGGTTTAAGTGTGGACTACGTCAAACCAAATTAATATGGATATGAATACTCCTCGTATTTTTATTTACAAAGTTTGTTGGTTAAATAGATGATGTTTACAATGTACACAACCGATGTGAAGAGCTGATGAAGAATGTAGCGGTCTAGAAAATGCAGCACAACATTCTGCTGGTGTCCAATTTTTCATGTTTTCTTTGGAAAACGACTGCATACATTTGTAAAATAATTTTTCTTTCTGAAAAAAGGATTTTAGAAATTAAAAAATAAACTTAAACCAAAATCAATTTCAATTTATTTAAAAAATTAAATTATAATCAAAAAAATTTTTTTATTCAAAAGTTCAAAGCAGTGATTCAAAATGATTTTGAACATATAGACACCACTGAGCTATTTCTTAATGAAGTGTATTCTGGATGTCCATTTTTGTCACGATTAACATGAAGAATTTTAGCCACCAATTTGTCAACTGTTGCTAATTAGGTAGCACTTTAGGTGTCATATTATACGACTTTAAAAGATAACTAACAATTTATCTCGATAGTTGCGATCGCCTAATCTTGCCCAAATCAACGTCATCCATCTTTTGAAATAAAAAAATGACTGGTCATGGTGGAGTAACGGTCCCCATCAACCGTAACACGAGTTCTGCCTTTAATTTTAAAATAATTAAAGCCATTTATGACACCTGCGTGTAAAGCTTAATGTCATGGATTGGTCATTTCATATGCAGACATTTTGTTTATTAACAAACCTGTTAAGCCAAAAATGAGCATAATCGCTAAACAAGCTCTTACATCTATAAGTTGACCAAATTGATGACTGATTTTTAAAGTTCTTTCGCATTATTGGATGATTATCCAAAGTATATTGATTATAAATGTCAAAAAGTAAGCTTAATGGGGCTTAAAAAACTTCCATATTTAATCCCATTTGGCTTCTCTATTTAGTGTCTCTTAGAGCCAGTTTACATTATGCGTTTTGTGTCAGCTGAAAGAATCGACAGCCATAATAAAGACGTTGACTTGTGCGTCGTGTTTTGTTTTCATTTAGATTTTTCTTTTATTTTTACCTTTCTAACAACATCACAGAAAATAAGTTCCATTTTATATCTGCTGTAATACATTCAAGTTCTGCTTCAACATTAATAAAATGAAATCGGTTTACCGACGCAGCATAATTGGGCGACCTATGTCGAAGTAAAGTCATCTGCTGAATGATTTTAATACCGAGAAACATCGACTCTTTTTTCAGTAAATATTTTAAATACTTCATTTTGTTTCACCCTCTTTTTTTATGTCTCTTTTCGAAAGTAAAAAGTTTAGAAACTCAAACGAAATACCTCTTTTATGATTAAAGTTATTGTAATAAAAGAAGAATGCAACAACAAATTTTAATATATTTCTTTTAACTTATCTTGTTTTGTTTAAACTTAAACAACAATAAAAAATAAAATAAGAAATAAAAATTTTTTTGTGATTTTATTTAACGATTCATTACATAAATTTAACGTTGTCTCGTTAAAGGTCGAAAGGGTTCTCATCGTTTAAGTAGTTTGACTTTTTAACAGCTTTGGCTCGTTAAAACAATTTCAGTGGGATTTAGAAGTCTTAAAGTCTCTTGTTTTTTTTTTTTTTTTTTTTTGTTTGATACATTTTACTTATTTACTCCATTTTGTACATTTTTATTATTTTTGTGCTTTTTATTTCTTCTAGATTGGTTTACAACCCAACTGTGAAAAGATACAACCACTTTTGCGCCAATCTCATAATGATTATAATTTAGCGGTTTTGGTTGGCATCATTTTTAGCTGTTTCGGCATTGTGCTCATTGTAATGGCGTTCTTTTTATGGAGGTAAGTGGTCTTCTCTTTAAATTAAAATAATTACCAAAAAGATTTTATTACATTTAACAAAACAAGAAAGATTTTATAAACATTAGTAATAGATGGAAATGAAAACGCAAAAAACTTTGATGTTTCTTTAGCCGTTGCTTAAGAATTTTAAATCATAAAAGAAGCCCAAAATTTTTTTGGAATGAACATTTTTTTTATATTCTGGTAGATAATTTCATGCTATTTTTTTTTAAATATGATTTTCGGCATATGTCCTTCACGGCCTCGATGTAAATGGTCCATTCGATCAGTCCAATTTTTTACAGCTTTTTTAATAACTCTTTAATGCTTCAATAGCTTCAATGGTTTGTGGCTTAAATATTGTCTTCCAATGCTTCACGAATTGCTGGTTTGACGGCATAAAGGAATGACTTAACAAAAAATTTATCCAGAGGCATTAAATCACACGAAAAAGGGGACCAGTTAACAGGACCACTTTTAAAAATAAAGCGCATTATATGACAATTTGCACCGTCTTACTGGAATTAAATGTTGTTGATGTATGGCTGATTAAATTTTTTTACATTGTTACAACACACATAGTAAAACATACTTAAATACGGCATTTACACTATGCAATTTTTTATGAAACTAACATGAAATTTTTGTTTGTTTGTGAAGCAGGAGGAGTACGCAATATGGCATTGTTTGAGTTTTGGAGGCATGTTATTGTTGCTAATGTTTACTTTTCGATAACGCTGTAACTTAAATAGAAAATTGAGAAAAAAAATGCCTCAAAAAATTGCATAGTGTAAATCTGGACTAAGTAAAGCTAAACTCCCTGTGAAAATGACGTTACTATTTCAACAACTTTTAATTTTAATTTTTTATAGGTACTTGTTTTTTTAACGGCTTAGGAATGAATACAAGCCCTGCATAAATTTATGTAAAAATCAAATTACTATCGGGATACCCTTCATTTCTTTGTAATTTTTTGTTGTTATTTTTATAACAGTCAAGGCAGAACATGCTCTGTACAAATTTCAAGCTTTTACCTATTTTTCAAATCCACATTCTTTGTGTAACACCCTTTAATTTCTAAATTGTTTGTCTACCATTTATTTTTAAGCGGACATATTTGTACATACTCTGTGCGAATTCTAAATTTCTGTCTACTACAGTAAAAAAACTAAAACCATAAATTTTATTGTACTACTTGCTGCTGTAGCGCACATAATTTTACTTACACTGAGCAAATATAACGAGTCTACCTATTATAGTTCCAAAACTAATAAGATTTTTAGGAATATCCCTTTCAGTCTTGATTTTTTTAGTATTTGTTGTTACAGCGAGTAATACTACGTCTGTGAAAATTTTAGGACTCTTTCTATGGTTCCAGGAATAGAGACAGGTAGACAATGAGACGATAAAATAGGATTGCTTTGTGTACGGAACCCTTTATATGCTAAAACAGCTTAGTTTCGTACAAGCCATGCGTAGCCACAAACAAAACAAATTCAAAGCAGTCAGACGGGCAGAAATTTTTATCGAGTTTAATATAAACAAGTAAGAGTGCTAAATTCGGCTATCCCGAATGTAATATACCCTTCACCACATATATAAATTTAGTTGCGGTGACAGAGAATTAAAACATAAAAACATTTGGTACTTATTTTTCATAAAAGTGCAATCGGTTCTTAATGGGTTAACCATTTTTTAAAAAATTTTAGTATTTCCTTAAAGATCTCTTCAAAAGCTTTAAAATGATACCAATACCAAATTTCAGAGCCCCGTACTCGGAAAATATGGGCGAGTGCCAATTTTTTCAATTGTTGGTTTTTTTCTTATTTTTTAATTCTCTATCGTCCCATTTATTTATTTTTTTGATTGGAGTTACTTTGTTGTTCCAAATGACATTAAAAAATTAGAGGTAGGCGTGGTATTTTGCCTGCTGCCTCAAAGGTCATGGACCGATCATGCTGCTTTCCAATAGCACCCCTTTCGACACTATATCTGATCGATTGGTCTATTCTACTTCAAGACTGTCAAATATGAAATGTTAAAACTAATGTTTACTAAAATGGCGGCAAAAGAAAGCAGTATACCTTCCTTGAGGACACCCTGTACAAACGAATGTTGAAAAAAAGAAAAATTAAAGGCAAGCGTGGTGTTTTCTCCGTAAGACATGGACTGATTTTGCTGATTTTTAAGAGCAAAATTTTCTATTAGTCATCTAGTGCCTAAGCAACACGAACACGGTCATCGCTCAATCAACTTTATATTTTATGGGGTCGGAAATTGATATTGTAGAAATTACAAATAGAATGAAAATTAGATGGGAGCTGTTTCATTTAGAATTGGCTTCGTAGTACCATTTGAAATGTCTTTCAATTGCAATTAAGGAGCTTTCTAAAAACTAAGTACGTGGTATTGGGATACTCCTTAATTTTATTAATTTTTTTTACAATGGGAACAATATGGTAACAAAATGGCGAAAAAGTACCTATTGACATAAAAGCTTGCAAATAAAAGCGAATCAGCTTATTTGTGATTCGTGTTTGTTTACGCAAAATTAATTCTGCCTTTAGCCGTCATGTGTTGTAACAGCAATGGTTTGCGCGATACGTTTTTAACGTCAGCGACTGCTGGTTGAATAAGTCTCGACGCCGACCTAATGTGGGTTATTGGGCGGCTAATTAAAGAATAACAAAATTTGGCGTATTCAAGGTGCAGTTGACTTTCCCAATTTCGTTGCCATAAGGCTTTCCGTAAAAATTGTAACAACCATGTTTTAACACAATGCGCAGACCTCTACCTAAATGACTGTCTTTAATTGCTGTATAAATAGAAAAGAAAGTAAAATTTAGTTTCTGGCTCTTAAACAAGTTCACAATAAATCTCTCAATAAATGTCTCAAATATGAAGAATAGCGAATTAAAGATTCTTGAAATTTTTTCAAAACAATTAAATACAAGGGAAACAAGAAAATTGTCGAGAATTAATTTAACTGCGTTTATTCAAATTTAAATGTTTATGACTTTAAAAAAATCATAAATGAATTGTAGTGGTTTTAAATGTTTATTTATATATATATATATATATATATATATATATATATATATATATATATTTATTTATATATATATATATATATTTATTTATATATATATATATATATTTATTTATATATATATATATATATATTTTACTTTAAACGTGTTCTTCGGGTGGGGTACTATAAATTCAAATTAGGATGTTTTTTTATTTTTATGAATGTTTGAAATTTACGACAGTTCGTTATTTCTTTAACTTTTTTTGTATTTGTTAATTTAAAACAAGTTGTTCTTTTAAGTTTTTTTTAAGAAGTTTTCATTTAATGAATAAATATTAAGTTAGAAAAGTTTTCTTTAATGAATAATATTTTTGAAAATAAAAACAAACATTAAAAATGGTTTGCGGTTAAAACATAAAAAAGACAAGAGGTTCTTGTGACGGTGTTCTTTGTATACAAACAAAAGAAAACAACAGGTCTTTTTTCACTTTTTATTTTTTGTGAAATTACAAAAGGACATAAAATAAAATCTGCCATCCTTCTTTTAAAGTTAAATAATTAGAAATAATTAGTTCATTTTAAAGACAAGACGAAAAAGAGTTTATGTTCTTTTAAGAGATTTGTTTTTAACTTAGCAAACATTTGTTAATTCTGCTGTTTTAAATATGATTTGTTTAATAATTAAAGGCAGTTATTTTTCAAAAGTAAAATCAGGCAGAGAAGTAAATATTTGTTTGTTTATAAAAAAAAATGATAAACTAAAAGTGAGGATTTCGCGGTTTGTAGATTGTCCCAATTCTTTAATTCTTTGAAAGTAAAGAAGTGCTGCTAAACTAGCGTCATTGATCGGAACAAGTGGCTACTAAAAGAAAGAAGAACATGGCGGATACGGTACTAATGGGCATTTCCCCAATATCTAGGGCAACATTCGTACACATTTAACGCAAAAAACCAGTTTTTAAAATATTATTTTACTTTGAGAAAAGGCGAAACTTATAGCACTAGATTATCACTATAATTGGCGGTTAGGTTGACTTTAGGTGATTGTTCGTTTTCAAGATAATTACAAGAAAGAGTTTTTATACTTTAAAGGGCAACAGTTCAAACACTGATTTCAGCAGACCTGATGGAACATTTTAAGGCGACTAATTTTAAAATGTGACTGATTCATGTAACTGAATATTAGTTTTTTAATTTGATTCAAAAATATCAGGTAGTCTTAAGGCGTATTCATTTTATCAGGTTGCATCGTAGCGGCAGCTGACTCTTTTTTGCTTAATTTTCTTATGTGTAGAGCAACTGTTAAAAAAGTTTCATTTAATATCACAAAAGTTCCTTTTTTATATTCTTTATACCCTGTTCAGACATACGCTATAATTGCGCAATTAAGGAATTTATGCAATTAAGGCCTTAATTGAGCTCAATTTACCATGTAAGAAGTCAATTAATAAATTGAGCAATTAGTACTTAATTGCATCACTAATTGAATAAGATGGTAAATGCAGTCCTTGTTAAAAGGTATGTTTACTCTGGGAACTATGTTCAGTGAGTAGAAAAAAATCATAAGGCCGCAAGTAAAAAATATAAACAAACAAATAAAACGAAAATGGCGGGTCATACGAAACTGGCTTTCGACACTTTCAACTTCAAAGCAACAACAAAAACCCATGTTGTTTTTGTAATAAAAAGAGAAATCAGCTGGGCGGACGGCACTACCTAGTAAAATAAATATGCCAAAGTATGACATTTTTGACATTTCCAACGCACAAAACAAATATAAAAAGCCATGTTGTTTTTGCCAATGTTGTATTTGTCGTAGAGCCGCTAAAATAAATGTGCCTTGAAACATGCCTTGTGCTAAGTGAATAAACTTAATTGAGCATGTGTGAACACCAATTTAAATGGCGCTATTAAAATCAAATTAACTCAATTAAGAAAAATGTCTGAACAGGGTATTAAAATAAAATTGTAACAAGAGTTTTCAATCAATTAAAAAAACAAAGCTTTTTGAAGACGTTGTCAAAAAGGGTAAGAGAAAAGTGAAATAATTATATTTTGAAGTTTTCTATAAGTGCCTGTTTTTCTTTTTTTGTTGTATTGTTGTAGTGGCGCTGCCACCCGGTATAAATTCGCCTTCGGTAGTTAATTTTTAGTTAAATTTTAATTACTGTCGCACTTTACATGCCGCATGCGACATTTTGTTCCGTAAGAATTGTTCTTGTAATTTTTTAATTTTTATTTAACTAGATGATTTTCAATTGCCGTATTCACAAGCTCTGCTAAGGTGTAAGTAGTATTGCATACTACCTTTTGTTTACTTCTTTGTGAACAACCATTATATCAATGTGCCATTGTACATTGTACTTCATACGTCAAAAATTAAATAAGAAGAAGAAAAGTGCTATTCATCATTTGTTATTTATAAGCCAAATGGGGGAGAAAACAGAAAAAAGTAAATTAATAAATTTTTTGTGTGAAAAATATAGTTTCGATATATTAATGGTTGACTCAAGTAAGTTATAACCGTTTTCCTTATTTTGTTTACATATTTTAAATGAAAAAAATTAATACAGGTGATGAAGAAGATGAGGATGAAATTCAAGACATTTTTAGGATGAACCTAATGTACCTGCTCTCCAGTCGCAAAAGTATACATTTAGGGCTACCAAAATCATCATTATGGCATAATCGAGTTTTAAGATATTTTGATGAAAACAGATTTCTTCATATGATACGACTACGGCCAGAGGAATTTGCCTATATATTCAACCTTATAAAAAATGACGATGTTTTTCACACAATTGGCGAAAGGCTCCAACTACACATTGACTTGCAGCTTAAAATTGTACTTTACTGCTTGAGATCTTCAGGAAATGGTGCTTGTGTTCGTAAGGTAGCATCTCTTTTTGGTATAGGTAATGGCGGTACCATACAAAATATTAGAAATCGTATCATTAAAGCAATATTAAATCTTAAAGAACAGTTTTTATTTTGGCAGAGAACAAACCTTAACATATGTTTCTAATATACCCACTCCTACTATATACAGCAGAAATGACTTATTCCACTTTCTAATAAATCATTCAAATCAATAAATTAAATAAATAAAACTAATAAAAATATCTTTTAATTCAATTTAATTTAATATAATTCACATATGAACACAAAAATAATAATTCACTTAAACATAAAACATTTAAACAAATACAACGTTTGAAAAACATATGAAAAAAAGTACTAAGTGTTGTATCGCATGTTTGCATGAAAATTACCACAACACAGCTAGCACCGTTGTATTTTGTTAGCACTTAGCACGTACTAGGGGGCTTGTGAATAGGGCAAATATATTTAATACGTCCCGGTTTTTTAATTTATAGCTTTGTAATTTTTTCCATCATTCTTTAACCTTTAGTGAAACAAATTTATTTATTTCATTTGGATGCAATAAATTTTAATAAAACTAGGTACCACAAGGTTTTTAGTGTCACTGTTTAAAAATCTCATGACAGTTTTAAAAAATTTAAGATGGCGGATTCAATATGTCAGACCGTTTTTAAAATATTAATCGAATTCGCTTAAAACTGGTTACACGGAATTTTTGGGGTCGCTGATTGTGAGTCTGATGTTAATTTTTAAAAATTTAACATGGCGGATCCAATATAGTGGACAATTTAAAAAAAAAAATTATACAAAATAAAGATATCTCAGAAAAAAATTTATTTAGAGAACTTCTACATTTTATAATTACGATGTCGCACGTGACAAACTTTAAATAAGTACCAAGAGCAAAGCGCTGATTATTTTCCACCAATTGTATAAATACATGCTTCAATAGACTTATATTTTTTTTTTTTTGGCTGTGGAAATGCCCATAAATTTTAATTGGTTGAGCACATTGTTTTGTAAAAGTTAACTTTGTCAAGCCTTCGCTTAAATATGTTGTTTTCGCGCAACGCCTATTATAATTTTATTTTTTAAGAAGTTCATAGTACAGCCGATCACAGCAAAAGCAGAATATTTTAAGGGCATGTGTAATCAATTTAAAAACGAGAAGATTCATAGCGAATTATCGTTATGAATCTTCTTTTGCCTCTGAAGCAAAGTGTTCCCTCCCCCTATTGCATTATTAAATTTCATTAAAATTAACTTTGTAATTAAGTAGCAGTATGTAGTGCATTTGCTACATCGCTTCGACTATTTGTTAATATAAGATATTTTCTAATTGATTGTTTCTGTTAGTTCACTTTTAAAAGCTCGTAAATTTGCTGTAATTAATTATTATCATTTTATTTTAGAAGCACTGTTTTTTTTATCTAAAGACCGAACTTATTATACATTACTTTACAATCACCTTTTAAGAAGGCCTAAGAAAGGATTTATTTAAGAAAAAATACTTTAAAAACGAGCCTTCGAAAAAAAGTAATAGTGAAGAAGTACTTTAAGAAAACTGTTTTAAAAAAGTGAAAAAATGTATATTAAAAAAAAAAAAACTCAAAAAAGTACTTTTGACAAAAGTACCTCATTAAAAGTAGCATTTTAATAAACCATCTTAAATAAATATTAAAAAATATATTTTTTTAAAAAATACTTTCTTTAAGGAGAATCTTAAAAAGTAATCCTTTCATATAAAGTACCTTTTATAAAAAAAGAACCTTTTATAAAAAGTACCTTTTGAAAAGGCGAACTTTGTTTAACAATTATATTTCCCAAAAAATTAAATAAAAACATTTTTTTAGAAAAGTATTTAAAAAAAAAATTTACAAGAAGTGTTCTTTCTAAAACAATTTTTAAAAAAGGTACCTTTTTTTATTCCATGAAAAAGTACAGTAAATACTGTTAAAGGTATTTGTTAAATATAAAAATACAAAGTTGTTTCAAAAGAGGACTGGCAAAATAAAAATGAAAAATAAATAAAAATTAATTTTAAAACGTTGTTGAAGCGGCTTTTGCTACGACAAAGTCCATAACTTATCGTTAGTGTTATAAAACAAATAAATTTTCAATTGGCGGTATATACTAATTAAAACCACACGGTTCAGTAGGTCTAGTCGAGGCAGTTACTTAAAAAATGTTCAATTTAATTCACTGTACAGGTTCGTGTGAAAAAATACATTTTTTATGAATTTCGTTTATATGTATTTTTTTTTATACAATAATGTACTTTTATTGACACTTAATCGTGTTGCAACATTCTGTTTTGTTCTCTAGTTTTTACTTATTTTTGCATGATTAGTTTACCCAGTGCCATTTTTTGCTTAACTTCCACATAAAGTTTGTTTTAGTTTAAAGTGTTTAAGCAACTTAAAAATTTCAAACAATTCAGTTAAACTTCTTTAAACTCAAACAAGATGTTAATAAAAACTAAAATTAATACTAAATTGATTAAATAATTAATCAAGAAAGAAGTAGAAAACTTGTAGAGAAATAAATTTGCTCTTGTTGCAAGTGGTAGATGACTATGCAACTAATTGCCTCGTTGAAACGAAATAAAGTCTAAAAGTTTTTAAAGAATTTTTTGAGATCAAAATACGTAACTGCCCACTCAACAGCCTGCACAATTAATTGCATTAAAGTTAAACGTTAAACGTAAGACTTATATTGTGAATAAATGAGTCTACTGGATGGCGTATTATCCTATTCTAGATATTATGTGTTATTAAATGCGCCCAAAAGGATTAAGTACAAAGCAAACAAATTTTAATTTTAAAATAAGACCTTAGCAAAACAAAAGCAAAACGTAAATGAAAATTTGCAACAACTTTTTTTATGTCAGTTTAATAAAAAAAACCAAATTAATGAAATAAAGAATAGATAAAATAAATAAAACAGTAAAAAAAAACTTTTTTGAAGGGTACTAAACGAGAACTAGTTAATGTTTTATACTATTCTGTCTCTTTGGTCTTTCGTTAAATGGCAAAAAGAACTTCCAGAGAAGAAGTTTGCGGAGTAAAAGGCAAACATAATAGAAATTTAATTAAATCGTTATAAATGAAAAATAATTAAATAAAATTAAATAATAAAAGTTTCAAACATCAAGAGACTAAAATATTAAAAGAAAATTTAAAAAATATTTATTACATTATCTAGATTAAAAACTTAAATATTCATAAAGTGTTAATATTTTACCTTTTTGTTAATTTAATTATTTTTTTTCCTTTCTTATACTGCTTTCATTACTAACAAAATAATACAAACTTTCATAACAATGAAGCAATAAAAAAAGCGCCAAGTGTAAGTTCAATACGAAGAGTTTCATACCATGTATGGCTCACTCTTTAATTTCTATTTTTTTAACTTGTTATAGCGGACATAGTAAATTACACTTTGAGTAAATTTAAAATTTTTATGGAAAGCATATCCATATGGCAATTTCGCTACTGCTTATATATAGCTCATCAGTGGATTCTACCCAAATTTTGTAAAGAAAACCTCAGAGTTTTATATTAAAATCCAAATTGATTAAATGAGAACTTCTTTGAATCAGTAAGGCAAAAGACCATAAAAACTCTCAAAATGTTTTTTTTTTTCAAAAACACAGCAAACATTCAGTAACTATTTGTATTTTTTCTTAAATTTTTCTACATAAGGGATCCCATTGGGAACCAGAAACATTGAAACATTCAATCAAGAAATAAATATTGATGAACTATGTGAGCAGTATCGAAATAGCCATATGGATATGCCTTTCCCGTAGTAATACATTTTATTTTGTAGTTTTAAACAATAAATATTTCATGAGAATATCATGATATACTGATGTATATTTGAAGGAATCAAGCACAATTAAAGTAAATTAACATAAAATATAAATACGAAAATGAGATCTGGCAACCCCTGTTGTAGTCCGTATGTGCATGGTAAAAAAAAGTAGTGAATAAGTTACTTCCACTAATGGCAAGGCGAATTAATTTCCTGGTGGCAGCGCAGGCGAATTCATTAATATTCACCATGGACACTACTAACTCCATATATAAAAAATCTGTGTATATTTTTTATGTATGAAGTTTGACAGTAATTTTTACCAGCAAAAAATAATGAATTCGCCTACGCTGCCACCTGGTAATTTATTCGCCTTGCACTAATGCTGTTTTTATAGAATAATTCCACAATTACCTGACAAAAGTTGGGCAACCAAAACGCCTGCGTTTGTAAAGGTGCGTGCTGTAAAACAGAAGGTCATGAGTTCGAGCCCACTTTCAGAGATGCGCACAAAGAAAAATAATATTAGAACAAACCTCCCGGAAAGGAAATGGAAATTATTCTGCGAAGCCATGGCAGATAATTTAGCGAAGAAATCTAATTTAATACAAGAGTACCAAATAATAGTCAAGGCGCCCTTTACAATAAATAGAAAGAACTCTAGCTGTAAGCGCAAGGAAGTAACAGCATAACAATAGTGTACGGCATATATGTTTTGTGGCTGTTGGTTTAAAGGGAATGGTTAAAGGGATGAAAGGCAAGTGGAGTGGTCTGTGGATGGCTTAGGTTTCTAAATAAGGCATTGATTAAGGTCTTCAAATTTTGCACAACTTCTGCTAGAGAAAAATTGTCTAGTAAAACCCACCGGGAATACGTAGTATATTATTAAATGGTCTTTCACCACTTTCAAAGAACACGGCTCAAATTTACATTTTATTTTATGATGCCGGGTATAACAAAGCACGACGAGTTGTTAGTTTCAATAGAAGTTGTATGTGGTTTTGTTGTAGGCTGAGGTGGCTCAGTCGTGTCCATGATTCTACTTACGGATCCACAAACCTTAAATAATAACACAAATAATTAGTTATAATTATTTTTATTAAGTTCTTGTTTAAATACAATACGAAAATCAGTGCTAATTAATTAAGATTCAAAGAAATCGGATTATATCAGAGATTCCGATGACAGCAGGTTCACATGATGACTCGGGTGTACTGGATCGATATGCAGGTTCGGATGATGATTCGGGTGTACTGGATCGATACGCAGGTTCGGATAATAACAGGTTCGGGTATACTGAATCGATACGCAGGTTCGGATTATAACAGGTTCGTGTGTACTGTATCGATGCGCAGGTTCGGATCACAACAAGTTAGGGTGTACTGGATCGATAACAGGTTCGGGTGTACTGGATCGATGCGCAGGTTCGGATAAAATACGTACAATATATCTTAAAACTATGCTCTACAATAATACAATAGTTGCTTGAACAGTCAGTCGAAACCGCTGTGAGAACAGTCAGCCGAAGCAGCTGTGATAACAGTCAACCGAAGTCGCTGTGAGAACAGTCAGCCGAAACCGCTGTGAGAACAGCCAACCGAAGTCACTATGAGAACAGTCAGCTGAAGCTGCTGTGAGAACAGTCAACCGAAGTCGCTGTGAGAACAGTCAGCCGAAGCCGCTGTGAGAACAGTCAGCCGAAACCGCTGTGAGAAAAGTCAGCCAAAGCCGCTGTGAGAACAGTCAACCGAAGCCGCTGTTTAAATTTATGGTAATTTCTGACAAGTAGTCAGAAATCTATCAACTGGCTCCATCAGAGTAACCCCAGTCGGCTTACCGATTATATAAATATAATCTTCAAGACTTACTGGAGACTTGCAAGTATAAGTCCCATGGGGATCGCAATGTGTCTCCTTCTCTCTAATGTTTGCCAATCTTGCTTACTTATATATAAAGCAAATGAGAATTATAAGGTTACTTAATGCTAATATTTTACTGTTGATGGCTGGTGAATGCTTAGTGGTTGATATTCACACACATACAGCTTGTTACAACAACCATACAGACCATTAATATTGTTGTTTATTATTGTTTAAGATAAAGTTAATTTACATGTTAAGCATTGTATAGATTAATAATACTAACATAGAAATTAAGTAGCATCACATTCAAGTAAGTAACATATTCGATATAAGTAAATGAAAGATAATTAATAACTATGTATGAACGTAGACAGACGAAAGATTTCTTCGTTACAAAGCCCTTTCTTTTAATGATTAAATGCGTCTAACTGGAAATTTATTTAAAATGTATAGGAATCATAATTTTGCTTAAATTTACCACCAGTTTCCGGTTTTTCCATTCGTAAGAAAAAAATGTTTAAGTGTATACGTCACGTCACCTTACATTACGTTACTTTTTTTGCAATTTCTTTTAAAAAATCTAGAAGTATTCATTTAATATTTTGTCGGTTCGTAACAGTACTTTTATACTTTGAAAATTTGGGTTTCACTTTAATTTTAAGAATATTTAGAAGTATTATTACTTATAACTTTTTAACAAGGGGTTTTAAACCGGGATTACCGGGAAAATTCATGAAGTTTCTTTATGAAATGCAATGAGCCTGTCATATTCATAAGACATAATTTTAATTTAAAGTATAAATGAATTAAAACTGACTTATTTTCGGCTTTTTAATTTAATTTCTAAACATTTTTGGAAAGAAAAATTATTTACAAATGTGTGAGGACGTTTTCCAAAGAAAACAAGAAAAATTAGACACTAACAGAAATTAAATTAAAAAATGAACCAAAGTCGAAAATAAAACAATTTTAATTCATTTATAAGATCCACGGTGCAAATCCTGACTGGGAAAAAATTAATTTATTATTTAAATAAAATTACCGAACCTAAATTATTTTTTATGAAATCTCCATTTTCTAAAAATTGTTTCACAATTTTTTGTTAATTGTGATGTATTACTAAGTGAACTTTTTTTATAGTTTTTCAAAATTATTGTTTTATGAAGAAAAATTTTAGCAAAATATTAATTTTTGTTTTACATGATTTTTCTTGAGTGCAAAAAAATTATCCCTGCAGAGTCACTTTCCTGTCACTTTCAATGCAAAAATGTTTTAATCGAATGTCTATAAACGCTAACTCTATCCTTCGCCTTAAAACCTTTTTTTTTCTATTTCTTGCACAAAGGGTAATCGTTTCAATATAGATCATACCCAAAGTCCTGGTCAAGAAATCCTTAGATTCATAACTTTTTTAACCATAATAGAAAATTGTGCTTATTTTAGAAATTATAGTTCAGTTTTGATTCAAAGCGCATAAATTGCTAAAATAGTTTAAAATTTTAGTTTCTTAGAAAATATCTCCAATTATGAAATGTTTGATCTTTGATAATTTCGTCTTATTTATAACAAGATTTCCAAAACTTTTCCGAAATAGAAACTAAATATTTTAATTTAAGTAAATTGTTTTTTTCTGGGTCTTTTTTTTAATAATGTTAAATTTTTTTCGCCAAACGCGTTCTTTGCAAAAATTCTTTAAATTTTGATATTAGAAATTTAAAAGTGTATTAATTCGAAACTTAAGATTTTTAATTTCGCACATTTTAAGAGTCAGAAAAAATATATGCTTTGAAATTGTCTAATACACAAACTAGCCAACTACACTGAAGCTCTTAACAGTTAGACGACAGCAGACTTCACAACTTCACGGCTTTAAACAAGGCGAATCAATTATAAGGTGGTAGCGATGGCGAATTCGTTAGTTTTCGCCGTACGCCCGAATGTCAAACTACATATAAAAAAATTGCCTTAGATTTTGTATACATGGATAGTTAGACTAACGGCGAAAACCAATGAATTTGCCATCGCTACCACCTTATATTTGATTCGCCTTGGCTTCAAATGTTGCTAACTTCAAATGCTGCTCTGAAGTCAGCTTCATAATTATTTTGAAGACAGCAACAACAGCAGGGTACTTTAGCAATACAAATTTAAGCGATACCGCATACAAATATTTTATAATAAATAAAATTAACGTTATTGATAAAAAATGTAATAATATTACGAAAAACCATAAAAACACATAAATTTATTTCCTTATTATATTTTTGTAATGTTCTTTTATGTTTAATATTAAAAAAAAAAGTTTTTGTTTTTATTTTTCCAATTTATATGTATAATGGCAACACTATATTTGTTTATTGCTGCCTGTCAAAATAGAAAATAGTCTAAGTTGGCAGCAGCAGCAAATGCAAATCGATTTTATTTAAACACATGTATTTTATTTTTGACAGTTTGCTGTCTGCTGCCTGCTGTCGTCTAAGTGTTTAGGGCTTGACGGATCAACGACAATTAAATAGATTTTTCTACTGTTTTGGCTCTTACATTCATAAAGGCAAAAAAAATAAAAGAGAACAAACTGAAACTTTTTTATAATGCGTTGCCAAAATTGATTTTAACCACAAAAATTCCCTTTAACCTATCCACATTAAAAAAATATTTATGTATATAGTCTGGTTCTTGGAACCGATTTAACTTTAAGATATTTGATAAGCTGTATTTTAAGTTTTGCTAAATCTCATTAAACACACGTACAAAATTAGATGAAGTCTTTTAAAGATATTTCATTCCAAAGCACTGCAACGGCAATACCGTTCAATGATAATATTTTAGGAAATTTATTAATTTAGATCATAAATTTATTCTGGGCTGCTGTTGTCGATGATTTTCTTCTCCTACTTCTGCAACATACTTTGGAGCAAATATAACTGGTATTTATAGGTGTAACACTGGATATACTAGCCAAGAAGGCACAAGCAACTAGCGAAATGCACATAAAGCTTAGTTTATCCCGCAACAATTATAAGCTAAATTTTTATTGTTTTTACAATTTACCGACTTTTTTTCATTTTAGAACACACTCTAAAAAAATTAAAGATATTTTTTCCTAAACTCGAATAAGAAGCTTTCCTATAGCATTTTTTATTTTTACATTACAAATCTTATAAAGAATATTTTACAAAATTTACTTTCTTAAGTGTTTACCAAATTTTTTTGATCTAATATAAGATAAAACAGAAGAAGCCTCAGAATCCCCATTTCCAAGAAATGACAAATATCAAAAGCATGAAAACCCTAATTGTATCTCAAATTAAATGAGAAGATGCAAAATGGCAAACACCACATGCATACATACACACACATAAATACAGCACCAACAACTACATAAAGTAGATAAAGCAGCCAAAAATATTTTGTTGGTGGTATGTATAAAAAGTTTTGTGGTTTTTTCTTTCCTCGAACTTTGAGTTAAAGAATGTTCTTTTTGTTTTTAAACTTCATTACTTGTGTGCATTTTGGTTAGTTGGCTGGCTGGAGGTCTGGTTGGTATAAAAAAATATTATTTTGGCAGACTTTGCTTTAAAGATCACATTGTTACATTAACAATAACAGCAACAAAAATAATACAAGCAATTTTGATAACCAACAACAAAAAAATAAAGTCAAACTTGTTTGCAAGTTTATTTTCTTTACAATTCACATAATTTTAGACAGAATGTCAAACGTATGTAGATACATACATACATATGTACTTATTTGCTTATGTACTAAAATTATGTTTGTTTTTTAATAATCGTATTGATTAAACCAGAATATTATGACCCAAAATTTTAATTTAAAATCAAAGCTAATATCATCTTTCCTAATATAGTAACGCTATCATTGTAATTTCAGCAATTGTAATAAATTAGGGAATCAAAATCTTTAAAAGGTTAAAGAATGAGAACATCCAAATTACTCTCACGTACTATTCTAAACAACCAAGAGAGTATGAATTGAATAGAGAAGATACTTTTAGTTTAATTTTTTTAACTTTTTTTTACTGTTTTTTGTTTTGTTTTGTTTGAATTAAATTAAGTACACAAAAAAAACTAAAATACCTGTTATCAGTGTTGTTAATGGTATTTTAAAAATCTATGCATAAAAATCGCCAAAATATAAAGATTTATTATAATGGAATGCTTGCAAAATTGTTTCTTCTTGAATAAACTGTATGCTTTAACATATTTTTTTTTTCGAAAAAGATTTAAATCAACTTAATATTAACAAATGTAAATGAAACAAAAAAGCAACTTAAGAAATAATATAAATATTTTGAACGCTATTTCATTAAATTATTAAGATTAAACAGAATTAACAATCACTCAAACAGCAAAATCTCTCAATAATGAATTAAAATAAATAAAAAATTATTTCATAGAAATTCGATTTACCAAGATATTTTTATTTCACCAAAAAATTAAAAGTTTCCTAAGTCAATATTTCTACAAAAAAATCGAAATATTTTTCAAAAAGAAATTATTTCACTAAAAATATTACTAAAAACGAAAATTCTTAAAAAATAATAGTGGTCTGTCCATTGCGGTGTTATATGTTTAGCCATATGCATTATTTTATATCAGCTATTGGGACACTCTCTAAATTATAATTTTAACTATTTATACTTCTTATTATACCAAACAAAGTAGTGGACATTCTGTCTAATTCTTAAGTCTTTGTATATAACGGTTCAAAAGATATGTCCATATAGCTCAAATTATATCAATTATGGAAACACTCTTTAATTTCTCAATTTAAATTGTATACTTCTTCTAATGGCGGACTTAGAGACACAGGTTCCTTGTAAATTTCAGCTGTCTATATTGGTTCAAAAGGTTGGCCATATACATCAAATTACATAAACTATTGGGAAACTCTTTTATTTTCTAATTTAAATTTTATACTGCCTATTATAGCGGTCTTAGAATTATAGGTAGGTTTTTTGTATGTTTCAATAATATGTCTACAACTGTTCAAAAGTATGGCCATATACATCACATTAACTGAACTATTAGGGCACCCTTTAATTTAAAATTATGAATATGTGTACATAGTAATCGACAATCTGTCCAATTTTCAAGCGTTTGTCTAAAACGGTTCAAAAGATAAGACCATTTGGGTCAACTTATATCACCTATGGGGACACCCTTTAATTTTAAGATTTGTTTGTGAATTAAGTTTTGCTTCTCGGAGCTATGATGATACACAGTTTTTTTTTTTTAATTATTATGTTGTGCCCTTTACGTTTCAAAATACATACGATAAACATGTATGTTGTATGGGGACACCCTTTAATTTTTAAAATTATGAACTGTTTTTAAAACGAGACCAATATGTACGCATAACCTTTCAAATAAAGAAAAAATTATTTAATCTGTTTAAAAATGACAGAGTTCAGCAGGCACAAACATTAAAAAAAATCAATATTCAGACGAATTGTTAACCTCCTTCTTTTTTTGAAGATGGTTAACAAAGTTAAAATTCCCTAGGAAGCAAAAAATTTACCAACAACAAAACAGAATTTCAATAATTTAATAAGTAGAAAAAATAAAGGCATACAATTTACCGAAGAAATGGAAATAACAAAAAAAATAAAATAATAAAATAAAAAAATAGAAATAGAAAAGGCACTAAAAATGTAGGAAAAAGAATTTTTGTTTTTTTTTAATAAATCGAAAACTTTTTTTGGAGTCGAATATACATATCGTTTTATTAGTTTCATACAGTTTTTGAAGAAAACTCTAACTCAAAAATTGCTAAAATAGCCACTTACTTTTCTCTATATTAATGTTGTCTCTTTTTATTCTTCTCTTTTAAATATACTGTACGTCAGAGTTGGGAAAATCAATACTTAAGTGTTATGTGTTAGAGCAATCATGACTAATTAAAACTTGTACTGCTTCTACAAATTTTTCTTAAGGTACTGGGGTAACGGAAAAATTGCAAGATTTTAGACTATACAAATAAAATTATTTTTTTTTTACATTATCCTGCAAAACAAATCACTTTTATCTCATTTCTTATTTGTACCAAGGAAATTTAAGTAGAGACGTATATAAACTTGATCATTGTCGTCTTTAAAAAGCTGTTAACAACAATTTTGTTATTGTTGTTGAGATAAAATTGAATGCTTTTTATGTCATAGTAGTTGATCAATAAGAAAACGCGTTTATTCTTCCTCAAAAAGAATTGATATAACAACCTAATACGCCCTCGGTGCTAATTCTTTCTATCTTTGATCCATTAAGTTTCTTTATAAAAAGTTTTCTCCTTCATTTTTTTAGAAAGTAAAATGTAAATTTTTTTACACAAACGATAATCCTTTTACCCCGTCACATATGGACTAAACTCCGCACATGATGTAAAGGAGTTAATCACACAAATGTAATGTTACACCTATTGTTACTATTCCACTCACATTTGTTTTTTCCTAGTACTAAAATACTCTTAAAGAGTTTTAAAACTTAAAATAATGTAGCTTTTTAAATATATTAATGGCTACGATTTTATTAGTTTCTACTGAGCATAAGATTTCCTGAAACTTCAATAATATCAAATACTATATAATGGATTATTTTCTCTTTACTTATCATTCCGAAGTCAGAATTTTCCATCCCTGCATACGAGTACAACATGGAAAACAAGACTCATTTATTTATCAGTATTCTCAATATGGAAAATTACAAAAAAAAACAAGATATTTGATCAGTGTTGCCAGGTAAAGACAGGAAAAAGTTACGCTTCTTAAAAAAAATAGTAGTTTAAAGTAATTTATATAAATAATATAAAGTTTTATTCCACATTTTGTGGAAAATAACTAGGCAACAAAAACAAAAGAAAATAAATAAAGGCAAACTCGTATGGAAAAAATTTCAGCCTAATGATTGACATGAGTATTTAAATCAAGACTCAATACTAACACTCCGTGATTAAAAACTGCATTCTCTCGCCATGCCTTTAAAATTATTTAAAGTTGGATTTTTTTTTTTATAAATCCTTTTAAACTTTTTCTTTAAAATATTGAGCTTTGATAGAATTTACTACTATAAAATTTTAAAAATGCCCATATTAAGGACAAATTTGAGTATTATTTGCTTAAAACTTCAACATAAAATTATGGACAACATAATCCGCCACTTCTTAAGAGAAATTAAATGACTAATTTTTTGTTAATCCAGATATTGGTACGGTACCACTAGCAAATTGTTAAATTTTTCAAGTAGAATAACTAAAGTTGCTAATAATTTTTCGAGAATTTGAACAGAGCACTTAATTTTCCGCTCGAAATTAGTGGAGCTTATATTATTTCACAGTTGGGAAAAATTAATGCCAGAAACATTTCAATGTTTGTATACATGGAGCAGGAAACATTTTGTGAATTCTCACTAATTGAATAGAGTACAACTTCAGCATTCTTATTAAAATCGAACTGATGTGTTAAGAAAAACAGCTGTCAGAGAGGTTCTTACCTCAAATAATGGAACAAGTACTATTTTAGAATTATTACTCTATTTCGTGTCTGTACCAAAAGTTAAGAAAATTTGGGCAAATATAAAAAAATTATGTTTGTTACGTGGAGTATTCTAAAGTTACAAAACATGTAAAATATTTAACTAAACGGCAACACTGTATTTAAACTATGGTAGAACAAGGCAGAAAACTAAATATCAGATGTTTTTGTATACAAAAAAAGCTGTCTACAAACAGTTGCCAAGTGATCGTGAATCGTGAGAGTAAAATAAAAACTAAAACGTCGGTATTAAAAATCATTCTAGAAGAAAAATAAAAAAAAAGTTTTTAATGGACTAAAATAAGTATATTAAAAAACAATCAAATAATATTTTAAAAAATTAAAATATGAATAATTTATGACATTTTCGGAACGTGTACGCGAGTGTGCTTGTTGTGTGTGTGTGTGTGTAATGTGTCTAAAGCAGATAGCGACTAAACGCAACGTCCGAATTATTGAGGCAGATACGGGTTTACTCTGCAATATAAATGAAAAAAAAAATTACAATAAAAAACATTAAGAACCTACACAGAACTTAAATATTGAATTAAATAAATTCTTAGTTATGTAAATGCAAGTTTGTATTTTAATAGCACAAGAAAAAAAAAGAAATCATGTGATTTAAAAGTTGCAAGAAGTTTTTAACAGTGATAAATATTTTCAAATATTAATAAATTAATTAAAATAAGAAAAAAAAAATGAATAAGGAAATTTATGTATGAATGTAGATGCAAATTATTAAAAAAAAATATATTAATAATACATTAAACAAAAATACTACATCCATGTGATGAATATAAATTTAAGAAAATACCCAAGTAATCCCATATTATTACTGAATAAAAGTTTCTTAGAAAAGATTATAAAAAAAATAATTCTTTTGTGTTCGCTTTAATAAAAAATGTCTAGAAATGCAATACAATTCGAAAGGCCGGCTAAAACAAAACATAGTAATTGGTTTACGTAAGTTTTGTTTTTTTTTTTATTTCTTTTTTAAATTATTAGAAGTTTTTTGCCATTAAAATCATTAAAACTTAAAAGTTATTTGTACAAAAACAATAACAATTGTGTTAAAGAAATATACGCAGCTAGTTTTAATAAAAATTGCGTTTGTATAAAAAGTAAAATAGTAAATAAGAAGGTTATATCGTATGTACCGAATTTTATACACCCTTCAGCTACTACTTACAACTTATTAACTCTATGTTTAAAATATTGCTTATAATAATTGATAAACTGCTCATGACAACACACTATATGTTAACAACAACGTGAATTAACTCTAGCAAGTAAAAGCACAAGTATAACAAACCCATCAATACAACAAGTTTGGCGATATGCTGGTATAAATAAAATATCGGGTTTCTTTTTTTCCGATAGAACTTCAAAATATAAAAAATAACACATAAAAATTAGATTTTTATAAAAATTTTGTACTTATTATTTTCAGTAAACTCTAGCAAATCATTATGAATAGACTCAGGCTTGACAAAGCTATCAAATCATTCAAGTTTACTTTAAAAATCAGTCATCAATTCGAGCAACTTATAGACGACTTCTTGATTTTTATGAAGCACATAATCCTCCGTCTGAGCAAGCCATCCGTCGAACTGTGAATAAATTTCGAACCAGATACTCTCTAAATGATGCGATAACACCAACACTTCGAAGGAATGTGCGTACTAAAGAGAATATCGCTGTTGTAAACGAAAGTGTGGAAGTAGTTTGAAATTTATCGATCCATCTTCGGTAGCAGAAATTGGGGCTCTGTCCGTCCACTATGTGGAAAATTTTGAGCACAAATCTTTGCCTACACCCGTATAAGATCTATTTAGTGCAGACATTGAAGCCACGAGACCATTATATGCATCGTTCTTTCGCCGATTGGGCTCTAAAGCAGTTAGTAACTGACATGTTGTTTTATTGCCAAATTGTGTTCAGCGATGAAGTTCATTTTTGGCTAAACGGATTTATTAGTAAGCAAAATTGCCGCATAATGAGTGAGATTAATCCACAACATACCCTACAGACTTATTTGCATCCAGAAAAATTTCTTCAAAAATGAGGCCCGATCTCACGTAACGGTCAACGGTGATCGTTACCGCGCCATGATAAAGGATTTTTTTTTTAAATATGGATGACATTGATCTGGACGAAATGTGGTTTCAACAAGATGGCGCTATGTGCCATACGGAGACCGCGACCATCGAGTTATTGAAATCAAATTTTGGCGATAAGTTGACCTTGAGTAATGGACCTGTCAATTGACCTCCAAGGTCGTGCGATTTGACACCTCTCGATTATTTTCTGTAGGGCCACGTAAAGTCACTGGTTTATGCTGATAAACCAGCAACAATCGACGCTTTGGAGACCAACATTGTTTGTGTTATTCGTGACATACGGCCAAAATTGGACGTCCAGAATGGGCTTCGTCATGAGCATTCCCGGTGGCCATATGCCCGAAAATATTAAATATTAATGCCATATTCTGATCTTTCGTATAAAAAAATGAAGAATTTTTATTACAATTTAATTTTTTTTATTATTTTTTACAATTTAAATTTCTATCGGGCTTAAAAAACACCCTTTACTTAAAAAAACAAAACGAGGACAAAAATAAATCAGCTGTGATTTAGTACTCATCTGGTAAACATGTGCCAAGATAGCTTCGAAAAAATAGCTCGATTTTAGGAATTCAGAAACGAAAAAGTATAAATACCCCGAAATTGGATAATTTTACTTAAAAATAAAATTAGCGTCACTTTTAGCAACAAGTAGAAAAAATCTCTTTTAAATTATTAATAAAACAATTTTCCATTTAAATAATAATTATAAAAAAGTGTTTCTACTGGTTGTAAACAAAATCTGATTTCCTGCATAGCCGGCTTTCGGTCGGCGCAAAATGCTATCCTTTATAATATTACTAACACCAGTTTCGCTTAGCAAATATTTTCTGCAAGCCAGTTTATAAAAACGTTGCATCTTTCTTGCATAGAATACCATGAAATATACCTATAATATCCATGGTCGTTATGACTTTGCATTGATGAACATTATGTCCTTGGACATTATGATACGCCACCGATTTAATAACAAAATATTTTATAAGCTGCATTTTGTACTTTGCTAATCAAGAATGTATAAATACAAACCGGTTAGATTTAATCTACCAACAAAAATTCATTTTCATTGAGCACCAAAAGCGGTACAACTTTAGTAAATTTATTTTTATGTATTATTATTGTTTATGTATTAGTTTAGCTCAATCATTTCTTGCTGCGGTACTACGAACAACTGCATTTATAATTGGCTTGATATCTTGTTTTGGGATAGAAAGCTGATTTTAATTTTTGTTTACAACATTTTACCGAACTTTACCCAAAGAGTCAGGGTTCTGGTTACCGCTTACGATATCGAATGAACTATCGAGCAAAAATAAAACTCGATCTCTATAGAGTTTCCTCATGATGGCATTCGATCGCTATCGAGTCGAGTTTTCATTATAATTGTAAAAGATTTTTTTAAATTTTTAACAGAGTGGCAACACATGTTTACATGCAAATTGATGTTGATGTGGGTGCTGAAACTAATGCATGGCGAAATAATACAGGTGAACGCACGGGCGAAAAAGCCCATCAGTTGTATACATTACAGTTGTCAAAAAAAATTTGTCAAAAATAAATAATTTGTTAAATTTTTTTAATTTATTTTTTTTTTTGATTGCTAATAGAAAACAAACAATTGAAATTCCTAGAGAAAACTACCACAACATGGAACCGTATTTGCAGTTCCTGATGTGTATAATCAAAATATGCGTAAAAAGATAGTGAAATTATTGTTAACACATGTATAATTCCTTGGTTTTTTTGTGGAAGATTATGTTAGTCTTCAAATGGTCAACGTGCAAGAATGGAACGATGCATGTGATTTGGGCAAACTAGTGGTACAAAAGAATTTTGGTCACTTTTCCTGTATTTTTATTTTTATGTAACTTAATTTTTATAATTTTCTTGTTCTGATAATTAGAACCACTTTTTTTCATCAAATATATTTTTTTATTTTGTTTGTTTCAAGGCGAATCATTTACCAGGTGGCAGCGTTAGATAATTTATTATTTTTTGCTGCTAGAAACGAATGTCAAACTTCATATATAAAAAATATTACACAGATTTTTTATGTATGGAGTTTGACAGTAGTGTGCACAGTGCGAAATTCATGAATTCGCCTACGCTGCCACCTGGTAATTGATTCGCCTTGGTTTGTTTTTCACAATATTTTTTTGACAACATACATAATTTTGTGGCAACAAATTGCCTGTTGTTTTTTGTGTTGTTGGATTGTTGTAGCCGTGCGGTCACCTGTATTAATTCGCCTTGAACTAATGTAACGAAAATTCTCTGTCGAATCAGAGACTACATAAAACTTTCATTATTAAATAATATACATATAAGTCCAATACACCAAACAGGAAACTAAAATTTAATAATTTGATATAAATTTAATTGTTTATTAAAAATAAATAAAAATAAACACAACCTTGTTCGTTATTAATTTAATTTGTAGTTTTGGCTGTTAAAAATAACGTAAACATAATAGTCTTAAATTATATACTCAAAATCGGTACTAAACGGTTTAAAATCATCTTTTTAGGTCTGTGTTTTTAGAATTTCCAGTTTTTATTTCATACTCTATCTTTTTAATTATCATATTTTCTTCATACTCTTCTTCTTTTATTCTAAGTGAACGTTGCTTTAATTCAACTAAACGATCATCTTTAGACGACATGATCATTTTATGCTCCTCGACATTCGCAATATAAAATTTTAAGAGCCAGTTTCATTTGAAGAGCATTTTGTTGGTCTTGTTGGTAATTTCGTTATGTTGTCTTCTTCATTTTCAAGTTCACTATCAACTTCCGAGGCTAACAGACTGAAAAGATGCAACAGTGCATTATTTTGTTTACGATTGACATTTTAGTATCGAGCAATTTTTCAACTATAACACTCGATCGAAGCCATCATCTCAAATTTTATTTATTTATTTATCGATATCGAATGCCATAATCCCAAAGCAAAAATGTTCGATACCGAAAGCAGTAGACCCCAGATTTATTTCTGTCTTAATTTGATCGTATTTATTTCGACAACAATAAGAGATACCATGCAGTTCTTGCATATTTTTAATAAAAATATTTCGAAGAAATCCAAAAATGCAGGACTTAAAAGAATTATTTTCATTTAATTAGAATTTTGTTTAATTAATATGACTGACTGTCTGGTTAGAGTTGAGATCATATGTCTCTTCAGATTCTCTTTTTAATGTTTTTTGTTTTTGATTTTTAATTTATGGTTTTCCTTCTCTTCTGTGTATTCTCTTTGTTGAAGTCATAAATCCTCACATTTTTAATCGTAGGATTTTAGATAAGCTTTTCAGATATAATTTATGGTAACTAGTTTGCAAACTTGAAATTCTTGCTCAGTTTGCTGGCATTAAGACTTCCACATTACTTTTCTGCTTTTATTTGTAGACTTTATTTGTTGTAAGATGTAGGACATGTATATTGAAGTTTGATCATTAAATTATTTAAGTTTATAAAAATTATAGCAAAACGAATGACAAACTAATTTACATTCTAGTGTAGGTTAGGGTAAAACATTTATTTTGGTAATAAAAATTAAAAAAAAAAAAAACGCAAAATCATATATACAAACTAATTTAATGCTGGCAACATCAATTACATATTTGAAAAATTTTTATAGATAACGAAATTGTGCTTCACAACCTAACATAATGGTACCATTTATTTACAAGAAAATCTAAAAGTATTCTGTCCTACTCCAATATGTCTAGGTGTCGCACTATCGTACATATAAGATGATCAACTCTGATCGCAAAAAAACTATTATTTTTTCAAATTTTCGAAAGATCAGCGAATCGGGACCTGCCATATTTCAATATACATACATACACATATGTACATTTTTTGTAGATCTTACAACTGAATCTTATATTGAATCACGGATTATTGAGCTCTTCCTTATTTTTAAATAATTGTGATAATTGTGTTATATCGATAATCAAGTATAGTCTAACAGATAAATGTATTAATTAGTGAACATTTCTATGTATTTTTAATAGAATTGTTTTTGTCATAAAATTTTAGACGAAGAGATAGTTTTTTTGTTTAAATTAATTTTGTAAAAGAAAATATTCTTCGCTTATTTGAGAATTTTGTTTAATTGTGGTCGTCGCACCATGTTAAATACCATTTCTGTATTTGTTTACACATTATTTTCCAACTGCTTCAGAGGGACTATAATTAAAAAAATTAGTTCATTTTAAATGTGTAGATCTGATTGATCCTGTTGCCATACTTTCCTGCAAAGAGCGACCTTACTGGATTTTTTTTTTACTGTCGAAAGGTTTTATCACCCCAATTATCCTTCTGAAAGAAATACTAAAGGGTCCGCCAAATAACTTTTTTTTTTGGAAAATGCTAAACGCATTGGATGGTCAGTTGGCTTCAACTCCTGAACCAATTGGACTTTGTATGGCGTCATACCAAGGTCTTTATGCAAAATAGGTCTCAATGATGTCTCCGAAATGTTGAATTGTTGGAAACGACGGTGAATTGATGTTGATGGCGATTCACGCACTCTTTCTGCCATAGCAGCAATATTCTCGGATGTACGCACTGTTTTTGGCTTTCACGCTTTGGTTTATCAATGAGGATGCCAGTTTTTTTCACTTTTTTCACAAGATAACGAACACACGGAGCTGACGGTGCTTCTCTTCTTCCAAAATCCGTACGCAATTTTCGCACACATTCTGCAACAACGTTCAAGCGTATACACAATCATATTCGTTCACCGGAAGGATAAAACTAATTATCTGTCCAATCAAACATGAGCTAAGTGTTACCATTCACGAAATAAGCACTAATTGAAAAAAAAAACGTTAGATATTATTTTGGAATTTTGAAATTCTTTAATAATTCTCGTTTTGTTGCTATAATTATTTTTGCAAAAACAATAAAAATAATGTTAAATACAGGTCTCTGAAATTGAATCCCCACTTTGGGTCAACAGCTTTTGTTATGAAGAGCAATTCCGTCCTAAACATTAAACTTATCCTCTTTTCCACTAATCCGTAGAATTTATAAACAACGCAGCGAGACCATAAAAGAACAACTTGTTGTAAGCAATTTTCTTAACTGCCGTCTTATTAAAATCAAAGACACCTTGTCTTCCGAAACTGGAATTTTTTAGACTTTTATTAAGGGTTAGCATACTTGGGGTTTTTTGAAATCGCATTGGCATTGTTTAAAATAATAATTATGAGAAAAAATTAACTACCATTTAATGCTAATGATTTTATTTTAATTACAAATGATTTTAGTAATGGTAATGAATTTCTAATTACAATTGAAAAAAAAAAATTGTTTTTCATGAATAAAACAAATAAAATTTTGCCCTTTTACAAATAGATTTATATTTAAAAATTTTAATAATTTATCAATTTTAAGTCAGATGGGTCTAAAACTTAATGTCGAAAATCTAAAGTCAAGTAACACCCCTGCTAGCAGATCTTATTAATTACACGAAAACAAAAATAACAAATGCTAATTTAAAATAATGCATTATGGTGTTTATTTAATGTAAAAAGACAAGGATTCATTATTTATTTTATCATTCGTCAACAAAATTGATTTTGCTTTTTAACTTATTATAAATGAAACCTTTTCATTAAAAAGCATTACCATTAGTGATAGAAGTGGTAATCCTAGAAAAATAGTAAGAACTTTTTATCATGCAATGCTGATGAAATGGCAATTAATTGGAACATCTAAGTAATTACTCCCCCCTGTATTGGAGGTAAGACAGATTGCAAAAAATAGAAAACTTCTTTAAAATTAACATTAAATTACACATATTGAAGTTATTTTTGTTTACATACACGAAACTTAATTTTACTAATTAAATTTGGGATAAAATTAAAAATATAAGGCTACAAGTTAATTCCCTAAAATACGAGGGCTGCTATATATATTTCTGGCCTGGCAACACTGAGTGCTGCCAAGTGCAATCTGACATTTTGTCATTTTTAAGCATAATCGTACTCAAAACGTTTTGACGTACGACCATTATTTGTGTTGTTTACAGTGAATTGAAAAAATTAATATAGAAAAAAATGGAATTAATTCGTGAACACTTTCGTGCCATCATTTTTCACAACTTTCGACGTGGATTATCACGACAAGAATGCATTGATGAACTGAAATCTTTGTATGGCGATGAAGCACCATCCTATATCACTGTTAAACATTGGAATAATGAATTTAATCGTGGCCGAAGCTCGCTCAAAGACGAATTCAGTGAAGGTCGTCCAAAAACGGCTGTTGTGCCAGAGAACATTGATGCCGTGCGTGAACTCATAATGCAAGATCGACATGCGACATACCGAGAGATAGAGACATCCTTGGACATTTCTTCCACCAGCATACATTCGATACTGCATGAACACCTGGCCGTAAAAAAGGTTTGTTCTCGTTGGATACCGCACAATTTGAAAGTCGCTCAAAAAAAGGCTCGTGTCGATTGGTGCAAACAAATGTTGAAAAAATACGATTGCGGTGCTTCAAATGACGTTTATAAGATCGTCACAGGTGACGAATCATAAATCTATGCGTATGAGCCAGAAACGAAACAACAATCGACCGTGTGGGTTTTCAAAGACGAGCAAAATCCAACGAAAGTTGTTCGTGGAAGAAGCACTTCGAAGCAAATGGTCGCCTGTTTCTTCGGCAAAACTGGTCATGTGGCGACTGTTCCGCTTGAGCAACGTAGGACGGTCACTTTTGCGTGGTACACTACAATTTGTTGGCCTGAAGTCATCGGAGAAATTCGAAAAACCAACAAGAGAAGACGAATCATTGTTCACCATGACAATGCGAGCTCTCACACATCCGCTCAAACCAGAGCGTTTTTGAGCGTCAAATTAATGGGTCATCCGCCGTACAGCCCTGACCTGGCACCTAATGACTTCTTCTTGTTTCCATACATCAAGAAAAAAAATGTGTGGTCAACGATTTTCGTCGCCAGAAGAAGCTGTTGAAGTGTTCAAAAACCATGTTTTAGAGGTGTCTCAATCGGAGGGGAAAAAGTGCTTCGACCACTGGTTTGAGCGCATGCAAAAGTGTATAAATCATGCTGGAGAATACTTTGAAAAACAATAAAACCATTTTTGATTATAAATATTCGCATTTTCACTATTAGGCCAGAAATATATAGAGCAGCCCTCGTATTATGCTGAAGGCTATTTAATATTTGGTCTAGCATTTAATCTTGTTCTGGCTTTTATTAAAATTTACAATAGTTATATTATTTTTAGAAGCAGAATTCTGAATTTTTATATCAAATAATTCACTTAAGACATTTTTAAATTTTTATACCCTTCACCACAGAAAGTGAAAAATGGTATAATTAAGTTTGTCATTTCCTTTGTAATTTCTACAATATCCATTTCCGACCCCATAAAGTATATATATTCTGAGTTTTTATGCATAGCAAAGTCAATTGAGCGATGTCCGTCTGTCCGCCCATGTAAGTATTGAAATTGAGTTTGCCAAGGCACTAAATCAGCTACAGAAAAATTCAATACGACAATCGATCAGACATAGTGTCGAAATAGGTGCTATTGGAAATCAGCAAGATCTGTCCATGTCCTTTGTCCATATTATTTGAAACAATGAAGTACGATAGAAAATTTAAAAATAAGAAAAACTACATCAAGTGAAAAATTTGAGCTTATTCATATTTCCGAGTTACGGGCCTCTGAAATTTAAAACTTTTTTAAAATATCGATATGGGTATCATTTAGTAGCATTTGAAGGGATCTTTTCTTTTTTCTTGCTTTTTGATGGGTATATAAGATTCGGCATAGCCGAATATAGCACTCTTACTTGTTTTTAAATTGAATTTTTTGTTACATAAATTATCAATAATTAATTACATTTTTAATAAAGTAATTAGGTGTCGCTGACAATGGAAAATAAACTTTTTCTTGTTCTAGCTTATGTTATGCTGCTGAATATTAATTTTTCAAATCCAATAATTCGCATGAGGCATACTTCCCTTACATTAAATTTTTTTTCCAATGACAATTTTTGTTTAGCATAAATTGTCAATAATTTATTATATTTTTAATTAAGTATTTATTTGCCCTTGACAGTGATATAAAATAGAATAGAAAAATAAACCAATTAAAATACAAAAAATTTATTTTATTCAGTTGTTTGTGTTTTGACAGTTGTAACTGATTAGTGCTGCTCAGCTTAATCTTGATTATAAAAAAAAAAAAAATGAAAATAATCTTTTTCTGAAAACATAAAATTTCAAGTTTAAGCCAAGTTGAATTGAACGATATAATCTTTTTTATTTAATTTATTTTACTTCTAACATACTTTTTAAAGTTTTTGATGTTTCTAATTCAATCGTTTAATGTTTTTGTTTTTGAAATAAAAACTCAAAAACTGCAAAGCACAAGTGAGTCGGTTAATTCGAATTTGAGTTGAGCATAATATTTTTCAAAACCAAATTTTAGAATTATTGTTTTCATTTTAAGAAGTCATTAGTATCTAAAACACGTGTTTGTTTAAATTGTTGTTAAATGTGGCCTTATAATGTAGTTAAAACAAATATTTGTACTATATTTATTATTTTATTATTATATATTTATTTATGATATTATATGTAAAATATTCTAAATTTTGTATTCGATTTAGTTTTATTTATGTTCATGAGTTTGTGTTCGTTTACTATTATTTGCGCAGTAATAAACATGAATGTATGAAAAACAGATTCATTCTCCTACGATTCAAGTATTAAATCTTTTAACACAAAATATGTTCTATAGTGTGCTTTATTTTAAATAAAAAACTTTTAATTTTTATTATACAAATAATAAATAATAATTTTAATAGAAATTAGGACCTTGTTTTTTTAGTTATGGCTGCTTGCTAAAATCTGTGACGACAAAAATGTGTTGAAATATAAATTTAAAATATAAAAAGACTTCATGTGAATGGAAATTAGATTTGGTTTTAGTTTTTAAGTATAATATGGTCGAAATACAACACTATTCATAACAAAATTATTTTTGATTCAAAAGGCTTTTTGAATTAATATTCATACATAATAAAATAATGTCATCAGTTTATTTTTGTTTTTGTTGTATTTAATATGTTGAGTTAAATATGGAATGTTGTGTGTAGTTTACACTTTAGATACTTAGTTGACGTTAGTTGGGTAATAAATAGTTTTTTATTCATTTTTCATACTTTTTTATTCTTTGTGTTTGCCTTTATGCTTGGTTTAGTTTTGATATAAATTTATTATTTATTTATATTTTCAAATTCCAGTACTGAAAATGAATTTCATATTTTAAATTGTAAAATCGTTTTGCTAACAATTTTTAATTTATTAACGATTAGTTTTTTTACTCTTAAGCAGGGTACGATAATAATCATAACGAAACGTTTGCTTTTGTTTTGTTTTGTTCTTTGTAATAAGTAGAAATAATGAAAAGGATTGTGCTATTTGGTTTTTGCTTATGAGCACAAACTGCACATTTAATTAAACGTATGCAGCTAGAAAAGAAAATAATAAGAACAAAATTAAAATGTTTTAACAACAATTAAGAGTCCTATATTCGGCTATGCCGAATCTTATATAACCTTCACCATCTATGTAAATCTAGTTTCTGAAGTAACTTATATTAAAACAACATCGGCTTTTAATAGGTTTAACAGTTTTACAAAAGTTTAGTATTTCCTTAAAGATATTTTCAAAAGCTTTTATATGATACCCATATTGATATTTTAAAAAATTTGAAAATTTCAGAGGCCCATAATTCGGAAAATATGGGCGAGCGCAAATTTTTTTCAGTTGATGTTTTTATCTTATTTTTTAATTCTCTATCACCCCATATATTTGTTTTTTTTTTATTGGAGTTACTTCACTGTCCCAAAAAAAGTATAGGTAGGCATGGTGTTTTGCCCGCTGCGTCTAATTACGTGGACTGATCTTGTTAATTTCCAATATCACCTCTTTCGACAATATGTCTAAACGATTGGCGCATTTTAACTCTAACAGGGACGGACAGGCGAACATAGCTTAATCGATTTCGCTATGCATAAGAACTCAGAATATACATATATACTTAATGGGGTCGGAGATAGTCGAAGATTACAAACGGAATGACAATCTTAAATATACCTTTTTTCCACTTTATGTGGTAAAAGTTGTAACAAGGATTTTTTTTTTTTTTTTTTTTTTGTTAACAAAAAAAGGTTATTAAATTTTCAAGAAAAAAATTAAAAACTGTCTTTACTAAACACGTCTGCCTGCATTGAAACATAGTTCAGAAAAATTTTTTAAAATTACAATTATTCTGACAATTAAATTTTCTTGTATCCCCTAATATAAATTTGGCATACAAATTTTAAGCACAATAAATTTGAATCGTGCTAATGGGAAACAATCGCGTAAAAATTCGAATTCACTATTTTCTAAACCATTTTAAATCAAAAACGTGTAAAAATAGTATAAGGTGTAGTTATACTTACAACTTACACAACCTAATGTAGATAAATGCGAAGAATGCTGATAAAGGATGTAGTAACATTACAGGAAGCCCTCTCCATTTCTTGGGAGTGTTTACTGTCCATCTTGGGAGTTTACAGCTCTGAAGATCGTTTTATTTTCGACTCCTCTTAAAATACTTCTTTGCTAAGCACCAAATTGATAATTGACTTCATGACAAGTGACTAAGAGAACCGACTACACGCGCGAACTGTAGTTGATAAGAATGGTTAGGTGCCATGAATTGGGCGCATTTATGGACATTTTAAAGTTGATAGTACATTTAAACTATCTGCGTCATTTTCTTGCCAGAAAATCGATTGTTTGTGAAACTTCGAATGAAATTAAAATGAATGTATTTATTAAAGAATTGACTGGACATACACTACATAAACTACCTAACGATATTGCTAAACAAGCCATAGACCGGAATCCGCAAGGCAGTCAACATATAGGAAGACCATCACACACCTGGAAATGGCAAATTATCTTGCTTAAGCATGCCTTGTGGAGGCCCTCTGCTCCTTGTAGGAATAAGAAGATCAAATATATAATATATCAGCTTATTGTACCTGGATTGCCTAGGTTTAATTTTAGGTCCTTTCTAGGCACTGTATAATAATTATATCCTTGTTTGCTATGGGGTCTACTCTGAACACATGAGAAATCTATCAAATCAGTTTGGATCTAATAGATATCTATATTTCATATTTCTTTAAGAGTTAAGATTCACAAAATTGCACACTTATCCTCTCCCCCACCCCCTCTCTTATTCCCTTTTTTTTCAAAATAATCATAGAATATTCTACACTTTATATAAATAGCTTACCACGTTTAAAATTTTATTGTAATCAGTACAGACGTATATGCCCGTTTTTCCCCTTTGTCTCTCATCTGAGACCTAGCTCTGAAAGTAGATATAGATGAGAACATATCAATGTTTTGAATAAAATAGATTAGCCGAGACTTTGTTAAAATTGATTTACACCCATAGTTCCCTCCTGGTCCGCTCATTGAAAATATAAATATCCTATTTTACTGTGTATTAAATTTTATTAAAATCGGTTAAGTCGTTTAGCCCTGATTGACGCACGCATAAACTAACAAACAAATTAACAAACTTACAAAGAGATTTATAATATATGTATGTATGTGTATAAAGAATATCTTTATCTCTCACCATTTTATTTCTCAAAGATCTCTCAACTTTTACATTTGTAACACACAAATTCTACGACAATTTTCTATCTCTTTTACGAGTATTCCACTAATAATTTATTTATTTTACTAAAAACGGACCAATTTAACGCATTTTTATTAATTAAGATGAAAAAAGCGCATTTTGATATTAAAATACACTAAATTGGCAACGCTGATCTTTTATAGTTTGTGTAGGATCTATGCCGAAACAAATCACAATGACTCGATTTTACAGTGATTTTTGCCAGTGGAAAGTTATTCTAAATCGATTTGTGGCCTTGTCTTAGCTTTGTTACAAATATTTCTGGGTTTATCGTTTTTATTTAATATTAAAAATAAGTACTGGTCTTCAAAAGAAACCCGATATCGTTTCTGAAAGTCGTGATAACATGCAAGCGGGAAGTGAAAAAGCATCTGTAGAACAGGCTTATACAGACGAAAAACGAATCTTTCATAGCTTTCCGAAATGTGTTATTGATAGTTGTAATAAGGTTTGGTTGCGAGAGTTGTTAGCGAATAAATAAAATCACTATTATAGTCCTAAAGGTCTTCGTAGGAAAAGAACGTATTGATAAATTATGGATAAACGAAAAACTTTACTGGAAAATTATAAATGCAGTTCGATATTTGACCAAAAATTCGTTTCAGTGTACATTACAGTTCGAAAATTTTTTTAACTTTACCAGTAATGAAAGAATTGACTCCTTTAAGGTACTGTTTATATTATACCTTAAACATTTTCTTTCCTTTTTTCTTATTATAACATTTATCTTAAGTAAAGATAAGTAGTACCAGCCAGTATCTGTATTATACCCACCAACCAACTGTTTCAAGTACTTCTACTTGCAGTCAGCTTGACGCCTTTATTACTTATATTAGTGTCATTATTTCTTAGAACTTTTCTTTCAATTATTCTTTTATTTTTAATTTTTTTTTTTTTTTTTGACATATAAAAAGCCGTTAAGTTGTTTTTTCTTTGTTCTTCTTTAGAGTTCAAAAACTTTAGAAATATAAAATGTGTTTAAATATTTATTTATTTGTTTCTAGTACTTATCATAGCTGTACATTAATTACTTCAGTAGCGTTAACTAATATGTTATTAAATTAATTAGATGTTTTTCAAGGAAAACTGCGGAAACTTAATTATCTGCGTAGTTGCTTTTAAGTTATTATGAATGTATGTTGATTTAGGTATTAATAAGAATTTTAAGTATATAAAAGATGATGTAAGGATAAAATCCCAAGTTTCAGAGTTTAGGTTATTTTAAATTTTCAGTTTATTTGAAACACTTATCACTTGTATAAACAAATATCTGAGATGTGTTATATAGACGAAAACGAAGTTGATGTTAATAAATAAAGAGCTATATTCGGCCATACCGAATTACCCAAGTGATGTTAGTCCTACTAGCTTTCCCTTTGTTTTTATACACTTCACCACAATGAGTAGAGAGTGAGGTTACAAAGTTAGTTGGTTAAATAGATGATGTTTACAATGTACACAACTTAAATTACATAGATGCGAAGAATGCTGATGACGGATGTAGCGATCCAGAAAATGCAGCATTACATTTTGCTGGTGTCTAATTTTTCTAGTTTTCTTTGGAAAACGTCCGCATACATTTGTAAAATAATTTTTCTTTCTAAAAAAGGTTTTTAGAAATGAAAAAAATTAACTTAAGCCAAAATCAATTCATTTATATCCACAGTTTAAATCCTAATTAAATACAACATTGAACTATTAGTGTTTTTTAGCACAATTAGGTGAATGATCCATATACGACGGCTGTTCGTAACGATACGCATTCTGGACGTCCAATTTTAGCGTAACGCTGGCCATATTTCACGAAATACGCGAACAATGTTGACGCCTTAGAGTCGATTGTTACGGGTTTATCAGCATAAACTAGTTCCTTACGAGGCCCCACAGGAAATAGTCGAGAGGTGTCAAATCGCAGAAACTTAAAGGCCAATCGACAGATCGCTCTTTCGAAATCAACTATCAACCAAAGTTTAAACTCACTTAATGGTTGCGTTCACTTTATTTTAGAGCTGCAAAACTATCGATAGCCGGAACTTTCGATAGTTTCGATAGTTTGCTTAAATAGTATCGATAGCATAGTTTCGACAGTTTTTTTAAAAAACCATCGATACAATCGTTACTGTCGAATTTTTTTTAAGTACTAATTTTGGCAACCATGGCTTTTGGAAAAAATCCATCGATATCACTATCGATATTATCGATAGAACTATCGATTGTTTTGCATCTCTACCGTATTGTAAGAAGTGCAATCCTGTTGAAACAACTCACCCGGATCAATCGTGCGATAAGGAATCGACTCACTATATCGTCAGTTCCGACTTCTTCCAATGATGACACGTTCATGTAAACTGCACCAAATGGTGTATTTTTACGGATATTAATGGAGCATGTAGGGCTTGTTGTCAATTAGTTTTACTGTATATGCGATAAGACAAAAATGGGCCTCATCGTTAAACACAATTTTGCGTCTATAAGTTACGTGAATTGATGACTGACTTTCAAAGAATAGCTTTGCTCAAGCGTTCATTTTATTCATGATGATTTTTCACGGTATACTGATCACACATGACAAGAAATGAGCATATTAAGACAAAATTCTCTAGACTGTTAGCCCTTTCATAACGAAAGAAAACACCACAATATGTAAAAAAAAACATAAAACATTAGAGGTGCTCGCATTTTTCGGACATATCTCAACCATTAACGGACCGATATTAGTGTTTGTATAGCAGCACTTTCGAAGCTATGCTTGACAGATTGGTGGACTCAAACTTTCTTTAGCTCATCTAGGGCTTTAGCTAAACTCAATACATCGCTCAATTGAATTACGGCTGTTATTTGGAAATTCCCGTTAGATATTAAAAAATATTAAATAAATAAAACAATCATCACTTAAAATTACTTTGAAATATTGGCAAGTTTATAAATGTTATCATTTCGCTTTCCGTTTATTTTCAGCAGGAAGTGCTTTCATGCTGCCTACTATTACTTAGACGATCCACCACATCATCCAAATGTGCCACAAGTTGATTGGGAAGTTCCGGTTGAAATTGGTGGTGAAATCCGGGCAGCAGTGCCCGTAAATGAATTTGCCAAACATGTGGCATCGTTGCATGCTGATGGTGATATTGGTTTTAGTCGAGAATATGAAGCCATACAAAATGAATGCATATCCGACGACTTGCCTTGCGAACATTCACAGCATCCAGAGAATAAAAGGAAAAATCGTTATTTAAATATAACAGCCTGTAAGTACTTTAAACTGCTGCAAACATAAAGAAGAAAAAACTTTTTGTTTAATAATTTAAATATTGCAGATGATCACAGTCGTGTGCATTTACATCCCACTCCTGGTCAGAAAAAGAATTTGGATTATATTAACGCCAACTTTATAGATGGCTATCAAAAGTCGCGAGCTTTTATTGGCACTCAGGGTCCTCTGCCCGATACATTTGATTGTTTTTGGCGAATGATTTGGGAACAACGTGTTGCCGTTATAATTATGATAACGAATTTAGTAGAACGTGGTCGTCGCAAATGTGATATGTATTGGCCCAAGGATGGTGTAGAAACGTATGGTGTGATACAGGTGAAACTAGTCGAAGAAGAGGTCATGGCCATGTACACCGTGAGAACGTTTCAAATGAAACATTTGAAGGTAAATTTTGCAAAGAATTAACAACAGAAAGTGAAACCGATTATAAATTATTAAACTTTTGTGTTTTGTTCTTTTTTTATTAACTAAAGTTGAAGAAGAAGAAACAATGCAATACGGAGAAACTTGTCTATCAATATCACTACACTAATTGGCCAGATCATGGGACTCCTGATCATCCCTTGCCGGTATTAAATTTCGTTAAAAAATCCTCTGCCGCAAATCCACCAGATGCAGGTCCCATGGTGGTGCACTGTAGTGCTGGTGTTGGTCGTACCGGCACTTATATTGTCTTGGATGCGATGCTGAAACAAATCCAACAGAAGGGTGTGGTTAATGTATTTGGTTTCCTGCGCCACATACGTATACAGCGTAATTTTTTGGTACAAACCGAGGAACAATATATTTTCATACACGATGCCTTGGTCGAGGCCATTGCGTCGAGCGAAACTAACTTAAGAGCCGATCAGATCGAGGAATTGAAAAATTGTACTCCCTATTTGGAGCAACAGTATCGGAACATCATACAATTCCAGACCAAAGACATACACATAGCTTCCGCAATGAAGCAAGTAAACTCGATTAAGAATCGTGGTGCTATATTTCCCATTGAGGGAAGTCGGGTACATTTGACACCCAAACCAGGCGAAGAGGGCAGTGATTATATTAATGCCTCTTGGTTGCATGGATTTAGAAGACTGCGTGACTTTATTGTCACACAACATCCAATGGCCCATACGGTCAAAGATTTTTGGCAAATGGTTTGGGATCATAATGCTCAGACTATTGTTTTATTGTCGTCATTGGATGAAATTGTAAGAACAATTTTATGTCTGAATAGTCTTTTATTCTTTTTAATCCAATATAATAATCTTTCAGAATTTTGCCCAATTTTGGCCCGATGATACGTTACCCATTGAAAGTGATTATTATCGAGTGAAATTTTTGAGTAAAACTAATAAATCCGACTATGTGAGTCGGGATTTTGTCATACAATCCATACAGGATGATTATGAGCTCAGTGTAAAAATGTTACATTGCCCTAGTTGGCCAGAAATGTCAAATCCCAGCAGTATTTATGATTTTATTGTTGATGTTCATGAACGCGGCAATGATTATCGTAATGGACCAATTGTTGTTGTGGATAGGTGAGTGAACTTACTTTACATTTACTTTCAAATAACCTTAAAAATAGCAGCTGCATTTTTCATTTGCTGAAAGAAAGGCAAGTTACTAATTGATTGCATTAAGGCATTTTACAAAAAAATATAACAACGTCTATTTTGGGATTTTACTGACAGGTAGTATGTTAAAAACTTAATTAAATCTAGTTTAGTGAATTAACTTTAATCAAAAAATCAAAAAAGTATTTCCTTAAAGATCTCTTCAAAAGCTTTAAAATGATACCGATATTGATATTTAAAAAAAAATTTTAAAATTTCAGAAGCCCGTAATTTTTTCTTATGTTTTAATTCTCTATTTTCCCATATTTTTTTTTTTTTTAATGGAGTTACTTCCTCTTTTTGTTGTGATGGGTATAAAAATGCTCCCAAGCATTTTATTAATCACACGAATGCGTTTATTCTACATTGTAAGCAATCGTTGCGCTAATTGTAACAAAATGTGTTGCTTTACGGCCTTCCCCTAGTTTCAAAAGTTTTGCAGACTTAAAAAACAATATTGCAATTAGTATTGGTCGTATTTAGATCCCTTATTTTTGAACCAACTTCAAAAAGGAGATGACTACCCTTTTTTGTTAGTTACCTCAGAGCTCGGTCTTTTATCAACCGATTTTGAAAATGTTTACCGAGTTGATCACATTGTAGAAGGCTTAATAAATTTAAAAATTATAGGGTGTCCCTTTATAACATATGTGATTTGTACATGTTTTTAAAATCCAAATTTGCATACAGCATGTATCATGATGGCCTCTTATAATACAAGTTCAATAAAAAGACCTAAACTTTAAAGGATGTGCCAATGAGGCGTTAAATTGACGTATATGGCCTTTTGAGAAGTAAAAGGCGGACATTTCTGCGGTACTCTATATCCGTAATAATTACAACTATAAAAAATAAACTTACAAATTAAAGGGTGAGCACTAAAAACAAAAAATTTAATTTAAAGGATGACCTCTATAATACGAATATTGATGTATATGACCATAATTTTTAACCGTAATAGACAGGCAACTTAAATTTACACAAATTTTAATTTACTGTCGCCGCTGCTACAATAAATATTTATATAAAATTAAAGGGTGTCCTATAAAAAAATGTTTTGGTTTTTGTAACAACTTGCTTTTATACAACATGTTATTTATTTTGTAAATAAGTTTTCAATACTAATTTTTTTTTTAAGTTCTCTTTTATGATTATAAGTTAAACTTAATATTTTAAACGTTTTAAATTTAAAAATTCTAGATATGGTGGAGCTCAAGCCTGTACATTTTGTGCCATTTCCTCGCTGGCGATTGAGATGGAATATTGTCAAATGGCTAATGTTTATCAATATGCCAAATTATATCATAATAAACGTCCCGGTGTTTGGACATCTAGTGAAGATATACGCTTAATCTATAATATACTCGCTTTGCTGCCACGTAATTTGCAGTTATTGAAACGTACTGCCATTAAAACGGAAATCGAGGATGTTACAACCGCGACACCGGATCTATATAGTAAAATCTGCAGTAATGGTAATGAAATGCTAATTAATAAACACAATCATGATATGATGAAACGTATCAGCAGTAATAATCAAAATCAGTGTCAAAATTTAAATATTTGTAATTTGAATGCAAATTTAAATTTGAATATAAATCATATTAATAACACAACTACAGTAACAGCTGCTGGGACAACATTACAAAATTCAACAAATACTACTACTACTTCTTCTTCTACTACAACAACAACAACACAAGCCACAAATGCATCACAACAAAATCCAATAAATCAAATACAGACCACCAATATCCTACAGACACCAAATCCTTTACAAATACAAAATTTATCATCAAATTCTTCAACATCATCCCTTTATAATCACAATCAAATTCAGAATAATCAAAATTCACCAACAGCATTAGATAATATTGGCCATTGTAATCATAATCATAGTCCCTTAAATAATCAAAATAATACACAAAATCCTTCTTGCAATAATCTTCTTATTTATAGTAATTTAATTAATAATTCTTTAGTTAATAATGATAATAATACTAATTTAAATTTTAATGATTCTTCTAATATTTTTAATAATACTACTACCACAACCAACACCACCTCTACTACTTCTACTACTACTAACACTGGTAATGGGGTTCTAACAACATCTCCTTCTCCTAATTGTTGCAATACTACACTTAACAATTCAACTTCTAATAATATTGCTCTGCAATCAACAAATGCACCTTCTGCTACAATACCAACACCACCACCACTACCACAACCACCTGCTTCGATATATGAACAACAACAACAAATGTTGGCTCTTTTAAATCAACAACAATATGTGCAACATTATGCCCAAAATGAAAATCAACAACAACAACAACATTATCATGATAATGATGAAAATTGTGATATAACTTCTTACACACCTCCACCACCGCCGGCTGCTTTTACTAACGCTTCCACAACGAACCCAAAAATGGATTCACCAATACAACCACCTGCTGTACATATTGTTGATCATAATACCGTTGACTCAATTGATAATTATCCTATTGGTTTACAAATGTTTCCCCCACCACGTTCGGCTTCACCTCTTAACAACATAACTACCTTGGCTAATGGTAATGGTAATGATGATTTAAATAAATCATTCTCTTCTACCGCCTCCGCCTCCTCCTCCTCCCTAAATACTTCTTCGAATTCCGTTATTGCCATAAATGGTGCTTGCTTAAATAAAACAACCTCTCCAACGAACACAACTACAGTTACTGATGCTCAAAGCTTAGATATCGTAGCTTAAAATTATATTATATTAAATATAGTATATAAAGTATAGTCTAATCATAAAAACTAAAAAATAAACGAATTTTGAAAATTTAAAAAAATAAATTAATAATAATAATACCGTGTAAGACAAAGAAAAAAACAAAACACAAATGAGATCTTATGCACTTAATAATTAATTCACTTTTACAAAATGTGAAATTTGTAGACTAGCACCAAGAAACCAAAATAATTTATCACAAAATCACCCTTTTCATGAAATAAAAGAAAAATGGAATATTTTATCACAACAAATTAAAAAAAAATCAGTATAATAAATAAACCATAAAACCATTATTACTAACATTATTTAACTAACGAAATATTCACAACCACAAAATAAACTATAGAAAAAAGTTTTAAATCAAGAAAATTAAGTTTAAATTTGTGAACAGATGTTGCACACATCAACTTTTATAAATTTATAATAAATCTTCGCTAGCGAAAAAAGTTCTTAAGAAATGCGAAAATTAGTTTACCGTTATAAGTAGCTCAAGTTTTCCGCTGTCTACTCATGTGTAACTTTCTAAAGCTAAAGATCACTTTTTTAAAATTCTCACTTGGTTTAATTTGCTTATAGTTTAATAGTAAAAAGAAATAGTAAAATCAAGTTGGTACAAATAAATTTACACTAAACTCCCGTTAACTTCAGTTAATTTACATTAAATTCTTTACTTTAGCGGAATAGGTAGTTTGTTTTTACTGTCTAGCTAATACTTATAGCTAAATAATCTTTTGTAATCTAACGCTAGCTTGAACTTATATTTGTAAACTTTCGCTAGTTCAAATTTATTAGACTCCAGTAATAGTTAAAAGTTTAGGTATCACTAGTTAACATTAACTTATAGTTGACCTTCATCATCCTTAGATTTCTCCCGTTTACTCAAGGTTAATACCTGTGGTTAATTCTTGAACTTATGTTTGAAAACCTCCGTTATCTAAAGAAACTGACTTAGGATTCACTATCATACACAATCGTACGATTTCATTGAGGTTGCAGGTTTAGCGAAGTTCGCAATCCAATAAATCAATTATTTGTTAAAATTCATGGCATGTAAATAGGACTCTTATTACTGATGTCAGGTTCCTATTAATCTGGCCATATTTGACAATATATTCACGTTTTTTTTTTCAATAATAATAAATATTTTTGCTGATTACCAAGCTAATGATCCAAAAATAAAGCTTTGACAAATATTTTCGCCATTTTTTTAATCGTAAACAGAGCCCATTCTTTTAACTATTAAGTGAATTTAGTCTTTCAGTTTCCGGGGCGCTTCACTACCCCAATGAGAATAATCGTACCAGGACAACTCTTCTAAGCAATTTTTTTAAAAACGTATTCGTCTCGGCATTGCTGAATAATTTTTTATATATTTTTTTATGCAAAAGATTTTAATTTAAACTGAAGAATTACAAAGCAATAATTAAAAAATATCAAAGCTCGCACTGTAAACTTAAAGGACAATCCATAAACACACAGAAATGAAATAAGTCAAATGACGCGAGCCAGCAGAGCCTTATACTGACAAAATCATGGCGAAATAATACAGGTGGTCTCGATGGCGAATTTATCACTTTTGCCGTAAACGCTAAATGTCAAACTCCATACATAAAAAATGTGTATATATTTTTTATATGGTATTTGACATTTCACGTTTGGGGCGAAAATTATGAATTCGCCATTGCGACCACCTAGTATATTTTCGCCATGGACAAAATATTATTCTCATGAGAAAAAAAAATACATTTCATATAGAGAAAACACACCATCTTAAAAGTGAGCGTATAACGTATATTCGTAGAAATTTTACGATGTTTTTTTTTTTTTTTGTATAAACCATTAGTGAAAGTAGACCTTTCCAACGCATGTACTCGTTTGAAAATCGTTTGAACATAGGAAAACTTATTTTATAACTCAAGAATATAAGAATTAATATTGCAATCCCTGTGAATGGCGATTGAAGACTTTGAACGGCAGAAGGTGGAATGAAGGTTTCGCTATATTATGTAATTAAGCATTAAAAGCCTTTCCAGTGAACTAAATATTGGCTATCTTCAAACATTGTCACATTTCTTTTTTCAAATAAGGATATTTTGTCTCTTAAACACAACAAGGAAGAATGATACAGACTATTCAGAAACAGTAAGAAGATATTGAAGGGTTGTTAAGACAGATAAGGCACAGTTCAGCGAAGGGTACCTATGTAACGTGTCCTCCACCCACTCATGCCTGGTGGCTCTTTCTCCTATATTGCGGAAACATGAAAATAAAAAATGACTACAATGGTGAACTAACGGTAAACACTAGCGTTTTTAACTTTTTTATGCTCTCGCTAGTTTGAAGCTAACACGATTGCTAACTTTACTTAAATATTCTTAAAACGAATAAATTTAGTTATTTGTTCACATTTTGCCAACTAAACAAATTTATATATTTTTAATTGATTTGACTTTTAATAATTTTATACATGAAAATTACTGGACTAAAACTTGAATCATTTAATTATTTATTAATACTTGTTTTTGATGCAAGCAAAACAAAAAAATAGATTTACAAGTACGTAATATTGTTATTAAGAGATTTATACGTTTACATATACATATGCATACTTTTGATTAAGAATATTAATTTATTTATTTAGATTTATTATATTTGTAATATATTATATAAAGAACATTAATTTAATTTAATTATGTAAAAATAAAGTGATAGGTTTTTTTAGTCATTTACGTAATGTTTGTATTTTTAGATTTTAATAAAATCTTTATTTTAAACAAATATTCCTTCGCTTTGAAGCACACAAAAAAAATATTAAAAACAAATGTTAGATATTTAGTCTAAGCAATAAAATTATTATAAAATAATTTTTTTATAAAGCAAAAACAGAAATTACTTTTAAACAGCATCACAAACTAGAAATACAGCTTTCCACCTAATAGATTTAAATTTAAGTTCTTAAACTAAAGCAAAGAAAATCCCCGTTTTATTGATATGAAAAATGTTTTATAAATTGTTAAAAACGTCCGTCCTAATTTTTAAATTTGTTTTTAAAGTTATTCCAAATCATCTTAAAAAAAATGTACAAAATCATGCAAAATAAATACATAAAATTGCTTTTTGTTTCTCATTGATTACCAGCATATTCCTTAAACCCCTCTTCCCCCTCTCCAAGAAATTATCTAATCTAAGCACCAAGGCACAAGTGATTGATCATTGTAAATACACTTTACAAATATATTGAATTAAATATATATATAAAGTAAACGAAAAACTTATAAATAAAATACAAATTTAAGGGAATATAGACAAAAAAAAGTAACAAATAAAATATAAAAATATAAAAAGGATAAGGTAACTTTTGTAAATTTTTGTGTACTAATTTAATTATTTTTTTCCTTTTTTATTTTTGAAAAAAAAGAAACTCTCAGTTAAAGAAAAATTAAAATAAAAAATAATCAGTTAAAGTAACAAATAAAATATATTAATAAATTACTTCTAATTTAAACTAAGGACAAAACAATGGAAGAAAAAGTATTATAAATTATAAACAAATAAAAAATAAATTCTAAAAATGTTTATAAAAACATAAATAAAAGAGAAAACTTTTTTATTCAAACCCAAAAGCAATTGATTTTTTAAACAGGATACATATAACAGCAACAAGATTTTTTAATCAAAATATTTAAAACCAAATTAATTAATTCATTTGTTATAATATTAAACAATTTAACCAATAATTTCATAAAAAAATATTTAGTACCCATGTATATGAACTTAAGAACTTACTTTGAACAGACATATTTCATTTGCTAGAACTGCGTTTATGTTTCTGACTTTTGTAATATGAAATAAAATTTTTACATTGCGTCAAGGGATAGAAAACTTCGTACAATTTTACATTTATGGGTACAATTCAAAAACTCATTGTTTTTACGTTTAATGTAAATATCGGTACATGTAAAAAAAGTAAGACCGCTATATTCGGCTATGCCGAATCTTGTATACCCTTCTCCATCTATGTAATTCTAGTTTAGTAAAGTAACTCCAATAAAAAAAGCAAATATTGGAGTGACAGACAAAAATTTAAGTACTGCATATATATAATTTTAAATAAAAATGTCATCAGCTCTTGATGGGTTAAGCATTTTTTATAAATTTAAGTATTTCCTTAAAGATCTTATCAAAAGCTTTAAAATGATACCCATATTGATATTTTAAAAAAATTTTAAAATTTCAGAGCCCCGTAACTTGGAAAATATGTGCGAGCGTCAATTTCTTCACGTGATGTTTTTTTATTTTTTAATTCTTTATTGCCCCATATATTTATTTTTTGATTGATTTACTTAATTGTGGTGATCATGCTGATTTCCAATAGCACCTCCTTCGGCACTACGTCTGATCAAGTGGCGTATTATAAATCTAAAAAGTTAAAGGATACCCCGTTATAGACAAACGCTTAAAAGTTGGACAGAATATCGATTACTATGACCTTTATAAAAACAATTATAAATACTCCAAATAATAAATTAGACAGTGTCCCAATAGTTAATGTAGTTTGATGTATGCAGCCAATCTTTTAAATCCACTATATTAGCAAGAATACAACTTAAATTTATAAATTAAGAGTGTTCCAATAATTGATATAATTTCATGTTTATGAGCAAACTGTTGAACACTTACCCTGGAGTTAATGTCGACGTCGTTGACGGCGTTTCAACGCCGAAAAAGTTGAAACAGATTGAACTTTTACGGCGTTTCAACGCGTTGAGTTTAACTGCTCTCATAGAGTGGTTTTACATTAAGGGCATTGTAGCTGACTCTTTTATTGTTTTCTATTTTGGAGCATCTCCGTAAGTCATCAAGCGTTTACATTATGACTCTTTTGTAGCAAGTGAGACAATTTTATAATGTTTTATCAATCAATTTTTTAAGTGTTGCCATAAACTAAATTCAACAATTTTTGAACAATATAGAAAAAAAAACTCTTTGGTAACATCGCTCAAGCATAGAACTGCAAAAAACGAAAAAGAGAAACAGGAATGAGAGAAAAAACTGAAAAGAGTCATGAAAATTCATTTCGTGCCACTTTTGCTACCCCGCAAGCTTCTCTACACCTCTTGCCTACAAACTTCTGCATCATGACTTTTGTAGTTGATACAATGCCCATAATGTAAACTCCCTCATACAATTTCATACGATTCAACTTTTTTTTTTGACATTCGACGCCGTCAACGACGTCGACATTAACTCCAGGGTTAAGCTGTGTTTAGGTGGCGTGTACAAGTCATATGGAATGTCAAAATTGCTATCCATATGTAATTTGATGTGTATGTCAAAATCTGTGTTTAAAAAACTGACACATGTTATAACACATAGGAAAATAACGTGTGTTATATTTCATGAGGTTTACACGGTGTGTATTGATTTACAAATAGAAAATCTGACATTCCATATGACTTGTACACGCCGTCTAAACACTTGTTGTTAAGTCCGTTTTAGATTTGGAAATTAAAGAGTGCCCCCATAAGTTAACTTAGTTTAATGTAATTTATTGTATGTGGTCATAGATTGACGGTTGAAATTGACAAAGAAACCTGTATTGCTAGGTCCGTAATAACAACAAGTATAAAATTTGAATTTGGAAATCATTAATACAATTGGGTAAATGTGGCAAAACTTTTGAACCGTTATAAGGTCTGTCTGCGTACACATATTTTGCATAATTTTCTGCAAAATGTTGCAAAATCTTGCAAAATGTTGTCTGCGTACTCCAAATTTGTTTCAGCGAGAGAGCCAAAAAGAGAATTTTTTGACAGTTGGCAGTTAGAGAACTTGCAAAATGTTACTGGAGAAATTTCTTCTTGCAAGATTTTGCAACTAGTTTGAACAGCTGTTTTTATTTACTTTTTGAATGAAATAATTTTTGTGAAAAAAATAAAAATTGAAATTTAACAATGGCATAGGTAAGTAGTTAGAATTGTGTTGATTTTTAATGCTTATAATAAATTATAATAAACAAAACAATTATAAGTATACTACAAAATAGATGCATAGGCAATGATATATTTTCCAGTCTAAAGTCTTTTCTTATGAAGCCAAAAGAAAGAAGTTGTGTAAAGCTGTATGTGGAAGAAATAGTGCCCAATTACTGCAAAGAGGAATTTCGAAGACATTTCCGAAAATCGAGGTTCCTGTTTAAAATCCTATGCCATCGGTTTTCAATTTAATTTTGCGTAAATCTTTTGCTTTGTTATTTCAATTGTTTACACACCGATCAGCTGTTTTCTTGCAAGATTTTACTGGATGCTGTCTGCGTACTTTTTGATATATTTTCAGCCGACAGAGTAAAATTGGTCTTACTCTCCCAAAAAAATTTACTGAGTATTAGCTACTGGAAAAGTACCCAGACAGACCTATAGACATACAGGTGAAATCAGTTTTAAAGTCTGCTTTTTGGCAAAAATTATCTTCATTATATTTTGGATTATTTATTTGAGTTTAGCGCCCTCTTGCGGAAAATTTGGAAATTAAACAAAAAAAGCCTTTAGTTTTATACACTGCAAATGAAATATATATATTTTATCAAAACCCGTGCTGATTGATTTTTCCATCTTTGAGTATGGCACATTAAGGAAACCGATCTATGTAGCGCAAGTTTTTAAATAAGCAAAAGAATATAAGCAGCTCAATCATGAATATTCTCACGGAAAAAATTTTTCTCGAGAAAAGATTCCTCCAATTATGAATTCCGTTGAAAAAAACGATAAAAAAGTGGCCTCATCCTAATTTATAGGAAGATAAAACTGAACTCAAATTACAACACAATAAATAAATGCAGGGTTTATTAAATACTTTAAATCCTTCTAGTCATTCTATTTTTGTTTAAAGGAGGATTTCTCTGCAAAATATAACAAATCAATAAAAATAAGAAAGAAAATTTTTACCCTCGTTGGATCAGTTAGTTCAGTAACCTGAAAAAAAGATCGCCAGTTTAAAACCCAAAACTTCGTATAACATCATTTGGCATAGGCTAAAATCTCACCGGAGGCAAAATATTGTATGAGGTTGGATGCTTTTGTTAAGGAACATATTTGGTACAAGAAAACGCAGCGTTTGTGTGATTAACAGAACAATTTCTGCATTTAAAAAGTAAAAATGTAACCACCGTATTCATAAATTAAATCGATTTGAAACATATTTTGGGACAAATTTGTATACAAATTTTGTCATAAATCACATTTCAAACTTGTTTATTTTTTATGAATTTGGCAGTTGCGGTTTACAACTTTTATTAAAGTTAAAGCAAGTAAGAGTGCTATACTCGGCTAATCCGAATCTTATATATCCTTCACCATCTACTTCAGTGTAATAACTGCAATCAAAAAAAAAAAAAATAAATAAATGGATTGACAGAGAATTAAAAAATAAAAAAAAAATTATTATATATAATTTAAATCAGCGAGTTTTTTCACTTTTCCCTTTTCTCCCATTATAAATTTTACCCCTTTTGATTGACTGCGGAAAGTGAAAAAATTCGGGGGAAAAATGTAGGTATCATGAATTATAAAAGAAAAATACAAATAACTCCCTTCATATTACAATGATGTCAGTTTTTTAAGATTTTGTTCCCACGGAATTCATAATTGAAGGAAAATTGTTCCCGTGGGAAAGAAATTTCGTGAGAATATTCATGATTTGGCTGATTATCTCTTTAAAAGCTTTAAGATGATACCAATATTGATAGCTTAAAAAATATGGTGCACAATTGTACTTTTCAGAGGGCCATAATTCGGAAAATATGGACGAGTGCCAATTTTTCACTTGATGTTTTTTTCTTATATTTCAATTCTCTATTATTTGTTTTTTTAGTTCCTTTACTAAACTAGTATTGTTCCCAAATATATTGAAAAATTAGAGGTAGTGTTTTGCCCGCTGTCTCGAAAACATGGACAGATCTTACTGATTATCAAAAGCAAAATTTTCGAAACTATGTCTGATTGCCGTATTCAAGTTTTCTCTAGCTCATCTAGCGCCTTGGGAAAGTTGATTTCAACCCGAACACGGACGGACAGACTTCTCTATGCATAAGAACTCTGAATATATATATATATGTACTTAATGGAATCGAAAATAAATATAGTAGAAATGACAAACGAAAGGACAAACCTAAATATACACTTTTTCTACTTTTTGTGGTGGAGGGTGTAAAAGGAAAAATTTAAACTAGATTTATTTGGAAAAATAATATTACGCTATTAGTAATTAAATAATATTTTGGTCATGTGATCGCAACAGCTGGAGCTTCAATTAAAATAAAATAATTGACTTAAGAAAAGTTTCGCTTCAGTACTCATGGAACCCTTCGTCAGCTCGATTAAAGCCAGTTTAAGTTAGAAATCCTAACTCGAGTACCATTAATCGCTAAGTATAAAACTCGTTTTTGTAAGCGTATGGATAGATTATTGCGCGACGCATAAAGTGCAAAAGGGAACCACATCGCCAAAAAAAATTTTTTATGTAAAATAAACATTTATTTTAAGTTTCAACCTTTAACAAGCGATACTTTTGAGTTTATTAGAATTCGTCTTATAATAGAGTGTTGCTAACTCAAATGTGAATAACTTTAAAATACGCCTTGCAACACAATTATTTTTTTTTTTTTTTGTTATTATATTTTTCTAGAAATATTTCTAACTCCAAAATACAAATTTGTCCTAAAATACATTTTAAATCTTTTTTAGCATTTTATAAATACGTCAGATAGTATTTTGTTTAAGATAACAAACATTATTATTATTTATTACAAAGATGGTTAGAGGAAAAAGAAAATAATGCAATTAATTAAAATAATGAATTATTTATTTTTTTATAATTTAATTTTTTATTAAATTAGGATTCGAAATGTGGATATTATAAATTAAATAAAATTGATTTTGGCTTTAGTTAAATAGATGATGTTTACAATTACACAGCTAAGGCAGATAGATGCGAAGAATGCTAATGAAGGTTGTAGCAATCCAGAAAATACAGCATTTCATTCTGCTGGTTTCTAATTTTTCCAGTTTTCTTCGGAAAACGTCCGCATACATTTTGTAAAATAATTTTAGTTTTTCTAAAAAAGGTTTTTAGAAATTAAAAAGAAATTAACTTAAGCCAAAATCAATTTCAATTCATTTATAATAATGAATTATGTTATAAATTTTCTTTACTAAAATAAAAGTAGAATTTAGTCGCAATAATTTTTATCTTATTTATTTAACAACAGACAAAATAAAGTAATACTTTATAACAAACACTTTAAATGTAAGACTTTAAAGTCAATTTGTTCTATCGGATTCTTTAACACTTACACAAAATTCGATGGTCATTAAACCAAAATTACTTTTGGGACACGCAGAAGGCAGCCATTCAAGTTTAAAGCCGTATTTATGAGACTGTTTGTTTGCCAAAAGAAAGAAAAAGGAATGTGGTAAATTTATTATTTATCACGTGCAGTTTCTTTATAACCGTCAAAACAATTTTGGTTTCACTTACCTTGAAGTCGTTTGGACACAATTGCTGGTTGTTTGCAAATCGTATAAATGCTTCGTATAGTTGAATCTGTGGATAAATTGGTCTAAAATTGTAATTGTCTGTTAACTTAACAGTTGTTGGTTTATACAATTCATAGCTGCCATCGGCTAATCGCTGAAATGAGCGGTTCAATTCAATTTTCATCTGAAAATTTTTAAAAAAATAAGTTGATCATTTACCACTTTTAATTGTGTCGAAAGGTGCGTGAAAACAGTTTTAGTAATAGTTGTCAACAATTTTTTTAATTTCGACATTAAAAATACTCTTAAATACGAATTTTTTTTATCACACTTTTAGGCTCAAAGTAACAGTCTTTACTTAACTAGTGGCTATAATTTAACCAATGATTTTTTTTCCTTAGCACTGTCTTTACTATAAATTAAAACCTTAAAGCTTATTAGCTAATAATTAGTTAGTCAAGAGTTAATACGTGAAAAATTGTCGTTTCCTTGTGAAAATGCTTACCAAAATAAAATAAATAAATAAAACTATTAACCGTCCCTTTTCTGTACATCGAATCCATGTAACTTTTTTTATTTAAAAACGGATTCAGTTTTATTGGTGTTTTGTAAATCGAAAGCAAATCGAGTTTCACATTTTGTTTCAAAACTTGCGATTCGAAAAAATCTATAATACATAAAACTTCAAGTGTTATATTTATATACAGCCCAATTATAAACAAAAAATCCGTGCGAGTTTTTTTCACTTTTTCCTTTTCTTCCATTATAAATATTTTCCCCTTTTGACTGACTGCGGAAAGTGAAAAAAAATCCGGGAAGAAAATGTAAATAAACAAATTAACTCCCTTCAATTTGCGATGATGCTACTTTTTTTATCATTTTATTGCTACGGAATTCATAATTGGAGGAATTGTTGCTTCAATAAAAAAATTAAATTCATTTTTTGATATTTTTAACTTATTTATCCAGACGTAGCTCTTTCTACATTAAATTGATCGATTAACAGAGCACAAATTTGTAAGTTCTTCGTTTTTGGAAAGCACACGTTTTTTAATTCAATTCTGAATATTGGCTTTAATGTATTATTCCTCTTAAAGTAAATAGTTGCAATTTTGTATTCTGAATTGAAAGCCCGAGCGTGCATCATATTGCCGGAAATAGTTTCATTACTCACAAGCTGGACTAATGAGAGAGATATTTAGATAAAACTTTTTTACTTCATTTGGGACTCAACAGTCCAGTAATAAAAAAGTCGTTTAATAACAGAAAATTAAAAATAAATTATTTTGAGCCATGATTAAATAATTCACCAGCTATTATTCTTATGAATGAATTTTTTTATTTATTTCCGATGTCAAACATTTTATTTTTAACAATATGAATCTTTTATGTTATTTACTTTAAATATTTCATGATATTCTCATCAAATAATTATTATTTAAAACTACAAGATTAAATGTATTACAGCGGGGAAAGCATGTCCATATGGCCATTTCGCTACTGCCCATATAGCTCATCAGTGGATTGATTCTACCCAAATTTTGTAAAGAAAATCTCAAAGTCTTATATCAAAAACCAAAAAGACCATGAAATTTGAAAAAAAATTGTACAAAGACAGAGTAACCATTGACTAACTATTTTCATTTATTTTTTTTTTTTTTTTCTTTTTTGTTTTTACTTTTTTTACATAAGGGATGCCATTGGGAACCAATCATATGAATATCATGAAATATTTATATGTATTTGAAGGCATCAAGCACGATTAAAGTAAATTAACATTTTATTTTTAAATTTAAAAAAAGAAAACTTACATTTTTACTTGAAAATATTCGTTGCGCAGTAGACGATTGATCCAAATACCAAATATATTTTATATGATCTTTATATTTTCCACTTTTAATAACAGAAGTGATGTTTGGAAGTATTCTATTATTCCTTAATGTAAAAGACTTACTAAAATGATTAAAAATAATCTCTGATACATAAAAGCTATTCTTGATTGGAGTGTCTTTTATAGTTATACTTTCATTTAAAACTTCAATAATATGATCTAACCAAGATTCATAACTCAATGAAGGCTCTGGAATGAAATTTACTTGTTTGTTTTCCAAACAATTCGGTAATAAATCTTCCGTTGGCTGTTTAAATTTGCAATTATTTTTAAGTTGCTTCATAGAATCACCGTTTTGATTAGATTGAAGTTCTATCATATTTTTGGGATTAATATTTGAAATTTGTATAATTTTACTTTTTTGTTCCACAGACGGTTTTTTTATTGTGGTGGAAAAGTTTAAAATCTTTACTGAACCACTATTGAAAATGATAGATTTTGAAACTGGTATTGTGGTTAAATTATTTATAGGATTTATGCACGACTTTGTTATTAGTTCCGCTGTATTGCTGCTGTTCTTAGTAATTTTTAATAGTGATTTTTGTTTAGGCATGCAGGTTGTTACCACAATGTTACTCGGGTTTCTCTCCATTACTTGAGACTCCAGATTGTTAAGACTTTCTATATCTTTTGCTAATTCTATATTTTCATATGATACTTGAAAATTATGATTTAGTTGAAATTGTTCTATAACATTTAATCCTTTCTCATTAAAATTGGTTGGGGCTACCTGCGATGATGTTAAAGATTCTGCCGAATTTAAACGATCAATCAGTTCCATGTCTTCATCATTTATACAGCTTGTTGTCACATTTAGTTTAGGATCCTTGATATACCCTTCTAGTTTAACCGCTTGTACAGGTTTACTTCTTGTTTTAACTTGGGAAATTTTGTCGTTGTTAACTTCCAAGATACTATCAGAAAAATCTGGTATATTCTAAAAGAAACAAGAGAGTGTGCATTATGAGTTTGTTAGAAATATTAGAATCATGATTTTGTATATAAAGGGTATTTTTTTGGAGTCTTATTTTCATCAATGAACAATTTTGCTGCGTATCTTAAGTACAGATCATATGTATTATTTATTTTAAATATATTTCGTAAATTTATAAAATATATAAAAAGGTGCCGGGTAACTAGACCTTATGCACACAGTAAAGGAACATACTATTTTAGTATTTGCAAAAATTATATACTAAATATAATTAAATCATGAATATTGTGCTAACTAAACATCTTGAATAACATGGCTTCGAAGGCTACGCAGTTAAATACACGCAAGTCGTCTAGTCCATAATTTCCTCCAATCGATCCCCAATCTTAGAGATTGAACAAGCGGTCAAAAGATGAGCTACCGGTAAAACAACATCAAAGTTAAAACACGTTGCCGGGTCCGCATCTTCAGGAAACAGGAAATAAAAATAATAATAATGTTTTTTCATACATAAAATTAAATTGAAAAAAATTTTTTGTCAATCAAACTCAAACAAATTAAACAAAAAAATTCAATTTAATTTTAGGTTTGAAAAAACTTAATGTTTTTATTTTTTATCAATATCAATAAAAAAATAACAAAAAATATTTTTATTTTAAAAACTGACCTAGTGCTTAAATAAAATAGAAAAGAAAATTAATTATAAACATCACAGAAATAATAACATCCTTTTTTTTTTTTTTTTTTTTTTTTTTGCTTTATACATATATATTTTACACCATTTTGTTTAGAAAAAAGAATCAGAATACAAAACAACTCTTTTTAACTAGGTAATAAGTAGGTATATTTCAAATATACGTACTATGTACGTGTGTATGTTATATGCTACCACTAATATATTAACTTACATTCTCTGCGAAAATTTCCTCAGAAAAGTTGAAAATATCAACTGAATTATCAGACACCTCGACGTTTTCAACTTTAATATTTGGTTTATCACACATCTCTTGGGATAAATCGTAGTCCAGAAATTGTGGATCCCTTGTGCCGCAGTCAACAATGGGTGTATTTAAACTAGTGGGCATCCACAAATATTGCAACAAATCCAAAAATTTGCCATACAACGACTTACCCTCGGGTTTATTGAGAATAGCCGCTAATATTAATATCAAATGATCACAGATTTCTTGTTTCATAGTCACAGAATTATCCGGTTCTAATATGATTTTTAGTTTTTTACAAGAACACGAAAAAGTGCCGCGCTTATTGAAAGCCTTGTTACTAAAAACTGTGGCATGCAAACGACCAGCCGGAAAGATTTTTGATTCCACACATTTTACAACAAATATTGAAGAGTTTATTTTTTGTACAGGATGTATAAGTTTTTCTTCTAATTGATACAGATCCCACAAATGTTGTTTTTGCTGAACGGGTATATTAAGATTCCACAAAATACTTTTATCTATAGGATAAGCCTCAGCTAGGGGAACATTGGTAAGTACTTTACAGGCTTTAATGTGTCGACAAGCTAAATGATTCGGCTCATAGGCTTTGTATTTACAATTGTCCTCATAACAAATTACTGTCGATTGCGATTCAGTTGGCCCCGGATACTCTATAAGACTTACAAAATTACGAGGCTGTAAAAGTTTTTCCTTACTACGTAAAGAGTAGAGTTTTGTGCAACCATATGTGATTAATTCTATAGGATCGAAGGGTTTAATGGATGCCAATTTCTTCAATCGCAAATCACAGTTAACGTTACGACATATTAAAGCTCGCTGACCGTTAATATAACCGCAGGAAGAGCACTTTTTTAGGCCACGTAATGAGGCGCGAAATAATATATTGTTTTTTGTCAACTTTTCACACTTTAATTTATTTTTATTAAACATTGTTTTTATACTTTATTTTACCTATGTTACTCTTAAAATTACTGTGTGTAAACTTAGAGTTAAATGGTTAAACAAATTCAAATGATTTTCGGGCTGCCAGATGTTTTTTACAAGCCCATTAAATCCATTAAAGGAATCAAAGGAAAACAGAAACTCAAAAGAATTGATTGAATTTAAGAAGTTAGCTAAAATAGCTTTAAATGCATACTCCTTATGCAAAAAGGAAAAAGGCTAAATTGATGTAGATTTTAAAGCAACTTTATATGAAATGTTTGTTTTAAAGTAGAATTTATTTTTTTTTTTTGCATAAGGGCAATAATGTTTAAAATTCTGGTATAAAATACATTTCTTAATTGCTAGTTAGCATTAAAGTTTTAACAAATTTGTTTCTTGCAAGTTCGAATACGTATATTCTGTGTTTATGCTTATGTGTGTGTATGAATGTTCACAAACATCTGTTGTAGGTGGTTTATTTTTTTTGTAAAGAGAAGACGCATTTAAGGCAAAATCTATCTACATTCTTTAGGAAAGGGATGGATAAGAGATAGCCAGGTGGTGAAAGGAGAAATATATAGCCATTTTATTTTATTTAGTTAATTTGCATTTAAATTTAAGTTATATTTAAATACAGTTTCGGGTTTTTAGCTATTTATGATCGTTCTTATTTCACTATAATAAATCTATAGCAGCATTACGAAATATTAAAATAATTATCAATAGTTTATAAAAGAAAACAGAAAACATTTTTGTTAAAAATATTTGTAATATATTAAAAAATGCGTGCGATACTCATGTATTTACTACATAAACTTATTTTATTTATTAATTTAACTTTTTAATTACCATTTAAATATTATTCTATCAATGGCTAAAATGTTTGTTTACTTTTGTTTAGTTTTGCGAAACAAAAAAAAAAAAAAAAATGTCATGGTTATGGTAAAACTGTATTATTTAAATGGACTTTAAATGCACAAGATTGGTCACTTAAGTTTCATTTTACTGTGCATTGAAAAATTGAATTTTCCAATTAAAAGAACTTAAAGTGACATTTAAATACAAAGTCAAAAACTGGTCCTAATAGTCGTTTATTTAACGATAAGCAAATTGCTAACCATATCAGCTGGTTAAAAAGGTTACTGAGAGTACAAATGCAACCTTACTGCCATCCCTAAATTAGCGCGTAAAGCGCAAGATAACTGTCAAAATTTCTCATGTACATACAAAATGTATGAAGCATCCCTAAATAGCACAGCGTCAACGCTTAGCAATTGGAAAATCCAATTTTGACATTGCGTTAGAAAGTGAAGTTGGTTGCTTGTTGGTTTGTTTTGTTTTGTTATGGTTGAAAAGTAATGACAATTCAGTTATTTTTAAGGCAATCTAGCGGTTTTATCGCTTTTTTATTTTTATACAGCGGGTTTTATAAAATAAAATGAGTTAACATTACTGTTAAAGACTCAAAGTTGACGCTGTTATTTAGGGATGACATTCCAGCGCAAAAGCTATGAATTACATTGCTTTGCGTCTTACGCGCTAATTTAGGGATGGCAGTTACGCTTGCGAAGCCGGTTTCCGCATCTAAGAAAAAAACAAATAAAAGGAGGTGCGGCGACAGATGCGGATTTTATATTAATTTTTTAGGCAGTCCTTTCTTTGTAAAAAATAAAACTGTGGCAACAACGATTTCGTTTTGTTTTCTTGACATTATCTAGACGCACGCACACAAATTGTGTAAAACAAATAACTTAATGCAAATAACAAAATGCTGTTTTTAAGCATAATATTTTTGTGTTTCTCTGTAACATTTGCTGAAGATATACTAAAATTGGTAAATGTAAAATTAAGAAAGTAATGTGTTTTAAGTGACCTAACTAATTTCAATTCTCCACAGTTAAAAATTTCTAAATTATTAATTTATTTGTTTACACCAAAACAAGAAGGTTTGCAAGAGGACTTACTCAAAGCTCGTGAGGAATTGGAAAATGTCAAGAACGCGGGACCTGGCAGAGGAGAATTTTCCGTTCTTATTAAGACAGAGAGAGCGAAGCAAAAAGTAAAGGATTTGGAGGATAAAATACTTCGAAAACGCATAATGGGCCAGTTTAAGAGTAGTTCGTTCGAGCTTATATTTAATTATGGTGTAAAAACAGTGTTATATATAATTTTAGCCGTTATATCGATAAGAAATCGTTACAATCCGGTTTTGGTATTTAGCGAACAGTTTAATTTTGAACCTTTGCAAGGACTTCTTACTTTTCCTACTGGTGTTCCTAATGCTGTTTCTGTACCAGTGTGGGTAATTTCTTGCAATGTAACTTTTAAATTGTTTTCAGGACTTATGAAACTAAAATAAGTTTTCTTAATTAAATATGTTTTCATTGCTAGGCAATTAAATTATTATTTTTTCAATAAATTATTTACATAATTTGGATAGTTGTTTGTTATCAAGGCAATTAAAATTAACCTGCGCTTCAATCCATTTTGCAACAGTCAACAAAAGTTCTTCGTTCAGAGTATTGCTCATGAGCTGCAATCCTATTGGCAATCCTTTAGATGAAATTCTAATAGGTATTGAAATTGCTGGTATGCCAGCCATATTTGCCGGTTGTGTACAATAATCTTGCACTGCACATTGGTCTCGGTTTGAAACTGAAGCAAAATCTCTATACAAAGGAGCTTCTGACAATGTTGAAGGTGTTAGGAGTATATCAGCTTTTTCTTCGTTGTTTCCACTTTTAAAGACTATTTGAAAGTCTTCAGCAATTAAACGTCGTACTTTTAAGGCTTTTTCAAAATATAAGTTATAATTTTGGCGCAGCAAAAAATAGTTTCCGCTTAAAATTCTTGTCTTTACAACATCGTTAAAGCCTTCAGCTCTAGTTCTTGCATATAATTCTTCGGTACTGGTGTCAACATCAGCACGATGGCCATATTCTATGCCATCGTAACGGGCCATATTACTAGCAACTTCACACTGATTTAAAATTGAGTATACAAAAATACTAGCTGCGGTATGTGGTAGAGAAACTTGCTTTACTTGTGCCCCTCCAATTTCAAGTATGTCAGCAATCTTTCGCCATGTTTGTAATACTTCCGGCGATAAGCCAATGCAATGATATTCCTTAGGTACACCAATACGTATCTTTGTTAAATCAATTTGATCGGGTTCTGGTATATTAAGTTTACGAAAAGGTTTCTTTATGGTAGTCGAGTCTCGGTGATCAGGGCCCGCCACTGCATTAAGTATATCTATACAATCACTAACACATCGGGTGAATATACCTGGTACGTCCATTGAATTGACAAGAGGGATAAGCCCATGTCTAGAGACTAAGCCGTACGTGGGCTTTAAACCAACGACACCACAATATGAGGCAGGATTACGAGTTGAGCCACCTGTATCTGAACCAATTGAACTATAAATAAAAATATTGTAACATTTAAAAAATTATTAGATATTATACTTAAGCTTAAATATGGTATGGTTTTCAGGATATTAGAAATAATTTTTTGACAAAAGATTGTTACAAAAACATATCCATAAAATTAGAAGCGTGCCGTGTGTCTTAAAAAAAATAATAATAAAATAAAAAATAAATATCATAGCTACGAACATAGTTTTTTTATTTTGGAGATATTTTTTTATATTTCGGAAATGTAGAATTTTTATATTTTATTTAAGAAATTAAGAAAAATACATTTACAAGACTTCATCAACAAATTAATTTTTAACAACAAATATTTTGTGACAAAATATACATCACATACATATTACATGTAAAAATAAATGGTACGAGTCCGGAAATTAAAATGGAAGTCCCGTTAGTGCGTATATACCTCTATAGCTCATGCATAATTTTAATCCAATTTTAAATATTAATCCCAGATTCTAATGCCCGATATTTCGATTTTTTTAATATGAAATCTTGAAACTGATTTTAATGCCCTTTTTTAATATGAAATCTTGCTAGTGTCAGACAAATTATATTTTTAAAGTGTTATCAAATTTAGTAAATTTCGGTGTAATGTAAATGCACTGTGTAAAAAAACATCTTTATTAAAAATTAAAAAAAAATATAAATTAAAAACGTAATTTTATTAAATCTATCATTTTTTCCTCAACATTAAGAACAATTATCAGCACTGTTTTTTTAAGGTTGGCAATGCAACTACCATTGCATTACAATTGACACTTCAAGAACTGTCAGTTGGTTGGTTGCTAGTTCCAGCGCTGTAAGCAGCATAAAGTTTTCATAAAATTAGTTTTTATTGAATCTAAAATTTTTAATTATTTTAAGTAGAATCAGACGAAAAATGTCGACTCTTTTACGTTTAGCTAATCGTACAGCTGTACAGCGTTATTTGGTATACAATCAATCTTTCAGCGTTGTGCGTGGTATTAAAACTTCACCAAAAAAAGATGAAATTACTACAACTATTGCACCCGTAACAAAAGAAGATTTTGCAAATCCTAATCCCAAAAACTGGGTCAGTTACGGTTTTGACACAAAAGATGAAGTAAACGATCGGAATTCTACAAACGCTTCTTTCTTCTTTTCCGTAACTTTGTGTTTGGTATGGGGTACATTCTTTTGGGCTTACTTACCCGACACACAAATGCGTGATTGGGCACAGCGTGAAGCTTATCTAGAACTACGTCGCCGTGAACAGGCCGGTGTAGATTTGATTAGCCCAAACTATATTGACCCTGCTAATATTACTCTACCTTCAGATGATGAGCTTGGTGACACCGAAATTATCATTTGAACAATTTTGTCAATATAAAAACAAAAGTGATTTTCTTATTTAAGTGTAATTGATAATGTTATGTAATTAATCAAAACAGAAATAAAAGCCAGCTGAGGCAGTGAAAATTTATAAAATTAGTTAAAATAACTAGAATATTTAAAGAAATTCCCCTGAAAACAAACTAAATTTGTACAACAATAAAAAAAAATGTGCTGGTATTTCCCGTCAACTTCAAGTTTTGAGGTTGTGTACAAATGTTATGTGGCATTAAAAAAGGACTGGTAAACTTACGCATAACAAATACCACTTGCAACGGCTAGTGCTGATCCGCCCGAACTTCCACCAGTTATACGCCAATTGCTTTCACTGAAATCTTCGCTCCAACAATTTTTAGCAGGTCCATAAATAGAATCTACCGTACCAGATCCCATAGCAAATTGATCCATATTCGTTTTTCCAATCAAAATTGCACCAGCTTGTAACAAACGCTCATAAACCGTGGCGTTATAAGGCGGAACAAAGTTTTCCAACATTCTACAAAAATTGAAGTGTTGAATGTTATTTAAAAAAGGGCTCGCGGAAACCAAACAAGGTGGATGTGGTGTGCGAAATTGATATAATAAAAAACTGCTTACTTTGAGGCACAGGTTGTGTGAATGTCTTTTGTACAAAAATTATCTTTTATGGCTACGGTTATACCATCCAATTCACCTTTATAATCTTTTTCTTGATACCGAAATTCTGACTCTTTGGCCTGGTGTAACGCTAACTCCGGTGTGATACGGATGAAGGCATTTAGCTCTTTAAATTTAATTGCATTGTCCAACGCACAATCAGTAACATGTCGAGGGGAATAAAGCCCATTTCGATAATTTGTCGTAAGCTAAAGAGTATAAAGGAAAAATTAACACATATTTAATAAATTGAAGTTAACTCAAAAGTACTTGTTTTATGTTTTGTTTCAAATGCCTTCGCATAATTTTTATCGTAAACAGTAGATTTGGTCAACAAATCAATGGGACAGCCAGTTGCAACAAAAAATTTTACAGCTGTTATTTTTAAAATAAATGGCAGTACCGTGAGGTTAAACTGTCTTATCGATAAAGTACGACAATATGGTAAAAACATTCTTCCACTATCAGAGAAGGAAGCTTGATATAAAGTTGCAATAATGCAGCAAGCAATCGTATTAAAAGCAATTATATTTTATTTCTCTATTTTTTTTTTGACATTTCCAACAGACAAGGGTTGTAGAGCCTTTACTATCTAGTTAAATAAATGTACCTTTGTATGTATCTAAAAGCGTCCACAAAATTATTCAAATTTACTATCTGTTACGGGATTGTTGTAAAATAAGTTTAGACTCTTCCGGTCACCTAAAAAATGTTTTAGGGAATAATTTCTTATCTTTTGCCTTTAGATATTTAATTTTTAATGTGTTTACAATTCTTGGTACAAATGTTAATACAAGAATATTGAGTCTATAAATTAATGCAAAATGCACGAAATATTGGTTTGTTATTGAAGAGAACCTAGCGGTTTCAGAAACCAGGCATGATTTTACGACGCCTGTTTTGAATAAATTTTGTATGCTCACACTTTTCTTATGCTTGACACTACCATACTTTATTACCACACTTGTATCTGTAACAGTAACAGCAGTCTTATACGATGCTATTTTTTCGTGCCATTTTCTTGAAGTTGCAACGAATTTCATTAAAAATACTGAACCATTGATTAAATGAATAAGCAATGTGAGAAAAAGGTCGACTAATAAAATTAAAAATTGTTGATTTTTATGTTTGTACTGTCAGTACCCGACTTTAACTCATCTGTTTGATATAACAGCTGTTTTAATTTTTTACAATCTCATATTGGAATTGAAAAGTTGACAATGTTATATGTATAATATTCTCTAATAACTAAGAGCGGCTGCACTATATTTAAGAGTTATAGTGTAAAGTAAAGATTAAAGTTTATTTTTATTGAGCCTTTATATATAACTATACAATTTTTATGAACATTAGAGAAGGAGAAAACTTGGGAATGAATAAAAGTATAAAGCAAACAGTAACTTACTCATAAAAATTTCTTATATTAGTACAGGGTAAAACGACAATAAAATAAGGAATTACTCAATAATATATCTTTCTGGCCTTATTACTTGCAATACTAATTGTTCTTAGCCGTCGCCGCTCGAAAGTATTAGAGCAGTTATTTTTACGCAAACGTTTGGCGGCTTTGGCTGCATGCTCCATCTAGCAGCAACGGAGCGCAATAGCCAGACGTCATTTCTACAATTTCTTTTGACGTTAGTTTAGCGGAAGAAGAAGAAATTAATTTGCGAAAGTAGTGTTTTTGTACAAATAATTTTTCTCTACCGTTGGGTGCCATTAGTATGTGTGCGTGTGTGTTTGTTGGTGGTACGGTCCGTGGAAGTGTTGCCGATTAATAAAATAAATTTATTGTAAATATTGTTTTATTTTTATACTATATATATATGTATATAAATAATAAATTACTGGCTGGCTTGTTGAGAACTAACTTATTGTTGTGGCAATATACACAATTTTTGTTTTGTTGTTTTCAACCCGCATCCAGTATATAAAAGCCTTTTTACTCGTGCGACATATCACAGTTAACAAAGCACACAAGCGGTAATGCTCTAAATATCTAACTAACAACTGTATACAATACAAAGCAGAGCGCGTTTTATTGAATAATACGAAATATAAACTAAAGATATACGGTGAAGTTTTGCCGGTCATTAAAAGCGCATACTTAAATAAAAGGGATTATTCTAACCTTCAAATACTTGATAATTTTTATAAAATTAGTTCTTAACGAAAGAAGTAAGTAGAACAAGCTTTAATATTATAAGTGATAATTATTCATTTATTATTACATTACAAGAATTTAAAACAAGCTGTTATGTCTGTGGTCACTCTTTTATTTTTTTAAGATTCTTACAAAGATCTTAAAAAAATCAATTGTTGCTTTTTTGCAAAAGTGATGATGTTATTTACTTTATTTGACTTAAATGTGTTACAACAAACATTTTTGAAAACATTACTCAGAGTCAAAGTAACTGTAAATTTTTTTTTTTTGTGATTTGGTCAGACGGCTTCCCGCCGCACCCATTATATCCATAAGGTCAAAACGGAAGAAAAAACTTTAATACAAAAATACACCCATTTTTATCCATTTACTTTCACCTTCAGATTATATAGTATATTTTTGTTTTCCAACAATTGCCACTAAAAAAATTCTTTTACTTTTTTTTAATTTCCCATACTTGAAATGCAGGCAAACAAACACAAGAATAGTAAATAGAATTTCGTTTGTCTCTTATGTGTATAAAAGAGAAAGGGAGTGTGTAACAGTGTTGCCAGGGAATCACAAGAAGATAAATATGGGAGTTATAAGTTTATGTTTTTGACGTAACGACTAACCTAAAACATATGAGTGTGAACTTCACACCAGAGAAACAAGCCGAGGCCTATTTATCGGCGGCGCGTACTATTTCGTTTCGTGAAGTTAATACCAAAGAACTGCACGAGTACACCGCAACTCATGAGTACACCGCATGCTTACTCTATACTTTTCATACTCGAGTATTTTAAACACCGCAATAAAAAGTTGCGGTGTTTATTTTACCCATTCCTGGAAAAACTAGTATCAAAAATATCGCAAGAATTTTTTAATTCTCTTTATTTGTAAGCAACGTTGCCACATTTTTACCCTATTAAAGTTTTTTACTGCCGTTTTGTGAAATACTGCATTGTATGTATTTATAAACAATAAAAAAAATTTGATCAAATCTATTGCTTAAACATTATAAACAGAAAAACAGACAACAACCGTTTTCATAGGTATGAAATATAACACATATTTAATGAATAAAATGCAATAAAACCCGCTTAAAGGCACAGCTTTTGTACACTATTTAGTGCAGGTATACTTATTTTGTTGCTGTTTTTTATGAACAATTATTTTCAGTTTATGCGCCTTGTTGTCATAAACGTGCTACTAACGGTATTTAGGGAAACAAAATGATAAAATGAATCCGTGAATAAAAGGAAAATTACTTAATTTTTTTTAGTTTTAACAAAACTGTATATACGCTGATGTAATATATTAATTCCTCATAAATAATAATAAATAAAATAAAGTTTTTAGTTTACATATTTTATTTTGTTAAATATAATTATTGCTTTTATACCTATTTATTAATTTTAAAAATCTATTTGCTTAACGAATAGAATTTTTAAATTTCTATCCTGTGTGACTTAAAAAAAACCCTAACCAAAACGTAATATCATAAACAATGAACTATTCTTGGGTTATTAGTAAACTTTTGTTGTGTTTTTAATACATGAATATATGGCGAATTTTACAGGCTCTATTAAATTTATTTTCTGTTATATATTAAATAACTTTCATAATTTCAAAGAAGTATGTATGTTAGCTAATTTAGACGTTTGATTTAATAATTCTGATCTGATAACTCTGTTTTCCTCTCACTACACACGTTAAAATCTCTCTCTTGGTGTTTGTTGTGAGTATGAGTACGAATAAAGTAAAGCCAGCATCAGTGCTGCCACAACCAAAAAAATTTTACAACCAAAATTTGCTTTAAAAGTTACCAAATGAGAAAAAAAATAACCAAATTTCAATATGTAAAATTTTTAGTAAATAACATTTAAAATGGATACATATTTATAATGTAACTAATGTGATTTAAATGCAGTTAATAATAATAACAAAAATAAAATTCTTTTACCTACATATGTATGTATGTAATAAGTAACGATTGTACACGTATGTTTAAAAAAATTAAAGTTTGTTTAAAACAAAGAAAACAAAACATGCAGTTCACAGTATAATAGTTTGAGACCATAGATTTACTTATTAAAATATCATTGCATTTTGAGGTGAAATTTCACATTTAGCAAAATTAAAAGCTGTTGACAGTGTTGTAAAAGAAAATTATTATAAGCAAGTGAGTAGCAATAAAGGCGAATTCATAAAAGGTGGCTGCATTAGCGATTTAAGTCACAGCTGTTTTATTTTCAGTTGTCTTGGTAGCAATTCGAAAAATTTAAAAATATAAAAGCTTAAAAAGTATAACATAAAAAATATGTACATGTGTATTATTATTTTGGAGAAAAAATAACCAAAATGAGAAAAATATTCACATCTCCACATTAAAGAAAAAAATAACCACTTTTGGTTAGAAATAACCAAAAACGGCAGCCCTGGCCAGCATCGCAAACATTTTACTTGAGTATGGTAGACACTTATACTCAAATGGAATGGGTATAGTAACCAGCGTTGCCGCTTTGGTCCAATCGGACCAAACTTGGTAGTTTTTCGTTTTTAAAAAACAGTTTGGTAGTTTGGTTGGTTTGTTGCATTTTTTTTTAAATTTTGGTAGGTTTTCCTCCTGTAGCAATTTTTTAGCAATAGTAAATTTTTTACCTTAAAAATTCAGAACATAAAATAAAAAAATGTAACTTTGAATTAAATAAACAATAACTGTGAATAGTTTTACCACTGTTTTCAAAAACTGTTTTAGGTGTAATAAAAGACATCTCTGCTTCTTTGCATAAAGATGATTAAAGCTATAACCATCTCTGGTTTAAGAAACGCCAACAATATTATGAAATTGAAATTAACAATATTTTTGAGTGAAGGCTTATTTACAAGTGTTTGTATTAAAAAAATAAACAGACAAAATCAAAAAGTAAGTAAACTTTTGTAATTGTATACATGTACCTATTAATTACATAAATATTTACTAATACTTCATGTAAAGAAACAGTCAAAAAAAAATTTAGAACCGAATGGTTGAGCGAATTTGATTGGCTCCAGGAAAGCGATGGGTGTTCATTCTGCATAGTATGCTTTAAAATTATTTTAAATCATAACATTCATCTTAAAAATCACCAAAAGACAAATTTCCACCTCAACAATTACGGAATAAAACCAAGTTAGTATAACAGAGTTTATGTGCAAAAAACGCATTTTTAAATTTTTGGTAGGCTGTGAACGATGTTGGTAGGATTTTTGAAAATTATTGGTAGGAAGTCAATTTCTTGAGTGGCAACGCTGATAGTAACTTAAGAAATGCGGTGGCGATCACACCGCAACCGCATTTAAGATGAGTATACTTAGAGTATTAAAAACAGACACTCTTGCAGTTCTCTGGTTCACACCAAGGCGAATCAATTACCAGGTGGCAGCGTTAGAGAATTTATTATTTTTTGCTGGTAGAAACGAATGTCAAACTTCATATATAAAAAATGGTACACAGATTTTTTATATATGGAGTTTGACAGTAGTGTTCACGGCGAAAATTAATGAATTCGCCTACGCTGCCACCTGGTATTTGATTCACCTTGCTTCACACTGTGAAGCTAAATATGTTTGACGTAATATCATACAACAACAAAAAAAAATTTGTTTTACATTTATAAATTTATTTAACAATAATTTTGTAACAAATAATAAAATTTAAGGGATATCAAAATCTTCTGAATTATATCTGCATAAATTGAAATTATTTTTATTGAAAGTCAGTTCACCAAATTTTTGTTTTTAAGATATTTTGACTAAAGTGGCAAAGGGAATGGTGGCATGCAATACCCCTATATAGGTGCTCTTCACAAGGGTCAATACTATGTGAGTAGCCAAAAAATGATGAAAATTAAATTATAGTCCTATGTGTAATTTCTGTAATGGATTTTGGCCAATGTGGCTAAATGTAGATAGAGGTGGCATGCAAGGTTTTGAAATCCCTTAAATATTTTTTTGGTTACAAAACTATTGTTAATTAAAGTTATAAATATCCACAATTCGTTTTTTGTTTTACGTTAGTCGTTACGTCAAGAATTTTATAGCATTTGCAAGTATGTAACGTTTGTTATTAAAATCGAATTGATATGTTAAGAAAAAACGGCCATCACAGATATTCTTGCCTCAAGTATTTAACTAAGTACTATTTGAGCAGTGTTAATTTATTTCTTGTCTGCATCAAAAATTAAGAAAATTTGGCTAAATACAATATTTTACATATCACTTGCAGTCTTTAAAAGTTACAAAAAATGTAACCCAACGGCAACACTTGTGTGCAATGTTTATTAGAGACAGCGTTGCCACACAAGAAATTGACTTCCTACCAATAATTTTGAAAAATCCTACCAAAACCGTTCACAGCCTACCAAAAATTTAAAAATACATTTCTTGCACATAAACCCTGTTATAATCACTTGGTTTTTTTCCCGTAATTGTTGAGATGGAAGTTTGTCTTTTGATGATTTTTAAGATAGGTGTTATGATTTAAAATAGTTTTAGAGCATACTATGCCGAATGAACACCCATCCCTATCCTGGAGCTAATCAAATTCGCTCAACCATTCTGTTCAAAATTTTCTTTTGACTGTTTCTTCACAATGTTCACTAAAAGTCTTATATAATTTAAAAATGTTTAAAACAAAAATTTTAAGAGTTGTTCTACCTGGTTGAGGAAATGTCGTCTTCTAAAGTTATATTATTTTCATTTAATGTTGGAGTTTTTGATTAAAATTTGAAAAAAAAAATACATGCAATATTAGTAAATATTTATGTAATTAATAGGTACATACATATGTATTTACAATTAAAAATTTACTTTTCCATTTTGTCTATTAATTTTTTTAATACATACACTTGAAAATAAACCTTCACTCAAAAATATTGTTATTTCAATTTCATAATATTGTTCGCGTTTCTTAACCCAGAGATGGTTATAGCTTTAATCATCTCTATGCAAAAAAGCAGAGATGTTTTGTATTACACCTAAAACAGTTTTTGAAAACATTTAAAGTTATTGTTTATTTAATTCAGTTACATTTTTTTATTTTATGTTCTGAATTTTTAAGGTGAAAAATTTACTATTGCTAAAAATTTGCTACAGGAGGAAAACCTACCAAAAATTTAAAAAAATGCAACAAACCAACCAAACTACCAAACTGTTTTTTAAAAACGAAAAACTACCAAGTTTGGTCCGATTGGACCAAAGCGGCAACGCTGATTAGAGAGCAGAATTTTCTCTTATATATCTTTAATTAATTCTTGTCTTTAAATATTTTGATGTTGTTGTTGCATGCTTTAGTAATTTCACATTCTTTTTAATATGTGTTTTTTTGTAGGTTAAAGTTTTTTTTTTATTTATGCGAAAATTTATAATGACTGTGGAGTGATTTCTTATTACAATAGTGACGGGGGATTTTGTTCATGTAATGTCTTAGTTTACTTCTTAGTTAACGCAATAGTTTTAATTAAATAAAAATTTTCTTTACTTACCAACTGGGGGGTATGAAAGAATTATGTAAATTTAGGAATCTTGATTTAAATTGTTTATTTTTACATAAAAATTCATTTAAAAAAAATGGTTTAATTTAATTTTATTCATATTTTGTTGACGTTAAAAGCGGTATAAGTATTTAGGTTCATTTGGGATCAACAAAAATAAAAATTTCTTTTAACTAATTCAAAGACGAACACGAGCCACTTTTGATTATTAGACAAAGATATTTAAACAGTGATTATTTAGTCCTACAATTAACTTGGACGTATTTTATTTAAGATTATTCTCTTAGAAAACTTAAGGCTACTTTCAGCAACAATTCGAAGCATATATCTTTTTTACAGCAATGTTTTTGTTGTGATACCATCTTTGGGATCTTATAATATATAGGATAACGAAAAATTTCGATGTAAAATTGTTTAAACTGAAGGATATCTATCTTCTACAAAGAATATTTCCTTTACACGTTCACACATATTGTTAGCTAAAGGAAAAAGTAATTGTTTTTTTTTTATTCCTTAAGAAATTTTTTTTCTATAAAAAAAAAAAAAAAAATGCTGGCTCTTTTCAGGCTAAAATACACAAAAATACATTCATTTTTAGGCCAGAACATATATAATCATTCAGTTTTTCCAAAATATTTTAAATTTTGTCTAATAACTACGGTAAACAAATAAAAAAATTGATGAACATTTTAAAACAAGTAAAACTGCTATATTCGCCTACGTCGAATATTATATACCCTTCATCATATATGTAAATCTAGTGAAGGAACTCCAATCAAAAAAGCAAATATTGAGGTGACAGAGCATTAAAAAATAATATAAAGTTTTGGTACTCGTCGAATCTTAATGCATTCTTAAAAAATTTTAGAATATCCTTAAAGATCTCTTTAAAAGCTTTAAAGTGACACCGATATTGATTTTAATAAAATTTGAAAAATTCATTGCCCCGTAACTCGGAAAATATGGGCGAGGGCCAATTTTTTTTAATTTTTTTTTGTTATTTTTTTTTCGCTATCGCTCCATATATATATTTTTTTTGATTGGACTTACTCCACTGCTCCAAATTATATGGAAAAAATGTAGGCGTGGTGTTTTGCTTGCTGCGTGTAAGGACTTTGATCGATGTTGCACCTCTTTCGACACTATATCTGATCGATATGCACTTTGTGGAGTAGAAAATAGATATTGTAGAAACTACAAACGGAATGACAGACTTAGATGTGTGCCCTTTTTCCACTTTTTGTGGTGAGAGAGTACTTTAAGGAAACTAAAGTGGGTTTTACTTTAGTGTCGAATCTCTCATTCGTAGACAATTAAATATACACTTTTGGGAATGTATATTTTATTTTGCTTATTGCAATTTAATCACTACAACCTTCAGTGCAGTCAATTTTTGTAACGCAGTTGCTGTCGATGAAAATTTCGCCATTTTCTAACTCGTGAAAAATCATACAACAACAAGACTGTCTTTTGCTCTTAGTTCAGGAATCGAAATTGCACTGTGACAGCTTTTCTGGCGTTAACTTTTATACGCACCTATTGCGCGCATTGCTTTACATGACTTTTTCTTTTTGTCTATCATTGACACGTCGTTATTTTTATTTTCCACCGTATTACCTCTCCTTTGGTTTTCACCATATTATGCATTCACGAAGGCATTCCTTTTCAGCAGCACTCCAGTTAACTATTTTCTCTCTTACTTTCTTTAGATTCTGTAAACAAATCTGTAATTAATTACCACCAATATAATATTTATATGTACTATATATGAAAAATGCTTTTAAATTTTTTACAAAATTTATTTTATTTGATTTACGAACACGATAATCTATATTAGACTTTTATACAAAAGTGAACAAAATAAAAACAAGGTTACTATTTGCTAATGATTGTTTAGAAATTGTATGAAAACATTTCTCAAATAACAGTTGACATCCAGCTGAAGTTGGTTCAAATTAAAGTATTCTTTAGTTTCGAGTACAGAAAAAGATAACAAGAGCTTTTCAATTTAGAGTATACTTCTCCAAGAGTTGACTTTAGTCTATAATTATCAATATATGCCAATTTGTTTAATTTTCTTAAAATTTGTGTGCTGTTTTATTTTTTCACGTGCTTGCCAATGCTTAGAATAAAATGGATCTCTTTCGGCTAAAATTGTTTTGTTGTTGTTGTATTCTGTAACAAAATTTGAAATAATATAAAACGGGCCTTTATGTAGATAATAAATAGGGATATATAATCACCACAGCCGTATTGATAACTCAGCATAGTCGAATTCGTCTTCAGTCTTAACTTCAGTTTTTAAATAAACAACAAAACGTTTTGAGTACGATTATGCTTAAAAATGACAAACTTTCCAATGGAAATGTCAGATTGCACTTAGGAGCACTCAGTGTTGCCAGGCCAGAAATATATATAGCTGCCCTCGTATTGTTATTATTTTGTTTTATGTTAATTCTCTTTTAAACAGTCGTATTAGTTAAAGTTTTAATAATTTTTTTAATAATATAAAAAAATTAAACCAAATGAGTGAGTGCAAAGTGTTTATGCAAATAAAAAAAAAAAAATAACAAGAAAAACATTTGTAGTAAAGAGCTTCTAGATTTTCTGCTAATAAAATTTCAAGAACAAAAAATTTTTATTTTTAAAATTGTTTTATGAAATGGTATTTTAAGCAACTACAAGCAAATGCCAAATCGATGATTTAATAAATGACCTTGTTGTTTGGTAGGAAACTTAAACGGGAAATAAAAATTGCAAATTGAAAATCCTCACTTAAATTCCTCCTTAATAATTCAAATATGTTTTATAGTTATGTTAAAAACAAATATCTCACATTTTTCTTTACATTGCCATTACCAACAAAAATTTGTATATTAGTTTCCATTAAACAAATATAGAAATATTACTTTCTAATATTTTATTAAAACAAAACGTATCTGTTATTCGCTTTTATGTAAATTTTAAGTTTAATGTCATAAAATTTTAACACGTTTTGCTAATTCTTTAGTAAATAATACTTAGATTTTATAATATTGTAAACAATTAACAAAAAAAAAAAAATGAATAACAAGTAATAGTGCTATATGCAGCTGTGACGAATCCTATATACCCTACACTATATATGTATAACCACATGTACCACATACAGATTTCCCTTTGTATAATTTAAAAAAAGCTTTTTTTTATAAGGACCAGCACTGAGAGGGGATGACCCCTATTTATGCAACGCTTTGTACCAGAAGTAGGAAATTAGGTTATGGGAAGGGCGATCGAGTTTTTGTGGACATTTGAGTTGAATCTTTGCATACTGAAAGGGACTGGCAAGATCTTCACAGGGAGTTTATTCCACATACGAACTGTTCTGCTAAAAAAAGAATTTTCTCAGTAATGCGTAGTGCGATCCACTAGCCAATCGATTTTACAAAAGCACATTCTGCTGTAGTAACGAATCTATAGAGCTACTGTCATCGATGAGCTTCTTTGCTCTCTCCTGCACCCGGTCGAGTAACTCCATAATATTCTTTGAAACACCGGCCCATACATGCGAGTTGTATTCAATTTTCCGAAAATTGTAACTTTTGCTTGGGACTATTCCAGCTTACTAAATGAAAAGGTTGCTGTATTGGATGAATAGATCACCACTTTTTCTTACCTTCTTCATTGATTTGTTATCATAAACCACAACCAACTGCAGGGATATAAATAAAAATGGAAGAAAAAAATAGAGAAAAATAAGAGACAGGTGTAATGTTTTGCCCGCTGCTTTGTAGGACCTGGACCGATCTTGCTGATTTTCAATAGCCAAATTTTCGAAACTATGTCTGATCAATTGTTATATTAAAATTTTCTTTAGGTCATCAAGTGCCTTGGCAAAGTTGATTTCAACATGAACGGACGGACATCGCTCAATCGACTTCTCAATGCATAAGAACTCAGAATATATATACTTTATGAGATGGAGAAGGATATTGTAGAAATTACAAACGAAAGGACAAACCTAAATATACACTTTTTCCACCAGTACTGAAGGGTATAATAAAAATAACATTAAAAAACTGATCAATGTTAAAATTAACGCTCAATATAAATATATTTTTAACAATTTAAAATGCCTAAAAAATATACTTGTAAAAAGTAGTCGGTCGGCTTAGTCCCTTCTACTTCGCAATTGTCTATTTTTTCATTGATTCTAACTAAATACCCAATTTAACAAACAAATAAATAACAGTAACGTATTTTAACGTTGTCGATAATTTTAAAACCAAATATACTACATAGACATATTTGATGCGAGGATATGGTGATAAACAAAATTGGACTTTGTTCTTTATCGTAACACTTTTTTTAATGCCACAAAAAAGCTATTAAACAAAAATCAACACAATAATTATGATCTTAATATCTTGACGATTGAACAAAAAAAAAATATATTTATTTTTTTCTCTATATTCTCTTTGTTCTATTTTTAGATAACTTTTAAGGTAACAGGTAATAATAAAAAAATAAAAATATATTTAATTTGAACAATATTTAATCAATAATCTATAGACAAGAATAACATCTTTAGGTTGAATTTTTAATCTTATTAAAAAAATATATAATTTAATGTTTAGAACGAATATTTATAAGAAATAAAATTTAAGCAGTTAATGCCAGCAATGTTAAGTAAACCTTTCCTTTTATTAAAAATTAAAGATATTCCTTTAAAGTGAGGGATTGAGTAGTTTTATCACACAACTCTTCGTTCAAAATCTGGACACATTAAGCTTTTAACAACTTTTGATTAAATTGGACTTAAAGATTAAAACGCTAATCAACACAAGAAAATTAAATTTTTAATTTTTGACAAATGTGCTTTAAGAATAAAATATACAACGATTTTGTTATTAGTGTTTTGTGTAGATGGCAAACGTGTTAGCTTCCTTTTAACTTGTTGTTGTTTACATAACTCTCACTCGAAAACTGTTAATACAATTGAATTATTAAAATTTCCGTGTCTAAATTAGAATAATTCTTGCAAAAGACCGACTTAAAACAATCACCCTTAATTTAGTTATCGACGTCGTCACATATCAACGTTGCTATGTGTCGACGCATTCGATTTGTTATTCTACTTGTCGTTGTTGACACTTATCGATTGCTGCTCAAGGATTTTTTGTATTCTATAACAAATGTGACGACGATATTGTATTGACGTGACTCTGTTTTTTGTCGACGCCTGAAGTGATTTCAACCAAACATAACACTGAATACTGTAAAAAAGTGAAGGTAATTAATGCAAATCAATTTAAAAAAATTGGTGAAACAATTGCAGAAGAATCCATCTCTTGTACTGGGTTTTCTCAGAGGCACTGCTCCATGCAACTTTAAATAAAAATGAGAAAAAATTGGAAAAATTCTAAATTCTCTTGGTCCTCCTAAAAGATTAGCAGATGGATGGCAAAAGGTAAAAAAATAAAATTTCGAATAGGGATTTATAAAAAAGTTTGTAAAAATTACTTTTAAGGCATGGTAAAATTTTAAATTCAAAATGAAAAAAAGATGGTTGCTAATAAAGCGGTGTGTAAAGCCACTGGCAGCGGAATGTTTAAACAATTTACACTTAGTTCGCTGGAAGAAGCTGTTGCAAACGTTCTTGAAAAAAGTGGCCATGCAACAATCAAACTGATTTCTGCAGAAGCACAGCCAGGAAGACGCAAAACATATGTACATACTTGCGATCCGGCAAATTAAAAATATTGCAATTCTGCCTAAAAATTCAATTAAATCAAAATCTTCTTCGCCTATAGAAAACATATTACCATAAAAGTATCAAACACAAATAAAATTTATGAAAAAACTTAGGGATGTGCATTTTCGTTTCGTAAAAATCGATAAACCGTCGACGTCGTCACAGGAATGTTATAGAATGCTAAATTTTTATTGAATTGACGCCGACATTGATACGAAGTGATATTGATATTAAAACGACAACGCCGACAACTAGAATAAGGGTGAATATTTCCGTTTGTCTGTCTATGACAGTTCTAAAATTTGGGCCAAATACATACATCAAGTTACATCAACTATTGGGACCCCCTTTTAATTTATAAATCTAAAATTTATATATGTTTTTATAAAGGACTATAGCAATACAGGTTTTTTTGTAAACTTTAACCGTTTGTCTACAACAGTTGACTAAATACATCAATCTACATCAACTATTCTAAGTTAGTTTATAATTTTACTTTTATTTATATGAAACAAAGTTGTAAACATTCTCTATAATATTCGAGTGTTTGTATATAACGTTTTAAACGATAGGGCCATATTACATTAATTACATACTTTAATGAAATTTTACTTTATTTTCGGCTTTTTGGTTCTTTTTTAATTAATTTTCTAAACATTTTTAGAAAGAAAAATTATTTAAAAATGTATGCGGACGTTTTCCAAAGAAAACAAGAAAAATTAGACGCTAGCAGAATGAAATGCAGCATTTTCTGGACCGCCACATCCTTCATCAGCATTCTTTGCATCTATCTACCTTATGTTGTGTACATCGTAAACATCATCTATTTAACCAACTAAGCTTAATGTTAATTTGGTGAGACGAAGTTCACACACAACTTAAAGCTTTTTTTTTTCTTTGTCGTTCTCTTTGTAACTCGTCTTGATAGCCACATACATCACAAATTACATTAATTACGAGAACACCCTTTAATTTTTGAATTCAAATGGTATAATTGCTGTTATAGCGGACTTAAGTTCCTTTTAAATTTCAGCTGTCTGTCTATAACGGTTCAAAATTTTGATCACATACATCAAATTACATCAACAATTGGGTCACCCTCTAATTTCAAAAACCAAATTTTATGCTTGTTGTTAAAACGTAACTAGGTCAGGTTCTTTTAAAATTTCATCGGGGCACCATTTAATTTATTAAATCGGTCATAATAGTCAACATTCTGTCCAATTTTAAAGCGTTTGTTTATACCGGTTCAAAAGATAGGCTTACATAGGTTAATTTACGTCACCTATTGGGACACCCTTTAATTTTTTGATTTATATTTAATATTGAGAGCTATAGTGATACGCAGTTTTTTTTTTTAATTTTAAAATGGTGTCCTTTACGTTCCATAATACCCGTAAAAAACATGTATGCTGAATGGGGACACTCTTTAATTTTTTTTTAATTATGAACTGTTTTTAAAACGGGGTCAATCTGTAAACAGAACCTTTCAAAATTTTTCCAAATCGGTTGGTACTATCGTTTATTTTGTGAAAAGTTACGAAATGTTTTTGGTAGCATGTAATTTCAACTTCAAAATGTTTCTGGCAACATGTTTTTTAACCTGTGTAAAAATATTAGATGCACTTATTTCGCATCGAATTGTTGCCAGCCACAAACAATGTTGCATACTTAAGGGCAATAGAGACGATCACTTTCTTGTAAATCTTATTATTGGCACCACTTAGCTAGTGTAAATTTTTTCAAGCAGAATAATAAAAGCTGCTTAATAACTTTCACAAACTTAAGCAGAGTACTCAGCTTTAGTTATAAGCATTCATGTAGAATCAAAACAGCTGGACCTGCACCTCCTCAGTTTTTTTTTACCTCTACATACAAAGGCTATAACCCCTCTACAAAAATTCTCTAGTTGCGCTTATTATTACCTAAAATAAAAGTTTTGTGTGATGCTTTTCCTTGTATCAATTAATTTTCTAATGCCGTCAAATTATAATTAATACACTCTATTAAAAATTCCTAATTTTGTATCAGCAATGTACCGTATTATTTAACATAACATAACAATTCTAATTGAAAACTGACACATGCAATTGTTATTTCTATTCACAAAGTTCAAAGATTACCTTTGTTGGTCTAGAAAAAATGCAATTTATACAATATTTTTGTTGTTGTTGTTGGTTAAGTTAAACAAATTTAAAAATATTTTAGCAAAACAAAAAAAAAATACGTGTGAGAATGCAATAGTATTAAAATACGTTTTTATTTTACCTGAAATGCAATTAATTTATTAAATTATTATAATTAAAAACTTAAAAAATTTAAAATTATTCTCTTATATTCGTTCTTTTCATAACAAAACTAAAGAAATTAAAGAAATTAATATTGGCAGGCTCTTTTCCATTAAAGCACACCAGGCATATGCTTGGTATCGAATTTGCCTAAATACGACAGAAAAGAAATTTATTTTTAATTTGCACAATATTATTTCTCGCAGTTGGAATGAAAATTCCAAAAATTCGTGCTTTTCACATGAATATCGTGAACACGTATGATCATCGATTACGTCACACGTGAGTAAGAGAACATAGCTGCAAATGAGCATGCCTGAGCAGAACTCTGATTAAAAAAAAAAAAAACAACTATAGCTGATGGTGGCTAATAAATCAAGCGGTTTATCAAAAGTAGGTCAGCTAATCAAAGTGAATGTAAGCGTTAGGAACTTTAAGTCACAAAATAACCACTTTATTTTCCGTGTTCGCTATTTCCAAAAATGGAGGAGATTAAGTTTTGTCGAAAAGTTAAAACTGTAAAAAATTAATAGTTGGGGGCAACTCAAGGCGTTGCAAAGTACAATAGTGGAGGTTAATACATTGATTACTAATCGTATAATTGCGTTGATCCAGGACGGATTCGTGTCACAATTGCAAAAAATTAACAACAATAAAATCTCGGACTCATTAGTTAGACACTTGCACCCCTCACATGATTATGGTGATCAAGTATGTTGTGTTATTTAGTTTTCAATCACGAGAAAGCGAAAGTCAGTAGAATCCAGCGTAAACCATGACTTAAGTCAGTCTTCCACATTAAATCAGTGATTGTAAAAATATAACAGTTAGCGGGAAATAATCAATCGGTCCATTTAATTTATATCAGCCATTAAAAGTGTATAAAAGCATTTAAAGGATTTTAAGTGACTACAAAAACTTTAAATTATCTGGTCAGTTTTTGCTATATCCACAAAAATGGATGAGAGAGATTCGTTTTAAAAATGTAAGTAATGAAAACAAAACCATTCTCGATGGTATTGGGGTAAAATTAAACCGCTCGATATTGTAATGTATTGACGCCCACGATTCAAGTCCCAGGCGCTGGCAATTAACACCAACTATTTTTTGTGTATGATTTCTGACATACACGTTTATACACTTGCCCTCTTTTGACAGGAATTATCTAAAGCATTGAAATTGTTGGCCGGTAAAATAATATATAAAATGGCTGTATAGGCTTTAAACTAATGTGTCAACTTAACACTAGAGATGCTGGCACCCTGTAATCAAATAACATAACTGGAAATTGCAGGGTTGTAATAATTCTGTTTTTTTCTGACTCTGCATCGCCATATACCTGTTCTACTCTTATTCCCCCGGGGGTACTTCGAGTCTGGCTGAGGTAACATAGGCTTTGACACAGGTATATTTGGGGTGGAGGGGGAACCAGTCCCCCAAAGTGCAGGCACTGAATCTGGATAGACAGTGGGGTAGTGTCGAAGGATGCACCTGTGTCCTTAAAAGATAATAATATTTAATAATAATAGCAAATAAATAAACTGGCACCACGGGAACCGGTAGCCCATATAGAGAGCCGCTCCTCTCTGTAGCCGGTTATTGGTGAGGTCTCTTCGGGGTACATGTGGTGGCTGTGGTTAAATAGAAGTCTTTATCTGCAGGTCTTCTTGTGGAATAGATGGAAGTTTGCTGTTGCACTCTTAAAGAGGAGTTTTATAGGTAGGCTCCGGCCCTACAGCAAGGGGTAAATGCATGGTCCTGCAAGCCATGGTCTTAAATTTGCACAGAATAGTGGTTGAACCACCGTCTGTTTAGGGCTCGAGCCAGGTACAGACGTTAATCTAAATCACATATTTCTGTTCTACACTTCTATTCCTTTATATCAAAGAAGGTAACATAATTAATGAGTAGACATAATTGTATTCCCAAAAAAAAAAAATTATCTAATATGCCAGAAACTAGACTAACCATAATTTGAAGTTGAAGCAAAGTCTACCGCCTTTCTTTAAAACGGAAATGACACTTTTAAATTGAAGTTTTAACGTAGTGTGATGAGCAGTATTGAGCACTAGAACGTAAAAGAAAGAAGTAAGAGTGCTATATTCGGCTATGCGAAGTTTATATACCCTTCATCATATATTTAAATCTAGTTTAGTGAAGTAACTCCAATCAAAAAAGCAAATATTGGGGTGAACGAGACTTAAAATATATAATTTTAAATAAAAATGAAATCGGCTCTTAATGGGCTAAGCATTCTAAAAAAAATTAGTATTTCCTTGAAGATCTCTTTAAAAGCATTAAAATGATACCCATATTGACATTTTAAAAAATTTGAAAATATCAGAGTTTCGTAACTCGGAAAATATGGGCGAGCGCCAATTTTTTCACTTGATGTTTTTTTCTTCATTATCAATTCTTTATCGTCCCATATATTTATTTTTTTATTGGTATTACTTTGTTGTTCTAAATGACAATAAAGAAATAGGCGTGGTTTTATGCCTGCTCCCTCGAAGGACATGGACCGATTATGCTGATTTCCAATAGCACCTCTTTCGACGCTATATCTGATCGATTGACATATTTATTTTTTTGGTGTCGAGGCAAACTGGATTTCAACACTAACACGGACAGACAGACGGACATCGCTCAATCGACTTGGCTATGCATAGGAAGTCATAATATATACACTTTATGGGGTCGGAAATGGATATTGTAGAAATTAGACACGGAATGACAAACTTATATACTCGTATACTCTCTTTCCGTTTATTAATAAAAATTAAAATATTTTATAAACGAAAATGTAAAGATCACATATATAGCAAGTGTTAAAAATATTTATGAATGTGGCTTGACGGACAGTTGTCCAATTCGACGAATGCGTTTTTATACCTTTTAACACAGGTGAAAAGTTTGTCATTCAGTTTGTAATTTTTCCCATATTCATTAACAACCCCATAACGTATATGTATTCTTGATCCTTATACATAAATGGAGGAGTCGATTTAGCGATGTTCGTTTATTCGTAATTGGGTTAAAATCAGTTTAGTCTTGTCCCCATATGAGATACAGAAAATATATGAACACCATTCTCTCAGAAATGGTTTCGAAAGAACTATTTGAGCTATTTAAATTTAGTAGTAAATCGGTCTAAAATGGTTGATATATATGTATGTTAAAAAATGGCGAGCGCTTCTAATTTCCTTACGTTAATTTTTTATATTGAATTGTGCTTCTTTTTGTTGTTAGTTATTTTTGTTTTTTCTTTGTTGTATTGTATTGTTCCATGCATTAAGTCGTAGTTAAAATATTTCAATATTTCTCAAGAACTTTTTTGAGATCTGCCACAACCAACAGATACTTCCTGGCTAACGCAATATTTCCTGCGCACGCCCCTCAATAATGAAAAAATTTGAAATTCTACGTGACATTGTATGGCATTTTTTTTTTGTTTGTTTGTTTAATGTTTTATGTAAACTTTATTATTCAGCGAAAAAAGTATTTAGTATTTAAAATTTAGTTTTTTTTCTAAATGTTTTATAACTTTGTTAAAGCAATTTAAAATTGTGTACACTACCGAAGGTAGATAATACTGGCGGCCAATAGAGCGATCATAAAAATGCATTAAATGTTCTGTTATCAGTTAATTTTTGCAGTTGTACTTTCAAATGCACCCATCAATTGAATAAGTAGAATTTGCTTTTTTGGTTGTATAAGCAAAAAGTTTTACTCATTATTTTAACTTAAATATTAAAAAATGAAACGTTTAGATTTTAATACGAGGGCTGCTATATATATTTCTGGCCTGGCAAAACTGAGTACTGCCAAGTGCAATCTGACATTTCCATTGGAAAGTTTGTCATTTTTAAGCATAATCGTACTCAAAACGTTTTGACGCACGACCATTATTTGTGTTGTTTACAGTGACTTGAAAAAATTAATAAGAAAAAAATGGAATTAACTCGTGAACATTTTCGTGCCATCATTTTTCACAACTTTCGACGTGGATTATCACGACAAGAGTGCATTGATGAAATTGGTATAATGAATTTAATCATGGCCGAAGCTCGCTCAAAGACGAATTCCGTGAAGGTCGTCCAAAAATGGCTGTTGTGCCAGAGAAATTGATGCCGTGCGTGAACTTATAATGCAAGATCGACACGCGACATACCGAGAGATAGAGACATCCTTGGACATTTCTTCCACCAGCATACATTCGATACTGCATGAACACCTGGCCGGTTTGTTCTCGTTGGATACCGCACAATTTGAAAGTCGCTCAAAAAAAGGCTCGTGTCGATTGGTGCAAAGAAATGTTGCAAAAACACGATTGCGGTGCTTCAAAAGACGTTTATAAGATCGTCACAGGTGACGAATCATAGATCTATGCGTATGAGCCCGAAACGAAACAACAATCGACCGTGTGGGTCTTCAAAGACGAGCAAAATCCAACGAAAGTTGTTCGTGGAAGAAACACTTCGAAGCAAATGGTCGCTTGTTTCTTCGGCAAAACTGGTCATGTGGCGACTGTTCCGCTTGAGCAACGTAGGACGGTCACTTCTAAGTGGTACACTACAATTTGTTTGCCTGAAGTCATCGGAGAAATTCAAAAAACCAACAAGAGAAGACGAATCATTGTTCACCATCACAATGCGAGCTCTCACACATCGGCTCAAACCAGAGCGTTTTTGACCGGCCAAAACGTCGAATTAATGGGTCATCCGCCGTACAGCCCTGGCTTGGCACCTAATGACTTCTTCTTGTTTCCGCACATCAAGAAAAAAATGCGTGGTCAACGATTTTCGTCGCCAGAAGAAGCTGTTGAAGTGTTCAAAAACCATGTTTTAGAGGTGTCTCAATCGGAGTGGAAAAAGTGCTTCAACAACTGGTTTGAGTGCATGCAAAAGTGTATAAATCATGCTGGAGAATATTTTGAAAAACAATAAAACCATTTTTGATTATAAATATTCGCATTTTCACTATTAGGCCAGAAATATATAGAGCAGCCCTCGTAGCAGTTAGACTTTAAACAATATTTTATTTATCAAATAATAAATTTAATTTTTATTATAAAATATTATGAATTATAAAGTTATTTAGTATGATTTCATTTCACAAAATAATTTTCTAAATAACTAAAAATGCAATTGCGTGTGCAAACTATTAGCAACACTTATTTATTTGACTCTTAAGCTAAATACTCTGTTCAACTTTATTTTTTCGCTTGAAAAAATTAATAACTAGCTAGTGGTGCCAACACCACGATTAAGCGACATTGTTTCGTGTTTTTCTAAAATAGTGCACGAAATAATTGCAGCTGATATTATTTCACAGTTGAAATAAATTGCTGCTAGAAACATTTTGCTGTTGATAAACATAAAGACAGTAACATTTTGTGTCTTTTCACAAAATGGGCAGAGTGCGTACAACCTTAGCAAACATTCTTATAATTTCGCAATAATGTTTTAATACCCTTCACCACAAAAAGTAGAAAAAAGTATATATAAGTTTGTTATTCCGTGTGTAATTTTTACAATATCCATTTCTGATCCCATAACGTATATATTATCTGACTTCTTATGCATAGCGAAGTCGATGTCGTCTGTCCGTCCGTGTTTGTGCAAAGGCAAACTTGATTTCACAAAAAAAATGTAAATCGATCAGATATAGTGTCAAAAGAAGTGCTATTAGAAATCAGCATAATGGGTCCATTTCCTTTAAGGCAGCAGGTCAAAGACCACGCCTACTCTAATTTTTTCATGTCATTTGGAGCAATAAAGTTACTCCAATTAAAAAATAAATATATGGTGCGATAGAGAATTAAAAAATAAGAAGAAAACATCAAGTGAAGAAATTGGCGCTCGCCAATATTTCCCGAGTTTCGAGCTCCTAAAATTTAAAAATTTTTTAAAATATCAATATGGCTATCATTTTAAAGCTTTTGAAGAGTTCTTTAAGGAAACACTAAAATTTTTAAAAATGCTTAACCCATTAAGAGCCGATGTCATTTTTATGTAAAATTATATATATGCAGTACAAAATTTTTTTTAATTTTTAATTCTCTGTCACTCCAATATTTACTTTTTTGATTGGAGTTACTTCACTAAACTAGATTTACATAGATTCGGCTTGTATTTTCCTAATGATATAAAAAAAGTTTTATTTCTGAAATGAAATGTGGTAAAGAAAACTTACTGTAATTTAGGTTGATTAATTTTTTGGGTAACTATTTGTTTAAGTTTAGTACTTAGCTCTAAAATTAATATAATTTTTTTGATATTTATTAACTAAAAAATGTTAATACAACAAACGTTTAGTTTTTTCTGTTAATTGAGATGATCAAATGAACAATTGTTTGGCCATAGAAAATTTGTTATTTTATGCTTTTTGCGTCATGTCGTTTTTTTTATATTTTATTTCTCTATATGTTGATTGTGAACACACAAATTTCTCTATACAAATTTTTTTTGTCCATACTTCGATGTGGATAAAACTGTAAAATTTCAAACCTGAAATTCAAATGGTAGTAAATAATTTTTTTTTGTGTTTTTTAAGAAATAATTTTATATGTTATTAATATAAAAAGAAGTGTGTAAGTTTATTTTTAATTTCGTAGTTTCGTTACCAGAACAGAATAAAAATAATATTAATAATAATAATATCTAAAGCTATAAAATTTGATTGTGTTTTTAAATAAAAACCACTGTGTCTGGTTTAAAATCGAAAATATAAAAAAAAACGTTAACGTAGAAAAATTAAATTATATTTTTTTTGCTGTATATTTTTAAACAAAGTGCAAAGTCCAAAAAAATTTTGTGTTAAATTTGCTTCATCTTTTGCCATTTTTCTTAACAAATACATATTTATTATATTTATGAAATTTTTATACAGATCTTATGTATAAATTAATACATTAACTTACATACATATGTACCTTTAGTGGGCGGCAGATCAATAAATACTATTTAGAATATTTATCTTTTCCGGTATTGTGCTTTTAAATATTCATTAAATATTCTTTAAAAATCTAAAAATTGGAATGCTTTTTCTGTTAATGTATTATTTAGAAACACTTAATACATATTCGTTAGAAGTAAATAACATAAAACTAAAATAACAGTTTTATAAGTTATTTTACCAATATTTTACATGTCTGACATAGATACTTTTTTTTAATGTTAACTAAATTAAAGTCGGGTTATTGGGAATGATGGGTAAAAGCACATACTTCACTCCTTTATGACTTTTAAGCACTCTATTTTCAAGACATGTTTTTAATATGGTCATAGAAACCATATAACGTTCTCTCTAACAATATATGGTTGCAGTGAACAAATTATAGTTATTTTATGTGACGATTGATAATGAGAACAACGAAAAAAAATTGGGGTTGTGCTGTCTAAACAAATTAATATTGATTGATTATGAAATATATCTCGTATTCTTATTTATCAAATTAGTTGCTTGAACAGATGATGCTAACAAAAATCCTGATGACGGATGTAAAACTTCAAAAATTTTTTTAATAAGTTTTCTTTTTAAATAACCTAAATAATTAAAATATACTTGATGTCAGATTAATATATATTCATTCGGTTATACTAAAATAGTTCGACTATTAATTAATTTAAAAAATTAATAATATTAAATTTTTACACCCTTTACCACAAAAAGTGGAAAAAGGGTATATCTAAGTTTGTCATTCCGTGCGTAATTTCTACAATATACATATGCAACCCCATAAAGTACGTATATATATTCTGAGTTCTTATGCATAGCGAAGTCGATTGAGCGATGTTCGTCTGTCCGTCCGTATGTTAATCGATCAGATATAGTGTCGAAAGAGGTGCTATTGGAATTCAGCATGATCGGTCAATGTCCCTTTAGGCAGCAGGCAAAACACCACGCCTATCTGGAATTCTTTTCATGTCAATTGGAACAATAAAGTAGCTCCCAATCAAAAAAAAAAAAAAAAAAAAAAAATATATATATATATATATGGGTCGATAGATTATTAAAAAATAAGAAAAACATCAAGAGGAAAAATTGGCGCTCGCCAATATTTTCCGAGTTACGGGGCTCTGAAATTTTAAAATTTTGTAAAATATCAATATGGGTATCATTTTTAAGCTTTTGAAAAGATCTTAAGAGAAATACAAATTTTTTTTTCGAAAATGCTTAACCCATTAAGATCCAATGCCATTTTTATGTAAAATTATATACATATATATGCAGTCCAAAATTTTTTTATTTTTTAATTCTCTGTCACCCCAATATTTGCGTTTTTGATTGTAGTACTTCACTAAACTAGACTTATATAGATGAAGGATAAATAAGATTCGGCTTAGCCGAATATAGCACTCTTACTTGTTTTATTTAATATAAATTCTTAAAAATTATCGTGCTCTTTTTTATTTCGTTCAAATTACTAAATCACCGATATTGAAGGTGAAAGAAAGTTTTTACCTAAGTGTTTGGACAAAAATTTTTAATTTATTTAAAATGTTTGTGAGAAGTTTTCTGAAGAGCATGGTAAGCGGTAGCGTAATGGCCATCGAAACGTACTTTTACCCCCAATAATCAATATCAGTGGTTTAAAAATTTGATCGGGTTAAAAAATAGCACGATATTTTTAAAGAATAAAAATTAATTAATTTATTAAAATATTCCCGTGGGTGTTTTTAATAAATTTTTTATTATTTTGTTCTATAATATGTTTATACGTTAAACACAATTATACTTATATTTAACAATGTTTTTATTATGTTAGATAAAATATAGTTCCCAAAACTCCAATATGATTTGACTACAACCATATAATTAAATCATAATCATGTTTTTTCTTTGCGTGTAATTTCTTTATACAAATGGCAATGTAGCCTCAGCATAGCTTTACCTAGATATTTATGAGGAAATGAATTCGAAAAGCAAGCAACCCACTCCTGTTCCGGTAAATGTCTCCTTAGATTTTTCCATCCGAGACTCTCAATTTGTATATGCTTGTTGAGCAACTATTATTTAAGCGATGTATGACTTGCTAGAAATCCTGGACGGAATATAGTTCTATCGTTTCTTAACATTCGGTCATATTTAAAATTCCTTTGTAATTTTGTGTCGCACATTACAATAAACTTTGGTTATTATCTTTAGCACACGGATAAAGCAGGATGTTATTTAAATTTTTAACGTATTTCTCTTAATTTTAAATTCTATAAATTTTATTTCCATACAAATTTGTGCTAAAAAACATTTCAAATTTATTATAATATTTTATCAATATGGCACTAAGAGTTTCTAATTAGCTGTCAGCAGCTGCTTCTAAATCAACTTAAGTTTTCTACGATTTTTGTCGATTGTTGTTTTTAACTTGTTCTTCAAACATGTGGAACACACTTGTAAGCATTTGTATAAGCAAATGCTATTCCAATGTCATGAACATTTTAAACTTCAGTTTTTATCTGCAACTTATCAATGGGTGAATGACTGCCTAACTTGATGACGGCTTAAACGGAGAAACTAGTTTTGTTTATGTTTGTATCTATCCCACCTGCAGCTCACAATACTTGTATTAGAATTTATGCTAATTTTTAATATTTCTGGTCTAATATTGGAGGTCATTGGTCTTAAAATTTCATTGATATTGAAATTTGAATATGAAATTAACCATTCTACAATTTTCTAAAACGTACGAAAGTGCATAAATATTAAAAGCTGGTATTAATTTTGAGAACATTTTTTTATATGAATCTTAATAGAATAACCTTGTAAAATGGAGGCAACTTGTATAAAATGTCCGCTTTAGTTTTTTTTATTAGGACCAGCACTCTTTAACACCAGCTTTTAAACTGCAATTAAAAAAATTTGATTTAGTTTTTTAAACTTCCAAAAAAGATTAACTTTTAAAGAGGTAGGTTTTTGATAAATTACTTTGTGCAGAATTGCTAGAAATACAGCATTATTATTTTAGAATAATATAAATCTTTTAATTGCAAAATAAAATATTTGACATCACTTTGTCTACTTATCTCTCTCTTTACACTTTTGTTGTTAACACCTTACTGCTATTAACACGCAACAGGCTTACAACTGCGATTTCTGTTTATAGACGGGTTAAAACGTCTAGATTCTTTTAATATGGACAGATCTGTCACCAAGATAAAACTACTCTTGTATTTTTGTTCAAGTGGGATGGAGACAATCAAAAGTATTCGGCAACATCAACTAAGAGAAATTGACTGCGTTCTAAAAAAGCCTTTGGAACTTCTTAATTTTCAAATCTATTAAAAACATGATAAAACAGTAAGATAAAAACGTTATATTAAAATCCAGAAAAAGACAATTAAATTCGGTTTTGTTCTTCGCCTGTTAAAAATAAATAGTTTTATCGAAAACTAACAAACGTTAACCGACTATGTTGCACAAATAAGTTGCATTTTTGTTGCAAAAAGTTATGGTTCATTAATTTTCAAAACTATTTTGAAATCATTTTAATATTTTCAAGATTCAATTGGATTTATCTATTTTTTTTTTCTAAAAAATACCGATCTAAAAGCCTCCTTAATGAAATATGAAATTCTTAAATATTATTGTTTACAATTTCTAAACTCACTGCAAATGTCAAAAAACCTGGTTTCACCTAAACTACAACTTTATTTATCATATCCTATTGCTCTTTATATAACTGTACTGATGTAAATACTCGCTTTGCGTTTTTCATGGTGCATTATGGTTTTTTGACTTATATTTCTGTTATGTCGTTCTGAAAATTTGTGGTTTCTTTATGATAATCAATCATTATATAGTTGTTTAAATTCATCAATTTATTAAAAAATGTACCTTCTTGCGGTCATGAAGAAACGTTATTTAAAAATCTAATTTTTTTCTTAGTTACATGGTTCTTCATTTTAACTAACGATACTTTATTATTGTGCATAAAAATTTTACTGCTTTATACCTAAATTAATCTTAAATAATATAGTTTTCCTTTATAAGAGATAAGTGCTCCAAAAATATTTATTTGCACGGTTTGCATTTTGTTGCTTATATTTTTTTTGCACAGTACTGCACAGAGTTCAATGTGGACTTTGCGCCTTCTTTTTTTTTGCTTTATGAGTAAGCATAATAGTATAATAACTGTTTAATATCAGTTAATTTTCGAGAGCTAAATGAATTCAAATTTATCTTTAAATAAATTAAAGTAAATACAGTAGTCCAAGAAAGTTTACATACATCAATAAAAACCAATTTTTTTTTTAATTGTTTTAAATAATTTTTTTTTGTAATGATTAGTGCAGTTAATACCTATGAAGAAACGCCTCGAGTTTGCGAAACTTAAGAAAAACGATAATATAGAGCATTTTGAAAAAATGTTATATAACTGCACTTCAAATCAAAAACGTCACAGATTTTTTTTTTAATTTCAAATTATATTTTTCAACAAACCTGATTAATTCTCGCAGCTACTGTATGAATTCATTTCAATGAGCGCAGTAGGTCTTATCTGTGCTTTAAAAGGTTCTTGTTTATAGTATTAATATTTTTTCTTATGTTTTGATAAAAATTAATGATGATGCTTTAGTGAAAAAAAATTGATTGTCATTCATCATACTCTTATTATTTTAATATACAGACTATGTATATACATGTGTATGCGTGCGCTTATAAACGTATTTAATCATCTGATTTAGTAAAAGAAATCTTATAGTTTAAACCTTTGCGTTCCTTGATAAAACTAATAAAAATTAATTTAAAATTATCAAAAAGCTGTTAAGTTGTATTTGCCGTTATTTGTATTAAATGTTTTTTTTTTTGTATTATATTTTTGTATTATTTCGCTAAACCAAAAATTATAAAAAGTACAAACCTCAAAACTGAATTCCATTAACCAAAAAGAGTCGCTTGCCCTTGTAAATATTATTCCAACAGCATAGAGAATTGAGTGCAACTATAATGCTGCCAGATGAAGTTTAATAAAAAATCGTTAAACTTTTCAGAAAAAAACATATATGTAATTTTTCAATCGCCAAAAATTTTTTTTAAGTATTTATTTATAAAGAATTAGCTTACAATTAAAGTTACAGTCTTATTTAATTATAAAAGCAATAAAAATGTCAAAGTACGATTTTAGTAATTTAATACAAATCGTTTTCATTAAGTAATTTAAAACTTAATACAATAAACTTAAATTTATTATTTTAATAATAAAATAAGACATACGATAGTAAAATATTATGTGATCAATCTTGTTGGTTTTCACATTGATGACTCAGCTAAAACCATAACCCGTAATATTCAAGTGATTGTAACCAACCCACACTCGCAGCCAAAATCGAATGATTCTTCATATTTAATCACGTTTATTCTGATAACAGGACGGAGTTTTTTTTTTTTTTGCTAAATTGTACTAGGTAGCATTTAGTTTACTACCTCTTTCTGTTTTTTATTTCAGTTGGCATGAAAAAAAACAGTAAGTTTAGGTTTTGCATCAAGTGCTTTAATTGAGCGAGTTTTAGTAGCCATTTTAGCAAGTTTATGTAGGAGTAAAGTACGTTAGAAACAAATAGTGCATTAGAGAAATTATTCGTGGTAAAAAATAAAAAATTAAGATATGACCTACAAAATGCCATGCACTCAAAAATTATTCTCTATAGAAAAAACTTGTCTAAGAGGACATCTTACCTTTATTCTCTGAAAAATGTGTCTAACTATATTGGTAGCTCTTAGGCTCGTGCAATGGAAATATCTTCCGTTCATTATTAATTATCCTTTTAGTTTGAAGGTTTTTATTCCACAAATTCGCTCTTCAGAAAATAAAGAATTTTCTTCGGAATGCGCTACCTTTAAGTTTAAAAATGGAGTTCCTTATCTTTAAAATTTTGATGTTCGCGGCTTTTAAATTTAAATTTATTTTGTACCTTTATATAAAAGTGGCTTGAAAAGGATGTTCTCTCATCGAAATCACTCGCTAAAAGTACCAAACAAACAGCCAGTGACGGTGATTTTCACTGAGAGGTATGACAACACTTAAATAAAGAGTAAAGTAAAGAGTATTTAAAACCTTACCGTTAGGAATGTATGACATGCCTGATTAGAGCAAGTATAAGAAACCAATAGAAAATTTAAGGGTGCGCCGTTAATTCAATTTCACGTGCATTAATGACCCTTTCTTTCACTCGGCTATTATTAAATCTGCAATTTATCGCTATATGTGCTCTTTATAAAAATACGTAAAAAAAAATAATAATAATAAATGAAATAAAAATGAAAGTGTGTTTCTTTAGAGGACCTGATTTTTACTTATAATTTGTCTTCGCATGTGAGTGCAACTCGCACTCGTTTTAAAATTTACTACAAAAATTAATGTTAACTTTTTTGGTGAAATTTTGATTTCGTTAAAATGACGAAAAATAACACTGCTTTGAATAAAAAGGCTTGCGTAAAGCTAAATTATAAGATCGGTCCATAATTGTCGTCTGCATTTTTTCATTATAATGACGACTGCTTGTGCAATAGGTCTGTCTGCGTAAACATATTTTGCATCATTTTCAGCAAAATGTTGTTTGCGTACTCTAAATTTGTTGCAGCGAGAGAGCCGAAAAGAGAATTTTTTGACAGTTGGCAGTTAGAGAACTTACAAAATGTTGCTGGAGAAATTTCTGCATGCAAGATTTTGCAACTAGTTTGAACAGCTGTTTTTATTTACTTTCTGAATAAAATAATTTTTGTGAAAAAAATAAAAATTGAAATTTAACAATGGCAGAGGTAAATAGTTAGAATTGTGTTGATTTATAATGTTTATAATAAACAAAACAATTTTAAGTATACTATAAAATAGATGCATAGACAATGATATATTTTCCAGTCTAAAGCCTTTTCTTATGAAGCCAAAAGAAAGAAATTGTGTAAAGCTGTATGTGGAAGAAATAGTGCCCAACTACTGCGAAGAGGAATTTCGAAGACATTTCCGGGTATCGAGGCAACTGTTTGAAATCCTATGCGATCGGTTTTCAATTCAATTTTGCGTAATTCTTTTGCTTTGTTATTTCAATTGTTTACACACCGATCAGCTGTTTTCTTGCAAGATTTTACTGGATACTGTATGCGTACTTTTTGATATACTTTCAGCCGACAGAGTAAAATTGGTCTTGCTCTCCCAAAAAATTACTGAATATTAACTACTGGAAAAGTACCCAGACAGACCTAATATATGAATACACAATATATGTATACATAAACCTTTAATTAAAAAAAATATATCTTGAAAATTCATTTCCAAAAAACATGCGTATTCAACTGGTTTATTTTATTGTGGCTAAAAATCGTCAAATCTGGCAACTGCTGACCTCAATCACTAGCCCACTCTCACAAAATTCCATGTACAAGCAAACTAATGAACAAGTGAATTGCCTTCATTGGAATTTGAATAATTTATATGTGTTTTTGTTGTTGTTTTAACAATTTTCACTTGCCGTTTGTCCATGAATTTTTGGCCCATTATTTTTTTCTTTTTTACTTTGCTTAAATTTTTGGAACAGCAGACCATCAATAAACGATTGATTTTGATTTAAAATATTCAATAAAGTTTTTATTTTTCTTGTTGTTTTATTTATACTTTTTTTTCGTTGCATTATGTCATGTGCAGACTTGTTTTTTTAGTTTTATAATTAATAAATGTGTTTATTAAAGTAGTCGTTTTTAGTTTTATATGTTCCTAAAAAAACAACACCAAAAACAAACCTTAGTTTTACCTCATAAAAGGGATTGTTTTACCACACATCTTTATTGTGAGTGCAATTGTGTGTGTTTTTTTTTTTAATATTTTGTTTTATTTCATATATTTCTTTATACCTGAAAGCTTTTCGTTTATATGTTTTTGTAGGTGGTTGGCTTAATAAATAATTTAAAACTTTTAAAAAGTGAGATAATCGATCTGATTATGCGTGTCGTTCTTGCAACCAAAATTAGTAGTTTAACTCAATTGCCAATCGATACTGTTTGTAGTTCTAACTATATCTCAAAAAATGTCGTTAAAGTTTTTGTTTATTAAAAAATGTAAAAAATTAAGAGTATGCTTTTAATAATCAATAGTCAATCAACACAATTTAGATCAAAAATCACAAACACAGTGCAAATCATGTGGATGATAACACTTTATGAACAGAAACCAATCTTGGCGCAGCAGTGGCATAAACAAAGTCAAATTTACAAATTGAACGAAAATAAAAATTACAATTAACACTACTGAACTCTAACTTTGTGGTTAAGCAAACATTTTTTGTTTTCTGTAACGTTTTCATTTACCTGATGCAGCTACCCGATGGTGTAGCGAAATATTGGAAATAAAATTGAAAATACTAAAGCAAGACGTTTAGCTCGATATTTTAAATACCAAATGCTAGGAATATAACTGGGATGAACAACAAAGTTTTGCTCGCGACTATTCGTCGACAACTATGATGACGGTCCAAATTCATTATATTCGGCGAACTCTGCAATAGATTTATTTCTATTTCTTACGTCAGTGAAGGACGAAAAAAAAAACAGTGCGATGCACAGTGGTTTGAAAGCGATTTATTTTGGACATAATTCGGTACCTCATGAACCACTGAAGATAGCATAATGAAATTTTACAAGGGCAAATAAGAGGTGTTTCTGTTAGTTATTTGTGTTTTTCAGATTGTTTTTCAACTTGCTTCAACAAATCCTTTACAAGGGTAAATAAGAGGTGTTTCTGTTAGTTATTTGTGTTTTTCAGATTGTTTTTCAACTTGCTTCAACAAAGCCTTTAAGGCGCTGAAGCCCTATTAATTGTACTGATTTGAAAATATTGAAAATAAATATACATGAAAAAAATGTGGTTAAACATGATTTTAATTTTTAAATACGAGGGCTGCTCTATATATTTCTGGCCTAATAGTGAAAATGCGAATATTTATAATCAAAAATGGTTTTATTGTTTTTCAAAGTATTCTCCAGCATGATTTATACACTTTTGCATGCGCTCAAACCAGTTGTCGAAGCACTTTTTCCACTCCGATTGAGACACCTCTAAAACATGGTTTTTGGACACTTCGACAGCTTCTTCTGGCGACGAAAATCGTTGACCACGCATTTTTTTCTTGATGTGCGGTAACAAGAAGAAGCCATTAGGTGCCAAGTCAGGGCTGTACGGCGGATGACCAATTAATTCGACGTGTTGGCCGGTCAAAAACGCTCTGGTTTGAGCCGATGTGTGAGAGCTTGCATTGTCATGGTGAACAATGATTCGTCTTCTCTTGTTGGTTTTTCGAATTTCTCCGATGACTTCAGGCAAACAAATTGTAGTGTACCACTCAGAAGTGACCGTCCTACGTTGCTCAAGCGGAACAGTCGCCACATGACCAGTTTTGCCGAAGAAACAGGCGACCATTTGCTTCGAAGTGCTTCTTCCACGAACAACTTTCGTTGGATTTTGCTCGTCTTTGACACGAGCTTTTTTTCGAGCGACTTTCAAATTGTGCGGAATCCACCGAGAACAAACCTTTTTACGGCCAGGTGTTCATGCAATATCGAATGTATGCTGGTGGAAGAAATGTTCAAGGATGTCTCTATCTCTCGGTATGTCGCATGTCGATCTTGCATTATGAGTTCACGCACGGCATCAATGTTCTCTGGCACAACAGCCGTTTTTGGACGACCTTCACGGAATTCGTTTTTAAGCGAGCTTCGGCCACGTTAAATGCATTTTACCAATTTTTCACAGTGCTATAGGATGGTGCTTCATCGGCATACAAAGATTTAAGTTCATCAATGCACTCTTGTCGTGATAATCCACGTCGAAAGTTGTGAAAAATGATGGCACGAAGATGTTCACGAGTTAATTCCATTTTTTTCTATATTAAGTTTTTCAAGTCACTGTAAACAACACAAAAAATGGTCGTACGGCAAAACGTTTTGAGTACGATTATGCTTAAAAATGACAAACTTTCCAATGGAAATGTCAGATTGCACTTGGCAGCACTCAGTGTTGCCAGGCCAGAAATATATATAGCAGCCCTCGTATAAAATGAGAAAAAAATCATGAGGAGGCCAGGCTTATGAAGCTCCCATAGCTTAAATTTATGCTTAATAAGTAAGTGGCATTAGAGGAAAGCTTATGACTTCTAGATTTATAATACTATAACGATTTTTAACGCGATTAATTTTTTAAATAATATTTACCTCAAAGACCTCAAAAAATTACTTTAAGGTAGTTTTGAATTAATTTGAATTATTTTATTTTAACATATAAATTCGGGGAACGGGGGGAAAATTTCCAGGGAAAATATTGAAAACACGGTATTTTTAAAATTTTCTAAATTTAGAAGCTTGTAACATGTTAACGGATAGCGCTATCAAAACAAAACTTAAAACTTATTTCTTCTAAAATGATTATAAATATAGTAAATGTCTTAAAGTAAAAAGATCATGTTTGATTTAGTTCCGAAGTATATAAATGAATAAAGTTTTTTTTTAATCTAAATAATTGATTTATTTTGATTTTAAAGCAATTTAAATAAGTGTACAAGTAAGTAGTTAAATAAAAATATTGTTTTTTAATGATTTCTTAAGTGATGTTTTGTTATATGGTCACCCTATCAGCTTACAAACATACGACGAATCATACGACCATTTTAAACAACAAATTTTTATCGACGAATGTGTAGAGATCGGCAAAAGCGTGGTACTGTACGCCTTTTTTAATTTTTGTATGAATTTATTAGTTGATTTTTTTTAAATAAATTATATTTTGTTTTCTGTCATTAAATCTGTAGTTTTTCTTTATCAAAAGTTTTTCACCTTGGTATTTGTATTGCTCGGTTTTTCAGTTTTACTCATCTTTAACGGAATTTTATTATGCAACTCCGTATGCCAACATGACCTTATTATAAACTATTTAGTAGTTCACACAATTTACCGTTAGCCTCCTAAATAATATTTCAGTACTGGATATTACTTCAGTTATCAGATATTTTATAAACGATGCTAGTGTTTTAAATGTAAGCGGACACAAAAGGCGCCATCTGTTTGATTAAAAAAAAAACAATTAGCAAACGATTGTTCGGTTAGAACTTTAAATTTAAGCGGAAACAAAGGCGTTATCTCTTTGCATATAAATAAAATTATCAATCCCTTCATAGAAATTTATAGCAGCTGCAAATTTGAACTCAATCAGAATCAAAGTTTTATATTGAAAACGGTAGACTATAAGATCTGTAACTTTTTCTGCGTTCAACAATCCGTTTTATTGGTTTTCCTTAAGGATATTTTGAAAAATAATAATAATTTTTATTCAAGCAAATACTAAATAAACAAAATACTTATGCTAAGTGTTTGGGATAAAAAAGGTGATTGCTTAAAGTACCGTTTAAGCTAGTATGTATGTGTGTCTGTACTATGTGTAGTAGTTTTTGTAAATCCAAAATAATTTTTTCTATACAACAAAATAACTGCAACATACTTTTGTAATAAATTTAAACAATCAATGTAATTGTATATGGATTTTAGTTACGAATTTCATACTAAAGAAAATAAATAAAAAAATATATAATTAAATAATTGTCAGTGATTGTCTAAGTATTTTAGTCGATATGAGTGCATGTTTTTTTTTATTAATGAAATAAGTTTTTTTTTCACATTAAACTTCATAAATGCATAAATATGTACATCACTACTTATGTTCAATACTTATGTTTATAATGAACATGTTCTTCATTTATACATAAATACAAATAGTATATAAATATACAATATGTTTTAATGTACATACATGTACGAAATAAATAAAAGTTTATTGTAATTTAAACACATTGACTTTCATGCTTCCGCGTTTTACTGTTACAAAATATTTTTAGACGATTGCGTGCACCAATTCAACCAAACGTTATTTATTAAAAAATAATACAAAAATATGATCTCAATTTACACTCTCAGGTGTTTTATTACGCTCTAGTTTCTAAAATCATTTCAACTTAGTTATAAGTGAATAAAATAAATGATTGTAAAATGAACTTTAAATGATGATTTAGTGGCTAATTATAATTAAATTTATATTTCGTTAATAATAAACATACATACATTTTTAACATACTTTTTTTTATATATGAAGCTCCTTAAAAAAGTCTTCTTTTTATAGGTAGGTTTATATAAGTCCCTTTATTCAAAAAGGTACTTTTTAAAATGATCTTTTTATAAAAGGTTAGTTTTGGTAAAATCAGTGTTTATTGTTTGTGCTTTTTGTGATTTTTGAAAAGGTTCTTGTTGCTTTAACATCTGCACTTTAATAACAAAATACTTTTAACGTATATTTTGAAGTGTCTTTTATAAAGGTAACGTCAAAGGTGCGTCATTTGTGTTCCAAAATTAAATTCAAAGGAAGAGAAAAATTTCCATTACGATATTAAAATTTTTTCCCTTAAAAAATCATCGAAAGACTGTTTTTATTTGAATAAGACAGATAAAATAAATACAAGAATATAACAAGTCAGAGTGCTACATTCGGCTATGCCGAATCTTAAATACCTTTCACCATCTATGTAAATCTAGTTAAGGGAAGTAACTTTAATGAAAAAAGCAAAAATTGGGGTGACAGATAATTAAAACATAACACAAAACAAAAAACACAAAAAAAACTGCGTATATAATTTTACAATGAATGACATCGGCTCTTAATGGGTTAAGCATTTTTAAAAGATGTTAGTATTTCCTTAAAGATCTCTTCAAGAGCTTTAAAATGATACCCATATTAATATTTTAAAAATTTTAAAATTTAAGAGCCCCCTAACTCGGAAAATATGGGCGTGCGCCAATTTTTTCACTTGATGTTTTTTCTTATTTTTTAATTCTCTATCGACCCTTATAAAAATTTTTTTGATTAGAGTTACCTTATTGTTCCAAATGACATTAAAAAAATTAGAGGTAGGCGTGGTGTTTTGCCTGCTGCCTCGAAGGACGTGGACCAATCGTGCTGATTTCCGATAGCACCTCTTTCGACACTATATCTGATCGATTGACATATTTTTTTTGTCTTGGCACTAACACGGACTGACAAATGGACATCGCTCAATCGACTTCGCTATGCATAAGAAGTCAGAATATATATATACTTTATGGGGTACAGGACCACAATGCATCGGATGTGTTTAATTTCATTTCAAATAAAATACTTTCTAAGTGGAATAAAACATTCTTATTATATTTCAGGTATTTCTAAATTTTCAAATTTATTCCACTATTAGGCATAAAAATGTCACATAAGATGTCATGGAAACGCCTATATGGTTTTCTCCAAAATTCTTTTAAAAGATAATTGTTTACAAAGAATATTTATATACAAGTTTTTAAGGAACTTAAAACCATTAACTTTAAGCTTCCGGTTTTAAAACTGAACTTTCTGTAAACATACTTTTTTTAAAGTTTGGTACTTTTATAATAATTAATAATTATTTTCAAAGATACCTCTCTTTAATGTACATTTTTCCGAAAGTGCCATTAAAGAAATTCCTTAAATTTTCAAATAGTTTTAGATGAAATAAATAAAATAAACTGTTTAAGAATGAAGTACTTTTTTTATAAGATACCTTTTTTGAAGTTGCTTTGACAGGTACTCTATCAAAAAGTTTTTTTCTTAAAGAGAACTATTTGAAAGCGACTTTTTCTAAAGATGTTTGTAAATGGCTTTTAAAAGGGACCTTTATAAAAGGTTTGCTTTTGAAAATGAAATTATTCAAATATGTTATTTTTTCAAAGGTTCTATCTAAAAACTTTTTAGCCATCTTAAAAAGTAATAACAAAATTATTTATAAGTCAATATCTAGGAATTCAGGTATTTTGGGAATAAAAACTATTTTATTTTACCCCGTTTTGCGGTACTTATTTTAAATACATTTTTTTTAAATATTTTTTTGTGAAATATGGATTTTTTTTGTTTCAATCACGATTTTTTAACAAAAAGTTTGAGTTTTTAATTTAATAATGTAATATAATGTAATCTGATCTAATGTAATAATATATTATGTATTATTTTGAAATGTTAAATTTTGCTCTAAACACAACAGTGAATTTTAAAAGTCATAAAAATAAAACTGTTATCGAAACTTAGATCCTTAATTAGCGGCCTTGAAAGTTAGACATTTTTTTTTATTTATAAAAATATAAGATCACGTTATTTCGTCTCTGTTTAATCTTTTTTAAGACGCTAATTTTATCTTAATTAACTGAAATAAACAATGTTAATATTAGTTTGTTTAACAATTGATTTCAGCTGTTTTATTTGTTTATTTTGCTCTTAATAACAAACATCCATCACACTATCTTACGAACATACAAAAAAACAAAAATTTTAAATAAAAATAATTAAAAAAAGGTTTGTCATTTAAAATAAACGTTATAGAAATAAAATTGAACCTGCATTTAATCTGTTATTTAATTAGCCCTTTAATAACGAAACAATTAATATTCTTTAAAAACAAAAACTTTCTGTTTTTAATTAAAGTTTTATATTCTTTTTTTTTTTGTTTAAAGTACAATTTTTCATAATTAATTGATCTCTTCTTGCTTGCAATCTATTGTTAACAACAACATAAACAAACCAGCCCAGGCTCGTGAAAAATTTACAAAATCGGGTTTATTTCATGCCTTTGCTATAATTATTATTTCTGTTCTGGATGCGATGAAAATTTAAATAAAAATGTCTTTCGATACGAAAAATTTTCTCGAGCCATTGGTTTCAGTTTGGATATACAAAAGTATTGCTTAATCCTTACTTTTTATGTGTCGCAGCAACTCGAACCTCAAATGGTGATTATTGTCATTAAAACTGCATGCTCACTAGGTGCACCCGAGTATTTTTTATTTATACATAAAGTGCCCACACGCAAAGAAAAAACATGGTTGAGTTAACCATAATCTAAGAGCAACATACTTTCGTTGTATTATATAGTTGTTAGCATAACATATTATTGTTACATTCAATAATAATATTGCTGATCTTGCAACCATATTGTTGTCTTGGTTAAGAATAACATGGTAAAGTGTAAAAATAATAATGTTTAAGTAAAAAAATTAAATGGTTTAATATAAACATTAAATGGTTAAATTAAAATATCATAATATGTTGGGAAATAATTGAATGAACAGATTTACTGATATAATAGACTTAAATAAGCTAACAAAAAAATTACTATATTGACAGAAAAGCATTATGACATAACCTAGAACAAAATATTTTTAAACGCAAACATTATTTTGTTTGCTTTTAATCATTATTTAATTAATAATAATAATTAATAATAATATATTATCTTATTTTTAATAAGTAAAAAAACTTTGGTTGTGGTTAGAATTTTTTAAAGTTAAAACCAACCATTATGCATTATTGTGCGCAGTAACCACTTACTGGTTAAATGTTAACAAAAAAAAAATGTTTGTCATGACTGAAGTTTTGTTGAAAACAACTATAATTTGTTCTTCTAGATATTATTACAAAAAACATAATATGATAATTGGCACCATATCACAACTATGTTTTTTCTCTGCGTGCAATACTGATGGATAATATGTTGTAGTTATTATTACCCATGGTGAAAAACTTATCTCTAAAAAAAATTATTCCATTCTTTTAACATTTCGAAAGTAGTCGAAAACAAATTAAAATCAGCCAACTCCGAGTTAGGCTCACACGCGAAGGGTTCTGTACCATATATGGGTGACATTAATTTAATTTTCTTTTATTTTTTGTATTTTATAGCAGACATAGCAGTACATGCTCTGTGCAAATTTAAAGCGTCTACCTATAACAGCTTAAAAGGTAACATTCAAAATCACTGCCTTTATGGGAACACCTATAAATTTTTAAAAGTAATTGTTTACATTTATTTTGTAGCGGACACTTTTTACATACTCTGTAAAAATTGTGAAAGTCTGTCTCCTACGGTCAAAAAACTCTTACGTTAATATCACGTCACTATAGGAACACCCTTTATTTTTTAATTTTATTAAAATAATTTTTTGTACATTTTTTTAGTACCTGCCTCCGGCGTTTCAAAAGCAAGGTCACGTACGAGATAGTCACGTCACCTTCGGGTCACCCTTTAATTTAATGTTTTATTTTTTATACTTGTTGCTATAGCGCACATTGTTTTGTATGAATATATTTATGAATATCAAGACACTTTTGAAATACCCTTTAATTTTAAGATTTTACCTATTACAGTTTCAGAGATAAAGGGCTGTGACGCTGGTACCCTTTAGGTATGTAACCCTAAAAATAAATAACTTGAACTAATGTGAGAATAATACTAGAGATTGTTAGTTTTTAAAAGTTAAAATACTCGGCACTGTATGTGACAAATATGTCCATTATATAGCTCTGCAAGTTATCTTTCTTTTCGTCCCACTTTTCATAATTCTTTCCACCTATTCCATAATTATAAACATAAATTTCATTTGAACTCGCAAATTAATATTTAAAAATTTCAAACTATGGTTCAATTATGCTTGAGACTAGGATTAACCATCATACTCAGTCGTACGATCTGTCAACAATGGCATGTGTGCTCAAAAAGTATATTACTGTGGATTAAAAGTGTATATGTGTGACAGACTTTTTGACAGATCTGAACGATTTTTTATAATCTTTTGAAATAATTGATAAAATATTTTTCTCTATGCAATCAGGGTTGATTTTTTTAAGATGATGAGGAGAAAAAACAACAAAAATTAAAACCATATGATTTTGCATATTTTTTGTATAATAGTGTGGCACCCAGACGCCATTTTCAAACGATTTTTTAAGCAGGACAGAATTCTGTCAGAATTTTGTGTGATTAAATCGTACGATTGTTTGATAGTAAATCCTGCCCTTTAATAATAATTTTAAATTTATACCACGCGTTCAATTAAATTATGATATTAAATTATAATAGTTATTTATTAAAATTATTTAATTATGTTTATTAATAGTTTTTTTTTAATTATGTAAATCTCACAGAAATAATTTTTAAGCATATTAATGGCACGTGTATTAACTAAAAAATAGTAGTGGCATTTTAGTAAAACTCAATTTTTAAATATTTTGAAATTATCACATTAAAGTGTCTATGTTGTTGTTTCTTTTTTTCTATATTTACGCACAAATAAACATATTTCTAATATAAAACGTAAACCGTTGCTTACTGCTGTCTAACCTTCTCATATCTGTATTATCATATGAATATCGTTTACGAATATTATCGAAAAGGAACACAAAAATTAAAAAAAAAAAAAAAATTTAATATTTAAAGTACTCCAAAAAAATTTGCACGTTTTATTACAATATATTTCAGTTAGTTATTTATACTTTACTACATGTTTGTGATTTTCGTTTAAACGAGTATAAATGTGTCTTTCGTAAATATTTAATGTTGAGGTTGTTGCTGAGGATTGTTGGTGTTGTCTATGAGTAGGGTAGGGCCTGTCGACGAGACACCATTTGTCTTAAAAACGATCGAAGAGTGTATAAAGTGTATTTTAATTGTGTTTTTTTTCGTGTCTCACATTATATTTAAATTTATTTTATATTTTTTTATATTTATAATCGAATAGTCATACAAAGAAAACATTAATTAGATTGACTAATTAATTGCCAGTTTCATTACCATTGAACGGGAAATAATGCTAGTGAATTTTTTAGCATTACCATTATTTTCACTAATGGCAATGATTTAGTTAAAGAAGAAAGTCATTATCATTGACTAATGATTAAATGATTTTTAAGCATTACCCTTAATAAATGTTACTATTTTTCTTTGTACACTAAATAAAAAACCTTAAAGTATAATAAAGCATTATTTTAAAATGGCATTTTTATAACAAAAGTTTAGTGAAATATATATATCTCAGGAAAAATGAGCCAGTATAGAAATTTTTTTGTTTTCGTGTAAGTAATAGTTGAGGTGTTAGGTGACTTTACATTAAGTTTATCTCACTTAAAAGTGATTATGTAATTTCAAAATATAGTTCTTTTTGAAGGTTCTGTTATCGTAAGCTAAGCCGCAGCCAATATTTGTATTTCAACGCCGTCACTACACAGACAAAAGTTTTTGCACGTATTTGAAACATGTATTTGGCTTCAACTTGAAGTCCATCAAGTTTTTTTTTTGATTATTAAAATAATTAGTTGAAAAGTTTGATATTATAATAAATGAGTTAAATAATTTGCATTAAGATTATTTTTTATTATAAATACAATGTGTTTTGTCAGATTTCCCATTCCAAAAAGCATATATATATATATATGTATATATATATATGTCGTGTTAACGGTTTATGACATTTCTTATCTTAAATACATATAAAAGTCATTTAAATAATTTTCATTAATATGGCGAATTGTTTTTATATTATAAAGTATCTGACTTTAAGACAACAAAGTTGTCATCTTTGTTAGCATCAGCTGTTGCATACTCAACAGTTAAATAAAAAAGTGCAAAAATAATTAAATAGAAAAGAAGTGAAAAAGAAAGAATTAAATAAAATGCATTTAGAAAAAATTTCCTTTATTAAAATTGTTTGTGAAAAAAACACGCACTAAAATAACAGCTGTGATTTACTTCATAGGTTATGTCAGAAGTAATATACACGTATGTTTAAACGTAAAAATTATAAGACATATGCGACATACATAAAAGAGCCAGATATTTGACCGGCTCCTTTCGTTCAAATTGAACGAATTGAAGGAACGAATCAGTCTTTGATAATTCACCGAAAAAGACCGGTCACTGAAATGAACGACCGGGCACATGTCTACTTTGAACGTTTTAAGATCATAAGTCGTTATTTATTTCATATTTGAAATTTTTTTTTGACAATAAGAACGACACATTAGACTTGTGGAGTAAACTTCATTACGTGAATATCATATCGACTTTTTACATATAATGTATTATTTTGACTTATTTTTCTTTTCATAAATAACGACACATACGTCATAACTCAAACATTCTACATTGTTTGTTTAAGACATCTCCTTTAATATATAATTGATGAAAGTTTTTTTAAATGGATTTTTTTATTTATGAATGATTTTTATTAATTGAACTGGAAACTTAAGCAGTTTGATATTTTTCTAAATGGTGAGAACCAGTCAAAAACTGCGATTATGTCGAAATGATTTTTTTAAGTTATGACATCCTATTAGTAAATGGTCGATATGGAATTGTTGATTATGGAGCAAATAGCCATTTCATTAGTTATTTTACTTTGCCGGTAAATGTGCTATGAAGAAGTACCGACAAAGGTGGCTGCGTGCTGTAATGTAAATTCTGAATATGTATTTATACCATTAAACAGAAAAACATTTATTTATATTTTTTTTATTGCCGCAGGGGTTGAACCCTGGTCAACCAGATTTGTAGTCAATGGGCTTAATACCAGCAGGCCTTTAATGAAAAAATTAAATAAATAATGCAGGATTTTGCGCATTAATCTGCTTTCATTTGTATACATTGTAAACATCATCTATTTAAACAACTAATTTTGTAATTAGAAATGCAAGAAATATGCATTTTTAATGAATATTAATTTGGTTAGACAAAGTCCACACAACTCTAAGCTGTATTTCGTAGTTCTCTTTCATAAATCGTCACACATAAGTATAAGTTCTTGCTTTCTGTTAACCATCAGTTAAGCCAATAATTGATTCAATTCTATATTTATTTAAAAAAGAAGTACACAAGATTGTAATTAAATAAATAATTAAATCAGATAAATATATAATTAAAAAGAACAAAAATTCTAATTAAATTGTTAATTGAATTATTTAAATACTTATATTTTATTATGGAATAAAAATAAAATCTTGAATAGCAGCAAAATTTGTTTTCTTAAGTGAAAGAAAACCTCCGATTTTGGCATGAATTATAATATAACTTTCAAGCATTGGAATTAAAATATTTTGTTTATTCTTAAAATGTTTTAAGCAGTTTCTAATTTAATCTAGAGGCAACTCTAACAGTTTCTGTGTCGGCATAGGTCTTTTGATTATTTAGGCTTCCAAATTTCCTCGGGTCCAGCAAGATTCAGTCTTATGTTTTTTATAGCGGTCAGTGATTTTGGTGATGCAATTAATGCTGATAAATTTCAGTTGAAACTTGTCACTTCATTCAGTGATAATCTTGCCCTCTGGTGGGTATGAAATGTTCATCTATTGGCCACTCCATCGCTTTCAACTATCTTATTGTCACTAGGGCAGGCTCTTTATTCAAATGTCTTGATCTGCGATATTGAGCGGTGCTATCGTTTACTCTTGCTTTTAGCGTTGCATCGCTTGAATGGCATTTGACGGTTTATTGAGGGAACTATACGGGCATGTTCTGATACTCGAAACTTTTGTTTTACATGTTCTGAAACTTACGCGTTTTGCTTGGTGATTGCTTTTTTTTTAGACTTATGCTCGAAAAACAAAAACATATGATTTTAGTTGAAAAGCATAAGCAGCCAAAAGAAAATTAAAACAAATGCCAGCAGCAGCTTTCTTGCTTAATTTAATTTCGTAAAATCGTTCAATTCCAAAAACAACAAATTAAGAAACATACGCCACAAGATTATTTCAATCTAATGAATATGCCATTCCAATGAATATTTTTTTAATTAAAAAAAAATAACACAAAGCTTGAAATATTTCGGCTGGATTTTCTATAATTGATATTGCATTTAACATCTTTGAAGTAAAAGATTACTTACGACGCAAGTAAGCCCTACTCAAAAAGTATCTTTGTTTATTTTGTTAATTATAACACACGTGCAAAACTCAGATCGTCACAAAAGTAATTTCAATAAATCGCACATTTAAGAATTCGAATTTTTTTGATAAAAATTTAAAATTAAAATAACCGCATATTTTATTTCATTGCCGACTATACGTTCAACCGCACTAATACTAATACATTTTCGAACATCATGTAGATCAGCTGCTTTTAAAAAATCGTCAGTACTCAAGAAAACAATCAAAACAAACAACTGACAAAACAAAGATCATATTTTAAATTCATTATTTACGCCTTTAATTATGTAAAGATAAAAATATTTTTTTTAAATAAAAGAGATATTTATTTTAATTTGTGTATAATTTTATTATTGTTTTAAAGTTAATTTTAAATAGAATAACATCACTTAATTATGTACTTGCGATTTAAAGTCGCTGAATATCTTGCGATTGTGAACTGCAGAACACCTCTATCGATTTCCACTCTCATCGCAAGTCTTAAGCGATTTGCGATTGTCAGAACATGCCTGACAGCTCGGATATATTGATCTGACCACAGAGAGCTGATTTTCATGGCTAATCGTTTATGTTTCCTTTACCTTAAAGTCCATCAGAGTGTACTCGCGCTCAAACTTGTCCACGGTGCAAAGAATTGCTTGCTTGCGAACGAATACCATAATGTACATCGACTAAACCACGAAATGTGAGTGTGAAATAATGCATTGTGAAATGTCAAACCTTAGTAATTATTTTGACAGCTAGAAATCATTTCTCATTCAACAGCCGTCGAAATAATAACGTAAGAGTTTGTCAGAGGCACCGCAATTAAGTATGTATTCAGGCTAAATGTGGGCTAAGATATAAAGCTTTTTTGTGACTTTATATCTTTACAAAAGAAAATGATTTCTTTTGGAATTAGTGTAACAATGTTAGTTGTATTTGTTTTTCTTTGTTGTTGTTTTTGTTTTTACCATCCTAAATATTTTTATGAGGCTTTATTTAGTTGTCTGTTTCGCTTGTTGAATTTGAATCTTCGTACATCCAATAAAAAAAAATATTTTGTCAACAACATTTTTTGATGCTGTAATAGAAATCCAAATGTATATTTTTTATTTCTTAAAGCTTTCTTTTGGTATGTTTTGATGACTACATTTTGACCATGAAATATATTTTTTTTTTTTATTAAATGCCAAACGCATTCATTCATTCGCTCGTTCACTCGTTTAATGTTAATTAACCGATCATGGATCTTGTGTAATAAACGGAATCTTAGACATAAATCTTTTTTGAAATATTTTTTTTTCTACAACAAAAGTTAGAAAACTCATTTCACGACCAACTTTGTGGTTGCTTTTGTTTTATTTAAGTTGTGTTTTTTTACCCTTCTCCACAAAAAGTGGAAAACGTTTACAACCAAGTTTGTTATTCCGTTTGCAATTTCTACAATATCCATTTTCGACAAATAAAGTATATATATATATATATATATATATATATATATATATATATATATATATATATATATATATATATATATATATATATATATATATATATATATATATATATATATATATATATATATATATATATATATATATATATATATATATATTCTGAGTTCTTATGCATAGCGAGGTCGATTAAGCGATGTTCGTTTATCTGTCCGTGTTAGTGTTGAAATCAAGTTTGCAAAGGCTTTAGAAAATTTAAATACGCCAATCGATCAGACATAGTTACAAAAGAGTTGCTATTGAAAATCAGCAAGACTGGTCTATCTTCTGCGAAGTAGCGGGCAAAACACCACGCCTGCCTCGAATTTTTCAATATCATTTGGAACAATGAAGTAAGTTCAATCAAAAAAATAAACATATAGGATGATAAAGATAAAAAAAAAATAAAAAAAAAAACATCAAGTGAAAAAATTGGCGCTCGCCCATATTTTTCGAGTTACAGGCCTCTGAAATTTTCAAATTTTATAAAATATCAATATGGGTATTATTTAAAAGCTTTTAAAGAGATCTTTAAGGAAATCCAAAAATTATATGGTACTTCATTTTTTTAATTATCTGTCACCCCATCAGATTTACATAGATGGTGAAGGGTATATAAGATTCGTCATAGCCGAATACAGCACTCTTACTTGTTTTAACTAACGTAATAAAAAGTAAGATTCTAATTTTTTTTTTTAAGAAATTATTATTTATTTAATTCTAAATTGATGAAAAATAATAATAGTAATAATGGTAATAAAGACATAAAAACGGAGGCAAACATTTAGACAATAACACTATACGAAGCGAATTTAACAATCCGCATAAATTCATTTAAAAAATATTAAAATTTTAAAATAAAATAGTGTTCTAAAATAAATCATTTAGTCTGTGATATCTTTAAAGAAAATCTATCTTTAACTTAAAAACAACCGACTACTTCTAGTTGAAATACCAAACTCCTAAGGCAAAAGAAGAAAAGTAAGCCAAGGTCTTCATCTCAGGCAATCACTTTGGATATCATTGATAAAACCTAGGATATATGAGTAGCTCTGACTGTTGAATTTATACCTCTGCCACATTACCTAGTTTTTAAGTGGAGCGTATAAGCAATTTAAAAAAAAATAAATTTTAGTATTTTCTTAAAGATCCTTTAAAAGCTTTAAAATGATACCCATATTGATACTTTAAAAAATTTGAAAATTTCAGAGCCCCGTAACTCGGAAAATATGGGCGAGCGTTTTTCACTTAATGTTGTCTCTTATTTTTTAACTCTTTATCACCCCGTATATTTTTTTTTTTTTTTATAAAAGTTACTTTATTGTTCCAAGCGATATGAAAAAAAAAATAGAAGTAGGCGTGGTGTTTTGCCTGCTGCCTCGAAGCACATGAATCGATCACGCTGATTTCCAATAATAGCACCTCTTTCGACACTATACCTGAGGGATTGACTTACTTTGTTTTTGGGAAATCAAGTTTGCCTCGGCAGATGGACAGACAGACATCGCTCAATTGACTTCGCTATGCAAAAGAAGTCAGAATATATATATATATATATACTTTATTGGGTGGGATGAAGATATTGTAGAAATTACATACGGAATGACAAACTAAGATATACCCTTTTTACACTTTTTGTGGTAAAGTGTATAAAAATGATTTTTACGCTTTAAAACGTAGAGCATTTATTATTAATGCCTTTATTAAACATACGGATGTCTTATATATTATTTTGAGGTCCTGCCAAAGGCGGATGTATGCAATGCGTTAAAGAGATTTGGGTCCAAACTACAGCAACTCGAAAGTCTCAGTTCTCCTTGCTGTGTTGGGTCAAAAGCTTAAGGGGAACCTAATTCCTAATACGTATCCGATGTCTATCTTAGTTGAGTTTTTAATAGTTCAGAACAGGTGGGCTCTAATTTAAATGAGCATTTAAGGAAAAAACTAGTTTATTAATTAAAAAAGATGTTTTCATCATATCCACCTTTATCTACTTATTTGGCTCTCAACGATTATTTTGTTTCTTAATTTAAAAAAATTCGAATTAGAAGCCTTTTTTTTTTGAAAGGTATACGGTATACGGTTTAAAAATTAAGATGAATACATATTTCCATTTTTCAATGACTTTTTAACCTTTCCTCGTATATTTTTCAACAGATTATTTTGTCTTTTACTTTTACGTTTCTTGGTATCGTGTTGTCGTCGTCACAGGGGTCAGTGATGTTTTGAAGGTCGTTAATGTTTTTTTTTTTTGTTGTGTTTTTTTATGAGGAAAAATACAAACTGTTGCATATAATGGATAAAACCTTGAAATGTTGTTTTGCCTTTTTTTAAATTCCATAATATTCTGAACATGTGTATGTGATAAAGTTTTTAATACATTTCATCTTTACTTTTGCCATCCGAAATAAAGAAAGAGGTAGAGAGAGATGAATTTTATTATTACGTTTTGCAGAAGAAGAAGAAGAAGAAAAAATTGTGGAATAATAAAAAAAAATATGTTCAGGTTGAATTAATAAAAATTGTTGTTTCGATTGTTGTTTAAGGATTACAGAACTAAAAAATTTAAAGTAATTTAAGCATCGTTTAAAAAACTTTGTTGTTCTAGAACTGCTATGGTGGTTGTGACCTTGATTCGATCTGCTTTTGTTTCTAGTAAAGTTGCAAGTTAATTGGAAAAACATTTATTGCATACCTTGAAAATGAAAAACAATTATTTTTTTTTACTGAGTGGTTTTGAGGATAAAGATCAGTTATTTTTATCAGCTTAATGAGCTGTTTATGGAATTTTTTGGAAAAAATATAAATTCGAGTGTTAATGCAGCTATTTAAATATCTTTCAGTTTCCTTTATAACCAGTTACTAAATTGGAGCTGTAAGATTCTGAAGTTTTAAAGGCTTAAGCACTTGTGTTACAAATTTTTTTTTTTTTTTAACAGCGATGATCATTAGTTAGCTTCTCGCGAGAGCAGTGGAAAATTGTGCTTGTTACCACTTAACTATACTAGCAAAAGAAATGCTTAAAAGATTCCTTAAAAATATGAAAAATTTCGAAACCTTCAAAAATTTCACGGTTTAAGAAAATTAAAAACAGGAATAAATTTGATTCAGTGTATAACATTTTAAAAAGATTGCATTAAGCATAAAAAATTTCATGCCCATAGAAATTTTTGGCTTTTGGGCAATAGAGTACGAATACGAAGATAATCAATCACCCTTATTCTAGTTGTCGGCGTCGTCGTCAACGTTTTAGTATCAATATCACTTCGTATCAATGTCGACGTCAATTCAATGAAAATTTTGCATTCTATAACATTCCTGTGACGATGTCGACGGTTTATCGATTTTTACGAAATGAAAATGCACATCCCTAAATTGATTGTTAAATTTTATTTGTGTTTGATACTTTTATAGCAAAATGATTTCTATAAGTGAAGAAAGTTTTGATTTAATTGATGTTGGAAGCTCGAAAAAACAAAAACTTGTATTGGGAAGAAAACTTCTTAGGTAGAATTGCAATATTTTTGATTTGCCGGATCGCAAGTATGTACATACATATGTTTTGCCTGTTCCTGGATGTGCTTCTGCAGTAAATCAGTTTGATTATTTCATGGCCATTTTCTTCAAGAAGGTTTGGCGCAGCTTCTTTCAATGGATTGAGTGAAAATCGTCTAAACATTCCGCCGCCAGTGGCTTTACATTCCGCTTTCGTGCTTTCGTGTTCATCTACGAAAACTAAACTGAGGAGTATGAAATGTTGGAATCACTGATAATAATACAATCCCATTTCAATAATTATAAAATCTGCTGTTATAAGAAGTTCCTGAAGCAATGATAAAAAGTTTAAAATCGAAAAATATGTGCAAAAGAGTTGAAGAAGATCACAACGAAATTTTCTTTCTTGTTTTTTTTTTTTTAATAAAGAAGCGTATTTTAAATTGATTCTTTTTTGGGAACAAAATTAGTGATTTTCGTTTAGAAATGGGGAGCCAGAATTTTTCTGGCAGCACTTTTAGGGCGCCGAACAAAATTCGAATTGCGTAACAAACTTTACGATATGGTTTTCTAATACTTACGTGGACGAATGACGAATATTTTGATGTAGAGTGACCGTTTTTTAATTTATTTTTTATTTCATTTTGTTTGTAAATTTGTTCTGTTTTTCTTTATTCGTAGCACATGTAGCAAAGATATTCTGTTTTAATTAGTATATTTACCCTTAAATCCTTTTTTATTTGTTTTTATACTCAATTATTGCTTGTATTTTTTCACACACATGGTCACTGTCTTAGCTGGTTTAAATAAATTAAAAATGATATAAAATATGAATGATAATAATACTTGACAAAACAAATATCATATAAAATATTCCTGATAATTTATAATTTATAATTTGTGTAAATTGTATTATTCTGTTTGCCATTCCTGTTAATTATGAATTATTATATTATTAAAAAAAGAAAAGAAAAAAAAAATGCGAAATAAATAAAAATAATTTTTCTGAAGTTGTGCTCTGTTCATTTTGTAGAAAGGCACAAAATGTTCCTGGCTTCATGTTTATTATCACCGAAATGTTTCTGGCAACAATTTCTTCCAACTGCGAGATAATATCAGCTGCACTTTTTTGTGTGAAAAACCTGGTACTCTGTTCGAATTTGTGAAAATTGCAACATTGATTATTTCATGTGGAAAATTTTACATTTAAAATGTGGTGTCCATCTCACGATTTAGAAGAATTTAATGTTTTGTTACTTTCATGTGTACTACATTGTTTTAAAAATGTTAGCAAAAGACATATGATCAGCTGTTGTTTGAAAAATTTCGCATGGAATAATGCCTACTTGCTTTATTTTACAGCTTTGATAAAATGTTGCCAGAAACATTTGATATGTTTTTTTTTTACAGTAAAAACTGAGTACTACTTTTCTGCAACATTTCTTCATGATTTTTCATACAAATTTTTTATGTATGTAGTTAGACAGCATACCGCATGAACAACTGTACAGAGCACCAGGCTAAATTTTAAAACACATTAAACAGTGTTGCATGTATAAAGGAAAAACAACAGCTTCCTTCTGTATGCATATGTTGGTACCACTGGCTACATGTCAATTTTTTAGGCGAAATAAATAAAGTTGCTAAACATTTCTTGCAAATTTGAACACACTTCTTATCTTAAATCTAAATTTATAACTTGTGCTATTCAATTAAATTAATATGCTGCATTAATTACTCAAGTAATACTTTGAATTAAAAATCTAAACTTGGGTAGTTCGTTCGCTGCCTGCTAGCTCAAAAGCAAATCTTTACTTATAAATATTTTTTTAAGCCTAATAGTATTTACGAAAGGATTAATTGCCACACTTTTTGATCATGCAAAAAATGTTCTTGCACCTATTAAAGCTTTTGATTTGCGATTGTTATTTCAATTAATTTAATTAAATTAATTAATTGAAAAATAAATAAAAACTTTTCAAATTATATAAATAATTGCAAAAATTATATATTTCATTAAAAAAGAAGAAAAAATCTGATTAAATAAATAATTAAATCAATAAAAAATTTAATTCAATTTATATCTGAAAACAAATAAAACTTTAAAAGATGCAAAAACTTCTTTCTGTGCAGTATACTCAGGAAAATCATCATTAATGGATTGTGGCTTTAGCAACGCTACCAGCTTGTGCAGATTTACTTTTAAAATAAGTTACCAATTAAGTATTCAATAAATTGCTCAGCGACGAGACCCATTTTCGTCTAAACGGATTTGTTAATAAACAAAATTACTACATATGGATCAACAGCAGACTCTCCAGACTCCATTACATTCATATAAATGCACCGTTCGGTGCTGTTTTTATGCCAGTGGGATTATTAGATCTAATTTCTTTAACAATAAAACCGAGGATCGGTACCATGATCATTGGTTTTTTGTTTGAAAATGTAGATGACGTTTATTCGGGCGCGAGCTGGTTTCAACTAGATAGCGCTACAAGCCACACGACTACTTATTGAAACTAAAATTTGACGATTTGATTTGATTTCGAAATATATGGGTCATGTACAGTCACTGGCTTATGCTGATAGACCTTCAACAATAGGCGTCTTGTACATCAACTGCGGTGGCATATGCCTAAAATCATATTGATCTCTTTTTAATAAAACATTTTTTATTAAAATTTTTTCGATGTAATTTTCTGATAGGCTTAAAAAAACACCCTTTATTTTTAAATAAATACTTTATTTATATGTATATAAACTTGTTCATGCCACCTAAAAGTTTTCAGAACACCATACAAAATATTGTTGTGTGTTTATTCTTCTTTCATGCCAGCTCTAAATATAGGCTTAGCGGTTGTGATTTTAAACAAGATTTCAAGTTTGTGTATCGGCATACTTTCCTGAAGAATTGTTGTTTGAGTGCACTATTCATTAAAAACTTTCAATAGCAGGTTTTCATAGCCAAGGAATTGTTATCGAGTAATGCAAAATTATCTAAACATTTCTTTTTGATACAAAATAAGAACATATTGAAATGTAAAATTCTCTTTAAAATTTCTGCATTTATAAAACTCTTAAAGAAAATAGTTTGTGGTCATAAAAACGTAAACAGGAAAATTTGCTCTGTGTGATCATCTCTGCAAAGAAAAATAAAAAAATCAATTAATTTTTTAAGCCATTAACAGTTGTGACATAAATAACAAGACTTTCTCTCTTCGTTTAAATGACATTAGAAATCTTTAAAAAGAATGTTAGAAAACTGTTAGTTTTTGTCATTCATTACATTAAGGCTGCAATTGGCAACTTGCCACTATTCAAATACGTGCATGAAGTGATACAGAGTTGGTACAATAATGAAAAGGCACACTTTTTATTAAATGTTATTTTAAATGTGATTAAATTATAATACGAGGGCTGCTCTATATATTTCTGGCCTAATAGTGAAAATGCGAATATTTATAATCAAAAATGGTTTTATTGTTTTTCAAAGTATTCTCCAGCATGATTTATACACTTTTGCATGCGCTCAAACCAGTTGTCGAAGCACTTTTTCCACTCCGATTGAGACACCTCTAAAGACGCGGAATCAAGAAGAAGTCATTAGGTGCCAAGTCAGGACTGTACGGCGGATGACCTATTAATTCGACGTTTTGGCCGGTCAAAAGCGCTCTGGTTTGAGCCGATGTGTGAGAGCTCGCATTGTGATGGTGAACAATGATTCGTCTTCTCTTGTTGGTTTTTTGAATTTCTCCGATGACTTCAGGCAAACAAATTGTAGTGTACCACTTAGAAGTGACCGTCCTACGTTGCTCAAGCGGAACAGTCGCCACATGACCAGTTTTGCCGAAGAAACAGGCGACCATTTGCTTTGAAGTGCTTCTTCCACGAACAACTTTCGTTGGATTTTGCTCGTCTTTGAAGACCCACACGGTCGATTGTTGTTTCGTTTCGGGCTCATACGCATAGATCCATGATTCGTCACCTGTGACGATCTTATACACGTCTTTTGAAGCACCGCAATCGTATTTTTGCAACATTTCTTTGCACCAATCGGCACGAGCCTTTTTTTGAGCGACTTTCGAATTGTGCGGGATCCAACGAGAACAAACCTTTTTTACGGCCAGGTGTTCATGCAGTATCGAATGTATGCTGGTGGAAGAAATGTCCAAGGATGTCTCTATCTCTCGGTATGTCGCATGTCGATCTTGCATTATGAGTTCACGCACGGCATCAATGTTCTCTGGCACAACAGCCGTTTTTGGACGACCTTCACGGAATTCGTCTTTGAGCGAGCTTCGGCCACGATTAACTTCATTATACCAATTTTTCACAGTCCTATAGGATGGTGCTTCATCGTCATACAAAGATTTAAGTTCATCAATGCACTCTTGTCGTAATAATCCACGTCGAAAGTTGTGAAAAATGATGGCACGAAAATGTTCACGAGTTAATTCCATTTTTTTTATATTAATTTTTTCAAGTCACTGTAAACAACACAAATAATGGTCGAACGTCAAAACGTTTTGAGTACGATTATGCTTAAAAACGACAAACTTTCCATTGGAAATGTCAGATTGTACTTGGCAGCACTCAGTGTTGCCAGGCCAGAAATATATATAGCAGCACTCGTACATTTGATTTAATCTTGTAGAAGCAAAAGTAGAATGAAATTCACTTCTGTTGTATTATTTATAATTTTAGACTTTTACATACTGTCCACAAGTGGAATAATATGTGAGATATTTATCTTTATATAAGTATACACACACATACACAAGTCTGTATTAAGGCTCTTTTAACTTCATAAAAACATAAGAGTAACTGCTTTTAATGTCAAGTTTAAACTAGTATTTTTTCTTAACTCAGCATTGAAAGGAAAATATCTAATAAAACTTGTATATTGAACTTCATTTTTAACCGACTTAAAAAAGAAGGAGTATATAATATGTATCAATGCGTTGAAAAGTTGCTTTTTTATGCTTGTGCTCGCAGAACTCAGTCATTTTTAAAAACGATTTTAAGTACGTTTTTTTTAGTTGAAAGGTAATGTTTAGAGATTGGTACCGTTTAAAAACAGCTCATAATTTTAAAAATTAACTAACCGTAAATGGCACAACTTAAAAATTTAGAAAAAACTGAAGACAACTGTAGCTCCCAATAACAAAAAGTAATGCAAAAAATAGTCTAAAAATTAAAGGGTGTTCCATAGATTACGTAAATTGACCTATACGAGCCTATCTTTATATAGTTAAAAACAAACTCTTTAAAATTGGACAGAATTTCGATTACTATCACGGTTATTATAAAAAGTAGAAATATTCAGAACTAAAGGGTGCGTCAATAGCTCATTTAATTTGATGTATATGGCCATACTTTTGAAAAGTTTTAGAAAGACGATTGAAATTTACAAGGAACCTATATTGCTTACACCTTTATAACAGCTAGCATAATATTTGCATTTGGAAATTAAAGGGTGTCGGAATAGTTAATGTAATTTAATGTATGTGAAATTTTACAAGGAAACCTGTATTGCTAAGCCCGCTATAATAGCAAGTATACAATTTGAATTTAGAATTTAAAGGGTGTTCCCAAATTTAATGTCATTTGACCTTTATGACCCTATCTTTTGTACCGTTATATACAAACACAATGAATTGTAGGGTGTCATAATAGTTGATGTAAATTGGTAAATGTGTACAAACTATTGCACCGTATTAGACAGACTGCAAAAATCAGTTTTAAAGTCGGTTTTATGCAAAAACTATTTTATATCAATACAGTAGTAAATTTTAAAAAAGTTATTATTTAATTAATTATTTATTTAAAGTTATTTATAGTTTACAGGAAAGCTGCAGTAAGTCAAGCCGGTGTTAGTTATTCCCTAGAGGTGAAAATTTTTGTGTTCGCCCGAAGGTCGGCTATAAAGAAACTCTTTAGTAAACGAAGACGTTGTACGTTTTTTTTAATGCGCCGGTTCTTAATGGGTTAATAAATTTTACAAAAAGTTTAAGCCATCCTAAAAGATATCTTTTGAAGCTTTTAAATGATACCAACATTGACGTATAAAAGCAGTGCATATTCGCAGTTCCGTATGAAAAGTCCAGAGGTCGAATAACTCATAAAATATAAGCTACCGTCAATTTTTGTACTGCTGGAAAAACTGGAAAAAGATTATAACAAAGTTTTTTATTTCGTGTGTAATTTCTAAAATATCCATTTCCGAACCCATAACGTATATATACATATATTCTGACTTCTTGTGCATAGTGAAGTCGTTTGAACGATGTCCGTCTGTCCGCTCGTGTTAGTGTTAAAATCACAAAAAAAAATAAACATGTCAATCGATATAGTGTCGAAAGAGGTGCTATTTAAAGTGAGGATATCTTTCGAGGCAGCTGGCAAAACACCACGCCTACCTCTATGTTTTCACTTCACAATAAAGTAACTCTAATCAAAAAAATAAATATATGGGGCGATAAATTAAAAAATAAGAAAAAAATAATTCAGTGAAAAAATTGGCACTCGCCCATATTTTCCGAGTTACGTGGCTCTGGGATTTTCAAATTTTGTAAAATATCAATATGGGTATCGTTTTAAAGCTTTTGAATAGAGCATTTTAAAAATGCTTAATATGTGCAGTACCATTTTGTTTTTTATTTTAAAGTTTCGGTCACCCCAATATTTTCTTTTTTGATTGGAGTTACTTCACTAAACTACATTTAAATAGATGGTGAAGGGTATATAAGATTCGGCATAGCCGAATATAGCACTCTTACTTATTTATATATATATATATTTTTTTTTTATTTTCAGTCTTTTATCTTGGCTAACTTTTTTTCTGATTAGAATAACTTCGCTAAACTACATTTGTTCCGTAAAGCAAACCCAGTACCTCGTTTCTGTCATCTAAGTGGCATGTTTCTCACATAATAATATTATAGCCCACTGGCTCTACACGGAATGAGCTTGAGTTAATCATGATTTTTTTTATTTCTTTACATTGTAACATTTCTGATTTATTCTAGTTCACTTTGTGTAAAACAAAAATACTAAAATATTTTACGTATGTGAAAACATTTTTCACTTTTTTTTATAGAAACGAGGTACAGGTATTTGAATTATTTTCTACTCTTAAACTTAAAGAATTACATACAATATATTTGCATATTTGTTATAAAATAAATTAAACCAGTTTACCACCAACAATTTTTGACATTAGCCGCCACCCGCAGTGTGCATTTGGTGCTTCTGATATGTGCAGAAACTAACAGCTTTCATTTTAATGGCTTAAAGCTAACAACCTTCTTTTAAACTCATTGTAACAAACTGAAGCCAAAGTTTTGTTTTTGCAAAAATTATAACAACAATGCAACACAACTAGTTGACATCTTTTTTTATCCCATTTGAAATGAAATGAAACATCTTGAAAACTTTTATTTTCGTCATCATTATTTACGTTGTGATGAACATGATTAACGTCACAAACTCCCATCTGATTGTAACCAATAATGTTGGTCAGTAGTAATGATCGTGGTTGGCCGTATAACCATAATACACTGAAGAAATTAGCTACAACAATTTTCTTAATATGGCTGTCTTTCTGCTAAATATTAGGTGTACAAATAATTAAAAAAAAAACACTAACGGATATCAGACAAATGACTTTTGGACTTTTGTAATGGGTGTGCGTAAGGTAAAAGAAACAGAGACTTAAAAAAGAGGCAAAAATATTCAGAAAAAAAAAACAGCAAAAGCTGAACTAAAAGAAAGCGAAAGTGGTTTCTTCACGGTTGCGCACAGGTTACAAAAGAATGTATGATGGCCGGGTGATGTTAATGATGATGGCTGGTTAGAGGAATCTGGAGATGCATAATGTTTACTGATTTTGTTTTGTTATATGCCTTTGACTATCTCACTTTTTGTCTTATTGTTTATGTTATCTCGAAATCAACGACCAAAAAAGAGATCAAACAGCAAAAGAAGATGAAGTTGTTTTATTACATCAGATTTTTTTAAATGAAAAAGAAAAACAAAATCAAAAAATACAGTGTTGAACAAATGTCAAAGGGCATTCAAATTAATAGTGGAAGTTGTACTTTTGATTTATAACATTTACTTGTTATTAAGCCCTCTGCGTACACACAGCACGGCTTCAAATGGCAGACTGTCTTCACTTTTTTTTTAACTATAAGTATAAGATCGTTAAAGTAATATTTCGCCTGTCTTTGATTTTTTCTTAAAAATATATGATAAATTTTTTTAAAAAGCTAGAAATCAAGACCAAGAAAACTTCATTGTTATACCATTCACCGCAGATGGAAAAGGGTTTGACATTCCATTTGTAATTTCTACAATATCCATTTCCGACCCCATAGAGTATGTATATTTATACGGAATTCTTGTGTATAGTGAAGTCGATTGACCGATGTCCGTTTGACCGTCCGTATTCGTGTTGAAATCAACTTTGCCAAGACACTAGATGAGCTACAGACATATCTTAAAAAATTTTGCTATTTAAAATCAGTAAGATCGGTCCATGTCCTCTGAAGCAACGAGCAAAACACTAGGCCTGCCTATAATTTTTCCAAAAATTTTTTTTTTTCAACTTTCGTTTGTATTCCTGCAAAAATTTTTGCTAGAAGTTTCCTGAAGAGTTAAGTAAGCGGTAACGAAATGGCCATCGAGACGTGCTTTGACCCTCAATAATCAATATCGGTAATTTAAATAATTAATCGGGATAATAGAAAATAACACGGAAAAAAGATTTTCCTTTTGATTAATTGCCCGCTAATTTTGTTTTTTTTTTTTTTTTATAAAGAACTTAATTTATTAGTCTTTCAAAATAGTGATTGATTTATGTTTTAAATTAATTGAAAGATAATCCTGCAACTAAATTTTATATAAATAGCATTATAATCAATATAATTTTTTTATAAGAAAAAAAAAATAATAATTGGATTTTTTGTACATTTATCCTGTTTTATATTCTCAGGCAAAATTGGCAATACAAAAAGGTTTTTTCTATTCTCTTCCAAAAAATTTTTTTTAAAATTAATTTAAAATTAAATAAGTAAAATTTAAATATAATTTTTTTATTTAAAATGTAATTAGTTACTTCTTAGAGTTTTAAAAAACATAATTGCATCTTTAACGAATTTAGATTGACCCTGACCCTTCTCCTTTTTTGAAGTCACTTAAAAAATCTTATCTACTTTTTTTTAAGCTAAAAGAAAACAAAAAGCAATAAAAAAAAAAACTCGTGGCATACCTACTCAAACTTTTAAAGATTCTCTTTAAATTTTTAAAAATTTTTACCCTCACTGTACTAAAGTACACCAAAGCCTCGTTTGCCGATTTCTTTTTTTTATTTCCGTATTGCATATGTCCTGAATTAAGATTCACTTTGCTTTAAGATGTTGTTTTTTTAATTATTCTTTCAGGTTTTGCCAGAAATATATCAGAGTTTGAATTGGACGAAAATGGTATAAAAATAATTACTTTATGTGGCAGAAGCACCGCAAGCCAAAAAAAAAAAAAATATTTTTTTTTAGATTAGTAGTTCGTTCTCCTAAGAAGTTCCTTTGAAGTTAGTAAATTCTCGTTCGCTAGTTTTGTACTATAGAAAAATTAACTGAAATGATAAGAAAATAATAAATAGCTTAATGGGACAGAGTCAGAGTTTTTGATTAGTGTGGCAGCCTTCGTTTTTTAAGACGATCATGGATGGATTTGTTTGAAGTTGCATGCATTAAATTCTTTTGGTGTTTAGATAAAAATTTTGTTTGCGGCAATCACGGCTACCGCTCTATTTTCAAATAGTGCATTAAGAGAGAAGGAAAGAGGAAAGCAGGCGTTTTTGTGCGTGTGAATCAATTTTAACAAAGTCTGGGTTAATCGATTTTATTGAAACTCGATTTATATAAAATCGGATTCTAAAGATATTTAAAATATAGGTATCTCCTGATCTACAAGCTCCAAACCGATTTGATTAATTTCTCACGTTTTTTGGGGTAGATCCGCGCATTATTAAATAATCTATTTTACGCCGCATAGTTCGTATGTGAAATAAACTTCTTGCAAATCTTAGAAAGTTCAAACCGTAGTTTCATAGATAATAATTTCTCTATAATACTGCCCTAATTTTGGGGATATAGCCTGTAGCCTAGCCCGTAGACTACTATAATTTTTTTGGATTAATTCCCTATCCTGCTCCTATTTTAAGAGCATTAATGCGTCTGTGTTTTAAGATTAATAATCGTATTGTACATCACAGTATTGTTTCAGTATTAATCTATAGCATAGAATCGTCGCGAATTAAAAAATTATAAAACGACTGCACCAGCTTCCATTTGTTCCTGCGAGTTTATTTTTAGGTTTGTATGCCGTCGCCTGGGGAAAGAGACAATTTATTGTGCTGTCTCGAGCATTTTATCATCTTTATTTTAGACTAGCAGTGCCCACGACTTTGTTTGCGTGTCATTTCGTATTTTCCTAAAAATCTAATTAAAAAAAAGTGTGTTTTAAAATATTTATTCTAGAGCTCTAGAGAGTGTTGGAAATTTACCATTTACAAAAATAAAATGTGCAAACAACTGTTTAAGTACCATTATACCGGTAAAATTGGCTGATTTCACACTTGTCTCTATTTTCTCTACGAAATGACTTATTCTGTATTGGAGTCAAGGTTCTAAGGGACCTCACAAAATTTTGTTCAAATCCATCCAGTAGTTTTTATGTCTGTGTTCGACAGACGGACCGACAGAAAAATAATTCCAAAAATAGGTGTTTTGTATTCCATATCGATAACTATGTACTCTAATTTCAAATTTTCAAAAAATATTTCATGTACAGAAATGACACCGATACAAATTTATTATAGGTATAGATTTCTTATTTTTAAATATAATAATGAAATTAAACCCGTCTTTGGACATTTATAATCTTAATGTCGTTAGACATCGTAAACGCGCCATGGTTTTTGGGATGTCAACTGGAAGGTGCTAGGTGTCATGCGGCGACTGGAAGCATCGATTTACTAAAATCAAAATTTGGCGAAAAGCTTATTTTGATAAACTGGCTTCCAAAATGATGGGTTTGACACCTCACGCTTCAGGAAATAATCCTGTGAGGCCACTTGGATTCACTGATTTATTCTGATTAATCAGAAATAAATACTGCCTTGTTAATTTTATTCGTGACATACGGTCAGAAATGCTCGAAATATGGCCCTAATTTGGACGTCCAGAATGCGCTTGTCTGCGGCTTGGCATTGATTTTACGAATATATAAAATCTAACTTTTGTGTTATTTTTAGCAATTTGAGGTTTTACTAGGCTTGACAAAAATACCCTGTCTTGTTACAATTTTTATATTGGAATGTATTCGAAACGTAAAACGAGGTCTTGGTGCAAATGAGATAACTTTTTTTTATGTTGTTGTTGGTGCTGTTAATATTTTGTATTGTATGAAAAAAAAGCAAACATAAGCAAAGAAAGTTATTTACCATAAAATGTGTGTCGTTGTTGTTGTCGTTGTCGTTGCTGCTGCTGCTGCTGTTAATATTGTAGTTGTAGCGTCGATTGACTGTGATTGAGTTTAACTTTTTTGTGTTAAAATTTTAGCGCTAGTTAGTAGCATTTTAAACTTTTACGTATACGGTTGTGAACAGCAAGACATAGCTACGAGTCAACTACACTCACAGTACGAAAGTGCAATTTGAATGTCGAGCATTGTTATTATTTTTTATTAAATTCGCTTATCGTATTCTTCTTCTTGGCTTTTGTCTTTAAACCAAATTGGTGTTATTTTACACTGAATTCAATTTAACTTTGTTAAAAAACAAAAAAAAAAAATCTTCAAGTAGTGACTGATTAATTTTTGATGACAAAAAAAGAGATAATAACGTTTTAATACTTTGATCGTTTTGTGTTGTATAATCATCAAGTCAATGGATTTACGGAAAGTGTTAAAGACTGAATGTGATATGAAAGCAATTTGCGATTAGTGTTTTAATAAAAGTCTTAATTTTTTCTTTAAGAAAATTTCTAAAGTTAACATAATTAAAATATGAATCACATTTCAATTGTTTACACACAATTACAAGTTGGAAACTCCAGTTGACGCAGATAGACAGATACTCTTCTTCATTTGTATATGATCACAATTATTTTGTTGCTTCTTATAAAAACAAGTGGGTAAATATCGAAAAAACCCAAAAAAAAACAAAAACAGGAAAACGGTAAGGAATTCAAAGCATGTGTCGTTGATGATTACAAGATCCGTATAAATCTTTTGCTTGTGATAAAGTTACTAATTTATGCATGTAATTTCAATGTTAAGACCAATAAAACAGGCAGAACTGAACTGGTGGATCATTATTTTAACTAAAAACGCCTCTTGAAAAAATAACAAAAAAAAAAAAAAAAAAACGAGAAAAACCTTTTGTAAACATTTCAACAAAATTTAAAATAAAGACCTAAAAAATATTTTATTCACAAAACAAAAACTACTGCACATTTATAAATTAAAAAAAAAAAAAAAAACAAAAACTCACAAATAGTTTTGCAACTTTACCTTTTGGGTGCATGTGTGTGCGTGCGTGTGTGTTGGTGTTTTTCCCCATAATATTTATTAATCATAAATTTTAATCAAATCAATTTAAAAGTGAATATTCACCGGTTGTTAAGTGAGAAGGAGGAACGAAGTTAAATAATAATATTAATTTTTTGTATTAAAATTTTGCATATCTCGTATTGCAAAATTTTATTCGTTACGAATAACAGGTGCGTGAGTGTATTTTATTTTTTAAATTATTTTCTATAACTTTTTTATATTGTATCTTTAAAGTGTATTTAAACTTTGAGCAGGGTGAACTAATTTGACTATCAGATTATATAGTGAGAACTAAAAAAAAAATTTAAAAGACGACTGTATAATTGATAGGTTTTTTTTTCTATGGTCATATCTTTCAATTTTAATTTTTTATTTTGGCTATGTGCGTAAAAAAATTTTCTCTATGAAGACACTCTGTAATTTAAGTTATTATTTGTTGCAAAAATTTCGAATATCGGCTTCGCTAATTTTGCACAAGAGTTCAGCTCTATTTCTGTAATGCTTAAGCAACACATTAAGTTAAATTTTAGGTGACTACAATGTACTTATATAAATTTTTTACGAATTTGCTATGGTTACACATTTATGTGTAATCCGTACTTTTACAACAGTAATTTCTTCATACATAAATTAATTTTAAAAACAAAAAAAGAATTTATTTTTTTTGTGCTATTTTCTATTATCCCGATTAGTTATTTATTTAAGTTACCTATATTGATTATTGAGAGTCAAAGTACGTCTCGATGGCCATTTCGTTACCGCTTACTTAACTCTTCAGGAAACTTCTGACAAATATTTTAAGTAAACTAAAAATTTTTGTCCAAACAATAAAGCAAAGACAAAAATCAAAAAATCGAAATAAACAAAAAATAACATTGCTGAACGAAAAAATCCCACTCAACTAACTTTATTGAATGGCGAGAGCATCCACTTTTCCACACCAATATATTAGTGTTAAGCGCTAATTTAAATTCTCATTCTCATTTTTTTTCGTAATGAAATGAATTTTCTTTCCTTGTTATTTTGCCTGAAATATGGAGTACTTTTTATTAGATTTTATATAAATTAAACTTAATTACTATTTATTTATGAAAATTTTAACATATAACTTTTAATGAAAAAATTTAACTTTTTTGTTAGAAAAGCGTAAATTTTTCCTGTCTTTCCCTGGCAACACTGATAAAAAGATAAACAGCTGATTTAATATCCGTCAGCAAAGTACTCTTTGTGCCAACCTTATTCGTCGTTACTTTGACTTCAGTTGAATACGTCAAAGTACAACGTATGACGGATTCTATGTGGCCCGGCCTTTAAACTGCTGATTTTTTTTCTCATCATAGAAAGATTTTTCTATGGTCCTTCATAGCTTTAATATTTGTTTAGTAAATGTTTGGCTGTTATTTCGTGCATGATTTTAGGTCGACTTTAGCCTCTTCTAAAGCTACTCTGCAATTATGATCTACTGCTTTGTCTTGGCAGCTGATACTTGAGGTCACTAAAGCAGTTATCTATATCCTTTCACCTTTCTGGCATACCTACCGAAAAGCTATGACCTTAGGAGTGACTTACAAAATTAAACTGTTCATCTCTTGCAAGGTATTATTTTCTATCTCTACCAATAGCCTGTAAAAACTGAAGCCCTTTACAGACTTATTTATCTACCTCTTACGAGGAATACTTATTCAACACCCTCGAATTCTCATGGTTCTGTTAGATTTTAAAATTAAAACTTCTAAAATTTTTAGTAATGAAGAAAATCAAAGAGCTTTGTATGCTTAAGTTAATTTAAATTAAAGCTTCAAGTCAACATGTACCCATGTTGAAAGAGGAATACGTCGGTCGAATTTCTTACAATACACTCAGTAAAGACAAGACATACCGTTGTGCTGTGCCTACCAGTCAAAGGCCAAGTTAAATAGATTGAGTAGTCCGCATTAAGTTTTACCGTAGGGTTAATTATCCCTGCATCTCCACTAGCCAAGAAAATTGTTACGAAAATAAAATCTGGCAGCCCCTGTTGTTGTTATCCGTATGAGCGTGGTGAATAAGTTAATTCAACTAATGGTGTGTATAAAATAATACCACAATTAGCCAACAAAAGCAGAGCTACCTCGACGGTTGCATTGGTAGAGGTGCGTGCTGTAAAACAGAAGATCGTCGTGAGTTCGAACCCGCGTTCGGACATGCGTACAACGGAAAAGAATAATTGTTATAATGCAATTAAAAATTAAGAAGCAGCAGTACAAGCCTGCCGAGAGGCAAAAGACAATTATTGTGTGAAGCCATTGCAGATAATTTAGTGGAGACGTCCATAATATTATATTAGATTAATATAAGAGTAACAGATAATTGTCAAGAAGCCCCTTATAATAAAAAGTAAGAACGGTAACGGTTAGCGCAGAGAAGTGTAACAGCATAACAACAGTGTATGCCAGACGTGAGTTGTGGCTATTGGATTAAAGGGTATGACTGGCTTGGATAATGGAGTAGTGGAGAAGTCTGTAGATGGTTAAGATTACTAAACAAGGCATTGAGTAGTTTATGTCTCGCGGGAGTAACACAGTAGTGTAGCGTGGATGGCTGCGTTTGTAAAAATAATGTTTAGTAAATACGAGACTATGGGATTCACAAGACCGTTGGATCAAGAAGTATAGGCAGATAAAGCCACAAAGTAAGAAGAATACGGAGTTTATAATTAGCCATAGTGGTATTTGCAATCAAAAGAATCCGTACGTTTGTCTAAAGAGGGAAAAACGTAACAATATAGACCTTCATTGTTTATGTTTCGTTAATTTGTCTGAGCATTGATGTTCGCCATCAAATTTGCCTTTTAGTACAATTTCTCTATTTCTTATTAACGCCATCTATTGATCAACAGTGCGAACCCTTACGACAAACGAAAAATTATGCATTTTCGCCACATACAAGTACATGGACCAATTAATACCGTTTTTTGCCGGCCTTATGTGCATGTCTTGTTCAATTCAATGGCTAGTGAAGACGAAGGGTATCAAAGTTGATAGCAAAACCAGCTTGTAAATTTTCTAACCACTTTTTCTTTGAAAGAAATAAGGAAGCGTATCTTTAGCATAATATTTATAATTTGTGTGCCAAATAGGCAAAAGTAACATGAGAAAAAAATTACCCTTTATTTTATATATTATTCGGTTGCACACTCGTGCAAAAATTTAGTTGCAAAAAATGCATTCCTATTTTATAAATTAAAGAAACGGCACAATAGAAAATGATACAAATAAAAAGACTAATTATAGACTCCTTAGAATTCCTAACTTGTAGAGGATATATGAAAACTAAACCAACTCTGAAAAAACGTATACAACAAACAACACGAAAACTATGTTGAGAAAAAAAATAGATCAACTATATTTGTGTTTTTAAAGACTATTTAATTTTGCCTTGACATATTTCTGCATGGAGGCAATAAACTTGTAAAAGAAATAATCGATTTATTTTGCTAAATTTATAATTTTACAGGCAGTGAAGTTTGCACTTCATTAGTTAAATTAGATACAATTTTATTTTATTTTTTTATTTTGCTCAAGGTGTTTTTTTAAAGATGGGAAAATTTTATTTTAAATTTATTAAATAAGATGGAAATTAAAAGGTTTTCTTTAAAATTATAACACGTGAAAAAATAAGATTTCAAAGACTATTTCCGTTTACTTTATTTTCTAAATTAAAAAAAAAAAAAAAATTTTAAACTGTTACATTTTGGAACTACTAGGGCTTATCAACAATTTTTATAGTTTTTCGGTTTTTTATTTCAGTAGCAAAAAGTAAATTATTATTATATATTCTGAGTTCTTATGCATAGCGAAGTCGATTAAGCGATGTCCGTCTCTTCGTTCATATTGAAATCAACTTTGCCAAGGCATTACATCAGCTCGAGAGAATTTAAAAACGCCAATCGATCAGAAAAGATTTGCTATATAAAATCAGCAAGATCGATTCATGTCCTTTAAAGCCGGAGGGCAAAAAACCACGCCTGGCTCAATTAAAAAATTAAAACATTTCGGCTTTTTTGAAATACTAATGGAATTAAAATGCAAATTACCATTTATTAATCATGTCAAATACCTAATTATTATGAAAACATTCCATAATATTTTAAAAAAGTTTTTAAAATATTTGATATAAAAATGCACAATTATTAAATTAATTGAATCACAATTATTGAAAAACTTGTAAAAAAGGATGCGTCAAATGATTTTTTTTAATAAAAAACAATTTTTATTCTTGTCATTGATCAAAACCAAAATCTACTTGTAATGTAAAGCAATTAAAAAAATCAACAAAACGTGACTGAAAATTACAACAATATTTTTACAAAAAAAATTCATAGTTTGTGTCTCAGGAAACACGTTTGTTAAATTTCTATTCGGAAATACTTTAAAAAACTGTCTAAATAATGCAACGGAAACAATATAATAATTTAAACTCTCGGTCAATTGAGATGGGAGTGGCAAAACGCTGTATTTGGTTATTTTTTTACTAGACATTTATATTGAAAATTATACAATAAATAAGAAAATGTAATAAACATTCCAAATGGGGCAATTTAAATTTAGCTTAAGGAAGAAATTCCTAAATTGTTCGTTTTAAAAATGTTTTAAAATTTAAATTACGATGGTCCTTCGAATTGAAATCAAAGTTTAAAACATTTTTTCGATTAATAAGAATCAAGTAAATTATTTCTTCTCAGAATGTCTACATTTCAAGCTGTAAAATTGAAAAAACCAAGTAAGAGAGCTATATTCGGCTATGCCGAATATTTATATACCCTTCACCATCTATGTAAATCTACTTTAGTGAAGTAACTCCAATCAAGATAGCAAATATTTGGGTGACAGAGAATAAAAAAAATAAAAAAAATTTGGTGCTGCATATATATAATTTTACATAAAAATGACATCGGCTCTTAATGGGTTAAGCATTTTTAAAAAATATTATTACATACTTCCTTAGAGTTTTCTTCAAAAGCTTTAAAATGATACCCATATTGATATTTTGAAAAGTCTGAAAATTTCAATGCCCGTAACTCGGAAAATATTGGCGAACGCTTATTTTTATTACTTCATGATTTTTTTTTCTTATTTTTTAGTTTCCTATTGCCTTATATATTTATTTATTTGATTGGAGGTACTTTATCCTCGAAGGAAATGGACCGATCATGCTGATTTCCAATAGCACCTCTTTCGACACTATATCTGATCAATTGACATATTTTTTTTTTTGTGAAATTAAGTTTGCCGAAGCAAACTGGATGTCAACACTAACACGGACAAACAGACGGACATCGTTCAATCGACTTCGCTATGCATAAGAAGTCAGAATATATATACTTTGTGGGGTCGAAAATGAATATTGTAGAAATTACACACGGAATAACAAACTTGGTCGTCACACCCTTTTTCACTTTTTGTGGTGAAGGTTATAAAAACAAAAATATTTAAAGTGTGTAACATTGTAATTGCCATGTGGTAAATAAAATATTTAACATCTGTCGCTTATTGTATGAGAAATTAATCTACATTTATTTTCACGTTGCACTTTACTTCGTAACACACGAAAATATCAAAAGAAATCACCATCCACAAGTTCTAAAGAATCTAATATTATACTAATCTAATATAATGTGGAAGCGATAGATGCAGAGGAGAATCTGCCGGAAAAGGGCCGCTGGCCAAAATGTGCGCTCAGTACAGGGATTCAATCGCATTGTCCGTGTGTGGGCCAATGAATTACCTACTGCACCTAAACAATGAATTTATCCTTTTCGGTTCTAATAAATATATATCAGATAAGCCTTTGTTTTACCTTTGACCGTATAGTCCCAGTCGTATATATCATAACGGCGGGCACAGGAGAGGTGGTGTTTGACCGTCTCCTCCTCGTCTTAACAACTTCTATATTCCAAACTCTGATGCCCGTGATCCCTATACAAAAGTTAGCCAATGCTTTTGGAGTCTGCCAACTATTCAGAGTCCGATTTCTAGAGAAGCCAAGTTTTTTTCTCGCTACGCATTGCAGGCGTTAGCTGTTCCACCGTAGATTAGGGTTTTGTTTTAAAGGGTCTTATTTAAAAAACTTATTTAATCATTATCCAATGTTTTTATAAATTTATTTGATCAGATAAGAGTTGCACGGTCTCTAGGGTAGAGCTGTGTCGTTCGCGAACGAACGGGTTAAATTGACCGAATCAATCAAGTAAACGGAATGATCCGGTCATTTAAATCAGGTCTTTTCGTTTAATAGTGTGCGGGTTAAATTGAACGGATGACTTAATTGAACGAAATGAGCCACATATTTAACCGGCTCCTTTTGTTCAAATTGACCGAAAGAACGAATCAGTCTTTAATAATTGACCGAAAAAGATCGGACACATGTTTACTCTAGGGTAAAGAAGCTGCACATTAATTCAAAGTTTTTAAAGCCATCAGCGACGAAGAAGGGCACTATGATATATAACGGTATGAAGGTTATACATAAAAAATTAGCAGACGCTGGGATATGAACTTAGGCTATCATGTCAATTACATGCTTAAAAGTCAGTGTACTAACTCTCTAAGCTACAGAAGCTTTCAGTAATTTTTGCAGCTGACACATGTTGTTTTTCGTTTAATAACCTTTTTTTACTGGAACTTTCTTGTCAGCTATGGAGTGTACATTTAGGACAAAATTTTCTAAATTTGCGTTCAATTTATAAAAACCTTAATTATAAAAATAAACATACGTAACCAATAGACCGTAGTAATTTTTATGCTCTTAACTGTAACTCCATTTTGAGAATTAAGCAGTTTTACAGAGAAGAATAATTTGTCACACAAGATATTAATTGTTGTTGTTTTGCAGTATTGGCGGGTTTAGTTTAATATTGGTTTCTCTTTTTTGTTTAAATTGAAAACAGACAAAATATTTGTATATTTTCACTTTCACTAAGGTGTTGTTTTTGTCTTTTTTTTAATTAAATTAATAATTATGATTTATGCAAAACCTAGATAAAATCGTTATATTTTAAAAGTTAAACGTTGTATTTGTTGGCAAAATTTTTTACTGAAAGAAAACAATAAAAACGAAGAACAAATATTGGAAAATAATATTGGTACAAATTTTAATATAATTTTTACGTTGAAGGTGAATATCCCTAATTAATTTCGTTGTAGTAGTTTTGAATCAAATAAATGTTTTAATAAAACCTAGAACATGACAGTGAATTTTTGAAAAATAAAATGAATGTTAAAGGAAGTGTAAATCAATTTTTTATTTATCGTTTAGATAAATAAAATAACTGTTAAAAATTATTAATTAACATGTGCATGACATGAAATATATTTTTGTTGTCGTAAATTAATGAACACATACCTCGAGTTTTTGTTTTGTAATGAATTTTTAATACTAGGGCTGCTATATATATTTCTGGCCTGGCAACACTGAGTGCTGCCAAATGCAATTTGACATTTTCATTGGAAAGTTTGTCATTTTTAAGCATAATCGTACTCAAAACGTTTTGACGTACGACCATTATTTGTGTTGTTTACAGTGACTTGAAAAAATTAATATAGAAAAAAATGGAATTAACTCGTGAACATTTTCGTGCCATAATTTTTCACAACTTTCGACGTGGATTATCACGACAAGAGTGCATTGATGAACTTAAATCTTTGTATGGCGATGAAGCACCATCCTATAGCACTGTGAAAAATTGGTATAATGAATTTAATCGTGGCCGAAGCTCGCTCAAAGACGAATTCCGTGAAGGTCGTCCAAAAACGGCTTTTGTGCCAGAGAACATTGATGCCGTGCGTGAACTCATAATGCAAGATCGACATGCGACATACCGAGAGATAGAGACATCCTTGGACATTTCTTCCACCCGAATACATTCGATACTGCATGAACACCTGGCCGTAAAAAAGGTTTGTTCTCGTTGGATCCCGCACAATTTGAAAGTCGCTCAAAAAAAGGCTCGTGTCGATTGGTGCAAAGAAATGTTGCAAAAATACGATTGCGGTGCTTCAAATGACGTTTATAAGATCGCCACAGGTGATGAATCATTGATCTATGCGTATGAGCCCGAAACGAAACAACAATCGACTGTGTGGGTCTTTAAAGACGAGAAAAATCCAAAGAAAGTTGTTCGTGGAAGAAGCCCTTCGAAGCAAATGGTCGCCTGTTTCTTCGGCAAAACTGGTCATGTGGCGACTGTTCCGCTTGAGCAACGTAGGACGGTCACTTCTGAGTGGTACACTACAATTTGTTTGCCTGAAGTCATCGGAGAAATTCGAAAAACCAACAAGAGAAGACGAATCATTGTTCACCATGACAATGCGAGCTCTCACACATTGGCCCAAACCAGAGCGTTTTTGACCAGCCAAAACGTCGAATTAATGGGTCATCCGCCGTACAGCCCTGACTTGGCACCTAATGACTTCTTCTTGTTTCCGCACATCAAGAAAAAAATGCGTGGTCAACGATTTTCGTCGCTAGAAGAAGCTGTTGAAGTGTTCAAAAACCATGTTTTAGAGGTGTCTCAATCGGAGTGGAAAAAGTGCTTCGACAACTGATTTAAGCGCATGCAAAAGTGTATAAATCATGCTGGAGAATATTTTGAAAAACAATAAAACCATTTTTGATTATAAATATTCGCTTTTTCACTATTAGGCCAGAAATATATAGAGCAGCGCTCGTATGTACGTTTTTTTTTTTTTTAATTAATTCGTTGTAGTAAGTTTTAATTAAATTCTTGTTTTTTTTACAAGCATAAGTACGCACAACTAATAACAGAACTTTTGCATTCTTTGCGTATGATCTTGACTGCTGGCGAAAAAAGTTCAAACAATATTTTTTATTTTGTTTTCAGTTCTTTTATTTAGTTTTAAATATTTTGTTTATTTAAGCATATTCCAAGGCACTTAACAGAAACTTTAAAGAATTCGTTAAATAATAAACAATGAAAAGTCTGTTTTATGTGTTTTTATTTAAAGGGGTGTTCCAAAATTAAATCGACATTTTAATTTCGTTCCGTTAAGTTGCTGCCAACAAGAGGGAAAAGATTTACAATAATATATAAGATTTACACTCAACTAGTCTTAATACAAAAAATTACAAAATTGGTTCTAAAAGGGGGTTTACCGACTAACAATGCTCATGCTTAAGTTCCGAGATATTGACCAAAACGAAATGTAACTGCACGATGAGAATGTTATACAGATCATGAAACAATTCAATTAATCGCCAATGTATTTCTAAATGGTATTCCAAATTCGAGGTCTAGATCTTGAAAGTAAGACAGTAGAAAGTAAGCTACATTTTTGTCAACAAGCAAAACCATTACCAAATGTTGTGTTTAAAAATTGCTTAGCTTAAGTCTCAGGGACTCATATGGGTTTGATGAATAGTTTTTTGAAATAAGAAGAATAAGAATGTTTTGCTTTCTATGGAATGAAGAATGAAGTATTGGTTTGTAAAGAAGAGCTTCAGAAAAGCTTCATTTTTAACAGCCCTGCAGTTGTACTTAATTTATAATTTCAATTTTGCAGCTCCTTTGCTATTAGGCAGACACATTACTTAAAATGCTGGTAAGACGAGCTTACTTTTTATTTAATTTGGCCCATGACATATAAAGGGTATTCCCATGCAAGAAAAATTAGAGTTGTTTGATTAGCAGTGGTTGGGATTCGAACCCAAGTGAACAGCTAACGTGATCACCACTTGGAATGTAAGGATCTGTTATGAGTAGTGGAAAATAATTGCTACCATATTTTATACAATTTAAATCATTAAATAACAAACAAGTGGGGATGCCAGACTCTTTTTCTCAATTTTAATGGTATGTAAGAAAAAAAAGAAAACTGCAGCGATTTATTTAACTAGCTTCTGCCGGAGATTTTGTATATATACGTAACCGATTAGGTTATCAAACGCCTACTTCTTATGAGCTGAAACATTGAATTATAATTTTATTTTAAACGCCTTAAGCTATGCTGCAATTTAGTTTTTACCCAGACCACGAAACCATTAACTTAAATACTTTATCATTTATACTAGCAGCACTTAAAATTCAAGTATAGAAAAATGTGTTTTTAAAGATTTACTCTAGAGTTCTGTAGACAGTTTTAATAATTTTCCATTTGCAAAAGCAAAATGTGAAGACAACTGTTTTAGTACCATTAGACTGCTAAAATTAGGCACTTTTACACTTGTATCTCTATTTTGTCTACAAAATGACCTATTATTATGAAGAAATTTATTCAAATCCATCCAGTAGTTTTTACATGATGCGAACACATACAGACAAACCGGGAAAAATTTTAAAAATAGGTGTTTTATATTCCATATTGAATATTATCTACACCAACATCCAAATTTAAAAAAAAAAAAATATCCCATGTACAGAAATGACCCCGTTACTGCTTTATCACATGAATAGATTATGCGATTAATCGCTAGCATGTGGCGCTACGTTCCTTATGCATGTGAACTACAGGATATAAAATAATCGCTAGTTGGGCTTTACTTTAACTGTAAAATTTTCCATTTTTTTCTAAATAAAAGTTAAACAAAAGCTTTTTCCATACCAATGACAAGCGTATGTGCATAGCGTCGTAAAGATGAGTAATGTAGTAAAAGCGTGAGGGCGTAACAAAGTATTTGACATCAAATTTTGTTGTAACACAAATTACAACTCTGTTACCACAGTAACTATTATCACATGAAAGTTTTTAAGAGATAGCAACACATATGCCATTTTTTCTTAAATATATATGTAAATAAATTTAAATTGCATTACCAGTAAATTTTTTGGAAATCTGATAAATATTGTTACGTTTTTCCCTTTTTAGAACAAACGTACGGATACTTTTATTTGCAAATACCATTGTGTCTCATTATAAATTTGTATTCTTTTACTTTGTGGTTTTCTCTTGCTATACTTCTTTCTTTCTCTTGCTGATCCTACCTGTCTTGTAAGTCCCTTGGTCTCTTATTTACTAAACATGCGTTATTATCACAAACGCAGCCAACCACGCTCCACTACTGTGTTACTCCGGCGAGACATTAACTACTTGATGCCTTGTTTAGTAACCTTAACCATCCGCAGACATCTCCACTACTCCTTTTATCCAAAGGCCACAACACGCGTCTGCCATACTCTGTTGTTATGTTGTTACACTTCCCTGCGCTAACCATTACCGTTCTTACTTTTTATTATAAAGGGCTTCTTGACAACTATGGGCCTGTTCGTAAATGCATCAGTGCTCTGCATAATATGATTATTCTGCACTGCCACTGCTAATCAGCTGTTGCGTATGCTTTGTTTTGCTCATTTTAGTGTTTGCATTAACGAACGAAGAAATACTGTGAAAATAGAAAAATTGATAATAAACTCGATTTGTCAACTAGATGATATAAAAATGATAAAAATTTGTGTAACGTACTAAAAAAAAAAAGAAGATTTAAGAATAAAAAACTAAATTTAATTCTATAAAAATTATTAAACAGAAAAAGACGGGCATTGCATCAGCCATTTTTATGATTAGTTTTTTGCTTTTATTTGCGCATAATATACTTCAGTGATGCATTTACGAACAGACGACATTTGCAGTGCTGCCACTTTTTGCATTTACGAACGTACTGCGCATCATATGCAGTGCACTGATGCATTTACGAACAGGCCCTATCTGTTACTCTTATATTAAATTGGACGTCTCCACTAAATTATCTGCCATTGCTTCACACAATAAATACCTTTTGCCTCTCGGGAGGTTTGTACATCCGCTTCTTAATTTTAATTGCATTATAACAATTTTTATTTTTCGCTGTACGCATGTCCGAAGGTGGGATCGAATTCACGATCTTCTGTTTTGCAGCAGGCACCTGTACCAACGCAACCATCGAGGTGACTCAGCTTTTGTTGGCTAATTGTGGTATTATTCTATACACACACCATTAGTTGAATTTACTTATTCACCACGCTCATACGGATAACAACAACAGGGGTTGCTAGTTTTTATTTTCGTAACAATATTATAAATCTCTTTTCTTTGTTTGTTTGTGCGTCCGCCAATTACGGGTATATTTGTCCTCATGATAAAATTGGTTATTTATATTTTTAAGAAGCGTGCCAGGAGGGAAAAAAGGGGAAGAGGGCATTTTTATGCGTCTAAATCAATATTAACAAAGTCTCGACTAATCGATGTTAATAAAATTTGAAATACAGATAGGTTCCCATCTTTATCTGTTTCCAGAGCTGGGACGTAGATAAGATACAAAGGGAAAAAACTGGCATTTACGTCTGTACCCTTTTCATTAAAATTTTAAACAGTTAGATATTTTTGTTAAGGGTAGAATATTCTATTTTTTGAAAAAGCGGGGGAGAGGGAAAACACACAATTTTATGAATTATAACCGATATTAATAAAATCAGATAAAGATATTTGAAATATAAATATCTTCTGATCTATAAGATCTAAAACGATTTGATGTATTTCTAAGGTCTTTTGAGTAGAGAAAACAAGGCTATATTATTTTACACAGTGCCTAGAAAAGCCCTAAAATTAGACCCAGGCAACGCCAGGTACAATAACCTAGTATACATGTCTCTTTACATTAAATTTAATTAATTCTTCTTGGCAGTAAAAAAAATTTACTTGCAGATGTTGACCAAAAGTGGTTTTTACCCAAGTTTTGTTTGGAAAACTTTAAAACAAAATTGATTAACTGAGAATTGTATTCAATCGATAAAATAAAAACTGAAAATAAACAAAAATCTTCAAAATAAAAAAAAAAAAAAATAAAGAAAAAATCTAAAAAAAATTACAACCCAAAAGTTTGTTTGTTTACTTTCTAATGACGTGTATTTGGTGAGAATATAAAGACAATGTTTGTTGTTAGAAAATAAACATTTTGAAGGAAATAAACACTATTAACGCTTATAAATATTTGCGCTGTTTTTAACAAAAGTTGTTTTGTTCTTAATCTTTTCTAATATTTGTCATTTTACAAGACAAACAATACAATAAATATTGAGTATTTAAAAGTAAACAAGCGAACAGTTTATTTCAATACATGAGATACGGATACAATCAGAGCTGTTAGCTATAATATTTTTTTGTTCTAAATATAAAAAGTCAAATGAATTAAACTTTGATTTTAATCAGTGTTTGAATATTTTAAAAATACTAATTATTCGAATAACACAATTATTCTTTTTTATAAAATGCAGTTTTCATGTTTCAGCATAACGTATAATTAAAAAACATTTGAAATTAAAAAGAAAATAAAAAAAACAAATATTTTATTTAAAAAAAAATTTTTAGGGGCTTTCTACCCTTTAAAGTCATGTTGGGTATCACATCCAACTCTAAGCTTTGTTGAAAAAGTTTAATTTTAAACCAATATTTTCTTATTATAGTAACTTCTTGATTAAATATTGGTATACCCTCTGTTGTTGTTCTTTTGTTTTGTTTTGTTTTGTTTGATTTATTTATAATTGATGTCTTTTTCTTTATTTTGATTATAATTTCAGGTTTTATATTTAAAATCAAAACTTGTACATTGTATTTTTATTGTTGTTAACATTTCTACCTGCGAGTTAGGTAAGTTTAAGTAAATTTTAATTACAATATTGATTAATTATTTTCCTATTGCAAGTTTCAGTTAAATAACAATCAATTAATAAAGAACTGCAACTTTATTTCATTTACACAAACAAAACTAAAGAATTCAATATTATCGCGGAAATGAGGTATCGTGAGAATGCATTTTTAAAACGCTATTCGTTATAAGAAATATAAAATAATTAATTTTAATTAATACACACCTTTTAAAAATTATTGTTTATTTGATATTCGTAATCTTTATTTATCTCATATATATGTAAAATTTCAATCGTAAAAAATTGGATGAAAATCAATAACAACAAAAAAACCAAAAATTCAACTCGTAAAAACGTTTTTTATATTTTTAGTTAAAATAAAAAAACAAGAAAAAACAATAGCTTTATCCCTTTGTGTAAATCTGTAAATATTTGGTTTTTTTATCCCCATGATCTCCTGTTTATTAGACTCACGCGTCGTAAAATTTCACGGCGGTACTCGAACTACTTACAGTCTTATTCACAAAAATTTTAAACTGCTTAATAAGAGGTTAATAAGAAAAAATCGCTAAAGTAGTATTCACAAATGCTTAATAGCACTATTACGCTGTTATTAATCATTAATAAATTTCAAATATTTAATGTAGCAGTTACCCTTCTTTAAACCTTTAATAAGTCGGTATTTCTGTTTGAAAAGCATTTTTCTCGTAAAATTTGTGAAAAAGTGTGAAAAACTATTAAAAAAAAATATCACCAATATGAAAAATTAAATTTCTACAATAGGTAAGTTTTTAAAACATACTTAAATATAGGTGCAAATATTTCATCAAATGGAAAACTATTGCAAATACTCTTGCCCAAAATGTCCTAAAACTTTTAATGGCAGAAGTGATCCGTTTCAATTACCTAACCATTTATTTAATTCAATATATAGGTTTAAAAAATAAACGTCTCAAAAATTATAAACATGGCCAAGGATGAGATTGAATTAGATAAAAGAGGCCGTGGAAATTCAGCCAAGTTACAGGTTTTGGTGGCTTTGCGTTGTTGGGGCTTAAGAAAATTAAGTATGCGAAGCAAATAGTTGTAGGTACTTACGAAACACATTTTATGTTTAGTGGCTAGATGGAGAGGCAGTACTTATGATTGCCGAATCTTTAATAAGTCAGTTATCAAGCAACGTTTTAAAAATGGCGATTTAAAAGGACGCTTGTTAGGTAACTCCAGGTATACTTATATTACAACTACATATATGTATGTATTTATTTACACCATTTAAGACCACATAATGCAAATGAAATCAAATACAATAACGCCCAAATTATTTTGGGGTTGCGAAGCATCGTTTTCGTGGTCTATTAGATGGACTTACAACTAGTTTTCCAAATGCAAAAAATTTTGTTATCACTTTATTTGTTTTGCACAATATTGTAATTAAAAAAACGATACGTTTCCAGGTAATAAATTTCAAATTAACAATTAATATTTTGAAAAATATGTTTAGAATAGAGAAAATATCATAATTTAATTAATTCTTCTTTCATAATTAAAGCATTGTATTTTATTGATTTGAAAAATAAAATAATAAATAAAAAATTCACAAATTTGTATCATAAATAAATAAAATAATATAGTGATGTACAAACAGTAATGCCAAGCTCGGTATTTGGATACTTTTTTGCACTCGTTCAGTTAATCATTGTATAACAAAAGGTTTAACACGATTTTTTATATTACTTTTAAATTTTTTCTGATGCGAAACAATAAATAATAATAAAATAATGATAATTTAAGTTATATCAAATATTATTATTGCTGATTTAATTATTCTTTTTTAATTATATAAACATTATTCAGGACCTGGTTCGTTGTTGTATGCATCACTAAACGTAAATTTACATATAATATGAAATGATGTTGCCAACATAAATAATACTATAAAAACTGTTTAATAGTTAATTTTGCGTTATTAAACGTTTGTGAATATAAATTCTTATTACTGGTTAATAAAACAAAAAGTGTTTAATAACTAAAGTGCACATTAGGTTTCCTATAAGAAATTTTTGTGAATAAGACTGTTAATGTTTTAAGTCCCCATCTAGAAATGCAATTTTTGTTTCTGCAATTTTCTTAAATTCTCTTTTAAAATCGCTCTCTCTTTTGAAATCTGTTTGCTTAAAACAGCGAATGAGAAAACATTACTTGTATAGGGTGTATTTTCAAGTCCGGTAGAATTTGTTTGAAGAATTTTTTTAAACGAAAGATCAGAACATGACATTAATATTTAAAAATTATGTCTGGCATAAGGCCACCTAAGGCTGCTCATGACAAAGTGCATTCTGGACGTCCAATTGTATGTCATTTTTTCAAGTACTGCCTGCCGTATGTCACAAATAACTCGAACAATGTTGGCCTGCATAGCGTCAATTGCTGCTTGTTTTTAGCATAAACCAGAGACTTCACGTGGCCCTATAGGAAATAATTGAGAGGTGTCCAATCTCACTGCCTTGGAAGCCAATTGACAGGTCTATTCCTCGAAATCAACTTATCGCCAAATTTTGATTTCAATAACTCGATGGTTGCGGTCGACGCGTGTTATTTTTCAGTTTAATTCTCACAAGAATTAACTTTCTTCCAAAAAAAAACCAATCTTTGGCCCCTGTGAATATTGAGACTAAATAAATGTCAGGGGCCAAATGTTGGCATTTTCTGACCAAAATTAAGTTTAGGAATAATAAATAAGTATTTGTTGTAAAAAACGATTGAAGAAAATAAGAAATTATAAAAAATACCTGTTTAAAATGTGAAAATATTCAACTTTTACATGGAAACTCAACAAAAAATTAAAATGCATTTTTAACTCCACATTACTTACGTTCCTATCAGTCGATTTTTACGTTTGAACATTGAAATCGAAGCTTAAAGTCCCTCCTATTGAACAAAACAAATTGCGTAAAAAAATACCAATCCGGTCAAAAGTTATAGAGTTTTGACCGCTATCTCGCGAAATTGACCACTGTGCGACGTATGGCACCTAGCGGCATCTTGTTGAAACCACATTTTGTCCGGATCTATATCATTCATATTAAAAACAAAAAAAAAAAAATTATTAATCATGGTGCTGTAACAATCTCCATTGAGAGCAACGTGAGATCCGGCCTCATTTTTGAAGAAATAAGGTCCCATGATGCCACTAGCGTGTACAACACACCAAACCGTGCATTTTTCTGATTGCAATGGAGTCTGCAGGGTATGTTGTGGATTGGTCTCACTCCATATGCGGCAATTTTGCTTTTTAACAAACCCAGACGGACGATTATTTGCATTATAAAAATTTCGAAGTAGTCTATAAGTTGCTCGAGTTGGTGAATGATTTTAAAAGTAAACTTGGACGATTTGATAGCTTTGTACAAGCGTGAGTCTATTCATAATGATTTGCTAAAGTTTACTGAAAATAGTAAAAATAAAACTTTAATCGAAATTGAATTTTTAGTGTTATTTTTTATAATTTAAAGTTCTATCGGCCTTAAAACAAGACCCTATACATTAACACGGTGTACCAGCTTCAATTCGTTTTTCGTCTTTTAACATGCTGATCAAGAATTACGCAACAAAAGTTTTAAAGTGTGGACGGAAACTAAGAAATCATGCGTTTTTAACCAGCCCTACCATCCAGGCGATAATACTTTGTGGCTTTAGCGCGATCTGAACTCACGATCTTTAACTAACCAAACCAAGTCTGCCACACATACACAGTAATGTTGTTACCTTCCTGTAAAACTAAGGCTTTGTGGAGGTTTAGAGACGATTTTCTTGTTTTACTGTATATTCGCCTTAACCAGCACATATGTTTTTTCAATATACAACAGACTTTACCAATTCGTGGCAGATGAAATAGTTTCCATTTTTACTCGAAACTCCGGTCAAGTTTAAACTGTTGGTTAATATTTTTATTTCTTGAAAACAAAAAAAAAAAAAACTTTTTTTAAGGCGGCTACTCAATGACAATTAAGTTTTCTTAATACCGAAATTAGCTGTTAGGATTTGAACTGATGACTTGTGAAATTCTATTTAACCACTGCAGCGCTTCTCACCCTCACCACACACAGTGGTTTAAAAACGATTTCTTGTGGTCATAATTCGGTATCTCATAAACTACTGAAGATATCTAAATGAAATTACCAACAGAAAAGGCAAAGGTGTATTTGAGTGGTGCTGCGAACGGTTAGCTGTCTGGGGTGAAGGGGGGCTTGTGGGTAGGCCACCAAAGTTCGGTACCTCCGACATTTAATTTTTTCGAAATTTTATGAACAGTTTATCTTTAACTGAATATTAAAATTTTTTAAACTTAATAAGACATTAAAAATAAGACATTAAAAAAATTAGCTTTCCTAACGCCGGGAAGGTATACTACTTTGTTTGTTTATAATTTTAAATGAAAGAGAATGGATCTTGTATTGATAAACTATATGTGGAATACAGTTTCAGATAAATGTCTGCCCTTGTTAGCCTCACAAATGCGAGCCCTTTTGAGTACATTTTTCTTTACATTCTCACACATTTCACGCGGTATTTCATTAATTTCATAACGAATATTTTGTTTTGCTGAAGCGTTTCTGGTTTGTTTCTATCAACCTCGCTTTTCAGATATCCCCACAAAAAGAAGTCCAGAGCAGTAAAATCAGGTGACCGTGAAGACCAATCAATATCACCATTTCTTGAAATAACTTGTTGTGGAAAGAGGTCTCGCAGCAATTCCATTGTAATCCTGACCTGACTGTATGCGATGTGCCACCGAATATTTTTCCATAATAAATTTTTCACGTGTCTACTATACAAATATTAACTGTCAAGACTAATGTTGACCAAAATGGCGGTAAAACAATGTGGTATACCTTCCTGGCGGATAGGATAGCAGAATATCCACTTTAGTGAAAAAAAATTTTTTTTAGGAAATTTTCTCCATGTTTCGGGAATTTATATGTTACAATTAAAAAAATAAATTTTATTTCACCATTTGATTAAAAACTCCTTTGCTTTATAACTTTAAAATTTTGTACAGATAGCTCGATGCGTTATATTTTTGCGTCAGTTTCAAGTCCAAATTTAATTTCTCAAAAAACCACCTTAACCTTTTTTCAGTTTTTAAAATGTTGCGCGAAAAAATTAATTACTATTTTATTAATCTGGATGTCATAAGCTTTCCTATGATGCTACTTACATGTATACCGAGCATATATTTAAGCTAGAAGAGCTCCCTTAACCTTGACTTCTCGAGATTTTGTTTGCTTATTTTATATGTAAAAGCTAAAAATGTGTATAAACATAATTTATACCAAACTGAAAAACACAAACAGTAACAAAATGTGTTTATATACATTTTTATTTTTACATATAAAATGAGCAAAAAAAAAAATCATGAGGAGGCGAGGCCTACAATTTTTAAATAAAATCCACTTTCAAAAAGTGAGTGAAACTTTTTTGTTTTATGAAATTTTTTTATATATTTCCATAACACACACTGTAAGAAAAAAATGTTGTAGAAAAAAATAATAAGTTTAAACAAAATTTGACATCTGAAAACGTAAACAAGAAAGTCAGCTGATCTGCTGCCACTACCTAGTATATTAATGTGCCTTGATGGTTACACTAACAACTTATTAATACACGAACAACATCAACAACCCTATTGCTAGGAACACAAGATTTGAAATCTTTTTCATATTTATAATATGAAAGTTTAAAAAGCTAATGTTATGCGTTAAAAAAACTTAGCCTATCTAATTAATTAATACCAACGATCTTAAAAAATTAAAGTGTTGAGAAAATTTTTATATATTTTTTTATAACGTTCTTTGCATCTAATGAAATAATTAAAAAAAAAGTTAATCGATGTACTCTTACTCGTCATAAGTTAGATTTTGATTTCCCTTAACCATTTAATTGTTTTTTTTTTTATATAAGAAAATTAAAACAGATTTTAAGAACGATACTTTTAGTATCTACAGCCAGTGTTTAACACTTAATTGCCATTTAAATACAAAGGAAAAATAATACTAACCTTACAGTTTTAAATACTGACGGATTAGTAACTTTTGACGTGAGGACGTTTCAAGTTGTTTTAAGTTTTTTTCCTCCTAAACAAAAACAACAACCAGTCAATTGCTGTAGTTTTCTTTATTTTTTTTACATACTATTGCAATGATGTATTTAAAATATTAATTGATTAAAATTTTTAATAACCACCTTTTAATATGTATAATTTATTTTCAGTTTTTATTTAAAAATATTCAAAATGGCTCTTATAATATTACATGACGTTTATGGCTGGTACAGGGATCTCATGGATAATAAAAGTGGTAAGTATTAAATTATTTATTTAAATAACAAGTTATTTATTTGAACCGTATGAGATTTAAATAGATTTTAATTAATAGTTAAATTAATCAGGAAATTTTATCTTGTAAACTTAGACATTTTATCGAGGTAATTACTCAGAACTGAAACAAACTTTACGTAATTTATTGTTGGGGATACCAGAAATTCAAAACCGTCAATAATTTTATTATAGTTATCATATATAGGAAACAGATGTTTTTAATTTTTTTAAAACTTTGTTTTAAACATGAGATTGCCCTTCGAGTTAAGGTTTAAAAATGAAAAAAACAAAAAAAAAAAAAAAACGCTTTTATTAAGTAAATAATAACCAGGCAAGTAATCTTTAATAATTAATAATGTTACTTTCTTCGAAAAGCAAGGAGTAGAGAAGACAGATATAGTGGTGAAGAAAATAAAAAGTGTTAGTTATTATCAAAACATTTCATACATGTGGAAGTCCAAATTGTTTTTTTTTTTTGTGGAAGGTCATTAAAGTTGCTTTTATCAGACTTTTTTTTTCAAGAATATGCCCAAAACTCCAAAAATTAAAGTTATTCTTTAAAAAAAAAAAACTAATGCTTATGTCTTTTAACTGTGTACATTTATATAAAGTTTACTTGTTGTCATTTTATTTTCAGAAAACATGGAGAAAAGTTACGAACGATATATATTGATAGTTTTCACAAAGACTCTAATATTTTTAAAAAAGTAAAAATGATCTAAATTATGAAATTTAATCCAAATTTCTGTGTTGCTATTCTTAAAGTTTTGGTCATTTTTTATTTATGTATTAGAGTCATATTTCAAGGAGCCACTTTTTTTTTAAGTAAACAGAACCTTGTTATTTTAGTATATATGTTATGCAAGTATTGATAAAAAGTATTGGCAGGTTTAAATATGGGCATTCATTTTTCTTTCTATGGAAAAATTTTAAATTCCAAAAAAATATACGAGATTGGTGATTTTTTTTTTTTTTTTTGACAAAGCTGTCTTTTTTTATAATTTTTTATTGAATAAAAGAGAAGGGATTTTATATTGATAAATGTTTTATTCAATGTCGGCAATTACATATGGAAAACAATATTAGAAAAATGTCCGCCTCTGTTAGCTTCTCGAATGCGAACCTTTTTTCATTACAGTCTCACGCATTTCACGCGGTATTTTTTATCAATTTCATCACGAATATTTTGTTTGAGTTTCTCAAGCGTTTCTGGTTTGTTTGTATAAACCTTGCTTTTTAGATATCCTCACAAAAAGAATTCAGAAGCAGTCAAATCGAACAGGCGATTGCGGAGGCCAATCAACATTTCAAACATTTCTTGAAATAACTTGTTGGGGAAAGAGGTCTCGCAGCATTTCCATTGTAATCCTGGCTGTATGCGATGTGGTACCGACTTGTTGATACCATATGTTAATCGAGCCCAAAACATGGCAGTTATGGCGTTAAAAAGTTTTCAATCATATCACAAGTTCCTGAGCACGACGTCGAATTGAGGTTGATGTTTTGTTTTGAACATATTCCTGAGCAGCTGTAATGTTTTTAGTCAAACTTGCAGTAAGTTGTGGTTCATGCTTGGGCCTATCGCCTACAGACCATATTTCTTCGAAATCATTCACTACACGATAATAAGTGTGTTTTGTTGACACGTTGTTTTACCCAAAAATTTCACGTAACTTTTTCAACGTCACAGTAATCGATTATTGATTTTGATAAAAAAAAATATTTTTGCATAATAAATTTGCCACGTGTCGACTTCACGACTGCCAAATATGAACTGTCAAGACTTATGTTTACCAAAATGGCGATTAAACAAAGAAGTATACCTTCCCGGCGGACACCCTATCACCGAGTATGCAGAGGTGTCACGAGACTATAGTCATCTCGTTTTTTCTATGCATCTCTTTCTTGACATCCTATCGACTTCAATTTTGTTTTGATTTGTGTTTCTGGCTTATGAAAAAATTAAACGTTTTATTATGGGCAAAAATAAGCGTGGGTTTTATGAAAATCATAAAATTGAGAAAAAATTAGTGAAATTTATATATTTTTATTTACAATACAATTGTGTTTATGTTTAAGTGAAGTACATTTTTAAATTAATATTTGAGTGTATTTCTAATTCCATTCTTGCTTATTGTGTAGAAAACAGATCACAATTTCTGCATTCAAAAAACATTGCAGATTTAAAGACTTTTTCACTTCTTTTATCTGGTAAGACCACAGCATATAACATTTTTTAACAAATTAAAAATTCTTTTTAAATGATTTCTTTATTTACGCGAATATTTTACAATATTTTTTTGTGGCAAAAACTTTTTGTGCTATATGTTTTCTTGTAAAATATCTAGTTTTTGTTTTGTTTATTATGCCTTGTTCATAACAATATATCACTATATTTGTCTCTTTCTTGAGAACCTGCAGAAAACCTGATTATATTGTTTCTCAAGTGCCAAGGGTTTCACCTCTGTATGCTTAGTGACCCTATATCTAACACAGCCGGATGACTTGTTTTTGATTTCTTACTTTATGTCGAGTTCTTTTCATATAATTTGCTTAATAACCTTCTTGTTATATTTAACCGTAGAACGCATAACCAAAATATACCACGCAAACACATAACCGGGTACCCGTGTACCCCAATATAATTTTTTATCAGTTTGGACTAAAAGCTTCAAAAATATATCAATTAAAACCCCCCTTGATAGTGATTCAGAAGAAGGTACAGCGATTGATATGAACGTCGAGAAATTTGTGACCCGTGATGGTATTGAGTGGGCTGTCCTTTCAAATCTCTCTCACCAAGCACTGACGCAAAATATCGTGAGGCTACAGTGTGGTCCATCAAAGCAAACTAAAACGATATCAATAGTACAAACTATGCGTCATACGAAAGCAGTCAATTTCCACAAGGCATGGAATTAAAGTCACCCTAACTCAACTCCAAAAATATAGGGGAAGTTACAGTGCCACATGTTTTTTTGGAATTTTAATTAATGCAGGTACAAACAGCAGCAGCACCGAAAGTGACAAAGACTTCTGAAGCTCCAGAAATTTCCTTTTGTTTCGCTCACTAATGGGAAATAATCGCTTTTGTGCTATACTACGATTCCTAAGGTTTGATTATGCAAATACACGGCCCGCTCGTATACAAACTGATAAAGCTGCGCATTTAACAGATATATGGTCTATGATCAATAATAATCTTGATTTGCACTACAAGCCCAGTGAATATTTATCGCACTCGTTGCACGCAGTACATTCTGTCGAAACCTGCAAAAAACGGTATAAAGCTTGGTGGATATGTGACGCTGTGAATTCTTTTCCACTGCATGAACAGATATATACCAGCCAAACTGCAACTGGAAGAGAATCCAAGTAAGGCTAACGAGTGGTTGAAGGACCTAGCATCCAAATTTAGAGGAACTGACCGAAATGTAACAATATTTTCATAATTTTGGGGATTGCAGAGCATTTATTGTCTTGGAATTTAACGCTCGTTGGAACGCTTAAGAAAATAAAACATACATTCGGGTTGAAATGAAAGCACAAAAAGATAAATCTATTGGTTCCACTATTTTTGGCTTCAAAAAAATATAACAATATGTTCCTCAAAAACAAAGCCGTGTTGTTGCTACCATCAATGCACTATAATAGTGAAATAGCAGAAAGTGGCAAACCCAAAATAATAGAATTTTATAACAAGACAAAAGTTGGCGTTAATGTCATGGATCAGCTATTCTTGAATACACAACAAAGCGAGTTAAGTACGATGGCCGCTATCATTACTTTTTAATATTTTAAATATAAAGGTCTTAGCTGCTTAAAAATTATACTATATAAATAGCCCCATGATATTAAATTCTGCCAGCAGACGAAAGCTTTTTCTTTGAAAATTAGCCGAAGAAATGTGAATGCTAATTATTGAAAAACGAGCTCGCAACCCTCAAATAACTAGACACTTCGCAACAAAGATAGCTATAGAAAGTTACTTTTATACTAGAAATTATTTGCAAAAGTGGTGGGCGAATGAGAAAGCCAGTAACTGGATCCTGCTATTTATGCTACATGTAGGAAATAAAACGACGAAGAAAAACTCGTAAAGCGTACAGCATATCCAAGAAACACTCAATAACAAATAGTGTCTGTATTTCTTGTGACCGGAATAAATAGCACATAAATGTTTCCCAATTCTTAAGTATTCAGGTTTTTATTTTATTGTATTTTTATAAATTTTTAATAAAACTTTGATGATAAATCGTTAAAGAATTACTTTTCTACTCATTTGTTCCATACAAAAACTATTAGGCACACGGGTACCCCGGTTATGTGTTTGCGTAGGTGTCATCTTTGAAAGCTTATAATTGTGGAGCTGATGGACCAAATTACATAACTGTTCCACAAAACAATGTAAAGCTATCTTAATTTCCTAGATCCGAAGTTTCTATGCTCTACTGTTATTGGTTTTATAGCTACAAGCGTTTAAAATCGGTAGTAGACACACGGGTACCCGGTCATGCATTCTAGGGTTAAGCTTAATAGTAGACTTGATCATTTCAGTCAGCGATCTTTTTCGTTGGAGTATTAAAAGTGAACTTGTTCGTTCAAAACATAGTACTCTGAGAAAAACTGAATGGTAACAAAAATGTTGAAAAATAAGCAACAAATTTAAGAGGAAACGAAGGCAAAATGTATATTTGTGTGAAAAAACCAAAAAAATTTTTGTTGGGTTTCAATTAAAAAGATAAAGAGATAAAACACCCTTTATTTTATATATTTTTTTTTTATTTTTTTGTACTTGTTCTTATAACGGATTATAAACTACTTAGACTTAAAGTGTCTGCCTATTGCGATTCAAAAACAAGAATCATAAAAGGGTAAAATGTCTTTAAAATCCACAAATTTTTATCTGCCGATTTCTACAGTGCTTCGGAATTTAGAATCCTTGTAAAAAAAAACGAAAAAGCTTTAACATTTCACAACATATTGACTGTTTTACAATGTTCGTAGAAAAGCAGTGAACCAGGCAGCTCTTTGCATTTTCTTCGGTTCTATTTAATCCCAAAATTAGGCCACAATTCCAATTCGAATACATATCTCAAGGATTTATATGCCTTACAGCGCTATGTTAGCCTGTTAACAGAACAATGTTAACACAATTGGTTTGTGTCTGAGATTTAAATTTCGAAACTTATCTTCACACACATGCAGAATTAATATATTGTATCTGATAGGTTATGACTCTTCTGAGAATTTTAATACGATGTCTCCGAAATTACGTTTCGAATACTAATACTTTCGAAAATTATTTACCAAATACTTGAATTACGTATATGCTGTGTTGGATGGAAGAACTCTGTCATCATGCACGAACGAAAGCACTAATAGCTGTCATTGCTTGACCACACAAAATTACACAAATCCATTTTTTTTAATGATGGCGCTCCTAGCTCTGCAAGCTTTAACGATTAAAAAAGCTTTTGGCGTAAACACAAGTTTCATTGCATAAAATAAAATAAGTCTGTTGTTCGATGGATAATAATTTCTTAGAAAAATACTCATCCCTGTAAATCGTTAATGGGTAACTCACTGAATTTTGTAACCAAGTTCTCTATTATTTACTAATAAAACAAGTTAAGAGAAATTTTTTTTTTGGGTGGCAACTCGCTTCCACATAAATGGCGGCAAATCAATGTCATAGCTCGTATATTTTAAGACGGGCTTTATGTTTTATGTATAAAATTGTAACCTTTATTTTATAAAGGTTTTGTTTATTTATTACTTGCAGTGTCCACGACTTCGTTAGCGTTTAATTTCTAATAATTTTAATATTCAAATTTAGAAAAATGCATTTTTTAAGTATTTATTATGGAGTTCTGTAAACAGTGTTAAAATTTTTCTATCTACAAAAATAAAAAAGTGTTGACAATTGTGTAGATATCAGTATACCGGTAAAATTGGTTGCTTTCACATTTGTATCTCTATTTTTCTCCGAAGTGACATTTTACGACAAAAAAAAAGTATTTTAGATTTAAACCATGGTTCTAAGGCAGGCACCTCCTCACAAAATGCGAATACAGACAGACAGATAGACAAAAATTCCAAAAATAGGTGTTTTGTTTTCAAAAAATATTTCATGTGCAGAAATGATCCCGTTACAGTTTATTTTTCAAATATATAGATTTCCAGTTATTTTTTTATTAATGACATTTTCTTTTAAATTTCAGATCCTCGTGTCAAAGATTGGTTCATGATGTCATCACCTGTACCCACATTTTTATTATGTGTTTTTTACGCTTATTTTAGTAAATCTTTAGGACCAAAGTTAATGGCCAAACGTGAGGCCATGAATTTAAGACAAGTATTAGTTTGGTACAATCTATTTCAAACTGTATTTAGTACGTGGATATTTTACGAGGTAAATTAACTACTCTTCATATGCATATTTATTTATTTATTTATTTAGAGCTGGCAATAACTTATTGTAATGTACACATAACATTTTATTATCATACATTTTACATGTGTACTCGTATTTAAGATTGTATTCTTGTGTGCTTTAGAAAATTTTTTTGTCTTTTCAATTCCCGCAAGATTTGCCGTTATTCCTGCAGTTAAGTGTTGACAACCTTGACAAACTAGTTTGAAAATAAATGCTTGTTAACTGGTGATAGTGATTGATGCTCGTTATCACGCATTGCTAACAGAGTTATTCCGCATACATTTGTTTTTTAAATATATTATCATGTAGTTTCCATAAGAAAGTCCAACATTAGTCTTGGTTCGTTCCGGAACGACCTAGTTGCGTTGAATGATTACTTAAAGGGAACGGTTGATACGATTCCCTTTAAATGACAGTCCAGACTTTTACTAAGGTACAAAATTTAGCCCATCGTATTCCCATTTTTTTTTTTTTATTTTTTTTTAACAACAAGTTCCCTCAAAACCCTGAAATAAGCCCTTTGTTTACTTTTTCATTCGACTAAAACCGCTTGCCTCTGAGTCATTTCTTTTGGATTGAAAACAGAAAATAGTCGCAGTGAGAATTTTACATGGGGTTACACCCCAGAATTCGGTATTCGAAAAATGTGGGCGTTTTTTTTATAATCGATGTCGAATATGTTTTACAGCTGTGATAACTATTCCCACGTTTTCGATCGTTTAACCACGTTTGAGTTAAAAGATGTGATTGCCCTGCCGTTTATTCTTAAAATTATTTTCTTGTTTTTTTTTATTATTCTTATTTTTTTTTTTTTTTTTTTGTTTTATTAAGAATTGCATCTGGGCAATAGATTGAGAGTTGTACATGTCAAGGCGAATTTATACCAGGTGGCAGCGCCGTTACAACAATACAACAATTAAAAGAAAAACAGGCACTTATTACCAGTCGCACGATATCGCAAGTGTTCGTTCGTTCGCAGAATTACGTTCAAAACAAAAACAAATTCTAAGAAGTTGATTATGTTTTACATGTAATTATGCTATCGAACGAACGATTGCGACATCGTGGGACTGGCACTTACTGTATGGTAAACTTTAAAACACAATTTATTACTGTACTTTTTTCTTACCCTTTTTAATAATGTAAATATTAAAAAAAGAACTTTTGTAATATAAATTTATACACTTTTAACAGCTGCCGCAACGATGCCACCTGATAAAATTAATTCGCCTTGGTACACGTATTTACGTTTTCACTATGTAGAGTTGTGTTTTTAAAAGAGTTGCATTCTAGCCGTTAAATTTTTCATACGGTTATGATCTAAAAATACAACTCTGAATGTTTCAAATAGCTACTTGTAAATATCCGAAAAAAGTATTAATATTCCACACTCAAAAGGTGGACTTTTGAATTATATACATGCATTACTATCCCGGGAATAATAATAAATTTATCGTTATGGACAGACACGTAATATTAACACAGAAGATGTAGCTCTACATACGTCCAATTATAACGATAAGCATAAAATCATTAAGTTAAAGGGTACCCTACACAATACAGGATTTTACCTATAAAGGCGTAATATTTAAACCAGAAGAAGCAGACTGAGTGCGTACCCGCTACATATAAAAGCAAAATTAAAGTGACAAATGAAAGGGTGTTCCAATTATCTCGTAAATCTTTGCGGGCGAAAATCAGTTTTTGACACAAATTTTATGCACGCCCTTTGTGAAATTACAAAAGACTTAGAACTAAAGTTAATCATTTCCCATACCTCGCACAGAACGCTTCGTATGTGAGTCCAACTCGCACTATACCGATTAATTTTATTGCTGATTTCATTATTAAGAACTACATTTATTTCATAAGCATTTTACAAACTCCGCCTCTAAATCTTTTCAAAAAATTTATAAAACTCTTTCTTTCTTTCTTTTTTAGTATTTAATGAGTGGCTGGTGGGGTCATTACAATTTTAGATGTCAACCTGTTGATTACAGTAACAATCCTATGGCCTTAAGAGTAAGTATTTTATTATTATAATTTTTCTTTACTTTTTAAATTAAAGCCAGAATAAATAATTCGCTGAAATGATATAAATTTATAACCCGTTTTTATTAAAAAAAAAATCATTAACTTCAACTCACGTTTCTTTTGGAAATTAAATTATTTGGTAATTTAATTATTTATTTTAACACAATCATTAAACCGTCCAAATAAATTCTTTATAAGTTGTTTTTATTTATTCATTTGTTGCTCATTAATAAATTTTTTAAGAAATTTAGATTGAAATAATTTTTGACTTACTCATACCATTTTATTTAAATGCAATAAAAAAAAAATTACTTTTGGAAAAATTTTTATTTTTGTTGTAAAGAAACGAACAATTTTAAATGAGTTAAAACAAGTAAGAGTGCTATATTTGGCTATCTTGCCGAATCTTATATACCCTTCACCATCTATGTAAATTTGACAGAGAATTAAAAAATAAAAAAAATGTACTGCATATATATTACAAAAAAATGACATCGGCTCTTAACCCATATTTTACCAATACCCCATTTCGTTGAGATAACTTAATGAAATTTTGTATGCTGACTATTGACTGTTACAAGCTTTAGATGTTTTAAAATATACATATACATAATTTTTATTGTTTTTTAGTAGTAATAACAGTCCAAACTTTCGTTTAAAATCAAAAGAAATCCAATACCTCTACTAATATCTGAGCTACCAAGTGTCAAAATTGGTGTTGCGAAAACGCAACAGCGGTTGAAAATGGGTTAATTGGTTAAGCATTTTTAAAAAACTTTAGTATTTCTTAAAGATCTCTTCAAAAGCTTTAAAATGATACCCATATTGATATTTTAAAAAAATTGAAAATTACAGAGCCCCGTAACTCGGAAAATATGGGCGAGCGCCAATTTTTTCACTTGATGTTTTTTTTTCTTATTTTGAATTATTCTATCGCCCAAAATATTTATTTTTTTTAATTGAAGTTACTTTATTGTTCCAAATGAAATAAAAAAATTAAAGGTAGGCGTGGTGTTATGGACCGATCATGCTGATTTTCAATAGCAACTCTTTAGACACTATGTCTGAACGACTGATGTATTTAAATTTCCTCTTGCTTATTTAATCTCTGGGCAAACTAAATTTCAACACTAACACGAACGTACAGATGGACATTGCTCAATCGACTTCGCTATGTATAAGAAGTCAGAATATATATATATATACTTTATAGGGTCAGAAATGGATACTGTAGAAATAACAAACGGAGTGACAAACTTAGTTATACCCCTTTTCCACTTTTTGTGGTAAAGGGTATAAAAAGAACTTAAAATAGCGTTCCAGGATCTCAGTAGAGTAGAGCATGAAACATATTAAATTTTATGCGAGGCTAGGGGTAGGCTTTGGTTTTCTCTAGACAAGAATTTACTAAAAAAAATTTTTTTTGTTTTCAAAAAAGTCATACTCAAAATTATGAATTTTTCAATTGCTTTCAGGTTAAAAACTAAAAACTCATTTTGTTTCAGTTTGAATCTTTTTGCAAAATTTATTTCGTGCAGCAAAGACTGGATTTAGAATAGACGAGTGGTTATGTATGTTGTCTGGATAAAATATTTCTTATCTTATATAATCCTTGCTGTAAATTTTCTAATATTATTATTATTTTAGATTCAAATCATCATTTTTTCATTTCACTGTTGACCGCTTGTTATAAAAACAATAGCAAAAAAAAAAAGAAAAAATGGGAACAAGAATCTAAATTATATAAACAATAGGTTTTAAGTTAATGGGTCAAGGTAATTCAACACTAATAAATATTTATTCTTGAACAGAATATTTTAAGATTTATTTGACTTGGTAATTAAATTGTTTTCTTTTTTTTCTCTTGATAAACATATGCCAGTATTATTTTTTTTTTTTTTTAGCAAATTAAAATCATTTACATTAAAAGTGTCACTGTTTTCGTTTTAAAGTTTAATCAATTCTTTTATTGCATAAAAATTAATGAAATGTCTTTTTGAAATTGCTTTTTTTTATAGATGGCACGCATTTGTTGGTGGTATTACATTTCAAAATTCACCGAGTTTTTCGACACATTATTTTTTATATTGCGTAAAAAAAGCCAACATGTCTCAACATTGCATGTCATACATCACGGCTGTATGCCCTTCTCGGTATGGATGGGCTTAAAATTTGCACCAGGTAATTAACAAACAAAACAAACAAATAAATTAAAACATACATGCACATACTATTTACATGAAATTGTATTTAATTAATTTCTATTTATTGACAGGTGGCCACAGTACCTTTTTTGCCTTATTGAACTCATTTGTACACATTGTTATGTATTTCTATTATATGATTTCCGCTATGGGACCAAAATATCAAAAATACATATGGTGGAAAAAATATTTAACATCTTTCCAAATGGTAAGTGTTTTCCTTTCTTAATTAAACAATAATTCTTTATTATTTTATTTTAAAAATAAATTCAAATTTTTACAGTTACAATTTGTTGCCATTTTTACTCATCAATTTCAACTGCTGTTCCGCGAATGTGATTATCCTAAAAGTTTTATGGTTTGGATTGGACTGCATGGCGTTATGTTCCTATTTTTGTTCTCAGACTTTTATAAAGCCAAATATACAAGGAGCTCTATGAAAGTTAAAGCCACCAATGGTCATCTTAAAGTGTGTTCAAAAGAAAATGTTACGGCCAATGGCAGTGATAAATTAATCACAAATGGTGATGTATATTATGCCAATGGTAATAGCAATAAAGGTGCCTGTATGGTAAGTTTAACACATACAAATATATTATTTCAATAATAAACAAACATTAGGTTAAGATCCAATAATTGTTAGAAATATTATGATTATCACAAATACTTGTACAAGTTCGTAGAAATTTGTACAACTAAAGAAATTACTTGAAAATATGCCGACATCTTGTATGACTTGTGCAAAATCGTTCAAATATCAAATGAGAACTTGTTCGTTCATTTCACCTTTATACGAAGAGTAGTAATCTGTGAACGGAATGACGGTTGAAATTAAAAAAAAAAAAAAAAATAATAAAAGTTTTATCTAAGAAATATTTTGCGAATTTTTATAATATTTTTAGATTATTGAAACCGGTGTTGTCTTTCTAGGCACTGTATAATATATTGTTATATAATATATTGTTGTTAGCTATGGGGCTCTACTCCGAACACGTAAGAAATCTATCAAATCAGTTTGGATCTTATAGATCCAAATATTTAGTACATATTACAAATATTTTTAGAATCTGATTTTATTAAGATCGGTTAATATTCGTAAAATTGCGGGTTTGGCCTGGCCTCTCCCCCATTCCCCCCTCATAATCCCTTTACGTAAATATCTAACTATGTTTAAAATATCATTGTAATTGGTACCGACGTACATGCCCGTTTTGACCCTTTGCCTCTTATCTAGGTTCTAGCTCTGGAAACAGATATAGAAGATGACCTGAAGTTAAGATTTCGTAGGTCATATAAGCTTTTGATTGGACTTAAATCTACACGAATTACTTGCTCCACAAAATCCTAAACTTTACTATGCCTAAATTGTAATAATAAGCCTTAAGGGTACAGTCAGATACATAAAATATTTTATCCAAAAATGCGTAACCACTATTTTTACAAATGTTTATTCAATCTTTCCTGACACGTATTATTACGAATGACGATTTATAATGAAGAAAAAAAAAATAATAATAAATGCTCCCAATGATCTCCAGTTTCCTTAAACATATTCTGAGCTCTATTAAAAATAAAAAATAAAACGAACACGATTTTCAATAATAATATGACACTGCTTTATAAAACTGACAACAATTATTGTTGTGATTATATAAGAAGTTAGAGGTAGAAGTTTAACTTGGAGTCAATAAAAAGAAAATCTCTCTCTCTCTCTCTCTGTTTATTGAATAATTCGCTTTTGTACAAAAGATTCGACTATTTAAACTCAGCTGTAAATAATTTAAGTCTAATAAATCCATTTAATATTAAATAAAGTAAGTATCAAGCAGCAGTTGTAAGTATTAGTCCAGCAGCTTACAGCCGTATGCATAACAAAAACTTGAAACGAGTTTGGCATTAATCAAGGAATTAAGCAGGGTCGCAGAGTGTTTTGCCGCACAGGCCGGCTATTAAAAATCATTGTAAGTTGTTGTTGTGACCCATAACTATATTTTGTGACTATTTTCGATGTCCAATTGTGTGGCGAGCCTTGCATAGATACAGCTTAGTTTTGTCACTTATGGTAACCTCATGCTAAGTTTTTGTTATGCATAAGGCATAAGGCCGATAGTTTTTACACCCTTCACCACAAAAAGTGGAAGAAGAGTCTATCTAATTTTGTCATTCCGTTCGTTATTTCTACAATATCCATTTCCGACCCTATAAAGTATACAGTATTGGGCAAAACCTAAGAAACGTTGTCCAATATTAGCTTCTGAGTCAAATTATGTTTAAACGAACATATTTCAATTCAATGTTTTAATGCAGTTTTATTAGTTTCTGTGTCATACAATATTACAAAAAAAATTTGTAATTATCTCTTACCTAACGGTTCTTTTAGTACAACAACAAAAATTACTCAAAAATTCATTGGGCAAAACCTAAGAAACTTTTAATATTTTGTATAATAACCCTTATTTTTTATTACTGCGGCGCACCGACGCGGCATAGATTTGATTAAATTATCAATTATTTTTGGATCTATGCGTATCCATTCATCTTCCAGACACGAAAATAAATCGTCCCTGTTGGAGAATCGTTTCGATCCAACATTCCTCTTCAATATGGAAAATAAATTTTCGATTGGGTTCAAATCGGGCGATTGGGCCGGCCAATCAAGCAATTGAATCCCTTTCGATTGTATCCAGTCCTTTACCAACTTCGATGAGTGTTTCGGATCGTTATCATGTTGAAACACCCATCGAAGTGGCATATTCCACTCGGCATATGGCAACATCTTATTTTCTTAAATGTCCCTATACACAAATCTGTCCATTTTGGTAGAAATTCTGTGGAACGGCCCTAGACCATGACCTGAAAAACACGTCCACACCATCACATTGCCACCCCCATGCTTGACAGTTTTTTTACAATATCGGGGTTTAAGCCTTTCACCAGTATTGCGTCTCACACGACATATGCCATCCGAGTTGAACAAATTAAATTTGCTTTCGTCGCTAAAGAGCACACTTTTCCACTTTTTAACTGGCCAATCAAGATATTTTTTTGCAAATTCGAGCCTAAAAAATCAGGCATTAATGGTTGACTTGTAAGCTTAAAAATACTTACCGGTTTTTTGCGTGACGTTTTGTAAGAAGAGGTTTTTTGGAAGCTTCATAACTTTTCAATCCAACCTCTCTCGCCCGTCTGCGGACTGTGCTGGCATCAACACTTAAGCCTAATTCTGACACAATTTTTTTTGACGAGATGAAGGGGTTTTTTTTTATTATTTTCTTGATATTTCTATCATCACGAACTGATGTTTTACGAGGTCTTCCTCCAGGATTAATATTGGGTACAGTTCCTTTATCTTTATAAAGGTTTATCCATTTGGAAACCATTGATTTGCTTAGTTTTAACAAATTTGCAATTTCAGCCTGTGATTTGCCTCCATTATAATGCGTTATAGCATTCAATTTAAATGCTTCACAATATTTTTTACGTTGCATTTTATTTTAATTTTAAATGCGAAATTTATTCGTTACACGCTTTTAAATGCATACTAGATCACTTTTTCATAAGAAATCATCGAAAAAAATAAGAAGTTACCGTTATCTTAAAAAAAAACAAATTTATTGTACAAAAGCAAAAAGTTTCTTAGGTTTTGCCCAATGAATTTTTGAGTAATTTTTGTTGTTGTAATATTGTAATATTGTATGACACAGAAACTAATAAAACTGCATTAAAACATAATTTGACTCAGAAGCTATTATTGGACAACGTTTCTTAGGTTTTGCCCAATACTGTATATATTCTGACTTCTTAAGCATAGCAAAGTCGATTGAGCGATGTCCATCTGTCTATCCGTGTTAGTGTTGAAATCAAGTTGGCCAAGGCATTATTTTAGCTAGAGAAAATTTCAATACGCCAATCGATCAGACATAGTGTCAAAAGAGGTGCTATTGGAAATCATCAAGATCGGTCCATGTCCTTCGAGGCAGCGGGCAAAACACCACGCCTCCCTCTAATTTTTTCATATCATTTAAAACAATTAAGTAGCTCCAATTAAAAAAACAAATAAATGGGGCGATAGAGAATTAAAAAATAAGAAAAAAACTTCAAGTGAAAAAAATTGGCGTTCACCCATAATTTCCGGCTCTATAATATTTCAAATTTTTTGAAATATAAATATGGGTATCATTTAAAAGCTTTTGAAGAGATCTTTCTGGAAATATTAAAATTTTTTAAAAATGCTTAACCCATTAGGATCCGATGACATTTTTACATATGTAAAATTATAGTTCAATTTTTTTTTATTTTTTAATTCTCTGTCAACAGAGATGGTGAGAGACATAAGCTTCGGCGTAGCCGAATATAGCGCTCTTACTTGTTTTTGGTTTAAAAACGTCCACATTAATTTAAATTTTGTGAACAGTTTCACAGTTTTAAAAAATAAGTTGTAGAAAGTATTTATTATTTTTATTAAAGAGTTTATTTTACAAATTTGTGCGTTAATTTCTTTCTTCTTAATATTTAGTTTGATTTTCTGACACAACTAGTACCTAGCAAAATACTTCTCGTTCATAGTTTTAAAGTTATATTTTCAAGTTTACTGTAGTTAAGCTACAGAAATTTCTTACCTTAGTTAGCGAAACGAAGCCTAGGAGTTTAATTAAAAGTTGGCTTAAAGCCTGACGGCCCATGAAATTTACAATGAATTAATTTCTAAAAATTCTAAACTTATAAATGAGTAATACTTATGAACACTTATTGTTCATTATCATTGAAAATGTTAACAACCTTTTTTTTCTGATTAATTAACACTTTAATGCCAAACCGGTCTTGAGTTGAAATACTATTTGCTTTTCATAGAATTAGAAATATATTTTGTTGTTGTTAATTTAAGTAAACTTTCGTTTGTTAAGGTTTTCTAGCTTGATATTTACTTTTTTTTTTTTACTAAATAACTAACGTTTTAAGACGACTGTTGTCGGCTGCTTTATAGTCGTATTAGCCAGTTTGTACTTTCGTTAATACATATATATAAGATTTAAACAGTTTAAATTTAAAATATTTTTTTAACAAATATTTTTTTTTTTTTTTTGTTTAATTTAAATATTGATTCTAAATGAGCTGTTAATTTTAAAAGTGCTATAAGTATCTTTGCATTTAAGCTGATACACATATTTAAAGTATTGCGTTTCAGAGATTTTAAAAGTATTGAGGCTAAATATCAAAAAGCTAACTTGAACTTCTATCTCAGGATGCTTCTTTCCCAATTAAAAACTTCGGTCGACATAAAGTCGTTGCAGCTCTTAGCATTATAATTTTTTTTTTTTTTTTTTTTTTTTTTTTTTTTTTTGAAAAAGTGACTTATCTCATTTTCAAAATAAACGGCTTAGAACTAGATGGGCTGCTTACTTCAGAATGTTAATGACCAGTTTTTTTATGTTTATCTCGTATTTACACATAAATATTTATTTTATATCAATTAAGTTTTCTGGTTGACAATAATACGTCAGGTTTTTTTGTTTTTGTTTTTTTTTTTTTTTTTTGGGGAAAAAAACATAACCGCTCCAATTTAGTAGAACTTTGCGGTTTTTTGTGTTGATTTGAAGAAAACAATAAAAAATTTGATTTTACATTACGTTTAGTTTTTACACAATCTCACTTTAAGCAGAATGAAAATTCCTAGCTAAGCATATGAATCACAAAGAAACTTTTCTAACTTAGTTATTTCTCGGAGCTTTTACGCTTATAAAGAGCCATCAGAAAATCTTCAGAAATGAAGCATGAATAAAAAAATGAAAATAAATAAATAAAAGTAAGAGTGTTATATTCGGCTATGCCGAATCCTTTATACCCTTCACCATCTGTGTAAATCTAGTTTAGTAAAGTAACTCCAATCAAAAAAGCAAATATTGGAGTGACAGAGAATTATAAAATAATTTTACATAAAAATGACATCGGCTGTTAATGGGTTACCATTTCAAAAAAAAAAAAAAAATAAGTCTTTCTTTAAAGATCTGTTCAAAAGCTTTAAAATGCTACCCATGTTGATATTTAAAAAAAATTTAAAATTTCAGAGCCCCGTAACTTGGAATATATGGGCGAGCGCAAATTTTTTTTAATGATTTTTTTTTTATATATTTCTTCCTGTCGCCCAATAAAAATTTTTTTGATTGGAGTTATTTCATTGTTTCAACTGATAGGAAAAAATTAGAGGTAGGCGTAGGCGTGTTTTGCTGCCTCGAAGGACATGGACTTCCAATAGCACCTATCTTTTGAACTGTTTTAGACAAAGGCTTGCAAATTGGATATAATGTTGATTGCTATGGCCTTTATTGTAACAAGTATTAATATTAAAAATTATAAATTAAAGGGAGCGCCAATAGTTCATTTAATTTGATATATATGGCCATACTTTTGAACAGTTGTAGACAGACGATTGAAATTTACAAAGAACCTGTATTACTTACTCCGCTATAACAACAAGTAAAAAATTTAGATTTATCGATAAAAGGGTGTTCCCAAAATTAATCTTATTTAACCTATATTTCCGTATTTTTTGAACCGTCTTATAAAAACACCTGAAAATTATACAGAACGTCCACTACTTTGTGTGGTATAATAAAAGTATAAAAATTTTAAATTATAAATTAAAGGGTTTTACAATAGTTGATATAGTCTGATGTATATGGGCATACTGTTGAAACGTTATAGAAGGACGGTTGAAAATTACACAGAACCTGATTGCTAAATCTACTACAACAGCAAGTATATAATTTGAGTTTGGTAATTAAAGGTTGGCCCTATAGTTGCTGTAATTTGATGTATATTGCCAAACTATTGAACAGTTAAACAACTATAAAGTTTGAAGATATAAGGATGTCGCAATAGTTAATGCAATCTAATGTATGTGGCCATAGTCTTGAACCATTATAGGCAGACAGATAAAATCTGTTTTGAAGTCGGATTCTTTTTGCAAGATTATGAGGAAAGAAAAAACAACACAATATTAAAACCATATGTTTTTGCATATTTTTTGTATAAGAGTGTGGCACCTACGACGCCATTTTGAAACGATTTTAAAAGTAGGATAGAATTCTGTCAGATTTTTGTGTGATTAAATCGTAGGATTGTGTATGATAGTGAATCCTTGCTTTAACACGGACAGACGGACGGACGGACGTTGCTCAGTCGACTTCGCTATGCATAAGAAGTCAGAATATATATACTTTATGGGGTCGGAAATGGATATTGTAGAAATTACTCACAGAATGACAAATTACGTCCAGATTTAAACTATGCAATTTTTTGAGTCATTTTTTCGGTAGTCATTTAGTCACCTGTTTTTAAAACACGTGATTTTTGTATAGAGCAAATTTTGCGTGACTTAATCACTTTAACAAAAAGTAAATTGCAGAATAGGCGTGAATCGTTCTACAGATTTTTGTTAAAGTTTGCTTTTCATTTTTCTTTGCAGCCCGTTTTGGATGACGAAACTGAAATGACATCCTTAACCAATGGTCACTTAGCTAATGGAAATGGCCATTACCAAAATGGCTATGCCAACGGTCACATACTCAAGGAGGGTGTCATTTCAACCAATGAAGCTATTTTAAATTCAGATACCAGCAGCTCTAGTCTTCACCAGAGAAAAGTCAAATAATAATCAAATGTGTAGTTTTTTTTTTTTTTAGAATTTAAAATAATTTTATACATATACATGTACACATTTAATTTTAAGTAAAAAAATTATATAAGAACCACAAACTAAATGAAAAGGATGCATATAAAGGAAGAATTAATTTATAGAAAAACAAAAATTTAAATTAAATATAAAATTTGCAATAACAACAATCAATTATTCAAATTGATATTATTTAATTATTATATTTTTTATATTGTTATAATTGCTTTAATATAAGTTTCTCTGTACACTCTTATCATCATTGTAATTGACAAAATTTATTATTAGAAAAAAAAAAAAAAACACGGATTTTGTTTTTGGTTAAAAGTCATAATTGGTTCACACCTTGCAACAATCACATAGTTTTATAAATAATTTATTGTTGTAAAATCAACTATAGATTAAACTTAAATACATACATATACAAACATACATCTTACACAAATACAACTAATATGTATTTTATTTAAAACAATATATTTTTATTTTTAAATTAATTATAGTTTTGGTCGATAAGTACAACAAACGCTTTCAACTCACTCTCTCTCTCTTTTTCGAACTCTGTGAACTCCTTTGTAAGAAAGTTCTATTTTTTCTTTTTTTGGAGGTTTAAATTAGTTTTTAAGGTTCTACGATTCGTGCATTTAAAGATTAGTTTTTCTTTTATTATTGTGGCGTAAAATAAAAATTATTCTTTGTTTTGGTATAAATATTTAAATTTTAAGTGTTTTTCATTTAAATTCAAATGTTATTCAAATCTTTATTTCTTTAAAATGTCAACATGGTCCTTCGGATTGGCGGAAATGAGCAAGACTTCCTTTAAACAAACTTATACGCAAGAAATTTTTCGTTTGGAATTCTATGCCATGACAGTTTTTCCTTTTCTTTAAAGAGCTATTGCCTTGTTACGCTTATGGTCTTTTAGCAAAATAATTAAGCTTAAGTCATATAAAAGCCGGTTTATTTAAAGCGAATTAAATTCGTTATATAAACATTTGTTTCTTTCAGTCTATCACAAACTTTGGAATAAAAAAATTTAAAAACACATTTAACATACATATACGAGGGCTGCTCTATATATTTCTGGCCTAATAGTGAAAATGCGATTATTTATAATCAAAAATGGTTTTATTGTTTTTCAAAGTATTCTCCAGCATGATTTATACACATTTGCATGCGCTCAAACCAGTTGTCGAAGCATTTTTTCCACTCCGATTGAGACACCTCTAAAACATGGTTTTTGAACACTTCGACAGCTTCTTCTGGCGACGAAAATCGTTGACCACGCATTTTTTTTCTTGATGTGCGGAAACAAGAAGAAGTCATTAGGTGCCAAGTCAGGGCTGTACGGCGGATGACCCATTAATTCGACGTTTTGGCCGGTCAAAAACGCTCTGGATTGAGCCGATGTGTGAGAGCTCGCATTGTCATGGTGAACAATGATTCGTCTTCTCTTGTTGGTTTTTCGAATTTCTCCGATGACTTCAGGCAAACAAATTGTAGTGTACCACTCAGAAGTGACCGTCCTACGTTGCTCAAGCGGAACAGTCGCCACATGACCAGTTTTGCGGAAGAAACAGGCGACCATTTGCTTCGAAGTGCTTCTTCCACGAACAACTTTCGTTGGATTTTGCTCGTCTTTGAAAACCCACACGGTCGATTGTTGTTTCGTTTCGGGCTCATACGCATAGATCTATGATTCGTCACCTGTGACGATCTTATAAACGTCTTTTGAAGCACCGCAATCGTATTTTTGCAATATTTCTTTGCACCAATCGACACGAGCCTTTTTTTGAGCGACTTTCAAATTGTGCGGGATCCAACGAGAACAAACCTTTTTTACGGCCAGGTGTTCATGCAGTATCGAATGTATGCTGGTGGAAGAAATGTTCAAGGATGTCTCTATCTCTCGGTATGTCGCATGTCGATCTTGCATTATGAGTTCACGCACGGCATCAATGTTCTCTGGCACAACAGCCGTTTTTGGAAGACCTTCACGGAATTCGTCTTTGAGCGAGCTTCGGCCACGATTAAATTCATTATACCAATTTTTTACAGTGCTATAGGATGGTGCTTCATCGCCATACAAAGATTTAAGTTCATCAATGCACTCTTATCGTGATAATCCACGTCGAAAGTTGTGAAAAATGATGGCACGAAAATGTTCACGAGTTAATTCCATTTTTTTCTATATTAATTTTTTCAAGTCACTGTAAACAACACAAATAATGGTCGTACGTCAAAACGTTTTGAGTACGATTATGCTTAAAAATGACAAACTTTCCAATGGAAATGTCAGATTGCACTTGGCAGCACTCAGTGTTGCCAGGCCAGAAATATATATAGCAGCCCTCGTATTAGGTGTGTTCGCGAGCTTTTCTGTTAAATATTGTTCAGAGTTAGCAAGGCTTATCTTATTTGTTGTTTCAAACATGAAATATGAGTAAACATTTTCAATGAATATTAACAGATAAAATATCATTTTTTGGAACAAGGCCCATATTTTGCTCAGTGGCTATGTCAAAAAAAAAAATTATATTATTAAAAAGAGCACTATCTAAAAAAAAGTGTTCAAGCCAGCATCAATGCATCCACACAAATGAACTATTTGGTTCAGTTTATGGCATGGCGGTATTACCGGACTTTATTTTTTCGAAATTATAAAAAAGACATCATCACCGTTAATGACTCTTAATTTAGAGCCATATTTTCAATCTTCCTGTGGCCAGAGCTCGACAATATCGTTTTAGCTGAGCAAATTTTCTTATACAAGCAATAAAATTTATGAAGGAATAATGACCAAGTGACCATTATGGGTCTAAATAACAAGTGCTTAAAGCACTATCCACGATGACAGGTCAGCTATTTTATGATATGATTTTTAAACTCTTAATGTTATGAAATTAACTTCAAATTAAAGTCACTACCGCCGCTGTTCACTATTTTAATTTCTTCCTGTTGATGAATATTATTTCTTAGTTTGCCTTAAGTTCGCTATTAATTGGAATTAATTGTAAATGTAACAGTAAAATTTGGACGCCAGCAGAATAAAATGCACTTTTTATTTCGATACAACCTTCGCTATTAATAAGGAACTTAATCAGACAGCAACATAATACTTCAACTTTTTCCCTATTTTTTTTTTTTTTTTGTAAATTAAGTGAAATATATTTTATTTAAGAAAATTTTATTGAATAATTTTAAAAACAGAACAATTATATTACATTTAACACACAGCGACTAACCAGCAAAGTCTTCTACAAACCTGTTTCCATACTTTTTTATTTTCTGGCCGCTACGCCAGTTGCAAGTGCCTTGAACATAACCCTATATATTTAGAGCATTAAGTTAATAGAAATAAAGTGCACGAATTTATATTTTTATTTTTTTTTTCTCTACCTTATTTTGCGTTTTTATTTTTAAGCTTAGTTTTTGAACAAAAAAAGAAAACAAATTTTTCTTATTTATTTGGTTTGGTTTTTTTTATTGTATTTATGGGTTTGCAGGGATGGGTACAAACTTGTAAAAATATTAAAATAAAAAAACTGAATTGGGCTGCAATTTTTTGCATCTCTCTTATTTTGCTTTATTAATTTACAGTTTGTTTTAATAATAAAAATAAAAAAATTAGATTTTTTAAAAAAGATAGTAGAATTTTAATAATTAGAAAAAATTTTTTTTTTTCAAAGTTTAGGAAGAAACTTAAAAATTATTAATAATAATTTGTTAACAGTTAAAATGTTTTAAATTTCATTTGTAATCAAAATAATAACTTAAACTTAAACACAAATCTATGCATTTTCCTTAAAGAATCAAATAATCTAAAATTTACTTTAAAGAATAGAAACTGTTTTTTTTTATTTTGTAAATGTATATAAAAAAAATCATTTAAACTATTTTAAACGCAAAAGTAACTAAAAACCACCTTTATACTACAAAATATATAAACAAAACAATCTGTTAATTTAAATGTGTTTATTTTTTCAATTAAAGTTATTTTTCGAATAATTTTGAAATATAATAAATATTGTTTTTTATTTAATTTAGGATCAAATAAAAATACATTTTTATAAAAAAATTTTTAACAAAGTAAAGGGTAAAAGGGTAAAGAACAGTTCTTTAATAATTGGTACGCACTGTGCCTGCGATTGCTTTGCCCTAAATGTAAATAAGCCTTAAATTCATTTTGGAACAGTAAAAGAAGGTGATTGCCTGAAAGAACATGGGCCGATCTAGCTGATTTGCATTAGTAAAATTTTTAAAACTGTCTGATCGATTGGCGTATTGAAAGAACTTTACTCTAGGTAAAAGTAAGTATTTGATTTATTACCAAAATTTGGACAATTATGTAATAACTAATTTAAAGGGTAAAAATAAAGTAACTGTTACAGTTCAGAAGTTCCAACAATAAAAGTTGCCATAAAAAATTGTACCAATTTATTTTTTGTTGTTGAGTCAAGCATAGGCTAGGCATAACCTTTACGTGGTTGCTTTATGCCAAATCTAATTATTTCAATTTCTTTTTTTTTTTTTTTGTAAGTACTTATTTCAAAATACTTTTGAAATGTATTTGAAACTTTTTTCTGTACAATGGGTTTAAGAGTTTCGCTTTCGCGAATTATTTTCCACGTGAACTTTTTTCACATTTCACTGAAATCCAAATTCCCCTTATTTGTTTTCTTTTTGCGTAAAATGTGGAATTTTTACATTGTTTTGTTCACTTTGATTAGGATAGTAGAATTCATAAATATGTACATAAGTAAGTATTTTCATCTAATAAGAAGTTTTAGGTTACTAAAAAGTGATTTTAGGGTAAAATAGGTAAATAAATTTCAAAGTAACATTCTTCTTAACAAGATGCAAGGTGACAGGTCAATTGCCTCGATATATGCAATATTATACATAAAAGCTTAAGAGGTCCGTAACGCCGATTCTAAAGGTGAGCTTAAAATTTTTCACTTGACATTTTTTGCTTAAAATTACATTTAATACCCCGTAAACAATTTTTTTTTTGGACTTTTGCAAATGCAATGATAACACTATTCAAATTTTGGAAAAAATTGTTCCCATGAAATTACTGATACCAATTTTCAGTTCGGGTGGAATAAAAATTACACGTGAACAAAAATTTCACTTTTTATTCACGATAGGGATGATTGAAAAATAATTTTCAAAACTTGTGCCCGCAGAACTCAGTTATATCTGCACCGATTTTAAAAACATTTTCTTCATTTGGAAGGTTATGCCAACAGATTGGTCCTGTTTTAGAAACAATTCATAATTGAAAAAAATAAAGGGTGGCTCCAAACAACATACAGTCAAAGACTACAGTCTTCATACATACCTAAAATTTTATATATTCGCCAAACAAAAAGTGCAAAAAAATAATTTTGTTTACCAGAAATTTTCAATACCATTTTAATTATGAAACAAAAATAAACATTTTCATTCAACTCAAAAAATAACGATAAATCCAGAAAAAACTAATTATAAAGATGGACAAAAGTGTTCACACATAACAGAAAAACGTTTTTGACTTCCAAAAAGTAGTTAGTTTTAGATTTTTTAAAGCGTTGTTGGCCCACCGTTAGCATCAATCACTGTCTGCAGACGTCTCGGCATTGAAGCGACAAGATTTTCGGTCATGTCAGGAGTGATTTTCAACGTTTATCTGTTGGTAACACTAACATAACCGATTTTCCGCTTTAAAATATCCCAAACGTGCTCAATCGGGATCAGGTCCGGTGATTGTGGAGGCGATTTCAACTGCCTTGGTGCATAATAAATCAGCCAATCTCTCACAACGTTCGCTGTATGTTTAGGATCATTGTCTTGTTGGAAGATCCAACCCTGGCCAAGACCCAACATATCAACTGATGGCTGCAAATTGCATTCTAAAAGCTGTTTTTAATAGTATCGGTCCATAATACCATCAATAAACACCAACCGACGCACTCCAAATGCAACAATGGCGCCCCAAACCATTATGTTGCCACCATTATGTTTCACTGTGGGCACAATATTCTTTCGCTCAAGTGCTGTATTTTTTTTACGCCAAAACTTTTCCACGCCCGTCATTTCGAAACAAGTAAATCGTACTTTCATCCGTAAACAAACCCTTTTTCCAAAAATCTGCGCCTTTGTTAATGTGAGTTTTTGCAAATTCAAGGCGAAGTCTTCGATTCTTTTCAGATATCAAAGGCTTTCTGCGGGGAACTCTGCTTGCATACCCTTTAACTCGTAACGTTCTTTGAACCGTTTTTGGATGAACTTTCTTATCCGTAATATTTTCGATCTTTTCTGCTAGTTTAGGCCCTGATATTCTCGGATTTGTTGCCACTTCTCTTAAAATAAAACTGACATCTCGCCTAGAGAGCTTCTTCGGTCGTCCAGATCTTGGCTTAATCTCTACGGAACCATTTTTTTCGTACTTTTTGATTATGTATTGGACAGTGACAAAAGGTATTTTAAAATTTTTGCTAATTTCGCTGCCAATTTCTTTACGCTTACTCATCTTGACAATTGAAAACTATTTTAATACAAAAATACCAAAAAAAGATAGTTCAACAGATACGGGGCCCACTACGATTTTAAGAAACTAACCGTATTTGAATAATTACAGGTTGCAAATTATGATTAAAACAGAAGAGACTACATTGTATGAAAACTTGTGTCCATCTTTATAATTTGTTTTTTCTGTATTTATCGTTGTTTTCTGAGTTGAATGAAAATGTTTGTTCTTGTTTTATAATTAAAATGGAATTAAATATGTCTTGTACACAAATTTTTTTTGCACTTTTTGTTTGGCGAATATATGAAATTTTGGGTATGCATGAAGACTTTAGTCCTTGACTGTACATGTTACTTAAGTGTATTATAAACCGTAAAGGGCACCAATTTTAAATTTAAAAAATCTGCGTATCACTAGCTTTCAGTACTAAAAAAGTAATAAAAATAAAAGGGTGTCCCCGTAGGTGACGTAAATTGACTTATATAGTCCTACCTTTTTAACTGTTATAGATAAACGCTTAAAAATTGGTCAGAATATCGATGAATAACAAGTATAAATATTCAAAATGATAAATTAAAGGTTGCCCCAATAGTTCGTAAATTTGATGTATATGGCAATACTTTACAAATTTTGTAGACAGGCAGGTGAAATTTACTAGGAACCTGTGATGCTAAGTCCGCTTTAAGAACAAGTATTCAATTTGAATTTAGAAATTAAAGGGTGTTCCCATAATTGATGTAATTTAACCTATATGGCCCTATCTCTTGAGCAGTTATTTATAAACACTTGCAAATTAGACAGAATGTCGACTACTTTGTCTGGTATAATAAGAAATATAAATATTTTAAAATATAAATTAAAGTAATGTAATGATGTAATTATTTTATGTATATGGCCAAAACTGAGATCTGTTTTAAAGTCGGTTTTTTTTTGTCAGAATTATTCTTTATCTAAAACATTATATAGTATAAAATTTTTTATTGGAAAGTTTAAATAACACCAACGATATAAATGAAAGAACTTATTCTCGCGTTTACATTTATAATTTTTATACCCTTCACCACAAAAAGTGGAAGTTGTTGATTCCATTTCCGACCCCATAAAGTATGTATATATATATTCCGACTTCTTATGCATAGCAAAGTCGATTGAGCGATGTCCGTCTGTGCGTCCGTGTTAGTGTTGAAATTTACAAAAAAAATAAATATGTCAATCGATCAGATATAGTGCCGAAAGAGGTGCTATTTGAAGTCAGCATGATCAGTCCATTTCCTTCGAAGCAGCAGGCAAAACACCAGGTCTATCTCTAATTTTTTTTATGTCATTTGGAACAATAACTCCAATCAAAAAATAAATTTATGGGCGATAGAGATTTAAAAATAAGAAAAAAACACCAAGTGAAAAAATAGGCGTTCGCCCACATTTCCCAGTTACGGGCTCTGAAATTTTCAAAATTTTTTTTAAATATCAATATGGGTATCATTTTAAAGCTTTTGAAGAGATCTTTAAAGACATACTGAAATTTTTTTAAAATGCTTAACCCATTAAGAGCCGATGTCATTTTTATGTAAAATTATATATATGAAGTACCAAAATTTTTTTTATTTTTTAATTCTCTGTCACCCCAAAAATTGCCTTTTTGATTGGAGTTACTTTACTAAGCTAAATTTACATAGATGGTGCAGGGTATATAAGATCCGGTTTTAATAAATAGCGGTTGAATATAATTTGATAGTTTGAAGAATTTTGATAATAATTTCGCCTAAGTATATTATCGCAGCGCACCAACAAATGAAAGAACTTGTATTGACAGTCTTAAGATAAAGACAGACCATCACTGTTATTAGCAAATATTTAGCTGAAGTAAAGTATGTAATTGTTCTATTCATCAATTGTATCGCTTATCATGTATTGAAATTCATCATTTGTTTACTTCATTGTAAACACTCGGTATCTATTATATTGTTACGAGTCAAAAAGAAAACAAAAGTGAAAATATAAAAGAACAAAAGAATCTATGTTAAGATATATTAATAAATATTTTTTTTTTCTGATAAGAACATTAATTTTATTTCCTGCCATTCTTCTCCTAAAAGAAAGTATTTGCAAAGTTGATATTTTAGCCCAAAATAAATACAAAGTTTTTTAAGTGAATAAATAATAGAATGTTGTCAGGTCTGCTCTAAACTCGCTGTGATTTTTGTTGTTTTAAAAACCTAAATTTGTTTGATATCATGAGCAAAAAGCTGATTTGTTTTATTTACAATTATAAATTTAATATTTTTGTCTATTATCAAAGAAATAACTAAAAAATTTAACTTAAAACTTTCTAACGAGACTGAATTTAAATATTATTTGAATTCTCGTTACTTGTGCCTGATTTCTTCTTAATATACTTATTTTACAAAACAATGTTTTCAAAAATAAAGAAATGATCTGTAATCGGCAGTAGGTTAATTAAGCGGCTTAAAATAATGTAATTTAAATAATTCACAGTGAACTAACAATTCATATGCTGCGTTATAGTCTCAGAATATTACAATTCAAGAAATTAGGCCATATATTTGCAAATCATGTTACTTTTGGGTTACCCTTTTATTTTAGTTTTTGTACTTGTCCTTATAGCAGACATAAAACCACATAATATGTGCAATTTTCAAGCGTAGCTTTAAAATATACGGTCGTATTGAGACTATATACGCCTGTTAATGCTACACCCAAAATTAGCATAAATTTAAAATATTATTGTTATTAATTTTGATCTGGCAATGCCCTATAAAAATTTATGATTGTGAAAATTCTTGTAAAACTGAACGAAACTTGTGACCACGTCAGTTTTTGGTGTAAAGAACACCGCCATTTTAAACGATGCTTAATTACAGAAGATCGGCTCAACTGATGTGGTCCAGTTTTTAAAAAGTGTCCAGTTTAGACTCAATTTTACCAGGTGGTTCTCATACCAAAAACTTTGTATTATTTTATTAACATAAAAACTATATATATAATACTTATTAATACTTATATTTCTTTATAATTTAGGAATTTTAATATTAAATACACATTGTTTAATAGATTTAATTTTTACAAGACGTGTGTATTTTTATTTAAAGTCCTCAAGACCACCGGTCATAGCGGCTAGCCTTGCCCTGTTTTCAACAACGGCCTTTTAGTAACACATTTTAATTTTTAACCGACTTTAAAAAAAGAAGGAGGTTACCAATTCGACTGAATGTTGCTATTTTATGTTTGTGCCCGCAGAACTCAGGCATTTCTGAACCGATTTTTACATTTTTTGTAATTTGAAAACAGTACATAATCTTAAAAATTAAAGGGTGTCCCCTTACAAAATACACATTTTTTACGTGTATTATGAACTGTAAAGGGCGTTTCTGTAAAATTTAAGATGACTGCGTCTTACTATAGCCCCAATAACAAAAAGTTATACAAAAATAAATCTAAAAATTAAAGGGTGCCTCCATAATTGTTGTAAATTTACTTATCTGTTGAACAGTAATAGACAAATGCTTGCAAATTGGACATAATATTGATTGCTATGGCCGTTGTTGTATTAATATTAAAAATCATTAATTAAAGGGTGCGCCAATAGTTCATTTAATTTGATGTATATGGCCATACTTTTTAACAGCTGTAGACAGACGCTTAAACTTTACAACGAATTAGTATTGCTTAGTCCGCTATAACAACAAGTATAAAATTTGGATTTGGAAATTATAGGGTGTCCCAGTAGTTGATGTAATTTAGATTATGTGGCCGAACTTTTGAACCGTTATAAACAGATAGCTGAAACTTAAAAGGAACCTGTATTTCTAAGGCCGCTATATAAACGAGTTTATAATTTGAACTTAGAAATTAAAGGGTGTCCTATAATTAATGTAGATTTACTTATATGGGCCTATCTTTTAAACAGTTATGGACAAATGCTTGCAAAATGTAAAGATTGTCGATTGCTATGGCCGTTATAGTCACAAGTATTAATATTAAAAATTATCAATTAAAGGGTGCGCCAATAGTTCATTTAATTTGCTGTACATGGCTATCATTTTAAAAAGTTGTAGACAGATGATTGAAATTTACAAAAAACTTTCATTACTAACTACGCTATAACCATAAGTATAAAATTTTGATTTGGAAGTAAACGGGTGTCCTAATAGTTGATGTAATTTGGTAAATGTAGCCGAACTTTTCAACCGTTATACACCAACAGCTGAAATTTACAAGGGACGACCTGTTTTGCTAAGTCCGCTAAAACAAGAAGCTTATAATTTAAATTTAGAAAATAAAGGGTGTTCCCAAAATTAATGTAATTTGTTCTATATGGCCGTATTTTTTTAACCGTTATATAAAAACACCGGAATTTTAGACAGAATGTCCACTACTTTGTTTGGTATAATAAAAGTATAAAAATTTTTAATTATAAATTAAAGGGTTTTACAATAGTTGATATAGTTTGATGTATAAAGGCAAACTGTTGAACCGTCTTGGACAGACGGTTGAAATTTATACAGAACCTTATTGCTAAATCTACTACAACAGCAAGTATATAATTTTAGTTTGGTAATCAAAGGGTGCCCCTATAGTTGTTGTAATTTAATGTATTTTGAAAAACTATTGTACAGTTGAACCAATATAAAGTTTGGAGATATACAAGTTTCCCAATAGTTAAAGTGTTATAATTTAGGTAGTATAAGTCCATGTGGAGCCAAAAAAATACGGTTATTTTTTAAAATAATTGTAGTATTTTATTATTTTACTTTAAAATAATAAATATTTCCTGAGAATATCATGAATCAGGAATCAAGCACGAATAAAGTAAATTAATTAAATTTTAAAAGATTCCGAATAATAAGTTTTCATTTTGATGTAGTATTTTATAATAAAATTTAAAAGGTGTATACTGTAAAACAACATCAATCGAATTCATTAAAATTGGCGAATATTTTAAAATTGATTCGATATATGAAAAAATGGACTTATACCACTTTCAAAAAAACAAGCTCATTTTTAAATAATTTTTGAGAATGTGTTTGAATTTGGGTGGAATCCACTGATGAGCTATATGAGCAGTAGCGAAATGGCCATATAGATATGCTTTACCCTGACAATGTTCTTAATTAAAGGCAAAGATGCCAAAAAGTACGGAAACACTAAAAGGCAAACTTTCTATCCCAAAACAAGATGTTAAATAAAATATACATGAAGTTCATGTTAAAAATGTTTTTATATTTATTTTATTAATTTGATTGAATAAAACTTTTAAATAACACTTTTGATTGACAGCTAGCGGTTTTTACAAAAGAAAAACAAAAAAAAAAAAAAAGAAGATACTTATTCCTTCAAAAGCCTTGTTTTTATTCAAACTTTTAGTGCGGAAACGGTTTTCGGTAGCATTGGGATTTTTTCTATTAACGCCCTGTATAAAAAATTTGGAAAATGATTTTTAAATTTGGTTTTCCTTAATTGACATCAGTTATTATAGATTGCTTTTTCTGGTATCTATAAAATCTGTGACCATGAAATAAATTATGTTCAGTTTGGTTGATGTTAACTGTTTAACAAAATTGATTTTTTGTTTTAAATTCTTTCCTGTAATTTTCAACTTTCATTTTTTATACAATTTATTGAAGGCCTTGAAGTCTCTTTTTTTTAATAACAAAAATAAGATAAATGACTAACTGAAACATAATCAAAAGACCAATAAACTGTAGCATTTTCATGTGCAATTATTTTAATGGTGTAATAAAACCAAAACAGAACTTTGGGATTTAGTAGTTATTGTTCGACATCATTAACATTTATTTCTTTTTTGTTATTTTAAAAACAAAACGAATGCAACTGCTTGCAGTGGCCACCAGTTTCAGTTTCAATACAATAAAAACAAAATCACATAAAAATAAAAATTGAAAGTCAGAAATATTCCTTTCACAAACATCCTTAGTCGTCTTCTTATTTAATTCTTTTTATCCAGAATTTTAATTATGGCAATTAACTGAAAGTTCAACGAACCATTTTAGCCTTGTTAATGAACGAATAGTTTTATGTGAATGCAACTTGCGTTGATTGCAATCGAAGAGAAATAAAACAGGTCCTTTATTTGTATGACATCGACGATTAGGATAGGAATTTTTTTTACAAACACAAAGAAAAAATATGCTATAAATGATTATATTTTTATTAAAGTCGTCGAAACTTTCCGTTAAGGAAGTAATCAGTTGAAATATGTTAAAGAAATCATTATATAAAAAACAATACTCCTGATCAATTCATGTATGATTCAGACAATTTTTAGACATTGATTAACTGCTGTATGACCTTCAGTGTTGCCAAATTGATTTCTGTTTCTTGGAAGTAAAGTGCCATTATTAGCTTTAATTTTGGTTTCAGCAAGAAAAATTGACTAGTATTTTGTTAAAAAAAAATTGTAAATTGAATATTGTTTGTTTGAAATTATTAAAAGGATTGCATTAAGTTGTCGGTTGAATGACCGCTATTGGCATTTACCTCTTTAATGTTGACTTTGTTGTTTTTTAGTTATTGCAAAATTTCAAAATGCCCGTAAGAATGAATTATGGCGCCGTCGTGTTTATCGATTTGAGCGACTAATTAGAATCGCTAAAATTACCAATTATTCTTGATTTTTGCTGGAGGTAAAAATACTTGAGATTAAGCTGAGCAACTTACAAGAACAAAGAATTGTTTGTTTATAATAATGAAATTTTAAAAAAATACGAGGGTAGATCAATGTGTTTTATAAAATCATATAAGAAGCACTTAGAGTTTTAACATGTGACTGAATTGGTGAATGTCCGATAGCGTAGAAATAGTCAACTGGAACTGAATGTTTAGCTCCAGCACATACTTAAAAATTATCGATGATTTGACTGACTGAAAAGCGTGAACTAATTTAAGCCACGTAATACAGCGATTCTAATTTTGCACAAAAGGTTTGATGTTACATTAGCTCAAAGTCGGAACTTCGACATATAATACAGTCGGGCTTCGATAATCCGTGATGGTCGGAATCAGAAGCATTACGGGTAATCGTTTTTGACGGTTAATCGAATATCAATTTTGAGTATATGGTTTTTTTTTAAATATTTTTATTATTTAACAAGTGAACATTGGTGTACATATCATCCCATGCAATCAACGAAATTCTCCGTTTTCATGTTTGTTATTTATATTGTATGTATGTATGTATGAATTTGAAGGTAATAAAAATTTTTACCAGCACGGATTATGGAGGTAATCACTGTTAATTGATACAAACAATTTGAATAATTTGCAAACAACAACGATATACTATAGAAATGAAGAAGTCAAACCAGTTGAGTGTACCGGGTTAATCTACCCGAATAAACGGACGCATTAATTTTTTTTGTGAAAGAAAAAAAAAAAATAAATAGAAAATGGAGGTCATCATTTTAGGGTCCGTTAAGCAAAGAAATCAAGAAGAAAGATCTAAAGTTAGGAAAGTGTACACTTGAGCAGTTCCGTTGGCAATAATATACGATCAGAGTTACACAATATTTTGCCGTATCTATCTTAAGCGCCATATTTAGTTTTCAGCGGTTTTGCGTTCTTTCTTAAATTTAAAAAAATGGCTGGGCGGCAAATGATTCTAATTTTGTCTGGGTCTAGTTTGAGCAAAAAAAAAAAAAACATCATGATGAAAAACATAAGGTGAGAGGATTTTCATTATTATTTTCTTAAAATATATTGTGCTCTCGGGTTGTTTATTGGTCATCTTAAGGGTTTGCTTTTCGCCCATTAGAAGCCGCCTGTGTTTTCGTGCATCTTGCAATGGTTCTTTTTACACACCAAACACAAAATAGTTTAAACAAAAGGAATACTACGGTTTTTACTGAAACAAAATTTTTTTGCGAGTACATTTTTTTAATTTTTGGTAAAAATTTGCTGCAAATTAGATGTTTTGTTGAAATTTCTATCGTTTGGTGGAATTCCGATAATATTTAGCAATCTAGAGCAGCGTTGCCAAAATGATGATTTTATCATATTTTTGATGATTTTTTAACCAAAATATTAGACATGTGCCCGGTCGTTCGTTTTAGTGACCGGTCTTTTTCCGTTAATTATCAAAGACTGATTCGTTCGTTCAATTCGTTCAATCGGTCAGTTTGAACGAAAGGAGCCGGTTAAATATCATTTCGTTCAATTAAGTCATCCGTTCAATTTAACCCGTATACTATTGAACGAAAAGACCGGACATAATTGACCGGACACTCCGTTCACTTGATTAATTCGGTCAATTTAACCGGTTCGTTCGCGAACGACACAGCTCTACAAAATATGATTTGATGATTTTTTTTTTTTAATTATGATTTCTAATTTATAAAAACTAAGTTTTTTGTATTTCAAGTGTGTAGTACTTTCATTGTAATTGTACTACAAAGTGAAGTTAAGTTTTGTATCAGCTTGTTGTAACCAAAACAACATTTTTCAAAGCTTATCCAGTCAGTAGACAATTTAATACAAACAGAATATTTGAACATGAGTCTTAATAACGACCTTGAAAACAAAAGTCCATTGTGGGTGTTTTTTTAAACAAAAAATTTCTAGCCCAAAGCTCACTGCAAATGGAAAAAGAGAATTTATTGAAAATTGAGTGGTGTTTTACATTGAGTTATGTAAACAAATATTAAAACGATTTGATTTTAACAATACGTTAAAAAAAAACTCTCATGTCTTGACCCTTTGAAAATTATAAATAGAAAAATAATTCTCTGACAATTTTCCAAATTTTATTAGTGAAAAGGACATTCAAAATTTAGATAACGAATTAAGAGAACTCCGTTTTAAAAAATTCAGTGATCATTTTACAACTCTAGAGGAATTTCAAAAATAACTCGTGCTGACAACATTCCAGCTTTTCCGGTGTTGTCAAAATTTGTTCAAAACTTAATAAGTCTTCCCATTTCTTCAGCAAATGTCGAACTAATATCCTTAACAGTTAATTTAAACAAAACTAAATATAGAAATAGATTAGACAACAGCACTCTCGAAGGTATAATAAGAAACCACGATATTATTAAAAATCAAGATATTATTAAAAATATGAAACCCTGTATATTTTGGTAAAAGCTCTTCGTAAAACTTTGTACACTCTTAACAATAATAATTTAAATATATACAATCGGGTATGTGATGAAAATCGATTTCGATATAAAATCGAGTAGAATTGGGTAAAAGGTGTGATGTGGTTATTTTTTCGTTTTTATGCTCTCGATTTCAAATTCCCTTTCGTTCTATGAAAAAAGTAATCGTTTTGCCATGTGATGAAAATCGTTAATATTACTTTGAAATCGTTTTTAATCCACATTAGCAATGCATTGTGAATTTTGTTTTTCATATTAAAAACGTAAAGAAAATGTAAGTTAAATTTTTTAAGCATAAAAATAAAAATAATTTTTTATTGTAGATTTTTAAGGGGAAAACGCAAGAATTTATGGCAAGAGGATGCCTTCATAAAGTTTATGGAATGTCATTTTTAATTTTTTTTTTATTTAAACAAATGTGAATTAAATTCATTTCGAAATGTACATATTTACAAAAATCGAATTTAAATTTCCATCTATGTCATTTCTTATATGTAGCTGCAGCATCATTTTAAAGGGCAGATCCGATGGGGACTTCTTCGTTATCTATTTTATAGTTTTGATTGCTGACGGCTTCAATAACAATTTCAGGTGTGTGAGTTGCATAGATTATGCAAAGCAGTTTTTTTTTAATTTTCTTCGCTGGATTCTAATTTAATGAATACTGAGAAAATTTTTCTTTCCAGGCAGTTTAAATTTTTTTTCAACGATTTTGATACTGATGCATTGATATATTGATATCGTTTCCAACAGATCGTTGAAAACTTCCTTCAGCTAAAAATCGTAGTGAAGCTGCCAATTGCAATACAATTGGAATCGACGTATGTACATATCTTCCCAGACATTTTCGATCTTATTAAGAGCAATCATAAATCCTTCTTTATTGAGCATTGTATAAATCTAAAAATAAATTAAATAAAAATGTCATCTTATGATAAAAATTATCTCACATGTTTTCCGGCAAATCCTTTATTTAATTTTTTTATTGCTGCACAATGTTTACTTCGTAGTATGTCATTTAAATCAAAATTGTGTTTGAAGGCATGGTTGCAATTTTTGTTAAAACAACATGGAATTAAAGCAAAAATGGAAAATGAAATCGATCGAAATTCATCACACTCTTATCGATTTGGAAACTCGATTTACTTTTGAAGTCGATCGAAATTCATCACATACCTGAATATATGTTCATATATGTATTTTTAAATAAAATTTTGTATTGAAAAAATGATGATTTTTTTTCCATAAAATATGATTTTTAACCGACTTCAAAAAAGGAAGGAGGTTATACAATTCGGCTGAATGTTTCTTTTTTTTATATTTGTGCCTCCATAACTCAGTCATTTCTGATCCGTTTTTGAAAATTTTTGGTAATACAGATTGGTCCCGTTTTAGAAACAGTTCATAATCTTATAAATTAAAGGGTGTCCTCGTACAACATACATAGTTTTTACGTGTATTATGAACTTATAGCTCCCAAAAACAAAAAATTATACAAAAATAAATCTAAAAATTAAAGGATGCGTCCATAATTGATGTAAATTTACTTATATGGGCCTATCTTTTGAACCGTTATAGACAAACGCTTGCAAATTGGACAGAATGTCGAGTGCTATGGCCGTTATAGTAACAAGTATTAATATTACAAATTATAAGTTAAAGGGTGCGCCAATAGTTCATTAAATTTGATATGATATGGCCATACATTTGAGCAGTTGTAGACAGAGGCTTGAAATTTACAACGAACCTGTATTGCTAAGTCCGCTATAACAACAAGTACAAAATTTGGATTTGGAAATTAAAGGGTGTTCCAATAGTTGATGTAATTTTAAGTGTGTGGCCGTACTTTTGAACCGTTATAGACAGAACGCTGAAACTTAAAAGGGACCTGTATTACTAATTCCGCTATATCAATGAGTTTATAATTTGAACTAAAAAATTAAAGGGTGTCCCATAATTAATGTAGATTTACTTACATAGGCCTATCTTTTGAATTTGAAAATTAAAGAGTGACCCTATAGTTGCTGCAATTGGATGTATATTGCCAATTTATTGAACAGTTGAAAAAGTATAAAGTTTGGAGATATAAGAGTGTCCCAATAGTTAATGTAACCTAATTTATCTGGCCATACACTTGAGCTGTTATAGGCAGACAAATGAAAACTGTTTTGAAGTCGGTTTTTTTTCGCAAGAATTATTTTATTCTGCATAAAATGATTTTTTCTCAAAGCTTTTGGCAATGCTAATCTAGAGTAGTTTTTTTTCCAAAATGGGGCTTTGAATACAATGAAGCAAAAAACAAAAACACTTGAAAAACGTATTGGACTTTTTTACCTCTTATATCAACCATTTATGGACCCCCATGGTCCTAAACCTTATGTTAGCCCGTACTAGATATTCACACACCACCTCTAACTTTTTCCATACCATTTGGAACAATGAAATAACTCAAATCAAAAAAACAAATATATGGGACGATACAGAATTAAAAAATAAGAAAAAAAAAATCAAGTGAAAAAATCGACCATATTTTTCGAGTTCTGGGCCTTTCATAGAAAAGTACTATTTTTTAAGATATCAATATGGGTATTATTTAGAAGCTTTTGAAGAGATCTTTAAGAAAAAACTAAAATATTTTATTTTATTTTTAACAATAGCACTTATAGCTACACAATCGAGTATCGAAATATCGAAAATACGAAACTTTGGGTTCCATTTCATTCCAGCAAACGTTGACTTGCCTTATGCGTATTATAACCAACTTTTCTTCTATGCACCCGACTTTACAACAGATGATCTAACGCATACAGCAAGCCAAGAATTTCTGCCTGGTAAATGGACTCCTAATTCCCCAGACAAAGAAAAATGCGTTTTTCTATGTTGTCGTAAAGACATTAAATTGGCATCACTAAAAAAACTTGTAGTTTCCAACATTATTTCTATCAATATAATTATATTTACTTAAAATTAATTTTATGCATGTACATAATGATGTATGTACATACATATGTGTATTTAATTGTTTTAAAGTAATCAGACGAATATGACAAAAACATCAGATTTACAGACATAATGAACAGTATCTTAATTTAATAACTTAAAGTAAACAAGCCTTTATATTTGTAATTTATTGTTTTATTAATGCTTTTGTAATGTTTTTGTCCAGTTTAAACGGCCAACAAAATGTGTTTGCTGTCAAAATTTTAATCAAAAATAAAAACAAAACAAGTGCAAAAAAGAATTAAAAAATGTAAATAAAAGACAAAAACAATAAAAATCACAGAAACTTGTTCTCATCACTATTGTTGTAAATACTGTTGGGCTGTATTTGTTTCTTCTTTTCGTTTTGCTCAAATAGATGATATATAATGATGTTCTTCTTCTTCCCTGAGATGATTTTAGTACAAATAACTAAAATTTACAATTTAGTAGGTGTTTGAATGTTAAACGTTTCCGTTGTTTCTAAAATTGTAAAGCGCGTTTTGAGAGATTAGTCGTTGTATAAAAATACAAGTTTAAATATTTTAAATGTTTTAAAATTAAATTATTTTTCTTCAGTTAATATAAAAATATTGTGAATTTTATTAATAATTTAAACATTATTTAAATTTGTTGCTAAACACAAGTTGATTTAAGTTAATTTGAATAATTAACATAAAATTAAAACGTGTGTTGACAATTTACTGCGTCCCTGTAAATGGTAAGTTTTAATTTATTTTCTTGAATGATATTGTTTTTGTTTGAAGTCAACTCTATTTATTGATTTGTTAGAATAAGGTTATGTTGAATTTGTTTGTTTACATTTCTAATTACATTAGTGTTGCCATTTTTCTTTTTTAAATTAAACTAATAGTTTTTGAATTAACCAAGTTTTATGTTAATTTTTTTTATTTTAATTATTTTTAACTTTATTCATCTAAAATAAAAATAACAATTTTTGCAACAAATAAGCAAAAATTTAATACTAAATTCAATGATCTTAACGGACTTAATTTCCGAGTCCTTGGCGGATGAAAATATTTATTTGAAATATTTTTTTCTTTTAAATAAATTATATTTGAGCATTATACAACACATTTCGATCTTTAACTCATTAGATGACCATAATAGGGTTCGTATGTAGACTTTCGTCGTCCACCGTACATATAAATTCCATAAGACAAACAGATGGTTTTCTATTCTACAAATAAAGAGTTTTTAATTCAACAATACGAAATACAGTGTATTGTCTTATTGCCTCAAAAATGTTATAACTGTTGAACAGTGGTTTTATACAAAATTCGGTATCTCATGAACCATTCAAGATATCCTAACGAAATTTTACAGAGTTAAAGCAAAGGTGTTTCTCAGTGAACCCTCAGGGTGAAGGGGGGCTTCTGGGTAGGGCATCAAAGTTGGTTACCTCGGTCATTTAATGTTTTGGAAATGTTATAAAAAGTTTAATTTTAACTCAAGAGGTTTAGGAAGCTCCTATTAAATATATGCTCGGTATACATGTAAAGAAAAGGATTCACTATCATGCTCATTTGTACGAACTGTCAAAAATTTCATGTGTGCTGAAAACAGACTTTTGACAGATCTGTACGATTTTATAATCTCTTGAAATAATTTTTAAAATGTTTTTCTCTATGCGATCAGGGTTTTTTTTTTAAGATAAAAAGAAAAGAAAAAAAAAAACAAAAAATTAAAACCATATGATTTTGCATCATGCATTTTGCACCATTTTGAAACGATTTTTAAAATAGAATAGAATTCTGTCAGATTTTTGTGTCATTAAATCGTACGATTGTATATGATAGTGAATCCTGGCCTTAAGTAGCATCAAAGGAAAGTTTATGACTTATAGATTAATAATATTGTAATGATTTTTTTCGCGCTCCATTTTTGAAATAACATTTACTTTAAAAACTTTAAAAATCATGTTGAGGTGGTTTATTGAGAAATGAAATATGAAATTAAAACTCCTCGAGCTTTTCTCATATAATTTTGAAATTATATAGATTAAAGAGTTTTTAATCAAATAGTGAAATAAAATTTAAATTTTTTTGTTTTAACATATAAATTCCCGGAACGGGGAAAAATGTTACATTAAACATTTTTTTTTTGGAAAAGAGCCTACCCTGCCTTTATTAATCACTGGGCTGTCAAATATTTTTTGGAGTATGTAGCTAACAGTTGGGACTTAAAAACCCTTTAACCTTTTTTTAATTGGTACTTTGCACACCGAGGAGTTTTACAATAATTTTTACATTTTTTTAAATTGGCTATGTTTGAATAGGGCTGGAGGAGGAATCGTTACAATTTTTGACCTATATTTTCCTTTATATGCATTCGCTATAGGTTGTCTTTAAAATGGTTTAAAAAAAGTTGCTAGTACTGAAGGAAATTTAAATTACATAAGCAAACAAAAAAAAAATTACCATATTTTTGGGGAAAATCCTGCAAAAAGGGTATTTTTCACATTTTCTCAATTCAGAGGCTTGTAACTTTTTAACGAAAAGCGCTATCAGAACAAAACTTGAAAGTTGTTTATGCTAAATTTTATTAAGAATATAGCAAATGTCTTAAAGTAATAGTCCTATAATTAATAAGTGTAGTACGCCAATAATACTAAGATAAGGCAGGCCGAATTTTGAATACCCTTCACCATCTATGTAAATCTAATTTAGTGAAGTAACTCTAATCAAAAAAGTAAATATTGGGGTGACAGAGAATTAAAAAGAAAAAAAATTAAGTAAGTCATCGACCCTTAATGGGTTAAGTATTTTTTAAAAATTTTTAGTATTTCGTTAAAGATCTCATCGAAAGCTTTTAAATGATACCCATATTAATATTTTAAAAAATTTTAAAATTTCAGAAGCCCGTAACTCGGAAATTATGGGCGAGCGCCAAATTTTTTACTTGGTGTTTTTTTTATTTTTTTTTAGTTCTCTATCGCCCTTTATATTTCATTTCATTCATTGTTCCAAACAATATGGAAAAATTAAAGGTAGGCGTGGTGTTTTGTTTGCTGCGCCTACGGACATGGACCGATCTTGCTGATTTCCAATAGCACCTCTTTCTATACTATGTCTGATCGATTGGCGTATTTAAATTTTGCAAACTTGATTTCAACACTAACACGGACGGACAGACGGACATCTGACTGTTCGTCTTCGCTATGCATAAGAACTCAGAATATATATATACTTTATAGGGTCGGAAATAAATATTATAGAAATTGCAAACGGAATGACAAACTTATAAATACCAATTAAAAAAAAATTGTAAGCCAATTTTCTCCTAAACTAAAAGAGATAACCTGCACATGTAAGCGCATTTTTTTTATAGATTTTTTCAAGGTCTAATTAAATTTAAAAAATGTTAACATTTGATTTAAAAAAAACTCTATGACATTTTCAAAAAATTATATCCGAAGTAGCCAATTTTGCTGCCCTACCCAGAAGCTCTCCTTTACCCTAGGAAGCCGACCGTCTGCAGATTCAAGAAACATCTGTTCTTTGCCTCTGTAAATTTTCGTTTAGATATCATGAGTGGTTCATGAGATACCGAATTTTTTCTAAAAAATTCGTTTTCAAGCCGCTGTGTGTTGTTTTAAAAATGTTTGATAACAAGGGTCTAACAAGTTAAGAAATTTTACGTTTATAATCCTTATTGTATGTCGAAGAAAAATCTTAACTTAATTTTTTGGGGAAAATCACCTATAAAAAATTATTTTTTTTTTGTTTGATTTACGAGTATCCATAATTTTTCTTGATTTTTGTTATAATTTTAGGTTTTATAATTAAAATCAAAACTTGTACATTGTATTTTTATTGTTGCTAACATTTTTACTCGCGAATTAGATAAGTTTAGGTACTTTTTAATTACAATATTGAACAGTTATTAGTAATTGCAAGTTTTAGTTCAATAACAATTAATTATTATAGAAATGAAAGTTTGTCTCAACTGAAATAAGATTTTTGGGCGACATCCATACAAATAAAAGTAGAGATTCAACATTATAACGGAAATGTGTTATCGTGAGAATGCACTCTTTAAACGCTATGCGTTATTAGAAATATAAAATAATTAATTTTAATTAATATATTTTTTCTGAAAATAATTGTTTATAATTGTTATTTTTTTAATCTTTGTTAATTTCTTATACAAAATTTTTATTGTAAAAAATTGTGAAAAATAATAACAAAAAAACGGTAATTATATTTTCAGTTAAAACAAAAAAAAAAAAAAAAAAAAAAAAAAAAAAAAATATAAATACCTTTGTGTAAATCTGTAAATATTCCGTTTGTTGTTTTCTTTATTTTCTAAGGCGGCCACTCAATGACAGTTAATTTTTCTTTATACTAAAAGTAGCTGTCAGAATTTGAACTGATGACTTCTGAAATTCTCTTTAATAACTAAGCAATATGCCAAGATACACAGTGGATTGAAAACGATTTCTTTTGGACATAATTAGGTATCTCTTAAGCCACTGAATTTGACTTAATAAAATTTCACAGAGGCAAGACAGAGGTGTTTTTAGCTCCTTAAGCTAAAGGGGGCCTTCTGAATAGGCCACTAAAGCTGGGTACCTCGGGCATGTAATTTTTTAAAATGTTATAGAAAGTTTATTTTTAACTTAAATGTTAAATTTTTTTTAATATTATTAAACCTCCAAAATTTTTACAAAACATGTGCTAACGCTCTTTTAGTTTGGAAGAAAATTGGTTTACAATGTTAATTTTTTTAATTTTGGCCGACCTTAACTAAGGATTTTTGGCGTGATGAACTTAATAATGATTCGTTTATTACTTTAAGACATTTGCCATGTTTTTAATAAAATTTAGAATAAATAAGTTTTATGTTTTGTTCTGAAAGCGCTTTTCGTTAAAAGGTTTTAGCCACTGAATTGGGAAAATGTAAAATACACTGGAATCTCCCATGAGCGGACACCGAAGGGACCGTTGAAATGTGTCCGTTTAAGAGAGCTGTCCGCCAAGAGAAAACTACAAATTTGAATAACATCTTGAAAATGTAAGTCAAGCGATGAATGTATAAGATCCTGCGCTTTCGCCAATGCGTTTTTATATATAAGGATGTTGTTTCTCGCATCTTGATGATCCGAAGGTCCAATTTCCTCTTTTGAGTCATCAGAAATTTCTTGAACTTTAGAAATTTGCTCTTACAATGGTACGCGTAAATCCAAAGGTTATTTCTCAATAAGTAAATAATCATCGATCTGATAAAAATCTTTTAAGCTTTGCTCACTCACCCCTGCTCATCCTCAAGCTAAAAATCAACATCAAATTCTGTCGGAAACTCATAGCTGTCAAATGTAAACCCTGCCTTACGAAAACAGTTCTGAACTGTTTCAGAAGTAACTTGTCCCATGCACTTTTAGCAAAATAAACTGCATCCAATCATAGGCGGTGTTAGAAATTCAATATTTGCTAGTAAGTGCTTCAGTATCAATGATCAAGTGGTTGGATAATTGAGGTACAATTAGGAGGAAAAAATGTATTTTAATGTTTTTCAAATTGATCTTTTTTGGATACGATGTCGTATTGTCGAAAAAAATAAAAATTTGCCTATTATGACCTCCCATTTTTCGATTGTCATCAACGATTTGGTGTTTGATTTCCATGTCACCGATAAATTATCTTTTATTAATTTTTTAAAGCAGCTTTTGTTTTGTCTTGTCAACTCTCCGAAGCAGAAGCGTAAATTGTAAAAAAAACGTTAGATTGACAACATTATGTAAGAAAGAAAATATGAAACATACAACCAACAAATAAATTGCATTTTAATTTAAAAATGTTATGGGATATTAGCATAATATAATAAATTATATTATAAAAATTCCCAAAATAATTTTTAAAGTGATATTTTTCGTTTGGAGAGCTAAAAGTTCATTACTATATTTTTAAATTAGACGTCATAAGCTTTGCTCTGATACCCTACGTGTTTATCGATCATATATTTAAGCTATCAGAAATTCCTAAAAACAAAAAAATTTATAAAAATATTTCGTATCAAACTGAAAAATAAAAATAGCTAACGATTCTACTCAGAATCACCACTGCTTTGGCTCTGTGAAATTTCATTAAGCTGTCTTCAGTGGTTTATGAGGTACCGAATTATGTCCAAAATAAATCGTTTTAAAGCCACTGTGTATCGCACATGAACATCAGTACTGTAGTCCAAAGGAAGTTAAATTCCAATTCTGTTTTATTAATTTAAAAATAAAATGAAATAGCGATTAAATTAAGTAAAATAAATTAAATAAATTAAATATAAAAGTCTTTTAAGATTTGTCGGATTTGCTACTTTTTTAATGTTGCAGTATGTCAAATAAAATAGTTTGCTGTAATAGTTTTTTTCTTCGTTATAAACATTTAATTATTTAATAGGAAGTTATATGCATAATTGTTCCAAGACTTCAGCTTAACAGCTCTAACAAAAATTCAATGTCAGGTTGTAATTAAATTAAGTAAATAAGTACATTTAAATAAACAAGTTGCTGTATTGCTTTAATTTTATTTATTTTTATCTTCCTTCGTTGCCGTTGAAAATTTGCTATAAAAAATGGATTTACTTTGACAAAAAATTACATTTATTGTAGACATTTGTAATGTTTTTTTTTTTTTAAAGAAAATGTTTATTTAATGACCCTGATATTTAAGAAATTAAAAATAATTATATGTTAAAAATAAGAAATAATCACATAAATGGTGTCTACTAATTAAATCAAGTTAAATGAAAAAATTTTGTTTTATTTGATGAATTTTTAAAATTTATTGCTTCCAATTTTAACGGTACGCGCAAACCACTTAAACGTTTACATCCATATTTTCAATTCTTGTTACGTTCGAAAGGATTTGTTTTTTAAATATAGCTACGTTCGTTTTAATAGATCCAGCCTCATTCCGTGACATACCAGTGATGGCTGACAGTTTTTTGAACCAATCGAATACAAACAGGTCACTGGGAATAGTGACGATAACAGAGTTTTTAGGCGTGTTTCCTAATGCTACTGAAATTACTTTTAAATATGAATTTATATCTTAATTAAAAACAAGTAAGATTGCTATATTCGGCTATACCGAATCTTATATACCCTTTATCATCTATGTAAATCTAGTTTAGTGAAGTAACTCCAATCTAAAACGGCAAATATTGGGGTGACAGAGAATTAAGAAATAAAAAGAAAAAATAAGAAGTACATATACATATATAATTATACATTTAAATATAATCGGCTCTTAATGGGTTTAGCATTTTTTAAAATTTTTAGTAGCCCTATTCACGATCTTTGTGCAATGGTCTTGCATCATAGCATTTGCAAAAAAGTGTAGCATACTTTTAGTTTACACCAACAAAACACACAGTAATGAGTAAAATATGCTTTTCCTTAAAGATCTCGTTAAAAGCTTCAAAATACTATAAATATTAATATTTAAAAAAAACTTGGAACTTCAGAGGCAATTTGTTCCAAAGGATATGAAAAAATTAGAAGTAGGCGTAAAGTTTTGCCCACTGCCTCGAAGGATATGGACCGATCTTGCTGATTTCCAGTAGCACCTCTTTCAACATTATACCTGATGGACTTGCATATTTAAATTTTCTCTAGCTGATCTAGTGCCTTGGCAAATTTGATTTCAACACTAACACGGACGGGCGGACACCGCTCAATCGACTTCGGTATGCATAAGAACTCAGAATGGGGTATGGAAATGGATATTGTAGAAATTACAAACGGAATGACAAACTTGGTAGTTATTTTTTTTTCTGCGGTAAAGGGTATAATAAAAAATTTTCAGAAGGAAGTCCTAGAGAAATTAAAATTGTTCTCGAAGTTTCTTGATTATAATTAAGCCACTGAATTTGGAAGATATTTTTTTATGGTATAATTTTCAGATTTGTTAAAGATTATCTCATTTAAAGATAGTTCAACTTAATAAACTTCTTCAAAATTCTTGGCTTCTGCCGTTCGTAAAAGTTTTCAGCTCTGGGTATTTTTAAAACCCAATTCGTTTGCTTAATAGTCCTTGTATTTATGATACTTTCAGAAGAGGGGGGTAATTTAACTACAGAAATTCGGTTAAAGATATTTCATATAAGACGTTCTTGTACCCAGCTAAAGGCGAAAACGGTTTAGAAACCTCTTAAAGCGAAAAACTCGTGATCCCTGTGAGAGCAATATTTATAAGCTACAAGCTTAATAAGTTATTGTACCCGAGTTTCATAGGTTAGAATTCTGAAAAACATAATTTTTAAATAAGAATCTATGTATTTACTTTTAAAAATTCATTAAAATCCGTTCAGCTGTTTAACCGTTTTTTTTTTATTCCTTTCTTGTCTTTCTTTTGAGTTCTAATTGACAAAAACACTAAAGCTTTTCCCTTTCTATAATCTTTAAATTTATTGAAATTAGGCCACGTTAAATACAAATTAAAGGATTGGTACGTTTTATTAAACTTTTATGATCCTTGTGGTACTTCATGGTCATAATTGTTGAGTAGAGGTTTGATAGATTGGTTCCAATCGTCAGTAAGACGCTACAAAAGACTTGTTTCTTTATCCACAACTATAAAATGCTTTTAAATTGAATGTTTTTTGCGCCGTTTTAATCAATTTGAGTTCACTTAAATTTGCCGGCTTCATTGCCACGTCTTGATGATTTTTGTTACAAATTCTTTTCTTTTCCGGTAGTAAATTTTTTTTAACAATTGTTTTGCAATTTAAGAAACCTGACTTTAGTAATAATATGTCACTTTGCTTTCCAACAACGTGACAGTATTAAACTTTTTATAAATTTGATTTATTTTTCAAAAACCTCGTGAATTTATTTAAATTAAAGTAAAATATTTGTGAGGTTACGAAAAATTTGTGAGGATTATTTCTGCGCTACTATTTGACAATATTTTTATTGCCCCGAAATGTCACATTTCATACGTTTCCTACTTTTCAAAAAGTTAATTATTTGACACATAAACAGGTCCGGATTTTACAGCTTTTAAATATTTGTTCCTTCAACTTTTACGTAGAGTTGAATTTTGAGGAGCTTGTTAATGTCAACTAAACACAACCAGTGAAGTGAATTTGAAATGGATAATAGCAGAAACACGCAGCTTTTAGGCTTTTGAGCTTAAAAACTCCATTTGACATCAGTTGAAAATGATTTTAACAAGAATTTTTAAGAATTATTTTTTTAAATTAATTAAAATTAACTACATTTTCATTTCGAAATTTACCCTGCAGGAGATCGAACTAGTATCAAACGAGTATTGTACTAGTACAAAAATCACCAGTACTAGTTCCCAACTGTAAACTTTCCTATACCATATTAATGCTCAAATTACCATTGAATGTGTTAGGAAAATTACTAGTACCATTGGTACTAGATGGATACTAGGCAGATACTAGTACAATTAGTTCTTCATGAAAAACTAGTATTATTGGTTTTAAATAAGAACTAGTACAATAGATTAAAGGTGGATGTCAGTGCCATTTCTTCTAGTCGGATACAATTAGTTCTGCATTAGGAACTGGTTTATAGCAAATTATTTTCTATGAAATTTGGTTTTCCGAAAACATTTTTTTACTTTTTTTTAGTTGATTCTCTATTCCTAAATAGTAAAAACTGCCTGATGAAACACTTCGGATTTCAATTTTGTTCATTTTTCCCAGCAGACCTTTAGAGATAGCAAAAAATCCAAGCCTCCCTTGTGGGTTTTTTCTGTATAAACCATTTCTTTAACCTTTTTCAAAGACTGATATGATAATTCGTCGGTAGGTTAATTTTATCACTTATTTTTTTTTAAGTATAGTTCAAGTCGATTTACAATTTCTTCACAAATTCAATTTTTTCAAAGGTTTTCATTGCATAGTAGAAATGTGTATTATTTGATACTTCACCATAAACTAAACAATTAACTTTCTGTATTTTAAAAATTCCACAATATTATTGATTTCCATAATTTCAACTTTATGCAGGTATTAAAGATTGTGTTACTTCACTCAACGTCGAAAAATTCCTTCAGTATTTTAATAAAAGATCGCTAGTTTTACATTTGAAAATCAAAACAAACAAAAAAAAAAGTTCTAAAAATTTTAAAATTATTTATTATTATTTATTTAATTTAATTTTTTTCTTAAATATCACTTTTTACACACAATAAAATCGAGCTTTACTTATATAGTTGTTTTAAATTTGTTACTATAACTAAAAATAAAATAAATCAAAATGCGAATTAGCAATTCGCGTTAAAACATCATCAAAAATTAATATGAAATTCTGCAAGTCAAATCAATCTTTAAATGAACTACTTGAAGTACTAGTATTGTTCTATATATATTCTATCACCTTTTGAACTAGTGCTTGCTGTACTAGTGATGGTACCAGTAGTTTAAAGACAATTAACGCTTATCCTCCTGCAGGGTAGTTCAATTAGTTCTGAAGAAATACATGTAAGATTTCAAAAAGTACTTTTAAATTTACATCGACAAACAAAAATAAAGTGGAATTAATCGATTTCTCAAGAGAAGCGTTACTTTTTTGGCGTAGTTATTTGCAAAAGCGATAATTATTATTTTTATGTTATAAAATATTTTGAAATGTCAAACTTTAAAAGCAACTGAAGTTATTAATTCTTAGCTTATTACATATTATATCCGCATTTTTTTCTTTAAGGTGTTGCTAAAATCTTTTTTTATTTTGTGATGTTAGCCAATAAAAGATTAATTCAGTATTAATAATTTTTATAATTAAGTAGGGAATTATCGCGATCTTTTACACATAAAATACTTATAATTTCTAATCAATTAATTAATTTATGATGTGAATTAATCTTTCAAATGATTGAAGTTTAATTATCATAAATAATTAAGGTGATTTTTTCCGGATGATTTATACATTGGTAAAATGTGTTTGTATTGTACTGACTCTCTGTAATAATAACAATCTGTAATGTTACAGATTGGATGATACTGTAAAGCTGGAAAATTTCAAGAAAAATTAATTTAAACTATTAATTACAATAAATTTATTCATTAAATTTATAATTATTATTATAGTAATAATTATAATAAGTTTATTATTTCCTTATCAGAGATTATAAAATAAGATATTTATTAATTCAATATTGCAAACAAAGTATAAATAAATATTAACACAAAATAGAATTAATTAATTTTAGAAAAATGTTTGTGTTATTTTTTTAATTATCCTGAATATTTTAATAAATCACCGCTATTATTATTGAGGGCGAAAGCATTTCTCGATGGCCATTTCTCTACCGCTTAATTAATTTTAATAATTTGCAAAGTGCCTGTGCATATAAATAAATTATCGTAGTGTTTTGTGATATTGTATTTTTCATTATCTTTTAACTGTATAAAATAGCCGAAAAAAGTCAGCCGTATACAGTGGCAAAAACAAAAACAAAAATAAAAATCATTGTTGGTTATTGTTGTTTTTGCTTAAACTTTGATTTTTGTCTTTACTTGATTGTTTGGACAAAAATCTTTAGTTCATTTAAAATATCTGTAAGAAGTTTCCTAAAGAGCTTAGCAAGCGGTAGCGTAATGGCCATCGAGACGTGCTTTCACCCTCAAAAATCAATATCGGTGATTTATTAATTTAATAATTAAATTGAATTTTTTAAAAATTAATTAATTAAAAAAGTTTCCCGCGTTTTTAATTTAATCAAAATAAAATTAATTAAATTAATTAAATATTCCCGTGGTTTAACAAAATATATTTAATTTTGATTTATAACATGCCACTATTTCATGCAATTTTTTTCAATAATTTTTCAAAGTTTCAGCGAGTTTCATTGCGTTTTTCATAGCTTTGGATATTGTAAATTTTTTTAATGTCAATCATTATTGTAATAGTGTGCGTTATTTCAAATAATACACAAACCGCAAAACGTATGCAGCGAACGTACACAAAACATGTACAAAAACATCCCCCTAAAGTTCAAGACCTGCTATTTTGCTTACTCCGCTTGTTGCAATACACATCTTGACGACAAACGAAATATTCTTGAAACCGGTTTCATGAAAAATTTCATGGTGTAAGTTGGCTCTTAGTTTTTGAAATATAACGACACAAAGGCAATTCTTTGCCCAAAAATATCTGCCTCCAAACGTCGCTTTTATTTTGACAGTTACAATTCGGCAGAGCGACAAACCCGTCGCCTCTTTTTTACTAAACGAAACGACCATGATCACAAACAGAAAATAATGTTCAACCAGTACCTCGTTTTTGATCAGAGTCTTTTTCTTTTGCACAGGATGTTTTAAAATTTACCAAGAATGGTTTATAAGTTTGGTTTCGATTGGTTTATAAGTTTGGCTCCGCAATTAAGGTCTGCGAACAACCTTGTATCAGGTCTTGTCTCTCCTGATACAAGGTTGTTCGCAGACCTTAATTGCGGAGCCAAACTTATTTACCAAGAATGTTTTTTTTATTTAATATTAAAAAATACTTGATAAACTATAGTTCATCCTGCGAAAGATAAAATGACTAATATTTTCATATGAAAAATTTCTTAATTAACATAAAAATCGATAACTTGTTCTTTTACAAACGCATCTACGTAAATGAAAATGATTTAATTTGATTTAGTTTAATAATTCAATAATATAGGGGTTGTCTCGAGAGATAATTTTATATTTATGATCAGAATACTTTCTAAAAGGAGTTGTGATCATTAATTAAACAATATAAATGCTCTAAATATAAATATTAAAATGAACCATGTTTTTATCAATCATGCTCCTTTGATCCTCACAGCCATGTTTTCCCTAATACATTGTAGCTCTGACGAGACTCGATCTCACAACTTTTAACAAATTATTGCTACTGTTTTTACTTTCAATACAAAATAACGCTCCGATATGGTTTTGGATCAAGATTTCTTTGTTTTATAAGCTGTTTGTAGCTTTACTAGCTGATTTACCGCGGCTACACACAGTTATTTATTGTTCTATTCAAAGGGTACGTTGGGATATGAACTCATGCTCGTAACCTTCTGCTTAACGCACAAGCAGACACTTCTATCATCGCAGTCAATGCGATTGCTAATGTATGCGTTTCATAACTTTCCTTATTTTAATTCTATTCGCTTACACCACACTGTTTTAGGAGTGGAAGAAACAATATATTGCGTTAATTCAAAATGGAGAAATCATACTAAAAGAGCACTTTTACGTAGAGGCATTTTGGATGAAATAGTTTCATGAAATTTTTGTTTGTAGGCAAGCGGTGTAATGAAGCAAGCAAAATGGCATGGCTTGAATTTTCAGGGGATGTTTGAACACTTGCTTTGTGTACGTTCGCTCAATACGTTTTGTTGTTCTAGTATTATTTGACATAACACAAAGAACTACAGTAACGAATTTCAAATTAAAAGCAAATTTTACACACTTACCCAGCAAAAAATTTTTGAAAAGGTAATCGAGTGTGGAATTAGCATTTTTGGCGGAAGTACTTTCTAACTAGGTTGCCAACTTAATGATTTTAATAAGGCATGAGACTTTTATAATCAATTACTGAGAATCGATTACATTAATTATTGTAGGAAATAAAGAGTACCATTAGTACGGTAGTCTCTTTAAATATAAAGAACTAGTTCCATTACTACTTCCATTTTTGGAAGCTAATGTAATGTGTTTTGTAAGCGAGTAACAAAATATGGCAACCACAAAAGTAAGTCATTAAATGGCAAGTACTTTTTAAGGTAATGTCTAATTTTTTGCTGGGTAGATGTTATAAAAAATTTTATACTATACGGATGCGATAGAACTCGCTGAAACTTCTGAAGAGTATTGAAAAAAATGACATGTAAATTATGGCATGTTGTAAATATGGACAAAGTCATTTTTGATGGAGAACATCATTGCTCAGAAATATGTTTGGCCAACGATGGTTGTACATGAACGAAATATGAACGTGGGGAGTCCACATCAGCAGAATTCATGTGCGACATGATGTTCGTACCAATTTGATGGCTAGTGAAGACGTAGGGTATATATAAATGATATTAATGATTTTTGTTGACTGGTTTTCTTAGAGTCTATATATATAATTGTTGCAAGTGTGTTGTGACTTTATAACCTACGATAGGTCAGACCGAATTCGATTAAATTTTTAGAGTTTGTTCGTATAGTCGTGTAGATTGTTTATTTAAAGTTTCCACGATCGGTCGACGCATTCGTGAGTTATGGCAACAACAAATACATAGGCGCATATGCGATTATACGGTATGTTTACTGTTTGCTGATTTTATGCACATGGTAAATAAACGTTGTAGCGCATATATGCATACAATGAACTTGATCCAATGTTAATATTTATGCGTAGCGAAACACGCCAGGATCCGCTAGTACATGTATATATTAACAGGCCAACGGATAAATTCCGGATAATTTTTTTTCGGAATTCCACTAATTTGGTTAAATCTTTCACATATTTGTAGATATTGTCGAGCTTGAGTGTACCGTCTTTATGTCATTTCATTCGTTTCAGTATTTATTATATAAATGACCATTAAAATTGGTTTAAAACATGAGTGTGTACATAAAATAAACAAAGAAAAAAGTGTTCAATAATAAACTTGATCGAGTTTTGATCACAAGGTGAACTCTAGTTTAAAAAAAAATTAAGCTAAAACATTAATTGTGTTAAGAAATCTTCTGATAACCTAAAATTAAACATCATCTCATGTCCGTCTGCTATTTCTGCAAACATAATTGTTGCCAATAATGCTCATGTTGTGTATAAACGTAGATTTACTCGTAATATGGCATATAAAAATTATATTAGGTATGTCTTTAAAATTATAAGAAACTAACGCACTTGACAATGTGCAATTTAAATTTATAATATGACATTTGACAACAACTTATTTACACGTATTTTTAACAAAAAATTTCATTCTCAAAATAAACAATGGTAACGGGATTGACAATATCAAATACAAAAAAAAAAAAAAAAGGAAACCTGAGTAATATTTTTTTTTCATTAATTCAATTCGTCTTTGGAGTCAACTACCTCTTCAAAAGATCATTAATGTCAGATTTAAAAAATGCACTTAAATTTTTTTGATTAAATTAATCGTTGTTGTTTATAATATAAGCAGTTTTTATTTCGGCTTACAAATTTTATTGACTCTTCATTGTTAATAAAATTATTCTCTTTTATAGTGTCTTATTATGCATTTGAAATCTCTGTGCAGTACGGTTTTATTAGAGTTGTTCTTTTTTTATTGTGTTCATCGAAATAAATAAATAAAAAATAAATAAATAAATATGTCGAACGAATGCGTTCGATCGCATCTAAAACTTATCGGTTCCACTCAGTCCGGCTTCTTATTCAGTGTCCTATTTAAGCAATAATTAGTCACCTCGAGGTTTTGCGCTGGCGCATAGATTTAAATCGGACTTATTTGCAGATATTCTTAGCTTATGATATGTAATATCTTTGGTAGAAAGTAATCCAGTTTGAAACCACATCGACAGTTGATAGAGACAGTGTTTAAATTGCTTGCTTAAAAATAGCATCAGCACTAAAATCTTTGCTTGGCTTACATGTATTTCAGCAAATAAAAAACTTAGTTTCTTAGCATTTACAAAACATTTCATTATAAGCGAAGCAACACAAAAAGTAAATGCAAAAAATAGAATGAAACGCATATACTTAAGCTGGCTAAGCGTTTCTTTTTGCAGCAAAGCAATCAGCAAAGCCTTTATTTTGAAAACGTTTGCTGTTGCTTAAGCAATAAGTTGATGTTTGCTTCTTCTTTTGCTGTTGCTTTTTAAGAAACAAAAAAACACCATTTAATGGCGTAATAAAAACAACGTTTGTATTTATATTGTATGTATTTATTGTACATATTTTCTTACGTATTGTAAATAATAAATACATAAATACGTTTCAAATGTTAAAAGGGATAAAAAGCAGCAAATTAAAGCAATATAAAGCAATCGTAGTCAACCAAAACTTCATAGTAAAAAATTAAGCAAAAGCAAAAATAAAAGTAAAGAAAAACTGATTGATTTAGCAACAGCAAACGTTTTCAAATTAATTGCTTTGGTGCAGAAAGAAATACATGATCAGCTTAAGCAAATGCCAATCCGGTTTTTTTTTGCTTTAGCTGCACATTTTTCCGCAGCAACAGTTAAGCAACTACATATGCATTGAAAATAGCCAATCATTTTTAATCACTGGATACAGACAATGGTTTATGAAATTCTGAAATGCTTTGGCGAAGAGTTTTCTGCTTTCGCAGCCACATGCGATGTTGAAGTATCGTTTGTGCCAAAAAAGTATTTTTGTGTATGAAATAAAATATTCGCTGATTATTTGTTTTGGGTGAGCCTCTAATGATTGACCTGTACCACGACTGCTGAGACGTCGAATCTTTTTAGTGCTTATTTAGGTCGTCCACATAAAATTAATTTTGTAGACAGTATTCCATTGTAAAGACTCTGTTTTAGAGATTTTTATTGACAAATCTATGCATGCAAAGAGTATTCGAAGCACTTTTTCCACTCCGATTGAGACACCTCTAAAACATGGTTTTTGAACACTTCAACAGCTTCTTCTGGCGACGAAAATCGTTGACCACGCATTTTTTTCTTGATGTGCGGAAACAAGAAGAAGTCATTAGGTGCCAAGACAGGGCCACTGATTCGACGTTTTGGCCGGTCAAAAACGCTCTGGTTTGAGCCGATGTATGAGAGCTCGCATTGTCATGGTGAACAATGATTCGTCTTCTCTTGTTGGTTTTTCGAATTTCTCCGATGACTGCAGGCAAACAAATTGTAGTGTACCACTCAGAAGTGACCGCCCTACGTTGCTCAAGCGGAACAGTCGCCACATGACCAGTTTTGCCGAAGAAACAGGCGACCATTTGCTTCGAAGTGCTTCTTCCACGAACAACTTTCGTTGGATTTTGCTCGTCTTTGAAGACCCACACGGTCGATTGTTGTTTCGTTTCGGGCTCATACGCATAGATCCATGATTTCTGTGACGATCTTATAAACGTCTTTTGAAGCACCGCAATCATATTTTTGCAACATTTCTTTGCACCAATCGACACGAGCCTTTTTTTGAGCGACTTTCAAATTGTGCGGGATCCAACGAGAACAAACCTTTTTTACGGCCGGGTGTTCATGCAGTATCGAATGTATGCTGGTTGAAGAAATGTCCAAGGATGTCTCTATCTCTCGGTATGTCGCATGTCGATCTTGCATTATGAGTTCACGCACGGCATCAATGTTCTCTGGCACAACAGCCATTTTTGGACGACCTTCACGGAATTCGTCTTTGAGCGAGCTTCGGCCACGATTAAATTCATTATACCAATTTTTCACAGTGCTATAGGATGGTGCTTCATGGCCATACAAAGATTTAAGTTCATCAATGCACTCTTGTCGTGATAATCCACGTCGAAAGTTGTGAAAAATGATGGCACGAAAATGTTCACGAGTTAATTCCATTTTTTCTATATTAATTTTTTCAAGTCACTGTAAACAACACAAATAATGGTCGTACGTCAAAACGTTTTGAGTACGATTATGCTTAAAAATGACAAACTTTCCAATGGAAATGTCAGATTGCACTTGGCAGCACTGAGTGTTGCCAGGCCAGAAATATATATAGCAGCCCTCGTATAACTGCCTCCATAAAAAAACCCATTTTACATAATTACATAAACTTTTGTTGGATTGAAAGTTTATAAGTTGATAAGTTAATTTATATTTAACTTTAGTGAAAAGAAACAAACAACAATTTGAAATAAACTAAGAAATTTCCATATATGCAATATTAAAATAACTATAAAAATATTGCATTAAAGTTTAATTAAAAACTTATTATTCTAAGCCAAACCTTTGCAATAGAAGTACAAACAAAAAAAAAAAACATAAGAACAAGAAAATAATCCATAATAATATACGAATTAATTAAATTTATTTTTTTGTTTTTGTAATTTCGCTAAATCATTGGTGTTTTAATTCAATTTACTTTTCCTGGTTTGTATAAAAATTAAAATGACTTTGTTTCTCTGATTAATAATAATAAAATAATTTTTGTATTCAATTTCAAACTCATTAAGGAGTTCATCCGCATTTGAAGTTTTACAATTAGTTATCATAATTTGTATTGAATTTTTTTTTGAAAGCAAAAAAAAAAAAAAAAACAAATCCTGTTTAGTAGCAATTTCACGTATTAGTCGTAAAATTCTTACAAAAAGTAAATGATATTTGAATAATTTGAATGTGAATATTATATTCAAACGAGATCTTACTGATATCGGATAAGTTTGTTGAAGCGATGACCAAGAACGGCGTTTTATTTTAACATGAGTTGTAGTTGATTGTACTTTTACTCCTACAAGCAGTTTTAGTCGAAAAGTATTTTAAAATATTTAAAGCGAGATAACCAGAATGTCTTCCCGATGAACGAAGACCGCAAACCATAAAAACGCCACTTAGAGAGTTTAAGAAGCAGTTTAATGTTGTTATTAGAAAAAAACAGTTATTATAAGAAAGAACAGTTAAAAATTTGTAGGCCATATTTGACTATTTTACACAATCGTATGATTGTTTCACAAGAAAATCTTATGGAATACTACGTTCTTAGAGAAATCGCAACAAAATTATTTTTAGTTGGTACACTGACACACAATAAAGATGCAATTCAAAATGCAATTCTGATCCCATAGAAATTAATTTTTAATAAAAATTATTAAATTTTGAAAATGTTAACAAACCGGACAAACCTGTCTGATCTAACGACTAAATCTTATTGTGTCATGAACTTTAACAATGTCGCGTATTAAAATAGGAAAGAGAAGACTGGGAAGGTATTTGAATAAATATTTTTAGCTCATTCTTTAATTTTTTTATTTATTTACATGATTGTGGGATGGTCATAGGAACCATATTATGTTCTCTAATTGTAAAAAACAATGAAAAAGAGATTTTATGCCAAAAATATCAATACATGGCACCAATACATAAAACGATGCGCCTTCTGGAAGTACAATTTTTTGCCACTTTATTGAGCGTTGCCGCCCTTATAGGCGTCAAGTGTTATATGAATGTAGTGAAGTTTACAGCATCTGTTTCTGCAATTTTTTTATGAATAAACCCGTTAAGCCAAACATCATGCTTTTCCATCGTTTAAGAGACTATTTTTTTAGGATAAGCGAACGCCAAGTGTAACAACATTATAATAATGTAATAATAATAATAATAACAATGGAATGGATGGCGATTTTACACAGAAAGGAATTACTTCGTTAAAATTATAATCTCATACATATTGTTCGTTTATTTCTCAATCACGACTAAACGACTGAACCGATTTTAATGAAATTTAAAACACGGGTAGATAATTGTCCTCATGGTAAAACACAGATGGGAGAAAAAGAGGAAGCGCGCATTTTTATGCTTCTATTTAATTAAAACTAAATTTCAAATATAAATAGGTCTTCATCTATACCTGCTTACAGCTGAGGGAATATGGAGAAACGCGGGCATTTTCATCCGTGCCGATTACAATAAAATTTTAAAAATAGTTATATATTTAAATAAAGGGTAGAATATTCTATGTTTATTTTGAAAAAAGAGAATTTAGAGGGATGTGGGGGTAACAAAAAAAGACGCAATATTATGAATCTTAGCTTGTTTTAACGTAATCTTTGATATATAGATACATATCTCCTGATCTACACAATCCAAACTGATTTGATATATTTCTCATGTGTTCGGAGAAGAGTCAAGACAATAATATATCAAGGCAATAATATATCATATTATATTGTATATGATGGTCTTATAATTTTCAAAGTGTAGTTATTTTTTTGAAAGATGCCTTATTTGTAAAGTTAAATCATTTAATAATCATATTATTTGTTTATACTCTAAACACGATTATAGTTGCATTTTACAATATTTTTGTTATGTATAAAAACAATACGGTTTATCTTGATTTACGATAATTCAATCATAATATGTTGCTCTTGGCTTATGGAAACCTCAATAATGTTGCTTTTATTCATTTCATTAATAATTCATCATTAATTCATTTAATTTATTTCAATTTATGTAATTTAATTCAATGTAATTAAAATAAATTAATTCATCATTAATAATTTATTATAAATTAATTTCATTAATATTTTTTATTTATTAAAATATATATAAATAAACTGCTGTGTTTTTTTTTCAATGCAATCGATTTAATTCAAAATAGTCTAGAACATATCTGTGGTGATTTTTTAATATTTCATATGTCGCAAGACAAATGGACAAAGCAATATAGTGTTCTTATAACTTGACGTTGTCGGCAATAATAAAAGTGATAAAATAAATTTTTAATCATACAATCTTTAAAAGCGCGAAGAAGAAAACACAAATTATTGCGAGTAAGGTTAACTGAACTTAAAAAAAAGGTTGTTGGAAAAAGCCGGATAAACAATTAAAAAAGAATTTAACATATTCCTTTCTTAGAATTTAAATCTTAAACTAAAATTAGGGTTTCAGTTGAAAGGAAACACTATCTGGGTATTTATAAAATCACTCTAATGCAAAAAAGTTTATTTGGACATACATTTAAGAAGAGAAGGACAATTAAAATTATGTGGTACTTACTAAAAAAAAATTTTATTATTCAAACTAAATGAGAATTTAAATATAAAATTTTATATATTGACAGAAACTTTAAAACCAAATTTTAAACTTCAAAAGACCGGAAGGCTTAAGCGAGTGATTCTTATAACCAAACCTAACCAGCGTACGACAATAAAAAGTCTCATACAGTACAAGAATTACTGACTCATTTTAGATGCCTCTGCTTTTCGACAAACTCTGATGACTTTGCTCAGCATTCATTATCATCATTCAAAATATAAACATGTGCTTTAGACTTGTATTGCCTTTCATTTTCTTAACTCTGAACTGTCAGCTGTCAAATATTTATTTTTTAATTAGCTGTCATTCCCATGTAATTTTAATTCAGTTTTCTAAGAAATTTCAAACCCTAATTAATGCCTACACACATGCTTACATACATATGCTATGAATGTGTTAAATAAAAAAAAATATTTAAATAAACATACACACATAAATAAAATTACATTTATACTTGGATATATACGAGGGTATGTCAGCAAGTAAAAAACAACTAATTTTTTGAGATTATACTTTTTATTGTTGACTGAAGAGTTTTTTTTTCAAAACTTGTCTATTCTACTTTCTACGAAACTGATTTAATTTTATTTTGTGTGGCAACATTGAAATGAAATAATGAATAATATTTTTTTGGTCCTGTTTCCTGTTCTCAAGATTGCCAGTGTAGATAATTCCATGTAAAAATGTATCATTTTTTTTTTTGCTTTCTTGTTGAGAATTTTACATTGACAAATGTAATGTATTGACTGTTTTTACTTTTTCTTGAGTATGGGCAAACGGTCCCTTTTCAAAAGTAATTGTACATGGCGAAAGAAAGTCACTAGAATTTTGAATTGGCCAAATACTTTATAATTCGAAATTACCCGAATTTAATTTAAAATTAAATTCGCTAAACCACACATGCATTCAGTTAAAAATAGTTAAAAAAAATAAATTTAAAAAGTGCAGCACGAAGGACGAAGAATTGACTGCGATATGGTTACAAGAAGCATATTATATTCTGTATAATAATGTATGGTTCCAATAGTAAAACTATGGTTAGTTTAAATAGTAATTTTGTTCACGATAAACAAGTTTTCATGCAATGTGGTTAGTTTGAACTGTTTTTTTTTCTAAATCATAGACACAACCAAATTTTAATAACAAATAATAAATTTTGTTAAAAATGAATAAAGTAAAAATAATGAGTTTTCTGATTATATGAAAGGGTCCGCCAAATAAATTTTTTTTGAAAATGCTATAAAAAAATAGTGTAGCTTTAACTGTATGGCACGTAGCGCCATCCTGTTGAAACCAAATGTTGCCAATATACTTCTCTTCAATTTTTGTGAACAAATATTCGTTCAACATAGCCCGTTAACGATCGCCATTGACTGTAATTGGCCCAATTATGCCTCTGAACCAAAATCCGCACCAAACAGTGCACCGGCTTTTCAATGCTTGCGTGCGGGTTTTCTGTGCCCCTAAAGCCACAATTTTGCTTGTTTACATACTCGCCAGGATCAAAATAAGCTTCATCTGAAAAGATGATTTTTTTTTTGGCAAAATTTTCAAAGTAATGTCGCAATATTTCACAGCGTTGTTCAAGCGTATACACGCTATCTGTCAAATCAGACATGAGCTAAGTGTTATCATTCACGAAATAAGCACTGGTTGAAAAAACGTTAGATAGCGGACCCTATATAATATCTTTATACTCTAAACATATTTGAAGCAGTTTATTATAATGTTAGATAACAGTATGGCTTGACTGAGAGCATAAAATTCAATTATATGTCGCTCTTAGATTATGGTTATTGCAACCATGTTTTCTCTTCTCTTTAAAATACTTAATGCTTTTTTTTTACAAATACATATTGAACTACTCTCGTGTTTATTTAATTTAATATCACATAATCATTTATCTGAAGTCTTTTAGAAAAAAGAATTTATTAAATATTTCACTCTTAACCTGTCCAGTGAGTGAATGTAATGAGTTGATAATAAATAATCATTTCAGACATTTTTTATTTCATTTCTATTCTTGAGGTCTTATACATATATAAATTCAATTTTATTTGTAAATACATTTAAATCCAGAATGATTGTATACACACAAACGTATTATATTTAGTCACATATGTGACAATTCCGAACTTTATTACCAGCCATTTTTTTTAAACTTTGTTTTAATTAGATTTATAATTATAAAATAAGTTGTAGTCCAGAATGAACTTTTATTTTTATTATTGTTTTCGCCACAAGGTTTGTTCGTCTTTTACGACCCTCTATCTGTTGAACCGTAATAGGTAGATTCTTGAAATTTACATGGAAGATACTGAAGATTAAAGGGTGTGTCCAAAATGATATGATATGTGTAACAATTTTTTTTAATTGTGCTAGGCAGACATGATGAATTTGTCCACAACAGCAACAAGTAAAAAAATTTTAAATTAAAGGGTGTCCCAATAGTGATGGTATTTACATCGATAGGCAAACCGCTTAAGTTTAAGTAGGCATACAAGCCCGCTATAATAGGAACCAAAAATTAAAAATAAAACCGAAATATAAAGGGTGTTACCATAGTGCCGTGATTTTAACGTATATGGCTTAAGTCTATCAGTCGTAGTAGGAAGACGTAAAGAATTCACAGAGAGGGCGTACAAATATGTCCGCTATAAAAATAAATGTGAACAATTAATTTTTAAATTTAAAGGGTGTTTCATAAGTAGCCATAATTTTTACGAATATCTATCTTTATCCGTTTAGGCATAAAGTTTAAAATTAAATTTAAACGGTTGTCTTTACATGGCATCGAATCCTTCGTGTTCGATTCCAACTCACTCTTGGCAGATTTATTTATTTAACATTTGTATTTCTTTTTTTTTCAAATGTTTTTTTATGATATTTTTATGGAAACTTTATTTAGCAACTGTAAAATAAAAGCTTATGTTGTGGTTGTTGTTTTTGTTCACATGTGTGTGATTTTTTTACTAAAACATTTCAAAAGGGTGTAAAGTTTAAATAGAATATTTTTTTCTTTTAGGGTCAAAAACACAAATATGACAGGAATTTATTAACGTTAAAATTCATATTAAATATTAATTTTAAATAACCTAGCTTTACCGTTTGAATTATCAATTCTATAAATTTACATTAAGAACAATAAATATAATGCATTTCCTTACAAATGTAATTAGCAACTTAAATTCTAGAAAAACAACTTAAATATTTTTCATTATTTAGTTTTTATATTAGTCCGCTTCTGGCTTTAAAAGCGTCTGATAGACTGGCCATTTTTTAAATTCTGCTTTTTTAAGTTGTTGTTGTTATTTGTGGAATAAAACGGATATTTCTTTTAATTACTTACACCGTTAAGTGCAATTAAATAGGTAAGAAGTTTTGTTTTTATATTTTTAACATGTTAAGCGATAGAAAAACATGAATATTAATATTTTGAAACACCCAATGGTGTGGCGAAATTAAAAAAAAAAAAAATAGTAAACAATATTTTTATTTTAAAAAGTGACCTAGTGTTTAATAAATTAGAAAACAAAATATATCGAAACTACAATTTTTATCTTATTTTCACAAGAACAAAAACAAATAGAGAAAATATATTTATATTTAAATGATATGAAAATCTTTATTATTATATCACTTAAGAGAAGTAAAAACTTCAATAAAAGCTGTGCTTATTTAAAAACTTGACATAGATTTAGTAGTGTAAAGAAAAAAGTGGCATTTATGAATTTTATTATATTATTGGAGACCAAAATTACAGATATACAGATGCCTGCAGATGAATGCAGATATGTCGGTTTATTTTTATTATAACCAAAACACACAGATATATATATGGGCATTTCCACAGAAATGTCAACCGCAACCAAAAAATTCAAAGTCCTTAAAATTATATTGTTTTAACATATTTTTATGGGAAATCAGTCAAGTTAACCTAATTTAAGAAAAATTTATATTTATTCATAACACATTTTGAAATATTTCAAAGTTATCATGAAACTGATTTCGGTAAAAGTGGAAACTTGAAACTATTTCTAAATTGAGCTTACACATTCTGAAAGAGGGGTATTAGATGAACAAAATGCAGTAGGTTGTTAGAAATATATATACATCGATTCCATAGATGTTTGCGTTATGGCTAAAAAGTTATCATAAAACTGATTTCGGTAAAAATGACGTGAAAGTGGCATGCGACTCGAACAAGCGCATACGTTTCGTTTTAAACATTTCTATTGCTCGTTTTGTTTTGATTATTGTTCAGTGGCGTAGCTACCCCGGTGCCCCAGGGCCCTCAACCTCAGGAGGCCCTCGAATCCTTATCAGAAATCTCGATCGAACTGAACTTTTGTAAGTTTCTCCCATTTTCAAAATAAATATTACAGGTTGCAACCCCACTTTGATCATTACAACTCAGTTGAAAGGATTTCAAAAGTTATGTCTAGAGAATTCACCTTAATTTTTTCTGTAGGTTGACAGTGTTGTCAATTTGACGGATGTGCATTTTATTGTGAATTTTTTCGGCAAAAAAATAACTTTTTTGCACCGGTTTATATAGTGATTCAATTTTAGTTGATCTTACCACCCATATTGATATCCGTTAAGTCAATAAATTGCGTAACGCGAATTGTCGTGAAAAAAATGCAAGGCACCACTTTAAAAAACTAAATCCGATATCTGCAATAAAACTTTTTCAGAAATAGTTCTAAAGAGTCCTAATAAAGATGAGCTTAGTGAAGCAGAGTTCGTGTTGCTTTGCGAATTTATGCACAGTGTATTGAACTACATTAATTATGCATCGAAAACTTTATAAAAATTCGACATCAATTTGGGCGAAGCGAGTAAAGTTTTAGTAGAGACCAAAGCAAAGTTGCAAATTTATAGAAATGATTTCGAATTCTTTCTTAAATTTTCACAGAAATATTTCAATTCGATTTTCTAACACCAACATTTTTAATGCATGTTAATGAAGAAACTTTATTACAAAAGCGTGACGGACTTTAAAGAAAATATTCAGATATAATAGGCCCTCGTTTTTCACTTCAATTTATTAACATTTATCAGCTAGTTTTACCTCAACTAACTCAGGCATGGTCTGTTTACCAATTATGTAAGGAAATAATAATAAGCAAATGTGGAGTGGTAGAATGCGATCCAACGGAAGTAAATACTTCAATGTTATTACTCTTTACAATATCTGTCAGTTCTGCATTAGCTGAAAGGTCATTTATCAAATTAAAAATAATAAAAATTTATTTAAGAAATAATATGGACCAAACTCGACTCCGACATTTATCGCTAATGGCAAGTTTTATTAAAATTTTTTTGAATCCATATGAATAAAGTAATTTTGTCGCACTAAAGTTTAAAAAAGCCATTAATTAGAAAACCGGGACACATATCGAACATATTAAAAATAACTTATAGTCGTCGTATGTATGTCTTATCCAATAAAAAGTAAAAAGTAACAAGAAAAAGTTTGATAGAACAAAATGTCGCATGCGACATGTAACGTGCGACAGTAATTAAAATTAAATAAAAAAATAAACTACTAAATATTTTTGAATCAGATAAAAACTGTTATTTAGATTCATCAATGCATCACATTTTATAATAAGTCGCATAAAAATATTCCATCAGATTTCGCTGAAATCAGTGTTTAAACTGTTCGCCTTTAAAGCGACTTCTATTTTTGTCGCATGCGAATGCCTTGGTTTCGTGTAATTATCTTGAAAAAGAACAGTTACATAAAATAAACCCTACCACCAATTATAGTGATAATCAAGAGCTATTAGTTTCGGCTTTCCTTAAAATAAAAAAAATATTTTGACATATGCATGGAGAAATGCCCACATGTGATTGGAGTTTTTCGCATGCCAGTATGTGTTTCAAATCAATACATTTGCAGTTTTTAAAGGAATTGTGTGTTTCAACGTTAAATAGTAAATTAACTGAATATTGAATTGAAGTGCTCAATTAATAATTTTTAAAAACTTTAGTTGGGATATTAGCATGATATTTTTAAAGTTTAATTAATTTAATTTAATATAATTTTAAGTTTCTATAGCAGTTTCTTTCTTGAATCAAATTACATCATAATATCGGGTGTTTCTTTAGCTTGATAGAAATTTAAATTATAAAAAATAACACAAAAAATTTTATTGTAATGAAGAATTTTTTTTTCTGCGAAAGATCAAAACATGGCATTTGGGCATATGGCCACTGCGGCTGCTCATGACGAATCGCATTGTGGACGTCCAATGCGGACCTTATTTCTTCATATTTCTGGAGGCAATAAAGTCTGTAGTGTATGTTGTGGATTAGTCTCTCTCCATATGCGGCCATATGAGCCTCATCGCTGAACAAGATTTGGCGATAGCACAACGGGTCAGTTACTTACTGTATCGGCGAAAGAACGACGTATGTAATGGTTTTGTGGCTTTATTCATAATGATTTGCCAGAGTTTATTGAAAATAATAGGAAACAATTTTTCATTTAAATTTATTTTTTAGTGTTATTTTTTATAATTCCAAGTTTTATCATGCTTAAGGAAACACCCTTTATATACAAAATCACTTTAAAACTTCAATATATAATTTAGTTTTTTTAAATTGACTTTTATAATAGGTACGCAATATTGTTGCCACATTTTTATTGAACAGTAGAGATTCAACAATTTTTTAGAAAAAAGTAAAATCAATCGGAATCTAAAGAAGGTAAAACAAAATCGATCGGATTGTTTAAAGGGAGTTAAAAACATTTCGATTGGAATGTGCAATATGCGTGATAAAATTAATTTTTTTTAAATTTTTAATTTTTTTTCCAATCAGGATTCAAACCGATATTATATATGAATTAAAATTTAATTATTTTCGGCTTTGGTGCGGATTTGTAATTTTGCATACATTTGTAAGTAATTTTTCTTTCTAAAAAATGTTTAGAAATTAAATTAAAAACTTAACCAAAGCTAAAAATAATTCAATTTTAATTCATTAATTTTTTTTACTTTTTTTCGCGAACTTGAGAATATCATCATTGGTTTCCTTTCGCTTAATAAGGGCTCTCTTTATACTAGTTAAGTTTCTCTTTTTTGTCATAATTTTAAGAGACTAATTTTTTGGGATTTTAATTATTGTCAAAAAAATATTAAAAAAAAAAAAATAAAACATGAAAGCGGCTAGTGATGCCAAAAAGGTTTAATGGAGAATGTTAAACCTGTTGAAATACTGAATTGAACGTTCAGAAATAAATAAAAAATAAAAATTCTAATCTACGACAAAATTGAATGACCAAATTAAATTATATGCTTCGAAGCGAAAGTAGCTGGAAGCTATCGGCAGTTTTGAATCGTTTTATAGAAGCTAGCGGATGAAGAAGATGAAGGAGTATTGAAGAAAAAATTATTCGAAAAGTTCAATAAAATTCTGACTTTTTCGTTATAAATATGAATTGTCTGTCAGATAATGATCGACGAAACTCTATCATAGCCATAACATATTAACGCGGATTGAAGGTATGATAAAAAGAGAGGATTATCTCAATATTTAACACGACACTTTACGCTGGCATGTTTTAGCACGACAATAACTCGTAAAATTCTGGTGTTTGGAGTCATGCAGAGAGACCCAAATCTGATCCAATGAAAATTCTGACTAAGATTTTACAAAAATGCTCCGATGTCAAAGTAAGAAAGTTAAAAAATTGTGTTGAACACATAGTTTTAATTTCTAATAATTGATGACACATAAAATGTGTAAATTTATAAAATATTTGGCCCTGTTCTATTAAACGAATCCGAGTAAATTTCTCGTTTTAAAACGAATTCACGTTTTCTTGGAGTTCTCTCAGCCGAATTCGCACAATTTTACTCGTTTTAAAATCGAGTAAACAAAACTGGTCGAACATAAATCGAATACAATTTTATTCTTAAAAATGGTGGAAAACACACAAATAAAGAACCATTGGAATAAAAAGTTTAAAGTCTTTATTATTAATCTTAGTTAAATTAAATACATTTTAATATACTTTATATTATAAAAAATTTAGTTTAAAAACACTCTTAACACTCATATTCTTGCCTGAAGCTTGATGAAAATTAGGTGCATGACTAAAAACACTTTTTTTTTGGTAAAAGTTTTAAACGCACATACGAAGTATCTTTTGTAAACACAAATTAACAATAAAAGTTAAATTTTAACAAATCTAATTTAAAAACAAATTTTTCACCAAATCACAAAATTTCTGCAAATTTTTAATATGTCGATCACATTTTATTTATATTATTTATAATTGTAACTTAATACAAATGCTCCGGGCATTTTCAATTCTTGCCTTAAAATACAAGGCGAATTAATACAGGTGACCGCACGGCTACAACAACCCAACAACACAATAAACAACATGCAACAACATGTTGCTACAAAATTTTAGTATGTTGTCAAAAAATATTGTTAAAAAAAACAAAATAAAAAAAATATTTGATGAAAAAATGTGGTTGTAATTTTCAGAATAAAAAATTATAAAAATTAAGTTACATAAAAATGAAAATTCAAGAAAAGTGTGACCAAAATTCTATTCTACCACTAGTTTGCCCAAATCACATGCATCGTTCCATTCTTGCACGTTGACCATTCGAAGACTAACATAATCTTCCACAAAAAAACCAAGAAATTATAAATGTGTTAACAATAATTTCACTATCTTTTTACGCATATTTTGATTATACACATCAGGAACTGCGAATACGGTTCCATGTTGTGGCAGTTTTCTCTAGGAATAGTTACTTTGTTTTCTATTAGCAATCAAAAAAAAAAAAAAAAAAAAAAATTTAATTTAAAAATAAAAATTTAACAATTAATTTATTTTTGACAAATTTTTTTGACAACTGCAATGTATACAGCTGATGGGCTTTTTCGCCCATGCGTTCACCTGTATTATTTCGCCATGCTTAAAATAATAAATTTGTTTACTTTTTCAATCAACAGCTGACTTTGGCGTTTAAGCAAAAGTTCGAACTTAATTTCGAATAGTGCCAAAACGAGTGATTTGCAGAACACCAAATAGTAATTTCTTTGGTTTTAAAAATCGCTCGTTTTTTAAAACGATTCGGTTTATGAACGAGTAAGCCGTGGAGGGCTAAGCCACCAACAAAAATAATTTAGATCTCCCGCAAATTTTTTTATATATTATAGCATTTTTAAAGAAAGAAAATCCTTTCAAAATATTCCAACTTGCATACCTCAAACACGTCTATTGTAATGTATTTAAAAATTTTTTTTTATCTAAGAAATATGATTAGAAATGTTTCATCTGAAGAAAGAAATTTTATATCATGCAAATAGAATATGTAAAATGCTGACCGCAATAGAAAACTAACAGCATCATATTTGAATCATTCAATTAAAGTTCATTCTATGCTTTTAGAGATTTAGCCGTATAATTTTCAACAGAAATTTAACAACCAATTTTATTCTAATCTAACGTTAAATAAAATGCATACAAAAAATCTTAAAAGCAATTAAATAATTATCATTAATGTAAACGAATACGTTTTGTTGTTGAATTTTTTTATTATTCAAAAAAGGAAAAATACTCGGAGTATGTATTTTGTATATTTTACAATTAAGATCTCATTTATTATAAACGTGTTGAGAATTTAATATTAATTTGTTGCCATTAAGCTTCAACGATTAAACGGTTTATTTGAATAAACATTTTTAATTTTCTTTTGTTAAACTTTTATTAATCGGGATCATAATAAAATAAAGTAAGAATGATATATTCTGCTATGCCGAATTTTATATGCCGTTTACCATATATATAAATCTAGCTTAGTGAGGTAACTCCAATCACAAAATCAAATATTGGGGTGACAGAGAATTAAAAAATAAGAAAAAAATTAATTAACTACATATACATAATTTTACATAAAAATGTCATCGGCTCTTAATGAGTTAAGCATTTTTAAAATTTTTTAGTATTTCCTTAAAGCTCTCGTCAAAAGCTTTTTGATACCCATATTTATGATCATTAAAATTTTTTAAATTTCAGAGGCCCGTAACTCGGAATATATGGGCGATATGGGCGTGTGCCAATTTTTTCACTTGATGTTTTTTTCTTATTTGTTAATTCTCTATTGCACCATAAATTTGCTTTTTTAATTGGAGTTACTTCATTGAACCGACCTTGCTGATTTCCAAAAGCACTTCTTTTGACACTATGTCTGATGGATTTGCAAAGGCAAGCTGGATTTCAGCAACAACACGGGCGGACAGACGTACATCGCTCAATCGACTTCGCTATGCATGAGAACTCAAAATATCTGTATACAGCCACAATTATAAACAAAAATTCCATGCGAGTTTTTTCATTTTTTCCTTTTCTCCCATTATAAATTTTATCCTCTTTTGATTGACTGCGGAAAGTGATAAATATTTGGGGGGAAAAAGTAGGTATTATGAATTATAAAAGAAAAATTATATGAAAATAAACTAAATAACTCCCTTCAAATTACGATGATGTCACTTTTTTATTATTTTGTTCAAACGGAATCCATAATTAAAGGAAACTTCTTTGATAAAAACTTTTTCCGTGGGAAGAAATTCCGTTAGAATAATTATGATTGGGCTGGTATACTTTAAGGGAATAAATATTGTAGAAACTACAAACGGAATAACAAACTTAGATATACCCTTTTTACACCTGTGGTAAAGGGTATAAAATTAAAAATCTTTTACAACAACTATTTGATTGTTTTGAAAAAATTTAGAATATATTAAAAAATAAACATTTATTATATTCTATTGACAATACTAAAAAATCATTGTCATTCTAATGCCAGCCGTCTTCTTAACAACAACATCAATAATAATAACAGGAATAAAACCAACAATAGTACACGCAAAGAAAAAACATGGTTGAGGTAACCATAATCTAAGAGCAACATATTATAGTTGTATTATATGGTTGTTACATTAAAACTATTGTTGCAACCATATTATTGTCAAGCATAACAATAACATGGTAAAATCTAAAAATAGTTATGTTATAATATAAACAATAAATGGTTAAAATAAAACATCATCATATGGTTGAAAATGTCATGTTATATAATTGAATTATTATTATAATTATTATTATATGATTTGTTACAAAAGTTATTCAATAACATAAATGCATAAAAAAACAATTCATTGCTTATTATATATAATTAAAAGGCTTAAACACATAGGTTACAAGAATCATTTATAAAAAAATATATAATTTATAAGCACAAATAAAGGCATCTTATCTTCATACATTCCCATGTGAATATCCATTTATGGAGTAAACGTTATATTCTCGTATTGAAGATATACGGTACGTAAGGGTACTTCGGTACTGACTACACATTTATCCAAGACTTCTAATATGTTAATCTGGCATCTGGCAACTATTGTTGATGTATAATATGATATCTTTAAATAAAAAAATACGTAAATGGTTTCACAATTGTGCTTATAACACCAAAATAAAGATTTATATGCTAACATATGTATATTTCAACTATTTTTGAAATGCTTTGCTTACCTTTTTATTTGTTGTCATATTTTCTGTATTATTTTTAATTGTTTATTTTGTACATACATTTTTATTTTTTTAATTTTCTCTAACAATAAAAACAATTTCAATATTTAAGCTGACAAAAAATTACTAAATTTATAGAAAAACATTCTGTCAAGACCAAGAACAAAATATTTTTAAGCGGAAACATTATTTTGGTTGCTTTTAATCATACTCTGATTAATTTTATATTATTATGGTTAAATATATTATATTATTTTTAATAAGTTATAAGACTTTGGTCGTAGTTCAAATTTTTTTACGCTAAACCAACCATTTTGGTTTTTTGTGTGCACAGTAACCATATAATGGTTAAATATCAACAAAAACGTGTTTGTTGTGACTGAAATATTGCTGAAAACAACTATAATTTGTTCTCTGCAACTTTACAATGTTACAGAACATATTATGGTTATTGTAACCATATCACAACCATGTTTTTTCTTTGCGTGTAACAATAATCAGTGAGACTTAGCTTAAGAGCAGTCCCGATAATGTTTTATTCTATGCCACAGAGCTCTTTAGTCTATCATTACTCATTGTGAATGCCTTTTTTAATTAAGCCCTAGAGGGTCTTATTCTATTCCTTAAAAGAAAAGCACATCATCAAAGAAGGTGTGATGTGGTCCCATCGTCTTTTAGGCAGAGTCAGCCCGAGCAATATATTATTTTAAGAAAACGATTTAAATTAGCTCCTTCGTATGTCGCTACCTTGACTTTAAAAATCAGAACATATTAAAGAAAACGAAATATCGTTTATAGAAAACATAAAGTTATGGAAGTGGATATAATAAAGTTCCGAAATCACCTGATCGTAGAACATCATATAATTGTACTACTTTATCTTGGTAAATACCAAGTTTGTACGGTCTGCAAGGTAAAAATTGTTTCAAATATAATCAGTGGCTCTAATAACATTTTTAATGCTGATTACGGGAAAAATAGTAAACAAATTTCAGTACGCACAGTTTTCTTAGAAAAAAACATATATAGTTTTGATCAAATTCACCCTTCACCATCTGTATATTCTAGCTTTGTAAAGTAACTTCAATAAAAAAGACAAATATTGGGGTGACAGAAAATTAAAAAGCAAGAAAAAAAAATTAAATACTATATGTGTATAATTTTACATAAAAATGACATCGGCTCCTAATGGGTTAGGCATTTTTTAAAAATTTTAGTACATTCTTAAATACCTCTTCAAAAGCTTTAAAATGAAACCCATATTGATATTTTAAAAAATTTGAAAATTTCAGAGCCTCGTAACTCGGAAAATAGGGGCGAGCGACAAACTTAGATACCTTTTTTTTCACTTTTGGAGTAGAAGTTATAACTAGGGTATGCAATGTGGTTAAAACTGATACTCTTTCTAACTGTTATTGTTCAATATCTTCTTCCACTGTACAACTTTCCAGTCAAAGCCTATCTATAGTCCTCGGAACCAAACAATCCTGAGAGAAACGAACCAATTTTTTTCAACTCACTCTAAACTGAATCATTTAGTTAGAGACCTGAGTCTTCTAAAGGATTCAACGGATTTTTATTGCAGAAAAGAAGACTGTAGACCCCGGGTACTTCATTTTATTGGTATCAAAGTAGGGAAAGAGAATTCGTTCCCCTTTTCGCTGAAGAAGCTGCCCTTATTTATTATAAGGATGTTCCTGGAGTTATGACGAGTTTAAGAATAGCGTATACGTCAGAAAAATGGAGAATTTTTATTGACTCGTCAAAAAGAAGCCTAAAAGCAGCTCTTCTACTCAACGTTAATAAATATCCTTCAGAGCCTGTTGCACATTCTCTCCATTTGAAAGAATGCTATAAGAATCCTGAGCTAATCTTGAACAAAATAGGTTAGACAGATCCAAAATAGAGTGACGATTGAGAGTAATTTCAATTTTGCTTGGCCAACAAAGTGGCTACACAAAGTTTTCTTGCTTTCCCTGTGAACGGGACTATCGTGACAGGCAGCAACACTGTGTCAAAAAAGCATGGCTAGTGAGAAAAGCCTTGAAGGTCTAAGTTTTATGTGTTGTATTGGAGAACCTTTAAGATCTTCAAAATGTAACACTTCCACCCCTTGACATTAAATTATTCTTAACGAAAAAAGTGGTAAAAGAAGGAGAATGTTTTACATATCTTGGTGGGAAGTTTTCTTGTTTATTTCAGTCTTAACTAAAAGAATGAGTTTTTAATGAACCTGAGCTCAGGAAATTCATGAGGGATGTTCATTTTGAACAAATAAATTAAAATTAATTTTCAAATAAGTTGAAATTAATTTTTAATAAAACAAAAGAGATCCAAACTACCAAACAATAGTCGCTGACCTGTTGGACAACTTTAAGAAACTGGGATGCAACATGATTAAAATGATTTTAAAATATTTGAAAAAATGCATTAATGCAGCTATTTTGTAATTAAGTGCATTTTTATTTTTAATATTAATATTAATTAGATGAACGAATGAACGTAAACAACTTAGAATATATTTGATAAAAAGTAAACGAAAAATGTTTACTTAAAATTATTAAATACCTCGTAAATATTATTTCAATCTACGGCCTTGTTTTTTTTTTCTAATGATGCAGCAGGGTTTTAATAAATCTTCACTGTTTCATTGATATTAATTGTATTTTGTAGTTTTTATTTTCTTTTAAGTTGTAATGCTAATGGGAAAAATGTATATAATTTTCTGTAGCTATTGAATTAATTAAAAGATAAAAATTAGTTATTGACACTATTTATGTAAATCTTAATGGGAACAATTTTAAAGGTCCATAGGTTTCGCTTTAATTTCAATTTTATTACAAATAAAAAATAAAATATTTCATCGGATTTTTATCTTTACAAACGTCAAAATCAATATAAAAGATCATTTTGTTACGTATAGATCTTAAATTAGTTTTAGTGCAATGCCTAAGCATTTATGATGAGAGGGTGTTCGTGAAAGATCATGAAATTAGCAAACAATTACAAAAAATCGTCATTAAAAATTTTGATCTATTTTAAGAAGTTTTAAAGTTTTGAAAACTTTAAATAATTGTATAAAAATTAAACATTTTTGGTAATTTCCGGGGTTCCCAGATCTCTTTCGAGTAGTGTCCCCTATTAGATAAATTTTATCCCCACAAATTCCCAAAAACAATTTCTACTATCTCCAAAAATCCCCACTACAAAATGTATTAGTGTTATTAAATTCAATTTAACTAGTTGATTGTTGATTGACAAAATCGAAAAGTTCTAAATCAAAATATGTTATCTCGTTATCTTAAGCAATTTGTTGGTACAAATTTTTGGAGTTAATTGTTAAAGCATTTCTGAAAATGGAACAAAAGTATAACAGCAAATTGTATTATTATTAAAATTTTTAATAATTCTCATTAAATATTCGTGCAGCTCGCGTTGCATTTTATTTCTTGTTTTTGTTTTCATTCAGTTAATTTTTAAAATAAGAGGCATTTATTTTTCAAATTTACGGAGACTTATATGTCATAATTTTTAAAAATTTTTTGTTTAAATCGAATCAGTTAGCAGGAGGTTGCGTAGGCGAATTTACTCTTATTGGCTTGTAATCATTACTGACAAACTATATTTATAAAAAATCTGTATATATTTTTTATGTTTCGAGTTTGACAGCAATGATTTCGGCGAAAATGAATAAATTCGCCTACGCTGCCAGCTGGTAATTGATTCGCCTTGGTTTTGTTTTGAAAACTTATACGTAGCAAAAAAGTAAAATTTAATTCATAGTAGTAAAATTACAATAACCAAACACAGAATTCTAAACAAATTCCTAAAAACCTCTTTAAATTCGCAGAACGTAAAATATATGCTCAAGGAATTCCTCAACCTGAAATTTTCATTACGTGTTAAAAAAGATTAAATTAAATTGTTAACTGGAGCGACTCTTTTTCAATTTTAACGACTTGTTTTACAGTATTAAAAATTCCCCAAATTTTTATTCGTTACTAAACGAAATAAATATTTATTTGCATTTTATCTCTAAAATTTTAATGAGCCCATGAGAAAATTTTATTATTTAATTTAAACTTCTAAAAGCATTTTTAACCCATATTATAATTAAAACTTATAAAAAATGCCCAATTAACAAATAAAATCGATGAGAAAAAATGTGAAAGAAAAAAAAAATGTACAAAAATAATTTTTAATTAAACTAAATTTTATATATTTTACCATGTCACCTTAAAATGTAAACTATAAACACGAAATACATATGTATGTATGTATGTTGGCATAAAAGAAATAATAAAACACATTTAATAATAACAACATCATTTCATAACAACAACATACTTAAATACTTGTAAACAACATCAAACATAACTAAAACAGCGATAATTAAAATATACTGTTTTATCTTTTGTCTTTAGTACTTAAAAAAAAAAAAAACAAATAATAAAAACAGCAACAAAGAAACATTGCTAATTACATAATTAAAACTGGTTTACTTTACAGTGTAAAGTTTACACAAATATTAGATTTTTTTTATTTTTAAGCAATTTTTGCTCTTATCTCTTTTTTTAAATAAATGAGAAGATGATGCTCTTACCGTAGTTGCCACATAAAAATCTAGAATATTGCGAACGAAAATCGTCTTAAAATATAATACAAAATTAAAGGAAGAATCGAGCTTTTGCACAATCACTTAAATGTGAACGAAATTAACTGAGGATGAGTACAAATAATTGAACTTTTTTAAGAAATAAAATTAGTGTAAATATTATTAAATTTTCAGATTGTGTTTCCGATATACACAGGCACGTCACAGAAATAAATTCCGATCAGAGGCGGTTTCAAATCCACAAATTTGTTCTTCAAAAAACGAAAACCGAAAAATTTCTTTGGAATGAAACCACTTTTAAATATCTAAGTGGAAATAATTTCCTTAAATTATTGCTTTTATTTGTATCCTTATTTAAATTAGCCTCATTTGTGACTGTGGTATGCACGATATTGCAATCATAAAATTAAAAGTGCGGTTTCAACATATTTAGAAATAAACAAAATTGATTGGAATCTGAAGAAAGTAAGAGAAAATCGATTGGAGTAGTTATTGTGGAAAACCAATTGGATCGGAAAGTGTGACATAACTGCCAACTTAAAATTTTTTAAATTATATCGCAGAATTGAAAATGCTATTGCCATATACATCAATTATCTTACATATCATAATAAATTAATAAGTCTCTAAATTGATAAACACAAATTTATTACTTTTAAACCGACTTCAAAATTACAAACGGATTGATAACCTGAATGTTGCTTTTTTATACTTGTGCTGGCAGAACTCAGCCATTTGTGAATGGATTTTGACAAAATTGTCTCTATTTCTTTTAGATTTTAAATTGAAATTTCTTTATTAAAAACAGTTTATAACTTTGGAAATTTAAGAGATTCCCCATACAACCGTAAAGGGCACCATTTGAATATTAAGAGAAAACTGCGTATCACTATAGCAAAAGGTATTAAAAGTATTATAAATCTAAAAATTAAAGGGAGATCCCATAGGGGGCCTATACTTTGAACATTTATAGACAAACGCTTGAAAGTTGGACAAAATGTCGATTCCTATGACCGTTATAATAACAGGTATAAACATATCAAAATTATAAATTCAAAGGTGCCCCAGCAGTTGATTTAATTTGTTGTGGGTGACCAAACTTTTGAAACGTTACATGATTTGGTTTGTTTTGCAATAATTATTTAAATACCACACATTCTTGCTTAAATTCCATTGACTAAATTATTTGCACTAAAAATCATGCGTTCTCGAGGAATGACAAGATATTCCAGCTAAAATTTAACTTAAACACGTTTTTTCATGCTAAATTTTTTTGTACGCAAGTTAATGCAGGTTACGTGATTTAAAGTAAAATTACTGAAATTGCGTGATCATGCTTGAACATGTCTTATTTAAGCTAATTACGTGATTTATGCTTCAAACATAATTACTAGCAAACATTTTAAGGAATTTCTGAAGTTTTGCAAAAAAAAAAAATTTTAAATGTCGTCAATAGAACGATTGTGAAGGTGATTTAAATGTTAGTTGTAAAAAGTAGTAAGATGTTTCTGTTTCTGTTCTAGTTAGCTGTTATTTTATATTTTCTTAATTTTCAACTATTTTAATCTTTAACACCTCGGTTTAATATGTGCTAACTTTTTCCTTTTAACTAGTAGTTTCATAATTCTATACTGTGTCTAAAGTCCTGAGGTATAAATTCTATAAGCTAAAAAAAAAGTTAAAACAATTTTCTGAAAGTTTTTAGTACAAGAAAGTGCTTTATCCGCAGATGGATCAAACAATATAAAAGATATTGCTAAGTTTTCTGGAAAACTTTTTTCGGATTATATAGTTATTATCATGGGTGTTTGTTAAGTTCCGTCTACAACTTGCTAAACAAATTTCGTTACTATTATTAAAGGCCAGGTTCCCTATCAGACTCAGTCGCACGATCTGTCAAATATTGCATGTGTGCTAAAAAAGTATGATAGTGTGGATTAAAAGTGTATGTGTGGTACAGACTTCTTAACAGAACTGCACGATTTTATAATCTTTGGAAGAAATTCATAAAATGTTTTTCTCTATACGATCAGGGTTGATTTTTTTTAACATGATGAGGAGAAAAAACAACATAATATTAAAACCAGATGTTTTTACATCTTTTTTGTACAATAGAGTGGCACATACGACGCTATTTTGAAACGATTTGAAAATAAGAACAGAATTCTGTCAGTTTTTTGTGTGATTAAATCGTACGATTGTGTATGATAGTGAATCCTGGCCTTAAGAAGATTTTTACAAGTTCATTTTTATAACTTAATTCTCATCTTAAAGTTTTTCCCAGCAATAAACAATTAAGCTTTTTAAAATCAAAGAGAAATATTCCGAATAACGTAGTTTACAGTTAATTTTAAAGCGAAGATTACGGATATAAACAGTATTTGAAGGAGACGATTTCATGAGTTTTTTCTTTTTGTTAAAAAAAATTGCAAAAAATTCTCAAAATTATTTAAAAAGAAATATTAAATATAAGTTCAGAAAAAAAATCTTATCAACAATCACAAAGGATTTAGATAAAAATGTCAATGCCTCAAAAGATATGTATGTTTTAAATCCAAAAATCGTCAAATTAATAATAAATCTGGCAGCATCTCTTTGCACTTAAACATTATTGTAGTTCACATATCCATTGATAACACATTTGTAAGAATAATTGTTTTAATCAACTTTATATTATTTAATTTCTTCATAGCGGATTTTACTGTTGTTGGTGTTTAAGAATTGACAATTGTTTAACTTGATAATTATCGTTAACTTCAGGTTTAAAACCTTTACCAGAGAAGAGTAATTCAATTTATTGGCAAATAATTATTAAAAGGATTGCCCTAAAGAACGAAAATTTGCTAAAAATCTATTTAACTTTATGAAATACCCCTAAAAATTCAGACATAAAAAACGATATACATTCCACTAAAAATAAATTTAAAAAATGGTTCAGGGGCAACAAAATATTTTTCTACGCAATTAAAAGAATAAAAACAGGAAATTATTTTTCCAGTATGTGTGGATTAATAACTTGCCAATTTCATTAGCATTGAATGAAAAATAATGCTAATGGTTTTTTTAGCATTACCGTTAGCTTAATTAATGGTAATGCTTTAAAAAGTTAAATGACATTATTATTAACTATTGATTGAAGCATTACCATTAATAAACGTAACTTCTTATCCATGTATACTTAATAAAAACCTTAAAGTAAAGTAAATCATTATTTTAAAATGGCTCCAAAGTGAAGTATACTCGTATACATATATATTTTAACATTTTCAGGAAAAATTAGACAATATGAGAACATATTTATGTTTTCCTGCAGGTAATAATAAGTGTTATGTGGCTTTAGATCAGACGCACAAATTTTTACACCAATATCACTTAAAATTAATACATTGCTAAAATTTTAGGTCATCCATCTGCAAAAGGGTAAAGGTTTATTTGTTCTATGCATAGTTCTTTTGGAAGGTTCTGCTATTACCATTATCCTTACTAACAACAGTAATAACTAAAATAAAATTTTCAAATAATTCCAGTGAAATTTCAATGGTAATTAAAAAATCCCAAGTATGAAAATTTCACAACAAATATGGCAATAAAATCATCTAACAAATAAATACAATGTAATATTGATGTGTACAATGCATATTTTATTTACTGTTTTGCTGAAGTCATAATTTAGTTAATGACTTTAACATTACAGACTAGCAAGCAGTTAAGAAAAAAATGCATATTTGAACAGCAACAATAAAATATTCAGTTTGAAATATTTCCTTTTACATTTAACAAAGTCAACAGATAAAACGTGTATGCAATTTTGTATATTTGGTTGAAAAAAAAATAATCATTTATTACGTTCTATTGCTAGATTTATGCTAAAATTATTTATCAATATTTAAACAAGTTAAAGGTCCAGGCCAGGAAAAGTGAGACTTTTAAATGTCATTTATTGTATTTAATACAATATTTAATCGATTTGACCTTTCACAGTAATATATGGACCGCTTAGATTTAAAGATAAAGTGTGTTTCGGAAAAGTATCAAGATTCGTAAGTCAAATGACAATTATCAGAAAAAATTCTCATTCAGTTCACTTTTAAAGCCTTCACCACAAAAAGTGGAAAAAAGGGAAAAATGTATATATAAGTTTGTCATTCCGTGTGTAATTGCGAGGCAAACTTGATTTCACAAAAAAAAAATTGTCAATCGATCAGATATAGTGTCGAAAGAGGTACTTTTGGAAATCAGTATGTTCGGTCCATGTCCTTCGAGGCAGCAGGCAAATCACCACGGCTACCTCTAATTTTTTCATGTCATTTGTAACAATAAAGTAACTCCGATCAAAAAATAAATAAATGGTGCGATAGAGAATTAAAAAATAAGAAAAAAATAACTGGCGCCCACCCATATTTTTCGAGTTACGGGGCTCTGAAATTTTCAAATTTTTTAAAGTACCAATATGAGTATCATTTTAAAGCTTTTGAAGGGATCTTTAAGGAAATACTTAAATTTTTAAAAAAATATTTAACCCATTAAGAGCCGATTGCATTTTGATTGGAGCTACTTCACTAAACTAGGTTTACATATTAAACATGTTTTTACATGTTAAACAAGTAAGTAAAGTGAACTCTTGAAGAATTGCGGTGTAGTGTTAAATACTCTTTGCAATTTGATTAATCAATTTTACTGCTCAAAACGTCCAGTTTGAACTATTTTCACACCGATAAATCTAGACGACGTAATAAGTAAACAATGGCTAGACTGATTCAAACAAAACTTCATATGCTGGCAGTGGGTTATTCGAGCTTCTCACACCTCTTATAAGCGGCTCAATAGCATAAAGTTATGTACCCCAGACTGGTAATTTTTTGTCAAAACCAAGTATAAACTATGAAGTTCTTTTATTATTTTCTACATAATAAGACTAAAGACCAAATATTCTACTCTTTTAAAAAATTTTACATATTCTCTTTTGTTTTAGTTTTCTAGCAAAAAATTTAGTTCTTAGATTTCTACTTGAGTATAAAATATGCGATTTATTTCCAATGTTTATAACTCCTGCTCTACTGAAGGGGATAAAATTAGTTCTGAGTAATATTGTAAAATCACAGTTAATTATGAAAATTATCTCATCTGAAAATTAAAGCATTTATTTTCTGAAGTGTATTGTTACCAAGAATAGTAATGATATAACGTTTAAAATACGCAGTAGATTCTGCTAGTGTTTAAATAATTGTTTTCTTTTTTTGTATATAAAAACTAAAACATTATTTAATAATATTTGAAAGAAGAATATTGAAAATTTTAACTTGGGTCTGACTAAAATTACTCACTTCTTTATGTACTAACATAGTCTTACTTATAACAATTACCAACTAAAATATTTTTATTTCTTAGTGATCTGGCTTGAGCAAACGATGAAAACCTTATCGATCCGTAAACAAATAAATTTAAAGTTTTATATCAATATTATTTAAAAAAAAAATTATATATTAATAATACCAGTATAATTTTTTTGTCGTGAAAAAATTACTAAAATTGTGTAAGCATAATAAGTTTCATCCCTGATGTAGCCATTTTTTTTGTAAATCAGAGTCGTACGTATAAATGATAGAAAAGTTTTTACTGTAGCCGCTTGTTTATTTTGCTTTAAATAAAGTTCTTAAACACATCCTCCCAATAAAATTTTTAACGATCGTTTCAGGGAGACTCATTTAAACCATTAAGTAAACACTGTAGTACCTCGACCCAAAGTATTTTTTTTTTTTTTTGGTAAACAGAATACATAAATAAATAAACATACATAATATTCGAGCATTCAATATAATTATCGTATTTGATTTGTTCAATTAATTTTATACAAAATTTTTTTAAAATATTTGCACAACCATTCAAATGTAAAAAGAAAAAATAATCAGTTACGTTGATTGACTTTTTTCTAGTGTTTTAAAAAGGAAAGAAAAAACAGGTATGAAAGACAGAATTATCGATATAATTGTATTGAATTTACAACAGGCGTCAGAGTGAAGAATAGATTTAATTAATGTAAAATTAAAACGAAAAATACAAAAAAAAAAATAATAATTTGTGTCATTAGGAATTCTGAGAGTTGACTATGCAAACATTTTCGATTTTACTGTGTTGACATGGTCACCTCTATTAAAGTCGACTCATATTGTCTCAGATATAATCGCTGCAATCTACCTTTTCAGTGGGTACGAAAATGAAAGTATATTTTACGGGTTTTTTTTAAAAAAAAAAAATAATAATTTTTATTCAAATCTAATTAAAAAATTTTTTGTAGAAAAAGATAATTTCAAAATTAAAATCAAAATCAAATAATTTTTTATATATACGCAGAAAAAATTGTAAACAATTTTTATTTAAATTAACTGGTTTAATTGATATTATTAATATTTTGTTTAAATTTTTTTTCATTTTTTGTTTACTATGAAAAAATTTTTTTAAAGAATATTTACGTATATGTGCACTTAATTTTACTTATTATGTCATATGTTTAATTCGAATAAAATTTATTTATTTATTTAACCTTACAAATTTCTTAACTTAAGAGTTATTTGATTCTTCTCTGTGTAGGGTGCAAGCAAACTAAAATGTGTTAAACTGATGATTTAACAAATAATAAAAAAAAAAAATTAAATAATGTGGCATCACAGGAACAAAAAAGTTAAGTTTTTATAACTCTACTTTTACAAGGTTTCCAAACTTGGATCGTGTCCACTGAGGACGTAAAGGCAGATTAAGTATTTAATTTAATAAAATACGATATAATGACCAACATCGAGCTGTGGCAAAACATTCATCAAGTCTTATTTGAAACATCTATTAGGTCGAGGAAGTTAATAAGTTCTACAATTGAAAAATGTATAATGACATCGGTATTATACACGGACACTAAGCATACAGAGGTGAAACCCTTGGCACATGAAAAACAATATAATCAGGTTTTCTGCAGATTCTAGAGAAAGAGACAAATATAGTGCTATATTGTAATGAACAAGGCATAACAAACAAAACAAAAACTACATATTTTACAAGAAAACATACAGCACAAAAAGGTTTTGCCACAAAAAAAATATTGTTTATTCTCGTAAATAAAAAAATAATTTAATTTTTTCTTGGGCCAGAAACATAAAGCAAAATAAAATTAAAGTCGATAGGATGTCAAGAAAGAGATGCATAGAAAAAACGAGACAACTATAGTCTCGTGACACCTCTGTATACTCGGTGACACGGATGTATATAGTATAATTTCTTCAGAGCTTTTGTTCTTTCCAAACAATTTCCACTCTTTTTTGTTTGATGTCATGCTTTTGTTTTTACTCTCAATGTTTGCCAGCTAACTTTTGAGTACGTCGTCATTTTTTTCCGCTTCCTGTGGGTTTCACTCAGAATTATTTTTACATAATTTTTTTAATTGTCATTTGTAAGCTTTAATAACCATTAACAGAGAAACTTATTTTGAACAATTATATTTAAGAGTATAAATAGTGGTTGGAGTTTCGGAGTCTGTAACCTTAAGCACAACTACTATGCCATCTGCTGCAAATAAAATTAAGGTAAAATATGCCGCAAATAACTTGGAGGATTATTTTCGCAGGTAGTAGTACATTACGGAACCGTAGGTCTCTGCCTTGTTTCAGTAATGTTAAAGAGATAATATAAAATATTATAGTCATCTGGTTTTACAAAGTGTGAGCCAGAGTTATTTATGAATTTGTTTTAATAAAAAAGAAGGAAGAGATGACTGTAATCCTTTAATTTAAAAAATTTGGTAATTAAATTCCATAAACCAAAAAGAGTTTACCAATGTCACGCAGTGGTGATCTCATTGTCATACTTTGTTCTTAATTTTTGATTAAATGAAAGGGAATGGGTCTTATATTGATAAATGTTTTATTTAATGTCGGCAATTATGTATGGAATACAATATCATATTGTTACGTTTTACCCTTTTTAGCAGGCAAACGTACGGATTCTTTTGATTGCAAATACCACTGTGGCTAAATTCTATCTTCGAACTTTATGGCTTTCTTTGGCTATACTTCTTGATCCTACCAGTCTTGTGAACCCTTGGTCTCGTATTTACAAACGCAGCCGTCCACGCTACACTACTGTGTTACTCCGGCGAGACATGAAGTACTCGATGCCTTGTTTAGTAACCTTAACCATCCACAGACATCTCCACTACTCCTTTTTATCCAAGCCAGTCATCTCCTTTAATCCAGTAGCCACAACACATGTCTGCCATACAGCGTTGTTATGCTGTTACACTTCCCCGCGCTAACCGCTAGTGCTCTTACTTTTTATTATAAAGGGCTTCTTGACAATTATCTGTTGCTCTTATATTAAGTTGGACGTCTCCACTAAATTATCTGCCATGGCTTCACACAATAATTGCATTTTGCCTCTCGGTGGGTTTGTTCTGCTGTTTATTAATTTTAATTGCTTATAACAATTATTATTTTTGTCGTTGCACGCATGCCCGCATGCGGTATCGAACTCGGATCCCCTGTTTTGTAGTACGCACCTCTACCAACGCAGCCATTGAGGCTGCTCAGCTTTTGTTGGCTAACTTGTGGTTTTGTTATTCTATAAACACACCATTAGTTGAATTAGCTTATTCACCACGCTCATACGGAAATTTCTACAGGGGTTGCCAGATTTTATTATTTGTAACAATATAAATGTCTGCCTCTGTTACCCCTACAAGAACGAGCCCTTTCGAGCACATTTTTCATTACATTGTCACACACCTCATGCGATATTACACTATTATCCTGGCAGTATGAAATGTGGCATCGTCTTGTTGATACCACATGTTAATCAATTCCCAAAGCAGATTTAAAAGTTTCCAATCATATCACGATATCGCTGCCCATTAACAGTTCATTTTGAAGGAAGTAAGGTTCAATGATTTCTCTTCACTAAGTTGCACACCAGACTCTCACTTTTAATGGATGCAAAGGTGACTGATGAATAATTTGGAGGTTTTCTGTTGCCTAGAATCGACTATTCTCTTTATTCACATATCCATCCGAATGAAAATGTGCCGCGTCAATCATTATGATTTTTTAAGAAAATCGGGGTTGCCATGGGCAAATTGTTACATCCTATTGGCATATGTACAGCGGCGTAAATGGTCTTGGAAAGAAACTCTTATGTAATACATATGAATCTTAAATGGAAACAAATATAAATCCTTGTGCAAAATTGTTGCCTAAAGACCAAGCTCCTGAACACGGCGTCAATTTGAGGTTGATGGTTATTCTGAACACTTTATTGAGCAGCAGTAATATTTTCAGCCGATCTTGCAGTACGTTGTTGTCAATGCTTAGGCCTATAATCTACAGATTCTCTTTCTTCGAATTCATTCAATACACGACAAGTAGTGAGTGTTGTTGACACTTCGTTACTTAAAAAAATTTCACGAATTCTCATCGTCACGGTAATCGATGATTGATTTTGATAAAATGTCTTAACGAATCAAAATCGTTGGTTTATAGAATATTTTTCCATAATTAATTTGTTTAGGTTCCTAAGGTAATAACTGCACAAGAATTTACCCTTGGTCATCAGTGCAAGATAAAGGCAGACTTCAAGGGCGTTAGTATTATAAAAGTTATTTTATAAAAATGAAAAATTTTTTGAAAAGATTATTTTTTACAAAGTAGCTTTTTTTAATAAAGAATTTCTTAAAGTTTCATTCTCAATTAGCTTCTAGTTCTTTTTTATAAAAAGATACTTTTTCAATGGTTAGTTTGTTAAGCGATATTATGAGAAAAGTACTTTTTTATCAAATATTTTTATTCAAAGACCGATTTAAAGGTTTTTGTTTTGTACTTTATGAAACGTATATAGAATTTTTAAAAAAGGTACTTTCCTAGATTTTTTCAAATATATGATTTAGTTTTCAGAACAAGTTTATTAAAAATAATCTTAGAATCGTAGTTTTGAGTATACTTGATTTCAAATAAGGGAAGGCGTTGTTTTTTAAGTTATATTATTTAAAATATTAATTTTAAAGATGATAAGATTTAGAAAAGTAAAAGTACTTTTGCTTTATTTACTAAAGGTAAACTTTTTCAAAGATATTTTAAAGGCCGCTATAAAAGAGTATGTGATATTCTTTTCAAAGGCTTTTTTTTCTAAAGGTACTTTTTAAAAAGGTTGTTTTTGGGTTAATTTTAATTTTTTGAGGTACTTTTTACAATATTTTATGAAATACTATAATTCTACTATTTCTTTTATAAAATTTCACATTCAACGCATTTTGTAAACTAAATTATTTTAAAAATACTTTTTTCAAACGTACCCTTTTTAAGAAGTAAACATTTTAAATAAATATTAAGCGATAATTTTATAAACGATCATATAGTTTCTATTTAATTTTTTTGGTCTTAGAAACTAGAACTAAATTAATGCCTTTGTTAAACATTTCTTGCAGGGACTTAAATCTAATTGTATGCTTTACGTACCGTTTATTTTAATTTTAACTATAAATATGTAAATTACGTTTCAAGGCCATCTTCATAATGATCTTGGTTGTAAAACCATAACAAACGCGTTCATAATAACAATTAAACAATTGGCATACATTAGATTATTAACTTAATACAACAAAAGAAGGTATTGAAAAATATCCAAAAAAATATACAAATTACACAAAAAACAAAAACAAACAAAATATAAACAAATGCAAATGACAAATGGCACATAACTAATTTTCAAATCAATGCCATTACACATAAAAAATGCGATAAAATTGAAATATATAAAACCAAAAACTAATATTAAACCAAATATTTTGCAACCATTTAACCCTCAGCGAATTGTATGTTTGTAGTTTTCTAACATTTAAAAAAAGCGTCATTGAAAAATTGACAAATAAAAAAAAAAAAAAAAAGAAGTAAATACTGATCGTTTTATTTTCTGTTGGCAGGCAAAAGCAATAGGCCAAGTCCAATAGACCCTGCTCCCGCACACTAGATATTTTTTTAAACAATATTTATGCTCATAAAAACAACGTTCAGTGGCCAAAGATTTTACTCATACGTAGCATTTCAAATGAACACAATAAACATTAGACTTGAACAAACATAATAAACAAGTGTGCGTGTGTGTGTATAAAGCTATTTGGCAATTTCACGTGAAATAGTTGTTTGAATTTACTTTTAGCACTCAGTAGGCCTAACTAATAAACAAGTACATAGGTAAACACTAACACACATATACACATATATGTATGTACATATATACAAAAATACGTTTATATTTAAATCATAAATATATTTAGTTAATGACTTAAACTGATGGCAATTGAAAATATGAATGTTATTTTGGCAGTTAGATAAATTCAAATTACAGTTTTTGATATCGAGAACATAATAAAAGACATTTATTGTATTTCGTTGCCCATATTTACATTTTGTCTTACAAATATTTTTAACAAGACACCAACGAAAAACAAAAATGCAAAAACAATTGAGTGGTGATAAACACCAATTTTGTCAACAGTAAAAATGTGTGAATTTTATGAATATTTTAATATATTCCTTTAGTTGACGTTAGAAAAAACTAAACAATAGACACTGAGAAAAAGATACAGCTTTAACAGTCTATACTTTGAAATGCTTAACATTATTCAAAAACAACAGTGGTCTTGTTTATAACCAAATGTGAATAAAGAAAGATGCAAATAATTCTTGAAAAAAAAACCGACTTCAAGACGGATTTCAGCTGTATGTCAAAAGTTCAAAAGTTTGGCTACATGCATCGAATTACATTAAATATTGGGACACTCTTTTATTTCCTAATTGTACATTTGTTATTTTAGCGTTCTTAGCAATAAAATTTCTTTGTAAATTTTAACTTTCTTTCTACAACTCTTCAACAATTTGGCCATTTTCATTAAATTACATCAACTATAGGGGCACCCTTTAATTTCCAAATTGTTTTTATAGCAGAATATGCAACACAGTTTCTTTGTAAACTTAAACGGTCTGTCTGCAACTGTTTAACAGATTGGCCACAAACCTCAAATTAGATTAACTATTGTAAAACCCTTTAATTTATAATTTTGAATAATTATACTTTTATTAAAACGTTCATAGTAATCGACAGTCTGTCTAATTTTCAAACGTTTGTCTATAATAGCTTAAAATATAGGCGGCTATAGGGGACACCCTTTAATTTTTGGTGAATTAACTCCAATAAAAAAAGCAAATATTGAGGTGACAGAGAATTATAAAACAAAAAAAAATTGGTACTGCATACATACAATTTTACATAAAAATGACATCGGCTCTTAACTGGTAAAGCATTAAAAAAATTTTTATTTTCTTAAAGATCTCTTCAAAAGATTTAAAATGATACCCATATTGATATTTTAAAAAATTTGAAAATTTCAGAGCCCGGAATATATGGGCGAGCGCCAATTTTTTCACTTGATGTATTTTTTTAAATTATTTTATTCTTTATCGCCCCATGTATTTATTTTTTTGATTGGAGGTACTTTATTATTTCAAGTGAAATGAAAAAATGGGTGTTTTGCTTGCTACCTCGAAGGACATGGATCGATCATGGTATTTTCAATAGCAGTTCTTTCGATAGTATATCTGTTCGATTGATGTATTTAACACTGACGCACTGACACTTAATCGACTTCGCTATACATCAGAAGTCAGAATATATATACTTTATGGGGTCTGAAATGGATATTGTGGAAATTACACACGGAACGACAAACTTAGTTCTAACCTTTTTCCACTTTTTATGGTGAAGGGTATAAAAAGGTGACCATGTCCTAACACTGATATTTTATAGCATTTTTGAATTTTTTATCTTTATTTTTAAACTCCCACAAGTCTACGTTGCCTAGTAATAAAAAATAATATTTACAAAAATTAAATAAATAGGTAATGAAAAGTAAAAATAAAATAAGATAATTTTTAGATTTTGTGATAGATTCCAATTCTCATTTAGTCAATTTTTTATTTTGGGCTTATACAATATTTTTTACTTTCTGAACAAAATTTGATTAAAAACCACTGATGACCTTTAAAGCTAATGGTAATATGGAGATGTTATCTCCACAGTAATACATTGATCCGTTTTTTTAACGATGCACAGTAGGGTATTTTAAAAACAATTAATTTAATGTTGTAATTTCTATACTGCTTGTCCGATTGTATTGAAACTGCTTATAGCTGTAGTAGAGCTGTGGTTTAGCTTCAAATTAAAATGTGGACATTATTTTACTTCAGAAGACCGCGCCACGACGCTTTAAATTAACACTTATTGCTTGTGCGAACAAATCTTGATTTTGCCAAACTCTTATTTTTTCACGGCAATGGCTCCTGCCAAGCTAAAAAAAAAAAACAAATTTGCTGAAAGTATGTAATACCTTTATAGTTAAGGAAATGCTTTTCCCGCAGTAATCTATGGAGCCGTTTTTTTAACGACGCTCCACCAGCGCAGATTTTTAGTTTATATCACAAAATTGTTTGTTATTAGAAAATAAACTTTGCATGACTTACAATTATAATGAAAATTAAAAATTATTGTAAAATGAAGAACCATATACTTTTTATAATTTCACACATTTTCATTTTATAATGGTATAAAAAATATATTAATTTTATTTAATATAAACGTGTGGTGAAATATTTAAACGCTGAAAATTTGCTTTAAAAGTCCCACTGTAAAAAGCTGGGTGAATACCACACACAATAGCAACAAAATATAAAAAAACTTCCATAATTTAAAATTTTTGCGGTTAGAAATTCCCAACATTTACATTATTTGAGAAGCCCTGTCATTCTCTGGTTAATTTATGTATGTTTTTTCAAAATATTTCTTACAAGTAAATATGTATGTAGGTATGTATGTATGTATATATGTATGTATGTATATATGAATGTATGTATGAATGTATGTATGTATGTATGCATATAGGTATGTATTTATGCGAGTATAAATGCATGTAAATTTGTATGATGTTTTATGTGACAAACAAAGACTGCGTACTTGACCTTGACTTAATCTGTGTCAGATTGCCTACACATTTTTTCTTACAACAAAAGTAAAGACCGACCGACTGGACGATTAATATTGACACATCAAGTGCAGAATATTTTAAGCAAAAAACAAACTTTAATTTTTGTAAATTAAAAAAAAAAAAAAACAATTTCTACTCAAATACCATAATTAGCCAAACGTGCGACAATGCATGAACGGCGAGCACATGCGCAGCCATTCAAAAACACAAAATTAAAGTAATATGACATCAAATTAAGGCATTATTTTTTGGTTTCCATATACCTAATTATAGTTGTAAAGAGGCTTAACAAGACTTGTTAAATATAATAAATTTAAAAAAGAATAAAACAGAAAAATGTTATGTTTTTAAAATTTACTCGAGGCTAAAAAAAGTAAAACGCGGGAGTAATTTAAAGTGGCGATTGTTATAATTTAAAAATGTTTCTTTATTTGTTACATATATTCTAAGCACGGGTGCCGAATAGAGATGAATCTAAGGGAATCGAATTTTTTAAATCACCATTTTTTTTTTTTTTTGAATAGTGACCGTGATCACCATTTTTTTTATAGACAAAACGGAAGCAGTGTGGCCACAATAAAACAATATATACGGACAAATTTTGTTGAAAAAGTTATCCAATGAAAACAAAATATATTTTTTTTTCACAAGAAAACCAAGATCTGATATCAAACTAATGAAGTGTTTTTTTTCTTTGGTTATAAAGTTTGTTGGAACCAGATTTTCGTTTTAAATCGCATAAGAAAAAATTTTGTTCTTTAATTTTTTTAAATTATTAAAACATATATTTATGAATAAAACTGTTATTTTACAGTAGTTTAAAAATACTAAAATCATACTTGGGATTTTTTCATTACCATTGAAACTTCATTGAAATAATGGCAATGAAGAATATTTAACTACCATTTAATGCTTTAATGATTTTATTTAATTTAATTACAATTGTTTCTACTAATGGTAATGACATTTTAATGAAATGTTTTAATTACTAATTACAATTGGAAATTACCTTCAGGAAAACAAAAATATTTTTTATGTTGTCTCATTTTTTTCTAGAGAATCTAAGAACATATAAGAATATTTCACTGATTTTTTGTGATAAAAATGGTATTTTAAAGTAATGCTCTACTGTACTTCAAGGTTTTTTATTTAGTGTACAGAGAAAAATGTTGTTTGTTAACGATAATGCTTTGAAACCATTTGATCATTAGTCAATGATAATGGCTTAGTTTTTTAACTAATCATCAACCAACAAAACCTTTTCATTAAAAAGTAATGCTGAAAAAATCATTGGTATTATTTATTATTAAATAGTTAACACCATGCATGATTTAAACAAAACATAAGTCTAGTTTTTTCATAAATGAATTAAAATGGACTTATTTTCGGCTTTTGATTCATTATTTTTAAGTAAATTTTAATTCATTTATAAGATCCACCGTTCAAATCCTGAAACGGAATATATTAAAAATAATTTTTTTATACATAAAAAAAGTTCATATTACACAGGTCTACAAAATTAATTTTTTTTTAAAGATGTTTTGATTTTGAAAACTGATTTTATATAATTTTGGTAGGCTGATTTTAAAAATTATATGCTTTTATTTGTATCACGTTAGTTTTTTTTTTTGCAAATATTAAAGAAAAACAAGCGAGAGAAGAAGAGAAGAATAAGAGGTATTATTATCTGATATTGAAGACCAAATATAAATCCCCGTTTAATTTTGACTTTTTGTACAGAACGTTTTACTGTTAAATATTATTTAAATAGTTTCCCTTTTTTGTTACTTTTATTATACGCCTCAGCACAGTTGAAAAAATATAATATCTAAGGGGATGACAAATCCCGTTTGTAATTTTTACAATATCAATTTACATCCTAATAAAGTACATATATATATTTTAAGTTATTATTGAACGATGAACGATGTCCGTCTATCCGTCCATAATTGTGTTTAAATCAAGCTTGCAAAGGCACTAGATTAGCTAAAGAAAGATTTTCTTTTTTTCTCTTTTTTTTTCTTTTTCATTTCCTTGGAGGTAGCGAGCAAAACAACACTCCTGCCTCTAATTTTTCCATATCATTTGGAACAATTAAGTAACTACAATCAAAAAAACAAATATATGGGGCGATAGAGAATTAAAAAATAGAGAAAAAAAACCATCTACTAAAAAAATTTGCGCACGCCCATATTTTCCGAGTTATGAGCCTGAGAATTTATCAGAACTTAGAACAAACGTACAGGTTATTTTTCTGCGAAGTCCTAACTGATAACTTCAAGTCAGACGAAATTTTTTATTATTTGTTTTATTTATCTGTCTAAATTCAAATCATTTTAATAAGTCATTTAATTAAATTTTATTTTTAATATAATTAGAGCTCATTAAAAATTAAGAATAAATCGTTTAAATATTAGAAAATATTTTATTTTGCTTTTTAATTGATACTTGATTTGTAGAAGTACAAACGGTAAAACAGGCGACAACTGTACTGTAACAATATTTATGAAATGTGTTTCAATTTTATACACCTGGATAACACTCGCATTCGCTTTGTAAAGTAGCCGCATCTCTGTGCGGTTTCTTTATGTATTTTTAAATTTTTTTTTAATTTTATAACTTAAATAATTTTTAATTTAAAAAAATCGCTAACAGTTGAGAATTATTGTATTTCACTAACAACACCTGCTAATTAAATTAAATAAAACTAGAGGATTGTTATTAGTTTACAAATCAAAGACAGATTTTTGAATAAACAAATCGATCTGAATATCGAATTTCAAACTTGAAGAGGCGTTAAAATATTGTAGATTTGTACGTACTACCATACGGCGTTCTTCATGCAATTGCAATACAATAAGCATTTTCCCATTTATACACAATAATAATAGAATTTTCGTCTTTAATCCTTTAAAGACCGAACTATTGCCACTCAAAGATTTTTTATACGTTTTGTAAGTTTTACTAACAAACACAACCACATTTAAAGCATTCACCTAATGCAGCATAGACATTTTTTTGAACGTTCTACACTTCACACCGTTCAACATATCAGCGTGAGTCTTTGTAATATGGAGATGAAGATCTGTTTAGTTTTTGGGCGTAATCAAGATAAAGTCCTCCCGTTGAGACCTCAAAATGAAAAAAAAGTATTTTTTCTATTAGACATTACAAGTAAATTACAATAAATAAGTTAATCATTCGGTTGCAGTTTTCTTCTAAGGACTTATTTATATTTTAAATATTGTTGCGTTTATCCCTTTAAAGAACAAACGTACGGCTTCTTTTTGATTGCAAATACCACTGTGGCACATCGTAAATTTTGTTTTATTACTCTGTGGCTTTATCTGGCCATACTTCTTAACCCTACGGTCTTGTGAATCCAATGGTCACGTATTTACTAAACATGCGTTATTATTACAAACGCAGCCATCCAGGCTACCCTACACGCAAAAAAAAAATATGGTTAAATTAAAATATAATAATATGGCTGAAAATGTCATGTTATATAGTTAAATTATAATATAGTCTCGTAGGTGAAAAATTTTCCTGATATAAAAAACCTATTATTGTTTTATTCATTAACGATTTGTCATAAAAATTATTTAAAAACATAAACGCTTATATCGTAGAATACAAGAATCAGTTATTAAAAACTAATGTTTATAAGCCCAAATAAATGATTTCACAATTATGCTTCAAACAAAAAAATAAAAATTTATATGCTTACAATACATACATATTTACTTCAACTTTTTTAAATGTTTTGGTTCCCTTTTTATTTGTTTTCATATCTTGCATTTTATTTTTGATTATTTATTTTGTACATAAATTTTAATTTTTTCACTTTCTTTAACAATAAAAAACAATTTCAAATTTTAGCTACCAGAAAAATTACTAAACTGTTAAGAACTAGAACAAAATATTTTTTAGCGCAAACATTATTCTGTTGATTTTAACCATACTTTGATTAATAATAATATATTATGATTAAATATTTTATATTATTTATAATAAGTTATAAAACTTTGGTTGTGGTTGAAATTTTTTTAAGTTAAAACCAACCATGTTGCATTTTTTGTGCACAGTAACCATATAAACGTTAAAAGTTAACAAAAAATGTTTATCGTGACTAAAGTTTTGTTGAAAACAACTATAATTGGTTCTCCGCAACCATACATTGTTACAAAGAACATACTATGGTTATTGTAACCATATTACAACCATGTTTTTTTCTGCGTGTACTGTATTTCTCCGGCAAGACAAGAACTACTCGATGCCTTGTTTAGCAACCTTAACGATCCACACACCACTCCACTATGCCTTTTATCCAAGTCAGTCATTCCCTTTATCTAATAGCAACAACAAACGTCTGCATTACATTGTTGTTATGCTGTTGTACTTCCCAGCGCTAACCGCTACCGTTCTTACTTTTTATTATAAAGGGCGTCTTGACAAGTATATGTTACTCTTATATTAGACGTCTCCATTAAATGATCTGCCATGGCTGCACACAATAATTACCTTTTGCTTCTAGCAAGCTTTGTACTGCTGGTTCTTAATTTTTAAATGCTTTATAACAATCATGTACGCATGTCCGAAGGAGGGCTCGAACACACGATCTTCTTTTTTACAGCAAGCACCTTTACCAAAGCAGCCATTGAGGTTGCTCAGCTTTTGTAACTTAAGTAACTTAATAACCACACTCATACTGATAACAACAACAACAGGGGTTGCCAGATTTTATTTTTTTTCGTAACAATATCTCTTTGAGCGCGTTTTCCCTCTTACCCACTTACGTTTCCTGTTTCTTATTTTTTAAATAAGCATACCATCTCGGAACTTCTAAATTATCAATCTACGTTTTAAATTTCTCTAAAATCAGTGCTGCCGGTATATGACGGCCTTTTTTCTCTTTCCCCTCAATGTGGGTCCTAGCTATGGAAATAGAGGTTGCTGATTGGAATTTATAATTAAGAACTTATGTATTTTTAAAATTTCATTAAAATCGATTAGACGAGACTTTGTTAAAAATGATCAAGACGCATAAAATGACCACTTACCCTTTTTCTTTCTTCAGGATCCGCTGTTTAATTTTACCTGAAAATATAAATTTCAACAAAATAATTGTAATTGTAATTTCATTAAAGAAAATTATGGCAATGTTCAGCTGCGAAGAGAAAAAAGCAATATCTAATCTTTTTTCTCGAAGATGGAAAACAATAATCGTTTGCGTTTACAAATTTTCTTTAATATTTTTTAATAGAGAGACCGAAATCTGATCCAGACAGACTGTAACTTTTAATATATTACCTACAGTCATTGTTTGATTCATTGATTATTGGCAACTGATGACAAAGATAATCTTTAGGGAAATACTAATAATTTCAAAAAATGTTTAACCCATTAAGAGCCGATGACATTTTTACGCAAAATTTTGTATATGTAGTACTTATTTTCTTCTTCTTGCTTTTTAATTCTCTGTCACCCCAATATTTGCTTTTTTGATTGAAGTTACTTCACTAATGACCGAATTGATAAACCCCTTTTCTAGCTGTGGTGAAGGATATAAAAAATCTGTTTATGAACTGTGTATTCGAAATTAAAACAAAAATCATCAAAGGATTGCAATTTTTTTGCTCTGTTGATGGGTAATCTATTTACACATGTTTGGCTACAAGCGGTTAAAACAAATGGTTAAAATAAAATCGAAGTATCTTGTGGTACGTAATATATTTAACTAAAAACAAAAGGTTAAAAACCAGCTGTTTTTAAACATGCTTATGACGTAGAAATACCGCTTCTTTTTTTTATTGTTATTGTTTAAAAAATCTAACAGCAGACATGCAGTCTACAAAGCGCTAGAACATTTTTAAATTTTATATATTGATTCTTGTTTTTTTATCTTTTGAATACTGAAGTAAAGTTGGTTCGTTAGATGATATTAGATTTAAGGAAAACTAATTTTTCTTAAAAAATAATGTGAGCTTTTTAGGCAAGTGAGATAAGTTGTGTGGGAAGATTGTCCAGGTGTTATTATATTTCGAAAGCATTTTCAAAGTCCATGTCATTTTGCATTTTCTTATTATGAAGAAAATATATCAGTAATTAAGAATAGAGCTTATGACTTAAAATAGATTATGAAAGTGTTAGTTTTTAACCATAATAGAACTTACAAAATGCTTAACTACGCGTACTTTCGATAAAAAAATTTTCGATAAAAAATTTTTCGATAAAAATTTTTCCATAAAAAAAATTTTTTTTATAGTTTTTACATTATAAAGTTCTTTTGGGCCAAAAAATTAAATGATAATTTAACACTTAATTAAAAATAGAAATATTTTTAAATTTGTGTTAAAATGTTGCTGATTTAATAAAACCTTTTTTTTCACTTTTTTTTTTTTTGAAATATCATTAATGCATATATAATCGCTTTTGTCACTAAGAAGTTTGTTAAAAAAAAAAATAAGTTTTACAAATACGATGGGCTACCCTTTTATAAAATGCCGATGTGAAATTATAAATTTAAATGCCTCTTAAACCGGCTTCAGATTTCTCAAGTTATTTTTTAAAGAAATAAAAATACAAACAATAAATAACGCATTAACAAATACAAATTTAATAATATTATGCAACTTGTTGATTTAAAATAAATTAAAAATTTTTTTAATTGAATATAAATTTTTGGTCTTTTGATTTAAAATTTTTAATATTTCGTAATTTTTCTTCTTCCAGAAATCCATGATCAATTAAGGTGCGGCTTAAAAACAGAAGGTAAAACATTTATATTCAATTATACAATACTTTTTTATATTTTTTTTTATCTTATATATAAATACTTGCGAAAGCAAAAGTTTTTAAATAAATAAAATTTAAATGTTGACGAGGCTGGTAGCACAATTACTCCATTTAGCTTAATCGTTTTATTTTATTTTATTGTAGAAAGAGGCGTTCGGGGGCCATCGTTTTATGCCTAAAAAATAAAATCTTATTATTTTAGTTCTTTATCGACCTTTTGTTGATTTATTTAATGTTTATTCTCTATAGTTTCCTATAGTTGGGCTTTTAAGGTCAAGCTTAAATAAAAAGACTATTTATTTAACATATCAGGGATGATTTTGGAAAAAACCGCCAACGAAACGTCGGAAAATAGTATGTTAAATAAATAGTCTTTTTATTTAAGCTTGACCTTGAAAGCCTAACTATAGAAAATTATAGAAAATCTTATTATTTAAGATAACAATCTGATTTTAAAATTTATAGCTCAAAAATATGCTATTGCTTTTGTTTAATTTTTGCAAAGTGAAAAAAAAAATATTATAAAGAAATATACCCTGCACCATGTACATAAATCTAATTAAGTAACTCCAATAAAAAATATATATATATATATATATATATTGGGAAGACAAAGGATTAAAAAATAAGAAAAAAAATTAAGTACTTTATATAAGTTTACATCAAAAAATATCATCGGCTTTTAATGGGTTAAGCATTTTTCAAAAATTTTTGTATATCCTTAAAGATCTCTTCAAAAGCTTTTAAATGATCTCCACATTGATATTTAAAAAAAATAAAAAATTGAAAATTTCTGAGGCCCGAAACCTAAAAATTAGGCTAGCGCCAATTTTTTCACTTGATGTTTTTTCCTATTTTTTAATTTTCTATTGCTCTATATATTTATGTTTTAAATATGAGTTACTTCACTAAGATAGATTTGTTCCAAATGATATGGAAAAATTAAATGCAGGCGATGTGTTTTGCCCGCTGCCGCGAAAGACATAAACCGACCTTGTTGATTTTCAATAGCAAATTTTCGAATCTATGTTTGAACGATTGGTGTTTTTAAATTTTCCCTACCTCATCTAGTGCCTTGGCAAAGTTGATTTCAACCTGAACACGGGCAGACAGACGGACATCGCTCAATCGACTTCGCTATACATAAAAAGTCAGAATATAAATACTTTATGGGATGGGTCGGAAATGGATATTGTAGAAATTATACACGTAATGCCAAACTTAGATATACCCTTTTCCCACATGTGGAAATAATTTGTGTGTATATAGATGAATATGTCACCCAAGCCTGAAAACCTTTCAAAAATAGTTAAACAGGAAAAATATATATTTAAGTTTTACTAGGTGGAAGTATTTATAGCTTCTAGTATTACGAAAGACTAAAAGTAAATGTTTTAGCTGATTATTTAGCGACAAAAAGTTTTTTGAATTAGTTTTATAGGGATAATAATTGAGACTTTCATTTCCAATGAAATTTCAATGGTATTATTTGAAATAATGACAATGAAGAAAAATTTTACTACTATTTTTAGTGAGATCTAAATTATCTAACGCCCCAGCTAGCTAATCTTATTAATTACACAAAAACAAAAATATGTTCCTTTAGAATCATATCTTTTCTGAGAAAATTAACAACTATTTATTTCATAATTTTTTTTTTCATAATTTATTTTCACTAAATTGTTGTGATAAAAATGAACTTTTAAAAGAATGCTCTGCTTCAGGGACATTTATTAATGGTAATGCTTTGAAACAATTATTTCATTAGCCAATTATAATGACTTTGTTTGTAAAACTTTTTAACATTTTATACCATGTTGATGAGGGACTCTCTACGGGTGACTTACTGGCCTTCCTTTCGGAAAAATTATGTCAATCCATTCACCATTTCGGCGAAAGTATATTTCCAAGGAGTTTAATAGAGTGTGGCATGGTTCACTCATATCAAAACTTATTGCTTTTGGTGTCGGTAATAGTTTCTCTCGACTTATATCGAGCTTTCTTTAGATACGAATTGTTATAGATGGGATCTCATCAAATGAGTTTAAGGTAAATTCAGGGGTACCGCAAGGTTCCGTTCTTTCCCCTAGCCTATTTCTTATTTTTCTCAATGACCTTCTACGTCAGACTTCCAACCCTATCTATTCTTTCGCAGATGACAGTAGCATATGCCATTCTATTTCTTTTCGCAATAGACCAAGCCTTCGGAAAATTGGGGCTATGCGAAACAACATGGACGATACCCTTAATCGCGACCTTTTGGTAATCTCCGAATGGGGCCTTGCGAGTAGGGTTCAATTTAACGCTCATAAAACCCAGTGCTGTGTGCTTTCACACAGGCGTATGGCTGAAGGTGCCTCCTCATCTGTAATTATGGGTGATATATATATATATATTAAGGAATCAGAAGCTCTCGATGTTCTTGGCATGAAAATTCAATGTGATGTTCGTTGGAACCAGCATATTTTGCATGTCACAAAAGAAGCATTCAAGTGCCAAGGTTTTTTGAAACGGTGTAAGAAATACTTCACTCCATCTGATATCCTTACTATTTATGTCACCTTTATCAGGCCGAAAATGGAATACAACACTCATGTATGGGTCGGTGCTCCAAAGTCTATTTTGGAGTTACTCGAATGCACGCAGGAGAGAGCGAAGAAGCTCATCGGTGACAGTAGGGTATCCAGCTCTATTGACTCACTGGAGCAATGACGCAATGTGGGGTGTGTTTTACTATTTTATCGTTACTTTAACGGAATGTGCTCTTATGAAATCAGGGAACTTGTTCCTGAAAACCGTAATTTCGTACGCGCAATGCGTTTTGCATCAAGAGAGCATTCCTTTGTGGTCGATTGGCCAGTGAATCGCACTCGTATGTGGAATAATCTCCTCGCAGAAGTCTTTCTTGCCACTTTCAATATGCAAAGATTCAAATCAAATGTCCAGAAGCACTACTCCCTCTGTCCCCCTTCCCACAACCTAATTTCCTAGTTCTGGCACAATGCATTGCACAAGTAGGGGTCATACCCTTTGTGCTGGTCCTAATAAAATAAATTAAAAAAAAAATATCAATGAAAACTTTTCATTAAAAATCACTACCATTACTGAAAATAATGGTAATGCTAAAGTAAATCATTAGAATTATTTACCATTTAATGCTAATGAAATTTTTAATTAACTACTCCATTTAGAGCTCGATTAATGACATTTGCCTTCGAGAACAAATATTTTTTTACGTCATTTATATTTGATTGGTTGCAAGTATTCCGAAAATTAAGCTTATAGCCAGATAGACTATGAGAGAAAAAAATTGTAGAGTACGAGTACGGTATATTTATATTTTTTTATTTGAGTATGAAGGATTGTTAAGAATACAAAATGCACCACCCTTAAGAAAGATAATTATGCATTTCTTTAATTATAGCTCTATCTTTTATGCAGTTCTATATTTATGAAATTTATTATACTCTTTAGACGTACGAGTAGTACGTATGGTACCATGGAAACGCCCATATGTGCTGTTACACTTAACGGCACACACAATAAGGGAATTGTCACATATAAAAAATGGAAATTACTTTGAAGTTTCTAAAGCTTTGAATTTCTATTATATATAAATTGCCACCTGTAAATTGTATATTTAAATTTTTAAACCTTTTTTTTTCTCTTAAATGGCTACTAATGAAAAAATTTACAGATATATTCTAGATTTGAAATCGCCAAAAGCCGTCCATTTATTTATTTATTTTAATTCTTTTTTTATTATTAGTGTTTTTTATGTTGGCAACAGATTTAACATAATTTATAACGGTTTAATATGCTTGAATACATTTTTGAATAAATTGTAAATATTATATTAATATTGTTCTGTTTTTAATGTCTCTAAATGGTTTTTATTTGCATGAAATTAATTTTTTTACAAATCAGTGACATTTAAAAATTTTATAGCAACAAAACAAAGAAAAGAATATATTACACAAAAATTTGACCTAATTTTTTTGAGCCAATTATAGGCTTTGTCATAAATAACAATATTTTATACCACCCTGGCTTTATTACAAAATGGAATATATTTAATATCTTTTATAAGAAACATTTTAAATAAATAATGCTGATTGTTTGGAACATTTTAAATTAAAAAAAAACATTTTGGTACTTCGAACCAGATTAATGTACTGAAATAAAATTATCCTATTTTTTTTTTGTTAACGCTACTAAATAAAATCTAGAAAAAATTTAATTTAATTTAAATTGCTCCAACTTAAAAATAATATTTTGTTTGCTTGTACCTTTTAACAAAACCATCTTAAAATATTGTACTACAATAATATTTAAAAAATTTATTAGCATGAGTGCTTAAATAATTTTATTACTTTCATACCGCTTTAAGTATTATAATTTGTAAAACCCAAAATATCTATTAACAGAGTTTCGTTGGCAAAAAAAAAGTCCATTGACCCTCGCATTAATTGTAATTTTATTTGCAAAAATCTTTAGACACGTTTTCTGTAAAATAATTTGATTTTATTCGTTCTAATGCATGCAGCCAGAATAATAATTGAAATTAAAAACAAAATATTTTTTTTAATAAATTTAATATAAACACACATATAAATCGATATACATACCTACGTAATTGTTTAAATAAATTATTATTAAAAATTCAAATGTCGAAGGACAAAGCGAATATACTATGGCGGGCTTTACGATGTGCGTAACCTATTGACACACTTAAAACCGCGTTTAATTACAATTTTAGTGATTACGAACGATAAATTAAAATAATAGTCTGCAAAGTTGAGAACAGAAAACTAAAAGTTGCGTAAACGGTACAAAATAAAATATTTTAGAAGACAAGGGACTTTGGACTAATGAAATATATATATTTCAAATTGCAATGATGTAACTAATCTTTAAATCTTAAAAATTACTCTTGTGTTTTAAAAATATTTAAGAATAAATTGACTACAAACGATATGTAAAGAGTTTATCTTATATAAATTAAAAAGCAGATTTGTTTAGTTAAGTTTTAATTTATACTTACGTTTATTTTCTTTTTATTTTCTTCTAGATTTTATTTTTACATTTTGGTTTATAAAAAATTCGCCCGTTTTTTTTCTTTTGCGAAATGGCATTTTCGTGACCTTTTAAAAAATTCTTCAATGGTAGCACTGGATGCGTTTAGCGAAAATTTATCTTATAATTATTCATTATATTATTGTTTCATTTCCCTTATAAAGTTGACATCACTGTGACAAGTTCATATTAAATATAGTGTTACCAGATCTGACGATTTATCCTTAAAAGCAATAAGATGAAATAATTTTTAATTTGATACTTGTTCTTAACACATTGATTTTTTCTGATAACGAACATAGAGTTATATACTCTGTGTAAATTTCAAAAGTCTGCCTACTACGCTTTATATGGGCGTTTCCATGGCACCATCTAAGACATTCGTACGTCTATAGAATGGAATAAATTTTGCTAATATGTACTCCAAAAATAAAAAGGATGTTGTGTTTCATTAAGAGGATACTATATTTCAACAAAAATTGGACAGATTCAATATATATTGTGTCCCAAAATTATCGAGCGAAATAAAAATTCATCGTTAATGAACTAGAACGGCAATGAATTTTCAGCTACAACTAAAGATATGGAAAATTCTGTGAATTCAGGGAGGTGCAATTTGTGTTTTTTAATACCAGGTCTGCAAGTTTAAAATGTCGTTTTAATTCCAATAGAATGCGCTCTTAGCCTATTGAAGGATTTGCTTATCTCTAAACGCTATTTTGTTTGTTAGTCATTTGTTTACAAAAGTCAGTTGTTTTTAAGTCGTTTACGTGGACGTATCATACCTTTCTTTGGTGTTAAAAATGTCTAATTTTAAGCCAAATAAAGAGCATTTGCGGCATGTGTGCGAAATGCTGCTTTTACGCCACGAAAGAAAGGGTTTTTTGCATCGAGTTGTAACTGGCGATGAAAAATGGATTTATTTTCAGAATCCCAAACGAATAAAATCATGGGTAACGCCAGGACAACCATCCACATCGAGTGCAAGACCGGATCGTTTTGTGAAGAAGACAATGCTGTGTGTGTGGTGGGATCAGAAGGGAGTAGTCTACTACGAGCTTCTCAAACCCGGCGAAACAGTCAATACCGACCGCTACCGACAACAAATGATCAATTTGAGTCACGCATTGATCGAAAAACGCCCAGAATGGGCTCACAGGCACGCCAAAGTCATTCTTCAGCATGATAACGCTCCTGCACATTCAGCCAGATTGACTAAGGAAACGATTTCTTCGCTTGGTTGGGAACTCCTACCCCACCCGCCGTATTCACCTGACCTGGCGCCTTCTGATTATCCCTCTTCTCATCGATGGGACACTCATTGGCTGAGCAACACTTTAACAATTTGGAGGATGTAAGAAAATGGCTCGATGAATGGATTTCAAATAAAGATGAAGCATTCTTTTGGAATGGTATCCACAAATTGCCAGAGAGATGGACAAAATGTGTACAAAGCGAGGGCCAGTACTTTGAATAAAATATATTATACTTTTTTTTAAATTACTGTGTATATATTTTAAGAAATAAAGGACATTTTAAACTTGCAGACCTGGTACTCTTTACAATTCCTCACATTTAAATAAAAATATTCTTGGATGATTTAATATTGAACTAGCGGATCCTGGCGTGCTACGCTACACTTGAATATTAACATTGACGATATTCATTAAGTCAGCACACCATATACATACCGTGTACACTCATAGGCGCCTACGTGTTTGTTGCTGTTTCTTTTTTTATATGGACAAAATTACATGTTGTCATGAAAAGTCATAACTCACGAACGCATCGACTGATTTCGTGCAAACTTTAGGTAAACCATCTACGCGATCAATCGTACAAAAATTAAATCGAATTCGGTTTTATCAATCGTGAGTTATAAAGTCACAACACACTTGCAACAATTTTTTATAAATACACTTCAAATATTTTCTTCATAGTAGATTTTGCTTTGAACTTTCATTTCCATAATATTAAAACAACCCTTCAAGGGTTTTTATTTTATAGGCCTGATTGATATATTTATGGAGTTGCCCATATGTCAACATTGGTTCTTGTGTGGAGCATCCTTTAATTTAAAATATTATTTTTTATATTATTTGCTGTTGATAATTTGAGGTATCAGCCTGTTACGGTTTAATAGTTAAGATGGTATACGTAAAATTCAAGAATTTTATTGGAAGACCCTTTAATATATAATTGAATTTGTTGTTAAATTGGTCAATGTTTTTATTTTTTTACTGTTTAAAAGTAGACCAAACTTCACTATCACAACAACTGTGTAACACAAGCGAACTCAGATTTAAAAAAACTAAAAGCTTTTATTCAAATAAGGAATAAGCTACTTTCCTTGTTTTCTATCTTTTTTCAATGGAGTTAACATACATATGTTTTATCAAAGCTTCCTTTTTTATACAATTTTATTTTTATTTAAATTCTCATTTCATTAAAAAAAGATTAGCTTGCGCTTATAGTTTGCAGTAGTTTACACCAGACTTTAAACAAAACATGTTTTGTTAATTTTTGATCAAATATTGATTTAGAAAAAAACAAAAAACAAAAACACTAAAAAAATGCAATGCCTTAGTGTTAAATCCCTTTTTAAGGACTAAGAGAGAATACAAAAAATTGCATTCAAAATATGAAATATGGGGTAGTTGTGACGTAAGTGATACTGCTTTCGACACATTTTTGTGGGCATTTAATTATCACCGAAAAGAAACTAGAGGGTGGTATCGCAAACACGTTTTTTATTACACGTATTTTTAAAGTAAACACACCACATATGCTCTTATACCCTTACGCAATAAAAAAGAGTCCTTCATGTAAACCCTCTTACTTTTGTACTTCCGGTATGGATATTAAATTAACGGTAAGAAATTGAAACAGAAAATAGCCACTACAAAAAATAAAAAACAAAAAAAAAAAACAAAGGCAAAGGCAAAGGCAACAAAAACATGTTGAAAAAAATTATGTGATTTCCTTTAATAAACAAAAACAAACAGGACAACAAAAGAAATAATAAATACACTCGCAACAAATATTATTTCTAGAGAAACAAATAAAAAACAAACAACCACAAGCTTAAAATGAGCACATGGCTGCTAAAAGATATATAAATTCAATGCAAGATATGACAACAAGCAGTAAAATTTTTTATGTTTAAAATGGAAAGAGGACGCAAAAATACAAAAGTACTTTTTATAAGAAAGTAAAAAATTTAAAAAAGTACTTTTTCACAGTTGTACAATTGTTTTTAAAATTATATTTGTTTCACATTATGTAAATTATGATGTACTAAATGCTCTGTAAACGTTATATGCAGAATAGAATTGATTTTTTAGTTTTTTGGAAAAAGTACTTTTTCGACAAAAAACAAAAAAAAAATTAAAAAGGTGCCAAAAAATTAAAAAGTACTTTTTCGCAAAAACTTGTTTGCAGAACTTAATTCCTTAATTATGTAAATTAGTGTGACCAATGTTACTATATTAAAATTCAAAAGTGGAGATTCAGCAATAAAGAAAAGAGCCAGAATACATTTTTCTCTTACTTTGGAAAATCAAATAAATTAATATGTCTTGTTAAGTTGAACCACCGGCTGGGAAATTAGGTATAAGTAAAGAGTAATATTATAACGCTCTAAATGTTCAAAATGAAAATTCGACACAAAAATAAAAAAGTACTTTTTCGAAAAAAAAGTAAAAAGGTGTAAAAAAATTTAAAAAGTACGCTTTCGCAAAAAGCTGTGTAAGTGTTTGTAAATTCTATTTATTTCACTTTTTGTTAATTATATTGTACTAAAGTCAGGCAAATGGCTTGTAAACTTCAAATGGCGCAAAAGATATTAAAATATTTCCCAGTTGATCGTGGAGATGAAGTTAAGATTATAAACAAATTGATAAGTTAAAGCACTTGCTAGAAACCAAATAATCATATTTTTGTACATCTTGATACTGAAGTAAGCCACTATTGTTCACTTTTAGGGATCCGTTCCCCGGGAATGGGTTAACAATATAAAAGCAATCCTGGGAATTTCGGGAAACAAGTAGTTCTTAAAGCAAACGAATTATAAAACATTGAACGAACAAAGGTAACAGAAAATAAAACAAAAACTATTTCCTTATTTCTTATTGTTATATTTTAATAAAATTTTAGAGCTTTTTCTTGTTTGTTGTGTAATATTTAAACCAATAGAAAACACACCTTCACCTTCAACTGAGGTGGGCTTTAGGGATAGCAGTTCGTTATAAAGATTATCAAGATTAAAAAGTGAAATAAATTAACTTCGGCTTAAGTTCAAAGAAACGAAGCTTAGGTACATAGAGGCGAAGAATGCTGATGACGGTTGTAAATGTGCCGAAATTGCTGCATCACATGTTCCTGGTGTCTAGTTTTACCTGTTCTTTGAAAAACGTCCGCATGCATTTGTAACAAATTTTTGTTTCTTAAAAATTTTTAGAAATAAAAATAATAACTACTTAAGCTGAAATAAATTTAAATCATTTGTTATAATACCAAACGGTTCAACTAATAATTTTACAATAGATTATCGAGATTCTTTATACGCTTGGTTCAGTCATATATATACCGACAATTTATTAAAAGTCTTCTTTAAAAAAAACAAAAAAAGAAAAGATTGTGTACTTTGTTGTTATAAATATTTGGAAAAACATTGCTTAAATTTTTTTCTATCAAATTTCTTATACCTGTTACAGCCACAAAAATTGAGCTTTAGTTAATGAAATAAAATTGTTTTGAAACATGCAATACATAAATATTTTAAATTTAAACAACTTTATCGTTGTTTAAGGTATGTTTTTTTAATATGACAACTTGATGACAAAATAGACAAGAGATACATTGTACAAATGCATAAGTATATTTAGAATTAAAGCGCTCTTTGAAAAGAGTAAAAAATCAGCACAATAAAATAGTTTAAAGAATATGGCAATTTAATACTTAAACTGTTACTTGCTAGTAAAAGGGGCAAGAAACAACTCACTCATTCAATTGCCCAGCCGTAGCAATGCTAATAAAATGATAGTAAATTTAAGTGTTGCTAAAACTTTTAAAGTAAATGTCCCTAAAAGGGATAGAAAAAACACTACAAACCATTAAAATAAGACAGTAATATTATTGTGATATTGTGTGCACCTATTAAAGATTTTATTTATTTTCGGATTGCAATTCCAGTAAAGTTTTAATTGCTTCAATTATATATTTAATTGAAAATAAATACAAAATATTGTTTTATATTAAAAAAAAAAAAAAAATCAATTATATATTTAATTAAAAGAGAAGAAATCTATTTTCTAATCAAAAGAATAATTAAATCAATTAAAAGTTTAATTAAATTTTAATCTGCACACGATTAAACCTTTAATGGGTGCAAATACTAAATCTATCTTTTTACGTTTTTGTTAATTACCTTATTTTTTCAATTTAGCTGATATTATCGAACGTAAGCAGCAAGAGAGACATATGTATCTTAAAAAAGTTTAAACTCAAGTTCTTTTCAATAATTGATGTTCATCCATGACCCAATAATTCTTGTTTAATTTACACATATTCTTATGCTCTTTTGCTTTGTCGTTGAAAAGAGATTAATTCGAGAGTATTTTTTAAACTTGCACTGAACAAAATTGTAAGGTGGTATATGAAAAGCTTTTTATTATTGATTGGCATTTTTCAAAGTCTCGTATATTAAAAGGATTATGTATTGAAAAGACATTCCTAGTCTTTTCATAACAATATTAAATAATTAATATAATAAAAAAAATATTTGTTTAAAGTAGAAAACATTGAAAAGAAGTAAGAAAATCAAAGAAGAAAAATGAAAATATCAAGTTAAATATATTGCTCATATTGCTGAAAAAATTTGACATCTCAACTTTAAAGCCTAACTAAGTTTTTGCAGTATTTTGCGATAAGATTTTTAATGCTGAAAATATACCTCCATTACAATTTTGAATAAAATTATGAAATATCGCATTTTTTTGTTACTTTTCTTTTCTAAAAGTAGTTGTGGCCAATTTCCAAAATTGTTCAAAAATATGTCGAAATGAAAAGTTCTTTGTCTAATTAAAGTTATTTACAAAACTTTATAGAAAATCTAAAATTGCTTATGATGTACACTTTTTGCTTAAATTTTTTATAACATTTACTTTCCACAACATTTTTTATTTTAAATTTCTTAACAATTTTTTACAGTATTTAGTATTCTCACCTCTAAACCCACATTTTTATTTTTGGACTCCCCTAATGTTTATCAGCTATGACAATTTAATTTAAAATTAATAGGTCTGTTCAGTAACTAAAAATTGTTACCAATTGTTGCTAATTGTTACTAGAATGTGTTCACGTACTCGAAAAACTTGCAAGTAGAGAGCGAAAAAAGAGCGTAAAAATGTGAGTGAGAAAAAATCTGTTGCAAGTTTTGGCTAGTAAAATTTTTACTAGCAAGAATTATTCAACCAGCTGTTTTTTACTTTTGTTTACAAAATCATTTCATCATAAAATGCCTGAAAAACGAAATTTTCGTAAAATTAAAGAAAATGCAAGTATTTGACATTTAAAAGATTATTATTGTAGTGCTGTTTTTTTTAATTAATTAAGCTTAGGCAGCATGCAGCAAAAACGCTTAAAACAGCAGAAATTTGGTTTAGAATTTTCTAGCTTTGCAAGAGTTTTTGTTTGTTTAAGAATTAAAAGTACACAAGCCAGTGATGAAACATTCAATGCAATGTACTTTTTTTCGGTACAATTTCAGTAAGAATAGTAAAATTTTTATGTACAATTAAAAATATGTTATACACATATATGAAGCTTAGATTATTGTAATGTAAATATTTTTCCATCTAAATCACAACAAGAATGTTTATTAGAACTAACTGTAAAAAAGATTATACGAAAATTACCTAATAATTTAAAAACTTTGTAATATATTATATTTTTGTTTTTTTTTTTTTTAAGAGAAGTAGCACTTTAGGCATAGCCTTTTTTTTCGTAACCGTTCTACATTCTTTAGGAAAGGGATAGATAAGAGATAAGACAGATGGTGAAAATAGAAAGATAGATAGAACATGCCTGTGTTCTTAATTCCACACGAAATTTTTACTTCAAATTTTTCAAAGCATTGTTGCTATAAAATTATTTTTTACAAAAACAATGCTTTCAAAAATTTGAAGCGAAAATTTCGTGTGGATTTCAGAACAGGCCTGATAGCCATTAACCTAAGAGCAACATATTATGGTTGTATTATATGGTTGTAAACTAATCATAGTATTGTTCCACTTAATAATAATAAAGCTGGTCTTGCAACCATATTGTTGTCTAGCATAACAATAACAAGGTAAAATCTAAAAATAATTATGTTAAAATATAAACATTAAATGGTTAAAACATCATAATATAGTTGAAAATGTCATGTTATAGAATTGAACTATGATATAGCCTCTTAAGTGCAAATATTTCGTAATATAAAAGACTTAGTTATTCATTGTTTAATTTATTATTGATTTGTCACTTACGTTATTAAAAAATATAAATCTACAAAAAGGAAATTATTTAAATGAAAAAATGTAAATTGTTTCACAATTGTGCTTAAAACACAAAAAGTTTTATATGCTTACATACATACATATATGTACATATATTTCAACTATTTTTGAAATGTTTTACTTACCTTTTTATTTGTTTTCATATATTGCATATTATTTTTTTTTTGTACATAAATTTTTTAATTTTTCATTTTCTCTAGCAATAAAAAAAAATTTCAACTTTAAGCTAACAAACAAATTAATAAACTGATAGAAAAGCTTTATGTCAAGACCTAGAACAATATTTTATTTGCTTTAAATCATACTCTGATCAATAAAAATTTATTATTGTCAAATATATTTTATTATTTTTAATAACTTATAAAACTTTAATTTTGGTTGAATTTTTTTACATTAAACCAACCATTTTTACTTTGTGTGCACAATAACCATTTAATGGTTAAATATCAACAAAAACGTGTTTATCGTGACTGAAGTATTGTCGAAAACAACAATAATTTATTCTCTGCTACTTTACAATATTACAAAGAACATATTATGGTTATTGTGACCATGTCATAACCATGATTTTTCTTTGCGTGTAGTTTCCTGTCGTGATTTGTTATTTACATTTTTTCACTTTAGTACATTTACTTCAAAAATGGTACTTTTTAGTCGTCATACCGTACAGTTTTTAAGTCTTACATATCATTTCCAAAGCCGTAACAATTTACTTTACTCTTTTTTGCTACTAAAGCGTTCAATTACTTTTTTACATTTCGGAGAATAATTTCGTAAATTTCTGTTTTACTCTCTCGTTGCTAGTTTTTGCCAGTAAAGTTACTGAACAGTTCTAATATGTGAACATAATGAGCTTGATATTTGCAGTTTTCGTTTTAGGTTTTTTCACTTCTCTTCATAATTTTCTTCCCTTTCAACAACCATCCTTTTAATTTCTATAAACAATTTATTATTTACCTTAATTTATAAACATAAAAGAATAATAATTTTATTATTAATTTTAATTTATTTATATTGTTGTGAAAGAAATAGTAATGGCTTTCAAATTTATCTTCTCTTTTTTTTTAACTTAAACGTTTTGTAATGTACAAGGCATTAAAAATTACAAAAAGATTTTCAATAATGAAAAACTTCATTTAATTTTGTTCAGTGTATCTTTAAAAAAAATGTGCTCTCGTCGCTGTTTTAATGACGACTAAATGAAAGAGCATTAATTAAACGGAATTATATCAATGAAGAAAATTTCTGACAGCTCAACTTTTATTTTTTGAATATTGAGTTATAAATCTCTTGCAACAAAGGTTCGATTTGTATTTGATTTTCTTCTTGGCCAGAGAATCGCTAGGTTTGTCAAATGGGAATGAATTAATGACGCCGATTGCGAATGAAATTTTTGCCTTAATCTCGTTAATCTGAACATCGCATAGAAGAACTCCATTTGATTCTGTTATAGAGGAACTATCAAGATGAATTAATATTTTGCCTCACGTTCTCGAACGATGTTGTTTAAATATTAAGAATTAAAGACTAATTTGTTAAGTCTTGAGAACACTTATAGTATAATAGAGACATGATCAACTTGTTTCTGTAAACCCTGTTTGTATTTATATCGATAAAGGAGATATACATGTGTATATCATCAGCATTAATAATATTTTTCTATTAGAATTTATGTTTGTAATGTTGTTTCTAAAAACTTCAAACAAGAGAGGTCCTAATAAACTTCCTTGTGTAATACTTGCCAGAGATCACATTTAGAGCTACTCTTTAAATTTAATTTGTTTCTTGACATGTCTAAGCTGGGGCAAATTTAAATCCCCACTTATTTATCAAGTGCGTCTGGTAGTATTTTTCTGCGGGTGGACAATCTCATTTCATGTACGGCTTAGAATATCTAAGCTTAGGGGAAATTATCGCTAGCAACAGTTTTTTTTTTCATAACATAGACAATGATTCTTTGTAAGCGTTTATAATTTCACATTAGAGGTAGTCCTGAGCCACCATCACATTCATCAATCTTGGCATTTGGAGTTAATGACAGAATCAGCGGTCTTTCAGAATAGATATGCTCCAGAATATCTGTTTTAAATTGTTACTTCCAGGTTTTTCAGCGAGTATGTTAAAGCAAAGAAATTCATCGAGATCTAAGATATTTTTGAACCAATCACAGGGTTGCATTTATTCTGGCTTGTGAAAAAGCGTGGCATTAAACACACTGGAAAAGCTTTCAAAAACACGTGGCCTGAAGTATTCTGCTCGCTTTCGTTTCTCAACTTTTATAAGTGCACGGCCACGTTTAATACTATTAACCGAACTATGAATAATCTAATCTAATTCATTTATGATTTCTGGATTTAATTGTTTCTTTCAAGTAGATGAGCTTGATAGCAGCACGAAATTAATCAATCAAATGAAAAGAGAGTCGATTTCTTAGTCAAGACATAATCCTATTTTATTGCAAATTCTTAGTTTTGGTCCTAAGAATTGATTTCCATTTCAGTGTTGATATAATAAAATATCAGTGTTATAGTTTTAATAAATTTATTTATTTCTTTTTAATAAAGTGATAAATAAAACGCCAAGTTGTTTTTACTGTTTACAAGAGCTTAAGGTACATCTTTTGTTTGTTGCTGGTGGTGGTGCGTTGTTTAGCAACAAAAGTAAACATGAGAGAACACTTATTTGCTTTTTGATATTTTTATCTATCAGATACATTTCTATACGAAATACACAGTATTTTATTGTGCAGAAGAATTAAGAAAAAATGGGTGTACGGTATGACTGACTGGCAGTGAATAAAAAAATAAAAATTATACAAAATACAAATTTTAAGTTGCGTGGTTAAACTTTCAAAGAAGTTGTATTCATTCTGCCGCCACAGCAAAATTGTATGTATCAAGACACCACAACACCATGTTGGTGAATGTGAATGAGTTTTTTTTTCGTAATTTTGCTTTTTCTTCGTTGAACGGTTTGGTTTTTCTATGGATGTATCTTTTCATTTATTGGGTTGCTATTCTCTTGCTTTAGATATCTCACTTTAGTTCAATTTTTGCTTTGGGTTGTGTCTGGCCAACAAAAATATTCAATATATTTTAACTCGAGTCCTAATTACACACAAAAAAATAAAAAACATAACAAAATAAAATAAAACCTACAGGCACATTGAAAAGTTATAACTAAAATTCAAAAAGTTAAGAAAAAAAAAAATAATACAAAGCAAAAATAATTTCCTAAAAATTATAAAGGACACAACCAACCCTAAAAAGTAATATTTTAGTTACAAATTTTACAAAAATCTAATTGCAATAGTAGCTGCAATTACACATTTTGGAAATTCTTAAATATATTTTGTTTAAGTAATCGTTAATTATTTTATTTAATCGTTTTTTACAAAAGTGATTGTTTTTTTTTTGCAAAAAAATTAAATTATAAAAAAATATTTTTTTTTAAGTTGTACTGCTGAATACAGAAAATTTATAATGAAATACACCTTTAGCTAACAGAAATTGCAATGTATGTACACATATTGAATTAATGTAAACTGCAATACATAATTAATTAAAAAATAATTTGAAGAAAAAAAAAAAAATAATAAAATATTGAAAATAAAGTTAAAATGAAAAATATGTGTAATAATCATCATAACGTTGAAAGTTAAAGAAAAAAGTGCAAATATCTCTAGTCAACTGTGCGTATTATTTGTTCAAGGGGGGGAGTGTTAAATTAAAATATTAAGCAACGAAACCGTCGTGGCATCGCCGTCGTCGTTATCAAATAAAAAGTAAATAATAAAAAAAAACTTAAATAATAAAAAAATAAATTAATTAAATTGCTTGTCATGTGGTTTAAACATTTAAAGGCAGTGGCTGCAGTTTCGATTAAAAAAAACTCTCTTTCATTATGTGATTGATGCTGAAAGAATAGAAAATTGACCAAAATTATATGAATTTCTTAAATTCCTTGAGCTGTGATTTTTTTGTGTTACAATTTACATCCTGCCCTACTTTGTGTCCTGAAACCGAAACTGTATTTTCTTTAAATTTTAGCTTAGATTTGCCGATATGAAATACTTCTTGGTTGTTTTACAATTTTATTTCTTTTAAAGAATTTAATTTTGTTTCTTTTCATTCAGGTGTTATTAGTTTTTTCCACTTACATACTTGTGAAAAATATGACATAATTATAATAAAACCTAAAATAATATACACTTACAACAGTCTTGGCAAAAGTAATAGCACATGTGGATTTTGTTAAGAAAAATATCTGAAAGAAATGAAAGTTATTCAATGCTTTATGGTCCAGAATATACAATGAGCTTTGTTTTGATTCGTTATATTAATCAATATAAACGAAATATTATTCTTTTCAATATAGTTTCTTTGCTCTTAGTATCGATACACTCCAACTGTTTTAAGAAGTATTTTTTGTAATAGACATGATCACTACATTTGACTGCAATAGATTCAAATCGTGTTGCTCTAGCCATCAAAACCAATCCGTGATATCGTATTGGATTCTTTTGGTCCTATAATTTCAATTATATTTCCTTCACTTTTTGCTTTTGTGCTACAGAGTAATTAAAAATCTTTGCTTTATTTAAATCCGATTCGTATCGTTAAACCCATATTTTTGATTGTTGCTTCACTTGTAGTAAATACTATTAAATCTGCTGTAAAGACCCTAATTTTTTACAATTGTGTTTGACTTTCGAAGGTAAGCAATCGCCGATAACTTTATCGTGTCAAATTTTTTAAATAAAATAATAATCTGTGAATCATGCAATATGAACGAGACATTTGCCACTCAAAACTGTATTATGAATTTGAACGATTTCTTCTAAGCTAACCATTTAAAATTTATGCCCTGATATGATGTAAATTGGTGGCTGTATATTATTGGCCTTGTCTTCACCGGCTATTAAAACGAGTGATTCTGTTTATAACCCAGCGTAGATTAACAGGAAATATACTTTGTCAATTTGAATTTAAGGGTTATCTCGCAATTCCAAATATGTTAAAACTTTGAAAAGAAGAATATATTTGGCTCTCTAGTTTCAGTTTTCAAAAATCTGTGAGAATTTGGTTTTGTAATAGCAGTGCTTTATCAAATATTTCAGTCTCTTACACAAAATGTGGGCAGTAAGGCGGGAACTTTTTAAGAAAAAAGATGTCCACATGAATAGACTTGTTAGATTTTAATCCATTAAAATAAAAGCACTGCTTCATTATGAGATGCCTTATTGCGCTTTTAAGCCCGGTAGAATTTACCTATGAGTTAACTTTATTTTTATTTTCTGTTCTGGGCAGTCCGAGACTGTTGCTAGGATAAACTCGTTTATCGCTTCTTCGGGGTGGTTTGGGAATGGATCTAGTGGTAATATGGAGACAAGACGATCCTTTTCACATCCCTTTTTGAGGTAATACAAAGAGACTATCTAGGACTCAAGTTAGTCGTTTTCTCTTCCCTGCAGCCTGTGCAATCTAACCTTACCTAACTATCATAATTATGATCAGTATACTCTGGCTTGAACAACGCTACCAAATTATCCATATTGAATTTGAAAATCAATTGCAATTCGTGAGCGATGAAGTTAATTTTATGCTTGAACGATGTGGATTGAAACTAATCTTCCACGGCATACTCTAGAACTTCTTTACATCCAGAAAAATAAATCATTTGATACGACTTACATGCCAATGTTATCATTCGTTCTTATTACCATAAAAAAGAAGCGGTAGCTCTCGTTACAGTAAATGGAGATCATTATCATGCCATGATCAATGATCTTTTTTTAATATGGATGATATTAATACGGACGAGATGTAGTTTTACCAGGATAGCGCACGTGCCTTATGTCGACTGCAACTTTCGACTTATGGAAATTAAAATTTGGTGAAGTTGATTTCAGTTGGCTTCTAGGATCGTGCGATTTGTCAGCTTTCGAAAATTGTTTGGCATGACCATGTGAGTTACTAGTTTATGCTGGTAAACCAGCAACAATTGATGCATTGGCAACTAACATTATTCGTTTGTTGGTTATACGTGACATACGGGCAGCAACGTTTAAAATTGGCCCTAAATTGGGTCCCTTGACCAATATGGCCACATGTCCGAAAGCATTTTCAAATAAAATAAAAAAACAAAAAATTATATATTTTTTTTAAATTATACAGAAACAACGATCGGAATTTCTATTAAATTTAGAATAAACTATGACTTAAATAAACCATGACTTAATATTTTTTAAATTAATATACAATTTCCATTCACTTCCCCAGCGACATAATTTATTAAAGTATGGAAATTCCAAACCAATAAAAGAGACTTATTTCTCATAGCAAAATACCATTAAAGTAGTTTACTTCTACTTAAAATGAATGAATAATTATTTAGGAATTCATTAATTTATAAAAAGAGATGTCTTGAATATTAATGTATTTATTTCGGATAATTGAATGTCCTAAAACTAATAATATGACCACAACTGTAATTATGATGAGAGAGAGAATGTTGTTGAGCAATATTTGAGAATGAGTATACTATAACCCGGTTAAAGAAAGCGCGCGCATAATTTTATTTTTACCGCTCTTTTAAAATTCTTTTTTTAATAAAAGGGTTTGTATTCTCATCGTCTTTAATATTCTCTTCTTTAATGAGTCTGTTTTTTTTCCCTTGGACTCAAAGTTCTTAAAAGAATTTTATTATAATTTGACAGGTCTAAAAGCTGTCAAAATATTTTGTATTTTTTTACTCTTAAAAGTTTATTTTTGCTCTTATCTTTTTTTTATTATTACTGATATAAGCGAACCAGAAAACCCCAACAGTTGGTGGTACCATAATTGTTGTTGTTTTTATTATTTTACTTTATTTTGTTGTTCTTGTTGTTGACTGTTTAATTTCTTGTTGGCCACGTTTTAGCTTTGCTGTAACGTAAAAAAATAGTTAAGAAATGTTTTCTGTGCTTAATATTTTTTTCTTTATTTTTTCTATTTTACTTTTTATTGGTGAATCAACAGACAGACTCTTTTTCTATTACAACTGCAAGTATTGCTTAACTCTAATACTAGTGTTGTTTTTCTTCATTAGTTAAAGTCGATATCTGCTTTAGTATTTCTTGGACAAAAATCCATTAGATTGTTTTTTGTGTTTTTTTATATTTTAATTTGTTTCACTTTAAAATTACATTTAAAATGCACAAATCTTTATAAGATTCTGAGCTGTTTTGTGAAATCATTGGTAATGTTTTTATTGGAATTTTTGCAAGTGTTGTCAATTTGTGCGGTTGATTAAAATTTATTCTTGCAATAATGTAAAGCAAAACAAGTAAACTAATGACTTCTCATGCATAGCGAAGTCGATTAAGCTATGTCCGTCTGTCCGTCCGTGTCGAAAGAGGTGCTATTGAAAATCAGCATGATCGGTCCATGTCCTTTGAGACAGCAGGCAACACGCCTACCTCTATTTTTTTCATGCCATTTGGAACAAGAAAGTAACTCCAATCAAAAAGATAAATACATGGGGCGATAGAGAATTAAAAAATAAGAAAAAAAACATCAAGTGAAAAAATTGGCGCTCGCCCATATTTTCCGAGTTACGGGGCTCTGAAATTTTCAAATTTTTTAAAGTGCCAATGTGGGTACCATTTTAAAGCTTTTGAAGATATCTTTGAGGAAATACTAAAATTTTTAATAAATGCTTAATCGATGTCATTTTTATGTGCCAATTTTTTTTATCTTTTAATTCCTTGTCACCTCAATATATACTTTTTTGATTAAAGTAACGTCACTAAACTTGATTTACATAGATGGTGAAGGGTGTATAAAATTAGACATTGCCGAATATAGCACTCTTACTTGTTTTTAATTATATTTTCATTTAAGTTGAAGCATAAAAATTACATTTTTAAATATGAAGAAACCGCGATTCTTTGGTATAAATAAATATTTATTGAGAAATGCAAAAGGATCATAATAAAAGTTTTTCTGAATACGAAGTTGGACGTTTTAAGGGCCATCAAGTGTTATTCTATCGCACCCTCTTTTTAAATTAAAATAAATTCGTAATCAAAGATTACGTCAAATATAGAACTTTTATGGGAACACTCTTTTAGTTCCAATGAAATTTTTTTCCCATGAAATTTTTAATCCCCATAAATGGAAAATTGCTATCGTGAATTTCGTGGGAACGTTTGTTACCGCTATCAATTTGTACTGAATACAAATTAGAAAGAAGAAAATGTAAATAGGGAAAAAATATTCCAAATTTTTTAAAGTTATAAAAAATTTAGAAATGTTAATGATTGGTGCTACTCGTATTGTGTTGCTGCAAGAGGAGGAGATACTACAACAAAAAACTATTTTATTTCAAGAACGTGACGTGCAAAACGCTTAAAAGCACTTGGAGTTACCGTAGACACAAAAGGACCAATCAATGGAACCAAGTGGGCTGTGGCAACATGGCTGCCTGCCTAACCTACTCTAGACATTGCTACTGACCCATTTCAAAAAATAAATTTTTTCTACCTCCATTTTTCATTTAAAAATATTTTTAATAAAAAATCTTTATAAATTTATAACCAATAGATCTCTTTGTTTTGCATCTTGACGAGCATAATGTCAGTCTGCACTGCAGTAACTGCTGTCGAATTAAAAAAATGTGTTATTGATGTAAATATTCTAATAAAAACATATAAAAACTGGCATAAGTATGCAGTTCCCTAACAAAATTTAAGTGAACAAATCTAAAGTGAAAAGTGAAAAAATTTGGAGGGAAAAAATCAATCACAATAAGGGGAATTTTTGGTTTACGTGAAAAATTGTTCACGTGAATTATTCACGATTGCAATTTAAGGAAAGGGAAAAATTTTCGAGTGAAAATATATTCATGATAGGGGTGATTATTTTTTTACGTCGTAGCGCTATATAATCGGTGTAAAATTTAGATGTCTCTCTATAAAGTTTTTAAAGACAAGGGGGTATATGCGGATGTTCTTTATTTCATTTTTTTATTGTTGTAGTTGCCATTATAATACACTTCCTTTGAGAATTTTAATAGTGGCAGGCGTTCAGAAATTATAAAGATAATGATAGGACATACTTTCTACACTCCAGGTAAGGAGCACTTTAAGCGTACATATTATTTTCTCACCTACGATATGTACTGTACCATACAAATTTTACTATTTTATTACTGTACTGAATTTTCTACTTAAAAGTGTTCGACTAAGTTTTATTTAAATTAATTATTTACTTAATTAGACATTCATTGTTTTTCATTTTTTAATTAAATGTATTATTAATGAAATGTTTAATTACAAAATTTTGTATTTGAATTTCAATTAAATATATAATTGAGTCAATTAAAAATTTAATTACAATTTACAACATTTGAAAACAAACAAAACTTTTAATAGAAGCAAATATTTGTTCTTTGTTTCACTTTTCTATGGTGTTTTTGAATTATTTTAGCACATATCATAAGGTGCTATTCCCTGTAAGGAACTTCTTACTGCTATGAATTGTCCTTTTATTATTATTTTTTGTATTCTTATCAATTAGGACCAAAGCAAACTTAAGCTTTTAAATGACTTTGCTGAAAAGATTTAATAATAAAAGTAGAAAAATTTTATTTATCTATTTATTTTTTTTTTTTTTTTATTTAAAATTTTTTCTTTTGATATAAAAGATTGTCCTTCCTGTGATTTTCTTAATTTTTCCTTAATTCCAGAGAAAACAAATATTTTCTTTCCTTCCACAGAAATAATTGTTTTCTACTCGGATTTAAATTTTTAACATCAAATGTATTTGCGTGAATGGAAGTCTCTTTAGCTCCACTACGTTAATACTTAATCATTACTTCAGTGTATTGAATTGAATGACTTGTTGTCCAGCTCCTTTTTCTTCATTTCTTTGCGACTCTTTGGGCTAAGGTTTCAAATGACATCTGCAATTTCTGCCACTGTAAGAATTGCGTAAATAATATGTAGCGTCGCCTTAGTCTCTTTCAGATACAACTACAAATATTATCGTCTTTGTCAATTGATATTTGAAGTAACTTTATCCGCTCATCAGTACAATTATTCAACTTAGAGTACTTCGCTTGTGTCTGAACAACTTTTTTGGTTACCTGTCCTTCAAGCTTTCCTCTGTTATAAAAAAAGCACACAACAGCTACACTCTATACACAAGGAACTTATCTCCTTCTGGATTTATGTTTACAGAAATATGATTAAGAAGAACTTTATTTATTCAATAAAAAATTGTTGTGACTTTTAAAGTTTTTATGTTGCAATGCCTCCTCTGAGCATCATAAAGCTTGAACAAACATTTGACACGATATTACTTTAGCTTTTATTTGTTTAAATGTTTTTCCTGTCTGACCAGCTCTTAAATATAATGAGAAGCAATGATTGTCCAATACACTTAATTGCCACTGTGCTGTGCTTGACTCCTAGTTTTTTTCATAAATAAATAAATTTTTAAGGATTTTTATAACATTTTATTGTGTGTTTTATTCAAACTATAGTAACAATGTTGCTACAATCTGTATTCACACTTTAGACTGCCTTTAATACTGATTGCAAACAGAAACTTGTGCATTAAATGCTAGAAAGTTGCTTCTCTCACTCATATTTTTTTTTTAAATTTAAAATTTAATTTTTCTTTTCTTTTTTTTAAATTATTATTTATTTTTGTACAAATGTTTGTTTACATGATGTTATATCATGCTCAGAGCCCAATCTTCCATTTGACTAACGAACAAAAAAAAAACGTAAATAAATAAAATTAACTAAAAATAACCAACTCGTTGCTTAGATTTAAATAACGAATAAAACTGACTGGCAATCTAATCATCATTGCAAATATTTTATGATTTTCTACACCTTCGTTGAAAATTTTAGTTGAGCTCACTTTTTTGTAACATTTTATTAATGGAGGCAAAAATACTACAAAAGCAAGGATACTTGACAACATTTTATTACACATAAAAAATTGGTTGTGCGCTCAGCTAAATTTCTTTAGATTATAAAAAAGGAGTATCCTCTTTTTCGACTCAAATTTTTGTGTAACTATTTCCTTAAATTTGAATATAATACAAAGTCCCTGAAACACAAATTAAGATACGAGAGATAAATTCTTTTAACTAAGACACAGTATAGCACTTTGAAGAATAATCTTCTCTATTTGTGGCTTTTCCATTTTGAAGTAAACAATTGTTCATATCTGGTGAATCCTGCCCACAATAGAAAAATTTTTTACCTATTAATTGTTATATTTTTTAGATTAAAATTTAATTTAATTTTGAACTGTCTCAATTGTTATAATTAAATTAAAATATAAATAAACATTTTCTTATTAAATAATTAATTAAATCAATTATAAATTTAATTAAAACAACAACAGGAATTTATAAATAATTAAATCAATTAAAAAATTAATAAAACATTAATCTGAAAATCACTAAAAATATTAATTGGAGCAAAAACTGTTTTATGTTCGGTAATGCTTTAAAATTCAGAGTCGGTGGCATGATTATGTTTACTTGAATGCGATATAATTTTTGGTAATTTCTTCTCTTACTCAGAAACTCATTTATTTTATGGAAGGTGTCTGCTTTTACTAAACTTCCTTAATCAGTTTCATAACATGTGAATATACTGGGCTTAAATCCATTTATACATTTTTTTTACTTATCGTCGATCCTTGAAATGTTGTCCTTTTCAACTGACAGCACAAAATCAATTTTCAATTTTAAAAGTTGCATAAAATTTCTCACGTAATAGAAAATGAATTAAAATGAAGTAAAGAAAATCTTAAACGAATTTTAAATTTTCGCAGTAACTTTGACCAGTTTTGAAATATGCTTTTACTTGTTTATTACTTCCGTAGTTCATAATCCAAAAATTAGTAAAAAACTAAACATTCAAAATTAAGGAATTAAAATATCCAATTTTAAACTATATAAAATTAAAATAAAATTAATTGCATTTAAGTCAATTAAAATCGTTTTTTTTAATAATATTACATACATAAATACTTTTCCGATGTTAAGTCGTTGAACTTTTATAGCAATTAATTAAATTAACAATCTACATTAAGAACAGCATCTCATAAAATATCTTATATAAAACTTCCCAGCAATCATTTTAATTACATTTTGTATTTTTCCTATAAATACTTTAAACAACAAATAAATCTATAATTATTTCTGCTTAAGTATTTTTCCGCAAACAAGTGACGCACGCACAGACTTTCAAAGCAATCAGTTAATTTTCCTTTAAGGTAATTATTTGTTTTAATGATTTTGAAATATGTGCAGTGTAAACTTCTAAAACAAAATCCTGTTATAGTTGTATAGATTGTTTTTTTTTGCGTCCAATAAATTACTTTAATTTTTTACGTCAACATAATAAACTTTTAAATGTTGCTAAACTGTTGTTGAGTTTATGGAAAACTTTTTTAAGAAAACATGATCATGTTCTCAAATTAAAACTGTAGTTTGTGTAAAAATATAAAATAAATTGCAAAAAAAGCTTTCATTTATTGCTTTTTCTAACTTTATTTTTTGCATCTAGTTAATTAGGTGTGGCGTTTGTTAAAGTATTAAAAATTACGTCTGTCTAATTTATGATCGATTAATTGTTTTAGAGCGTAAAACGATTTGTTATGGAATTTTATTTTCGGTTATTAATGTATTTTATTGTATAAGGAAGTTAATAAGTGTCCTAAAGTAATCGGTTACTTATTAAAGTAATCGGTTACTTATTAAAGTAATCGGTTACTTATTAAAGTAATCGGTTACTTATTAAAGTAATCGGTTACTTATTAAAGTAATCGATTACTTTCTATATAAATTTAAAAAATTTGACAAGTTTTGACGAAATTAAATCTAATTGAAATTTTACATAAAACTTTGTTTTTAAATAAATATTAAATATTTAATTTTCATCTACGGCTATTTAAAAAGTAACCACTGTATTTTTTCGTTAATTAAGTACTCTCCAAAAGAAAAAAATATTATTCTGTAATTAAAAAGATTTTTTAAATTGTTGCCTTACAACAAAACTATTAACAATGTCTTAAAAAATTTATATAAAAATTTTAATTAAAATATAAAAAATTACATATTCCAGTGCACAACCGGTGGTTACCTATAAAAGCAACCCATAACGATTTTGTCTTAAAAAAATTTTAAAATGGCTTTTTTTATTATTTGATTATTTTTATTTCAAGCAAAATTAAAATGGCATGAAACTAAATAAATATAAAAAATATAGTTTTTTAAAAATTAAAAATATTATTAAATATGTTTTAAATCTTTTTTTGGGTATATTTTTTAAACTTCTACTGAAAAAGAATTAATTACAAGGTGGTAACGATGGCAAATTAATTTATTTTTGCTGTTAGCCTAACTGTCAAACTCCATATAATAAAATGTTTTACAGATTTTTTATGTATGAAGTTCTATAGTTAGGCTAACGGCGAATATCAATGAATTCGCCATCTTGCTTGTTTCAAATTTCTGTCAGGAATCATCTACTTATTCGTTAAAAGTACCATCCTATTTATACTTGGTTGCAATTTACTCATTAGAAAAGCACTAAAAGTAAACTTTAACACAATGGGACCTTTGGGACCCAAGTGAGTCGGCCTTTTCTTTTGCGCCGTCGGCCTGTGCAACCTAAAAGTAAACTTTAAAGCACTAGCTCACATGAGACTTTTAAATTTAAAATGACTAAAAACCATTCGAAACAAAAAATAGATAAATGTCTTTACAAGATGTTTTGTCTTTTCTTAAATAAATATTTTCTGAAAATATTTTTAAATTGAATTTATGATTATACAAAACAAAATATATTTTTTTAAAAGTCTTCCCCTTTTGTTACATACTGTAATTCATAACAAACTGCAACATTTCCAAATGTATTAATGCCTTATTAACAACTTTATTATTTTAATAAAAAAAAACTAATCAATTCCACAATAAAAACAAAGGGGGGAAAATAACAAAAAAGAGTAAAATTCCCAACTTTGAAAAAAATAGTAATAAAACATTAAAAAAGAAAAAATTATAAATGCAACAAACGTCTGTCAGCAGACGCACCATGGGGAGCTTAGAAATATATTCCAAGACTTTAAATGAGTTAAAGGCAGTGATGCCACATGACTTTGGAAGGTTGACTTACGGATAAACAACTTATCGAAAAAATAAACCTAAAATAACTTTTATCTTCCGTACGCTTAGAGAAATGTTACTATATATTTTTCTTATTTTAGGTTTATAATTGAGGCCGCTAATCGGGACAGTGATTTTTAGCCAAATTAAAAAAAACAATATTTTTGGAAATTCGCAGCATAAAAGAATTTTAACTTAGTAGTTGATGACTTTGCGCAAAGTCTTGCCAGAATGATAATTTTGTAATATTTTAAATATTTTAAAACATTTGTAATGAGAGTTTATAAAGTTACCGAAATAAACTTTATTTTAAAATTTTTACCTGTTTATTAACTTAGTTAGCAATTGAGTATCCTGTTTTGTGTTTTCCTTGCTTAACATTATACTTAATTCACGAGGAAAACTTTAAATTGCTTTAAGTGAATTATGTAAAAAACCCTGTGTTTTAAATATTAAATAGAGAATTAAAAAATAATAAAAAAAAAAATACATTTTGGAAATAAAAAAAAATACATTTTTTTATTTTTTCAGGGGTTACGCATTTTCAAAAAAATTTTGGTATTTCCTGAAAGAAATTTTCAAAAGCTTTTAAATGATACCGATATTAATATTTTGAAAAATTTTAAAATTTCAGAGGCCCGTAACTCGGAAAATATGGGCGAGCGCTAATTTCTTCCCAGGTTGTTTTTTTTTATCTCTTAATTCTCCATCGCCCCACTTATTTGTTTTTTTAGTTGAAGTTACTTCATTTAACTAGATTTATTCCGAATGATATGGAAAAATTAGAGGCAGGCGTGGTGTTTTACCTGCTGCCTCGAAGGGCATGGACCGATCTGATTTCCAATAGCAAAATTTTCGAAACTAAGTCTGTTAGATTGGCGTATTTGAGTTTTCTCTAGCTAAATCTAGTGCCTCGGTAAAGTTGATTTTAATCCGAACGCGGATGGACAGACGAACATCTCTTAATCGCTATAGATAAGAACTCAGAATATAATACACTTTGTGGGGTCAGAAATGGACATTGTAGAAATACCCTTTTCCACTTGTGGTGAAGGATATAAAAATTAAATTAAAAATAATAAAAAAGATTTCTTCGTCACCTGAAATTATTAAAACTTGAAACTTTTGCGTTTTGCCGGAAAAGAATAAACAAATAACAATTTTTTCAATTATAAAAGATTAATAAATTGTTTTTGTGAAACTTTCTGGCAACGCTGTTAATGCATTAAGAATATGCGACTGTCGTTAGTTGATGTAATTAAATTCGTTTCTCTCTAAATCATCAATACACATAATTCACAACACAACATCAAACAATGGTGTGACGACAGCGGCAAAAACGACATCGATACAACAAACACCATCAAACAAAGACTTAAAGGTTTACAAATGTCTACGACAACGATTGCTAAACTTGTGAACGATTTAGCAGCTTAGCTAGATCACTTAACTAGCTGAAGTTAAGTCAGTCGTACGCTTAACGTTGACATTCATTGTTGTGTTGCACAACTAAACGCGCTGGAAGAGAAATACGACAACCAACACACAAATTGCTTGTTTCGTAACGTACAATTTTTGTTGGCATTTGGTTTTGTTTTTTTTTTAATAAATATTTTTAATATCCGTTAAATTCGAAATAATAATAAAAAAAAGTGTTAAAATAGTGTTTTAATAAATTAATTTATTATTATTGTGCATTTAAATGAAAATCTTAATTTTTTAAAAATTCTTTAAATAAAAAAAAAAATTTTTTAAAATAAAGAATTTATATTGTTGTAGTGCCTGAAATATTGCATATAAAAACGCAACAAAAAATTATTTAACAAATTTTTAAACAGAAGCTGAAGGCCAGGGAAAACAAAAATGGTGTAACGCTTTTTATAAAATTTCCTGCTCTTAAACAACAATATTCCTTTCAGTGTAGCAGCAAAAAATAAACAAAAAGTACAAACTTCCTATTAAAAAAGAAAATAATAAAAAATAAAAATTTTTGGATTGACGAATTTTTGGTTTGCAACAAAAACGACTAAACTAATAGACAGAATTTTTATTTATATTTTGTATGATAAAAAAGAAAAAGAGAAAAAAGGTAAATATATTTATATATAAATATTTTAAATTTTTTAAAAACCAAAAATATAAAAAACAAAAAAAAATAATAAATAACAAATTAACTTTAACCCTGACCATGAAATTTTACAAAATCAGCAAATAAGTGGACTAAAAACAAGTCAGTTAATTGTTGTTATTTAAAATAAAATTTTTTTTAAAGAAAAAGAAAATAAATGTGAAATGTGATAAAATCATTATTACTAAAAATAACAACAATTAACCAAAAAAATATATGTATGCTCTTTATTGACGATTATGAATATGTGCTAAACTCTAATTTCAAAATGACTTAATTTTAAAAAATGTTTGAGTAGAGTTTTGATAAATTTTTTTTTCTGGTTTACAATAAGTTTTAATGGAACTTTTTCAAATTAAATTCTCTTTTATGAATAACGTAACATTTTAAATAAAATTAATATTTTTATTTTGATTAAGGTGCGTTCGTATTAACTTAATACTTGCGAAACATTTTTTTTTAAACCTTTAAAAAGAAAAAATATTATTTTTTACACGATTTGCTTTTACAAAATCATAAAAAAATCGCCTGATTCCATAAATATTTCTTAAAATTTTAGAAGGCTTTGACAGCTAATCCTCTCCTTAATTTCTCTATTAAAACCAAAAATATTTCGCTACGCAATTTAAAACCAAGTTTTTCAAACATTAAAGCTAAAAATGTCTTAAATCAATTAAAAAAACGCTGATTACGAGTACTTAGCTTTCGCGAATCGCTTACAGGCTTTGGATTGTATCAGGTCATAGAGATTAAGGAATAACGAGCCCAATAAAACAATAATTTTACACGAGCATCTTTCCCTCATATTGAAAGTGTTGTTACACAGCTTGATAGGCGCTTAACTTGGAAATTGCGTAGCAGTACAATGAAACTGGCAGCGACTCTATAAAACGATTTTGAAAATCATTATATTAGGATTAGATTAGAGGATGCTGCTTTTAAAATGAAACAAAATGATACAAAATTTTATAAAGTTTTTCTTTGTTAAATAAATTAACTTTCAAAAAAAAAAAAAAATTTTTTTTGTTGCTATTTTCATTTATCCCGATTAATAATAAACTCACTTATATTGATTATTGACAGTGAAAGCTTCGCCATTCCGCTACCGCTTATTTAGCTCTTCAGGAAACTTCTTACAAACATTTTAAATAAACTAAAGATTTTTGTCCAAACAATAAAGTAAAGACAAATATCAAAGTTTGAGCAAAAACAACAGTAACCAACAATGATTTATTTGCTTTTTTCTCCACTGTATACAGCTGACTTTTTTTCGGCTCTTTTTTACAGTTAAAAGATGATAAAAAATTAAATATCAAAGAGTTATTTAATTTAATGAAAAATTCCCTTTGTTTAATTTAGATTTTTATTAATTGTTGAAATATTTTTTTCGGTCTTCTTAGAATAAAATTTTGGCACAGAAAATAAGTTGCATTTTAAACAGAGTTGTATTTTAGCGCCTAAAAATTTAAGATCATAAATAACAGCCCTGAAAGTATTGTGCAACAACGTCTCTAAACTATTTAGTATCCAATTAAAAGTGTTCAAATACTCGATATTTTAATCCTTCTACTCAATACTTTGCCAGTACTAAATGGTTCTTAATCGAGGTAAAATTCGATTACGAAGCAGAGACTTGCTTATTTTATTTTTTTTTTTTTTGTTTTGGTCAAATATAGTGAGTGAATATTCCGCTGTAAATTTTTTGCTATTTCAAGTAAAAATGATGCTACGTTTTTATAAACCATCTTGTAAAAAATCTTTGGCAAGCGAAGCTGGTGTTGGGTTTACCATAGAGTACAAAATCTTAGCGGCTGTGCAGGAAATCTTTGTTGCTTAAAGAGCAGATATTATGAAATTTTTACAAATGAAACTATGTCCTTAATAAAAATTACACAAACGCTTTGAAAAACCTCGTAATGTCCATGAACGTTATATCACTTTTAAGTGGAAGATATTTTCCATGGACATTATGTTTTTGGACACTATGACATGTCACCTTGTATTTTTTATTTTTTATTAATATTTTATGATATTAATATGAAAATTTATTATTTGGAATGTTTTTGATTTTAATTTACTTTATATATTCTTGATTCCTTCAAATATAAATATTTCATGATATTCAATGGAGTTCTCATTTAATCAATTTAGCTTTTGATATAAGACTTTCAGATTTTCTATACAATATTTGGGTAAAATCCACTGATGAGCTATATGAGCAGTAGTGAAATGGCCATATGGATATGCTTTCTCCGCAGTAATACATTTCAGTATGTAGTTTTTAAATAAAAAATATTTCATGAGAATATCATGAAATATTTTTATTTTATGATATTTTTTTTCTTAATTTTTGGTTTTTCTTTAGTTTAAAGCTGCATATTGAGGCTTCCAGTGTTTTATTTATTAATTTTTGTGAAGAAAATTTGATTCTTTCTTTTTTTAATTTTTGGATTTGGGTGCTTTTAACATTTTTTCTTAGTTTATGAATTTTTATAAATTTTCACCTTTTTTAAAAATTTTTATTTTAAAAATATTTTTTGATTCAACTTCGACTTTACGTATTAAAGCTTAATAGGGCAACAATAGTAATTATATTTGGCTGACTTGAAACTGACGAGAGCATATATCATCAATTAGTTTAACTTATAAAATCATTGGGATCGTCAATAAATCCATTACATTATTATATCGAAGGAAACAAAATGAAAAATTTTTTTCCAGTTTTCTTCGGAGCGTAAAAAAAAATAATTTAATACTTTATGTTTTTGAAGAACCGGCAAAAGAATTTAATAAATAAATGTTTTCTCATCCGTCACGTTTTATGTTTTTTATAAAATTTATTCGTTTAAATATGCAGAAAATGTATAAAATCTCTCACTACTCAAATATTTAAAAGAAAATGAACGTGCCAACATCAACAAATCAGCACTAGAAGTTAAATGTGCGTTATTAAAATGAAAGAAATGTATAGCAACACTGCTGCCAGATTGTTGTTGCAATAAACATATTTGGCGTTTTTTATAGCCGACTAAATTAAGGAACAAATCTTTGTAAAAGCCCTTTTCATTTATAAATTAAATTTGCTTTCAATGTGACAGAAAAAGTAGAAAGAATAAGTATAAAAGTATTAATCCCACCAGGCAAATGAAATGTAAATATTTTTTGTTCTCCTTTTTAAGTTAACAAACCACAGTGGAGTAATGAAATAAATTATTTTAAAAAATAATTCAAGGATTTTTAACTGCTAATAACAGAAAATTAATTATTTTTTTAGTCAGTGTCGCGCTAAAAGTTCCAAAGTAGGGCGCCTCTAGCATGATTTTTTTATGATTTTTAATTTTTGCTCTTCATCACATTCCTTTACAGGCCCTCAGTTAGTTACAAGAAAACAAGTAAAAGTGCTGTGCCGAATCTTATACTTACATATATCCTTTATCAAACGCTTTGTTTAATATTTGCCACTCAAAAGTCTCCTTCGCTTTCTATTTTTCACTTGAGGCTCCTTGGTCATTTCCATTTTATTCCATTGGCAGCCACCAGTATTGGTCAATTAGGGTCTACTGAACTTGCAATAGCCCACTGAATGTCTGTTGACATCCACTATCTTCACTAATGTTCTTAAGTATATTTTAAAGCAAGTAAAATATATTTTAAGCCGATAACCGTCAAAATGGTAAAAGGATAGCTTTAGATAGACTTTCCTATAATTAAGGAACCAGAAAACGGGGTTGAAAGTGCATTTTGTTAAAATTTTTAATTTTACTAATTAGACTATTCTGGTTTGCTTGCTTTTCTATATAAAAAATGAAATAAGGCAATTGTAGATTTTTTTTCGAAACTAATATTTTTTTTTGCAAACCTTTGAATGGTTGATAATTTTTCTTTGTGCGTTAAAGATATCTTTAAGGAAATACTAAAATTTTTTAAAAATTATTAACCCATTAAGAGCGACGTAATTTTTATGTACCAACATTTTTTTTTAATTCTCTGTCACCCCATTAATATTGATTAATATTTTTAAATTAGCGTTACTTTCCTAAACTAGATTTACATAGATGGTGGAGGGTATATAGGACTCAGTATAGCCAAATATAGCGCTCTTATTTGTTTTCTGTTTAATATCGCCTTTTGTAGAGGTTGAGTTGAAACAAAGTCTTCTCTTTTCATTTACTACATACAAAAGTCTTGAAACTTTCAGAAAAAATATTTGTGCGATAGAGTTGTGCAGCAAAACTGTTTTTGTTTATTTTATGCCAAGATAGAACTCTATTGAAACTCTGTAACTATTGAGCGAAGTATTTTATAGTTCATTAAAATTACCGTTAACTTAGTTTTTTGAAAAAGTGCACTTATACCACTTAACAAAAAAACAGCCCATATACTTTTTGTAAGTTTGTTTGCTTGTGTGTGCGTCAATCAAGTCTAAGCCACTTAATCGATTTAAATGAAATTTTAACCATGGGTAGATATTTGTACTCATGGTAAAAATCAATTGAATCAAGTTTACAAAATTTCGGCTAAACGATTTTAAGGAGATTCGAAACATAGATTCCCAGTGTCAGGACTGAGATGAGACAAAAATGGAAAAATCGGGCATTTACGTCCATACTGATTACAATATAACTTGAAAGGGATAAGGAGAGGTGAGTGGGGTAGAGGATAAATGCGGAATTCTTTAAATCTTTACCAGTCTTAACAAAAACAGATTCTCGGGATATTTAAAATATAGATATCTCCTGATCTATAAGATCTAAACTGATTTGATCGATTTACACAGTACCAAAAAGGCCCTCAAATTAGACCTGAGCAGCGCCGGCTACAATAAGCTGGCTTAATTATAAATCCTCATTATACAAAAAATTAAAACATGTTAATCTTTATTATTAAAATTATAAAATCGTAATTATACAATTAATGTCAAATTGTTTTAGGTTTTAACATATAATTAATCAATCAAAAAGGTCAGCAAAATAACAAAACGTTATTTTTATATAATTAAGTAGAAAAAATAAAATAATTACCACTAATTAAAATCAACTGCAACGTGTTTTTAAATGGCGTTAGATAAAATTAAAAAAAAAAATTAAAGCATTTAAATTGTAAAGCTGCGAAAATAAAATCTCTCTCTTTCTCTGATATTGCAATACTAATAACGCGTTTAAGATAACAACAAAATAAAATATTTATTAAGTAGTTTAAACGATTATTGCAAAATTAAAAGAAAAAACATGTTAACACATGTAATTAATATTAAAAATATTTATTGAACGAAAACTAAAAAAAAAAATTAATTAAAAATCATCACCAATAACATGTCATTTTTGAAATGCATAAATTATTGTTTCTCTAAACAATTATCTTGATAATTAGCTATTTTCGTTACGCTTCACTACCCCAAAAAAAATTATCGTAACACATCCATTCTTCCAAGCCAATTTGTAAATTGAAAATGCACATTTATATAGAAATTTCAGTAGATTATCTTCTGTCTATTAAATTTTATGGATCAGGATTTATTTATATTTCTAATATACTTCAAACTGATTCAGCGTGTTGTTCTTCTCCCCCACTGTTCCTTATTTCTTAAATAAGCATACTCTCTTGGAATTTCGAAATAAATATTTATCTCTGATTAAAGTTTTATGATAATCGGTGCTCCCTTAAATGCCCGCTTTTCGCTTAATTCTTAATTTCGGGTCCTAGCTTTGGAAACAGACATTGCGTATTGGACCTTCTACTTATTTATATTTTAGAATTTCTTTTAAAGCATTGTATTGTTTTAAATTGTTTCGAAGGTATAAGAATTCTGGAAAAGGAGAGCGCCTTTCTTCCCTCCTGCTACCTGTGTTTCAAATTTCATTAAAATCGGTTCAGTCATTTAGCCGTGATTGACGCACTGACAAACAAAGAAACAAATTAACAGCGAGATTTATAATATACCAGCTTATTGTACCCAGCGTTGATTAGGTCTAGTCTTAGCGCCTTTCTAGACACTGTGTATATATTACAGCTTTGTTTGGTTCTACTCCGAATTTTCGAGAAATATTTCAAATATCTTTATAATTTAATTTTATTAAAATCGGTTAATATTCATAAACTATCACGTTTGTCCTATTCCGTTTCTTTCAAAATAAACATAGAATATTCTAGCCTTTACATAAATATCTAAATGTGTTTAAAATATTATTGCAATCAGTACGGACGTAAGTGCACGTTTTCCCCCTTTTTTCTCATTTAGATCCTAGATATAAAAGCAGATATAGATGAGGACCTATCTATATTTTTAATTTCATTAAAATCGACGGGTGGAGACTTTATTAAAATTGGTTAAGATACATAAAAGTTTCCGCTACAACTCTTTCTCCTCTCCTGGTCCGCTAATTAAAAATAAAAATTCCCTTTTTTACCATGAGGGCAAATACCTATCCATGTTGCAAATTTAATAAAAATCGGTTCATTCAAACAAACAAAACAAAACAAAACAAACAAACTTACAAAGATATTTATAATATAAAGAGTCATCCGAATGTGACGCCTAGATGTCAGCACTATATAATTTTTACACGTGACATCTTTTCAAATGACATAAGCCATTTTGTTTTATTAGAAGGTAGTACAGTTTTAACCATGGACGGGTACACATTGCAACAACGCGTTTACATCATTCAAAGTTATTATGAAAATGGGCGTTCTTTGAAAAATACCCAAAGCAAAATTTTGTTTAGTGACGAAGCTCATTTCAGAATGGATGGATTCGTCAAGAGGCAAAATTGTCGTATCTGGGGTGATGAAAATCCTCGTGTTATTCATGAAAAATCTCTACACCCACATAAAGTTACTGTTTGGTGTGCATTTTGGGCAAATGGAATCATTGGGCCATTTTTCTTTAAAGATGATGCTGGAAATGCTGTTACTGTGAATGCTGAGCGAAACCAATCAATGTTGAGAGACTTTTTATGGACACAGTTGAATCATATTGATGTGTCTGACGTCTATTTCCAGCAAGACGGTGCTACATGCCACACAACTCGAGAAAACATTACGCTTTTGCGATCAAAATTTCCTCAACGTGTAATTTCACGAAATGCAGATTTCAATTGGCCTCCAAGGTCATGTGATCTAACACCATTAGATTTTTTTGTGGGGTTTTTTGAAAAGTCGAGTGTATGCTAACAAGCCACAAACAATTAATGATCTAAAAAACAACATTCAAGTTGCAATTCGTAAAATAACATCAGCAATATGTCGGAAAGTCATTGAAAATTTCGATATTAGGATTGATGTCTGCAGACGCAGTCATGGTGGACATTTGAATGATATTCTATTCCACTTATAATTGTAATGGATCATACTTTTAATAAGAAAAAACAGATTGAAAAAATTGCAAATAGTTTGTGTTTTATTTCAAAGAAACATGTAGGCGCGTTTTTTGAATGACCCCTTACATTCATCGGAAAAAATTGTATTTGAGAAGTTATTCTAAGGTTTTTGCATTATTACTTCGTTAGAATTTTGTAGTCCTTTAATTCGAAGCTGGGTTTGGTTTTAAATAAACTCTTTATATGATTAAATTAATTACTCCATGATAAACTGGCAAGTGTTGAAATTAGGACACAAGGTCGTAAATATTAGCACATATTACAAATCATCTGTAAAAAAAAATTAAGAGCAATAAAAGCGAATACTTTTTACTTTTTAGTAACGAATGCAAAAATAGAAGTTATTGACCTGAAAGCATTGAAAGTACTATGCTAGAACAAGAAACAACATTTTCGTCTTTATCATAATAATGTTTTTTTTCATACAATTTTGACTGATTGTTTAGTAAATTTTCGTTGCGATAATGACACTTCCATTAAGCGATTTGAATCATCTGATTAAAGCAAATGGTATTGTATTAACAATTCAACAATAAAAGCCTTCTCTTCAAATACATATTGTAAATGGAGATTTTTAAAATATAAATATTTAATTTTTCATTTCAATCGTATCCGTACAAATAAATCAAATTTATTCAAAAAGATTTTTCACCTGTAATTAACAATAAAAAAAAGGAAAAAAAATTCGTGTAGTTTTTTTTTCATCGTTTTGGTAATTTTCTGTTTGAGTCATTTAGTCTGAACTGACGTAATAGAAATTCAAAGTCATCAAACTTCTGCATCTTTTATTTCATCATAATAATTACAAACCGCTGCCGCCCGCTTTAAACTCCTAATGGTGTTGGTTTGCTCGTTTTTGAGGAAAAAAAATCAAGTGCTACAAATGACTTGTCTGCAGCAATTATGACGAATAAAGCAAAATCTAAAAAAATTGTATATTGTAATTGCGTACATTGTTTCTTAAGAGCCACATATCAGGGATGGTAAATGCAATTTTTAAATTATATCAGCCAGCTTTTAAACTTTAATTCTTTAAAACAAATTGAACTAAACATTGGGGTCTGCAGATTTTATTTGTTGAAATTTATATTGAGGAAATCAAAGAAATTTTAAATTTATGAAAAATAATATCAAAACGATACTTTGAAATACTTTGTGTAAAAAATTTATAGTCTATTAACTTAAGTCAAAACTTCTGTAAAAATTTTGCTTTTCAAACAAATAAAGGTTTTTAATGATGACATTATACTGGCTATAATGCAGATCCTTAGAGATCTTTTACGAGATGTGTTATATGGAAAAGGCTGTGTTGGATTATACCAAATTAAGCTAACAGAACTGAAAGACTTTTAATAAAATTTGAAACACGGATAAATATTTCTTCCCATGTCCAAACGGGGCATTTTTTTTATGCATCTAAATCAATTTTAACAAAGACTCGCCTGATCGGTTTTTATAAAATTCGCAACAGAGATAACTCCTCTTCTCTATGTCTGTTTTCAGAGCTAGGGCCTAGATAAGAGTCAAAGGGGAAAACTGGCATGTACGTCCGTACCGGTAACAATAAAATTTGAAACATAGTTAAATATATTCTGTTTATTTTGAAAAAAGGGTAAAGGAGAGGGGAGTTGGGGAGTGGGCGAGAGGACAATTGCACAATTTTATGAATCTTTACCGATCTTAAGTAAATCAGATTCTAAATATGCTTGAAATATAGATTATCATTTGATCTAAAAGATCCACACTGATTTGATAGACAGCAAACGAGGCTGTAATATATTGTACAGTACCTAGAAAGGCCCTAAAATTAGACCTAGGCAACGCCGGGTAGAATAAAATAATAAAAATCAGAATGGCAGAAATATTAAACCATTTTACATAAATATCAAACCATATCAATTACAGTAAAATTGCATCAGATAATTCATTAGTGTAGTTTTATTTTGTGCTAAAACAAGTAATAGTGATATTTAAAAAAAAATATGTTGTGCATTCGTACTTTTCTATGAAAAGCTCAGAGGCTCATAACCACGCAAATATGGGCGAGCGCTAATCTTTTCACTTGATTTTTTTTTATATTAATTCTCTATCGTTTTTTTTGTTTTTATTAGAGTTATTTCATTGTTCCAAACGGTGTGGAAAAATTAAAGGCATGGGTGGTGTTTGGCCTTTTGCCTCGAAGGACATGGACCGATCTTACTGATTTTCAGTAGCACATCTTTCGACACTATGTCTGATCGATTGGTGTATTTAAATTTTCTCTAGGTGATCTAGTACCTTGGCACTAACACGGACAGACAGACGGACATCGCTCAATCAACTTCGCTATGCATAAGAATTTAGAATATATACGAGTATACTTTATGGGGTCGGAAATGAATACTGTAAAAATTTTAAATGGAATGATACACTTAGATACCGGGTGTTCAGTGTTTTCACTTTTTGTTGTGAAGGTTATAATATAAAAAGTAAAATTGTACCAACATTACCATACCTGCCATGCATTCGTACACACATACATACATACTCGTATATTTTTTATTTTATGTTTTTTTGTTTGTTTCATCAAGCATTTGTATTCTCAGTATAAAATTAAAGATTTAAGTTGCATATAATAACGAACACGTTTCTGGGTTTTTTACGTAATATCTACATATAAAATAACTCTCCTATAGTCATTACTAATCAAACTATATGAATTTCTTTTTCTGTTAATATTTAATAAAAGCCAGACATTTAATGGTTTATTTGTTTGTTAAAATTACAAAACAAAAAAAAAAATCGTGCACCGCAACCATAAATACAGTATTTTAAATATTTAATTAAATATTTTTTAATAATGTGGTTGATAATTAACGTCATCATAGTTCTCAAATTGCTTGACTATAAGAAATTATTAAGGAGAAATTTATATGTTTGGGTAATACGGCGGGTAGCTTTTAAGTTCAGCACAACATTTTACAGAAAAATAATTGTGTCTTGCTTTAGTCCTCTGCTCAATGTCATCAAATGAATTAAAATGTTTTTTTTTAAGAAAGTCATAGTACGCGACAAGATGCAGATGCGGTAGCATTGCGAGTACGATTTTTTCAACTTTCTTAAATCAGATTCAGTAAGTATAAGATTTGTTTTTCCCTTATGCTTGGCAGAAAGTAGGAGAACATGAATTCCAAGTAAATATTAAGTTTATGTCTATGTCACACCTTAACGTGAAGTTTCTTGCCCACAATTAAGCAGCGCATTAAGATTGTTTTAATTCTTTTACGAGAATGGGCATTCATGTCACAATGCATTTCCACAAATTTCAGAAAATCGGATCTGATCGCCCAGTTTGTTCTGCGAAAACCATTGCTGTTGTTTGCAATAATTAGGCAGAAGAGCCGTTAACCTTGACTTGACGTCGTGCTTAAAAATTGAACGTAACACACGCTTAAAATATTCAATTGACTGAGGAACAGAAGACTACTGTTCATTTTAAATCCCCCCGGGGGCATCAAGAGTCTGTGCTGACCTAACCTAGGTGCAGACGACGGTCCTCCGGGGGTATAGGGGGAACCAGTCCCGCGGTGTGCAGGCGCTGAATCTGGATAGACAGTGGGGTAGCTGTCGAAGGATGTACCAGTGTCCTTAATTGATAATAACGTATGAATAATAAGGGCAATAAATAAACTGGCACCACGGCAATCGGTAGCCCATACAGAGAAATGCCCATCTTTGTGGCCGGTTATTGGTGAGGTCCCTTCGGGGTACACGTGGTGGTTGTGGTTAAACTTGTCTATCTCTGCGGGTCTGGCGTGGAATAGACTGAAGTGTGCTGTTGCACTCTCAACAGGAGTTTATGATAGGCTCCGACCCTATAGCAAGGGTTAGATTCATGGTCCTGCAAGCCATTGTCTTAAAATTGCACAGAATAGCGGTTTGACCACCGTATGATAAGGGCTTACTGCCAGGTACAGACGTTAATCTAATTACTAATCCTGTTCATTTTAACTCCCCCCGGGTGCACTGAGAGTCTGACTGATCTAACCTAGGCACAGACGAAATGTTCTCTGGGTATAGACAGTTGGTACTGACGAAGGATTTACCAGTGTCCTTAAATAAACTAGCAGCACGGGTACCGGTAGCCCATAAAGATAGCCAGCAATCTCTGCAGTCGGTTATTGGTGAGGTCTCTTCAGGGTATACGTGGTGTCTGTTATTAAAAAGTCTATAACTGCAGGTCTGGGGCGGAAACGTGCTGTTGCACTCTCAACAGACGGGGTTGGATAGTCTCCAACCTTCAATCAAGGGGTAGCTTATGGTCCTGCAAGCTATGTTCTTAGAATTGCAGCTCTGTTGGCTACGTCCAGTAGAGGACGCTAGTCGACGCTTTGTATTTCACTTAGTCATAAGACCACCGTCAGGTTAGGGCTCCAGCTCAGACGTTTATCTTGATCACATATTGTTCATTTTAAGAGCCGGATGGTTGATTGTATAGACAAAAGTGAATGGCGATTTCACAATAAAAGTCATCTTCAGCCACAATGCACATTTTCACCTCACTGAGTTCGTTAACAAGCAGAATTGTCACATTTGGGCAAATGAAAATTTAAGACTGGTTGTTGAAAAAATATTAATGACTGTTTGGTGCGGTTTATGAGCTGACGGCGTTATTGGGCCAAACAGTTAACGTGACAGGTATGACAACGAACGTCTGGTGGTCGGAAATTTAAGATATGGACCTGGATATGCGGTTCGAAAAGGATGGTGACACTTGCCACATAGTTAACCAAAAATGCAACTTTTGCGAGAGAAAATTTAGAGCTTTGTTAACTCACGTATTGGCAATTTTAACTGGCAACCGTGATTATGTAATTTGATACCGCTGTATTTCTTTCTTTAGGGATAATTAAAAGAAAAAGTGTACGTCAATAAGCCAAAAGCAAAACAAGAGTTAAAGGATGAGATAATTCGGCACGTTAACGACATTGTACTTATGCGACAGAGTCATATGGACTATAAGCTAGAGGTATGTCACCGAAAACGTACCGAGCATTTGGTCGATATTTTGATTCATACATATTGTCATAAATTAATCTGACAATAAAAAAATTAAGATAATTCTCTAAAAACCATTTTGTTTTATTTACAATTTACGTTTTAATTGTACTACCCTATATAGTATTTCCTCCAAACAGAGATCTTCTCTATGTTTACGTTATAAGTTTTCGCTGTAGGCAAAAAAAAGCCGCATTTATTGGCGATATGTGCCAATAAAAAATTAATTTTAGTAATAATTTATTTTTAAATAAATATTTAATATTTCTTTCTTCTTTATTTCTTTCAGGTAATTTTGTGATTTCAACTGATGAATGGTCAGAAGAACAGGTATTTTGAAAATTTAAGAATACTTATTTATTAGCAAGTTTGCAACCGAGCCTTTAAGGCCGAATACAGATTATTTTAAGTTTGAATTAAAAAAATAGAAAACTAAAAGAAATCTTAGGATTGGACTATTCTATTCATTTTAGTAAAATTAAGAAGAAACAGGAAAGGAAAATTTCAAATTCTATAATGTTTTTTTTTTTTTTTTTTTTTTTTTAATTTGAGTATAAAAGGGTGGTAGGTAAAAAGGCGTGTTTCTACTTTTCAAGCGCATGGGCCTCTTTTGATTGCACATGTAAGCAGAACAATTTTTATTTCCTTCTTGTTTCTTGGCTCTGACTTTATTTAAACTGACACAATCTTTTGTTTACTAAACGAACGAGAATCAAACTATCCTATATCTTGTTAAAGAAATTTAGAAGATTTAAATATTATATTCCATACAAATATAATTCTAATTTAACCACAATTTAGTTTAAAAACACGCGTTAATTGCACCAAACTTTTAAAACGTTTTATTTAAACAAAATTGAACTTTTTATCATTTGTTTTCAAAGGAAAGAACAAAACATGTTCCAAAAAAAAAAAAAAAAACAAAATCAAATATGAAAAAACTCACGAAAAGCGGAAATTGAAATTGTGTTTATTTTCTAAAATTTTCTATACTCTACCATTTAATTAAAAAATTCAACGTAATGTCTTCTGAGTAACTAGCAAAAAGAAACAAATTTAAGTGAACCTGTTAAGTTTAATGTGGATAATACGCATTGCAATTAGTTGCATAATTTGTTAAAACTATACAAACATTTGGAACGTGTGAGGGCTTGTTGGTCCTCAGTTGGATTAGAATTCCGATGTGTACTCAATAGATAATTAACTGAGCTATTTCAACTACGACGTTCAGCAGATTGTTTTCATTTTATTTCATTCCCAGTTCTGATATAGTTGCACTACCAGCAACAGTGTTGAAAACTTTTGCAGTCGCGTTAAATAATTTGTATGTGTGAGTACAATAGTGAAATATAAGCGAATAATTTTGTTAAGAAACATAAAGTTACAATAACTAAAAGATAATTAAAACAGTAAGGCGAGACGTTACAAAAATAATTTATAAATAAAATTTAACAAAATAAAAAAAGTTAGTGGAAAAATTGTAATCTGTTGTTTATACAACTCAATTATAAAATCAATTAATAATTTAAAATAAAGCGTTTAAAACAAAAATTTGGTAGATATTGTTGTTCCGTTCTCAGTCATCTTTCGACTGATTTTATAAAGGTTTCTCAAATAACGTTAATGTTTACAATGCTTAAATAAGTAATATTTATATTTAAAAGCCTAGTTCTCTGTATAAATTTGTGTAATATGTTGGTAATATTGATTAACTAAGTAAGAAAATCTGACATTTATAAAAAGTAATGTGTATTTCGCGATTTAACAAAATTTTGTGATTTTATAGAACAATGTTGGCCACATGTACCGCTTCACAAGAGTATATATAGTATATTTACCAATAATTGAAAAAAGCACAAAATAAAAAGCTGTTTAAAAAATTTAATGCGAAATGAAGGCTTTTTGTATTTTTTCACACTTCGGAATAAATATTGCTTGAATGTATCCAGATACATTTTACATGTTTAATAACATTATTAATGTGCTACTGCTGCAACATTTTTCTATTAATATTTCTTGAAAATTTTTTTACATAAGTATAACAGCAATTTGCGGGAAATACATGTTGATTTCTGGGATTAACAATTTGCAGTTGTACAAAAGTTTTGATTTAAATATTTATTAAAATAAATATTTGATATAAAATAATAAAAAAGCAAACTTGGGATTTTTTTATTGCCATTGAAATTTTATTGGCATTGTTTAAAATAATGATAATGAAAGAAATTTTAATACCTTTTAATGCTAATGTGTTTATTTTAATTATAATTGCTTATACTAATGGCAATGCAATTTCAATGAAATCGTTTAATTTCTAATTACATTTGAATCAAAAATAATTGTTTTTAAGAAAACAAATTTTTGATTGTAGATATTTAAGAAATTATTCATAAAATAAATAAACCTTAACACTCTTGTAGATTGATCTATATTTGAAAATTTTAATAAGTTAAAATTTTTAAATGAGATATAAGTTAATATCTGAGATCTAAAGCTACCTAACACCCTAACTAGCGGACCCTGTTACTTACACGAAAACAAAAATATGTTTCAATAGTGTCTAATTTTTGCAGAGAATATATTTCACCAAATTTTTGAAATCAAAATGCCATTTAAAAATAATGCTCTACAAGGAATGCATTCATTAATTTAATAATTTGAAACCATTTAATAATTTCTCAATGGTAATGATTTTGTTTTTTAGCATATTATCAATGAAACCTTTTCATTAAAAAGCATTACCACTAGTGAAAATAATGATAATGCTAAAAAATCATTGGCATTATTAATCATTCAATGCCAATGAAATCGTCAATTAATTAGTCCATCTAATTAATTACTCCCATGTATAATAAAAAGCATATTTAGTATGTTTATAAAATTAAAATGTCGTTACTTCTTCATAGCATATTCGCAGGCGAAGTAACATAACTAATAAAATGGCTATATCTTTCTCGTTTCACCACCTGTCTTATCTATTATAAATCTCTTTCCTAAATGTAGTACGGTAACAAAACTAAAACGCTAATATTTTTTTTTTGGCGGCACAGTGAAGCAGAAATGTCTTACGTCTACATAAAGAGTCAACATGTACTCGACCTAAGGCAGAAGGGAATATAAGAAAAATTAAAATCGTAATTTCTTTGTTGATAACTTTTGTTAAAGTTTCTATACTTAAAAAAACAAATTTTTGGCTTTTTTGCATAAAGTTTTTGTGATGAGCTGGCTTAAGCGCACAGCAACTAATAAACTGAATTTTTATTATAAAATGTTATGGGTTATTAGCATAATGTTTTTGAGTGAAAGCCACCATTATTTACAACATAAACTTGTTTTAGTCTCTAGTAGAATTATAATTTATTCTGTAATTTTAATTGGATTTTAAAATCATCAAAATGTGTTGGCAAGATTGTGGCCGCTATTAGAAATTTTTATTTTTGTTCTATGTAGCAACCAGCTACGCGAGTATTAAATAACATCGAATTGAATTTATAAACATAAAAAAATTTACACACAAATTGCTTTCCACTCTTGTAGAGCCCAATAAATTTGTTTCTCCATTTGATAGCAACTATTACATTATGAAATCATCCAAATATGTATTTATAAAAATTATATGTTATTCTATAATTCAATAAATTACCAAAGTATCAACAAATATATTTATTAAAATAAAAATAAATAACAAATAATTAAATTTAAAATTAATTTATTAAAATAAAAATAGATAACAAATAATTAAATTTAAAATTAATTTCAATGTGTTGGTTTTGCTTTCAAATAAAAATTTAACAACTAAGAGTGCGATAATCGGCTATCCCTTATTTTATATACCTATTACTGTATATGTAAATATAGTTTAGTGAAGTAGCTCCAATCAAAAAAGCAAATATTAGCGTGACCGGGAATAAAACAATAAGAAAAAAATTAACTACTACATATTTATAATTCTATGTAAAATTGTCATCTGCTCTTAATGCGTGAAGCATTTAAAAAAAAAATTTGTATATCCTTAAAGATTTCTCCAAAAGCTTTTAAATGACTCCCAAATTGATATTTTAAAAAATTTGAAAATTTCAGAGGGTCGTAACTTGGAAAATATGGGCGAGGCACGCTGCCTCGAAGGAAATGGACCGATCTTGCTGATTTCCAATAACATCTCTTTCGTCGTTGTGTAATCGATTGGTGTATTCCAATTTTCTTTAGCTGATCTACTGCCTTGGCAAACTTGATTTCAACATTAACACGTGCGGGCATCGCTCTATCGACTTCGCTTTGCATAAGAACTTAGAATATACATATATACTTTATGGGGTCGGAAATGTATGTTGTAGAAATTACGAACGGAATAACAAACTTAGTTATATACCTTTTTCTACTTTTTGTGGTGAACAATATAAAAAAATACACTCAGCGAAAACATTCTTTAACGTAAAACATTATATTACACACTAGTTTGCTTAGACTAATCTAAAGATTAGCAAGACCTTTATTGAATTTTAAAAATACATGGTGAGGAGAATCGATGATTAGCAATAATATTTTTTTAATTAAGATGTTTGGCACACACCTAAAAATATGAGACCTTTATAGGAAACTGAAAACAATTTCTACATTTTATTTGTAACATCTAGAAAAATGTTACTTACTGTTTGATATTAATACGAAAAGTTTGGATTTTTGATGGATTTATTTTTTGGTTTTAGTTAATTATTATAACAGCCATTAGCCGCGGATACTTTCCTCTAAATCAACGCAAGTAAACTAAAACATATACACACACAAACAGTTTTGAACAACATTTGTAAATAATGTGTATTATTTTTTTTTATTAATATTGCTTCCCCGTTTTGTGAAAATGTCGGTTGTTAAAGTAAATATTGTTTTTAATATGTAGACATTTTAAACACACACACACATGTAATCGAAATTCTAAACTTGCAAAAGTACGAGGTGCGCCCAACTTAGACTGTGCGAGGCGGAACACCATCTTTGGGTATTAAGTAGATACATACGAGTATTTGTTCTTCATATAATAATATACCGTTAAGTTTTAGACCTCGATATTTCTAATTTTACTATGCATCTCGATTCTTTTGCACAGAGAACAGAAATTTGTTCTGAGAACCGAATTCGTTGCCAATCGAATTTTGTCGGTTGTGTATATTATATTGAATTCGGTTGTAATAACAGAATGAATGTGGCACTCACAACTCTTTAAAAAAATGATTCTTGGGTGACTATAAAGTATTATTGTGAATGAAATTAAACAATAAAATATGTCAATATTTACTTTTATTTTAAAAATAAAATACAGGAATAATATTACACTTTATAAATTTCATGTTTAGAGCCTTCCTTTACATCTGATCCTTCTTACGAAATATGTATGTAGTTTCTTCAAATTTTCATTCCATACCGCCAGTTTTGCTGCTGCGAAGTGTATTTAACATTTCAGAATTTTTTCAATTTACAAATATCTTTGTAAGATTGATTTTGGACTTACCTTTCTACAATATTGGAGAACTTTTCACCACAAACAGTATATGTATCGTATTTTTAAACTGAAATATTGATTATTTTTTTGAATAATGTGTAAAAATTCATTTTTATTATGCCAAACATTTTTCGATTTAAAAAAAAAAAACACAATTGATTTTTATGATTCTAACTACCAAAATTTGGTATTCAGTAGTAATGTGCTGAATAAGTTTGGTTGTATCTTCCATTTAATACAATAGATTTTAGTAAATACACAAATCGGTAACGATAACTTTTTTAAGAGCTTTTACAACCAACATTTGGATGCAAATATCATATGTTAGCTTTTAGTGTTAAAAATTATTCAATAAATAAAAAATCAAATAATTATATTAGTAATTAAATTTTAAGCATATCAACTGAATTTTTACTAATTAATTTACTAATTAATTTACTGCAACTATACAACAGGTAGTTTTAAACAGGTAGATTAAACTGCCAGTTTACATTTATTCTTGTTTTTCTCGACTTGCACCATGCAGCTACCCAACACCAGTAATATCTCTCTATGTTCGAGGTGCTGATGGGATTTGAACTGATAACCTGTGGCGCTTGGGTTTTAAAACAACAAGACATCATCCCAGATATGTTATCAGCGAAAATAAATGAATTCGCTATCACTACCATCTGGAAATTGATTTGCCTTGTGTCCTAATTTCAACACTTGCCAGTTTATCGTGGAGTAATTAATTTAATTATATATAAAAGAGTTTATTTAAATCCAAGCCCAGCTTCGAATTAAAAGACTACAGAATTATAATGAAGTAATAACGCAAAAACCTTTGAATAACTTCTCAAATACAATTTTTTCCGATGAATGTACTTTTTAACAAAAGAAACATTTACATAATTTTTTGATGTATTCTGTTTTTCTCTTACACCAAAATATGGACTGAAGGCGTTCAGAAAGTTTGTACCAATTATTACACAGGGAATTTACAGCTGCTTTAAATGTTTTGTTTAAACAGTTTCACGTGTTGAATAAGACTTCGTGTGCCAGAAGGATTTCCATTTTGCTTACACCTCAAATGCAAAGCCTCACAATTATATTGTCCTACCCAGATAATGCTAGTTTTGAAACCCTAAACCATTTTTTGATATCACTATTTTCATTAAAATTAAATCGTTTAACAAAAAATTATCTTCAATTCGTATATTATATCCCCAGCTATTTAATCATTATCACATCTGAGAGGCAAAACACTCAATAAAGCAAACGATATGAACACACAGACATTTTGCAAAGATGATCGAAGTTTTCTTCCTATTTTAATGCCCCTCGTAGAGATGTTTATATTCTATATCTATGTGCTTTAGATTTACAAATATTTTTTTTAATAGAAACGCCCACATTCTTGTTCTCTACAAATTAATGTATTCCGGTGTGTGTACGAGGGCTGCTATATATATTTCTGGCCTGGCAACACTGAGTGCTGTCAAGTACAATCCGACACTTCCATTGGAAAGTTTGTCATTTTTAAGCATAATCGTACTCAAAACGTTTTGACGACCATTATTTGTGTTGTTAACAGTGACTTGAAAAAATTAATATAGAAAAAAATGGAATTAACTCGTGAACATTTTCGTGCCATCATTTTTCACAACTTTCGACTTTAAGTTCATCAGTGCATTGATGAACTTAAATCTTTGTATGGCGATGAAGCACCATCCTATAGCACTGTGAAAAATTGGTATAATGAATTTAATCGTGGCCGAAGCTCGCTCAAAGACGAATTCCGTGAAGGTCGTCCAAAAACGGCTGTTGTGCCAGAGAACATTGATGCCGTGCGTGAACTCATAATGGAAGATCGACATGCGACATACCGAGAGATAGAGACATCCTTGGACATTTCTTCCACCAGCATACATTCGATACTGCATGAACACCTGGCCGTAAAAAAGGTTTGTTCTCGTTGGATCCCGCACAATTTGAAAGTTGCTCAAAAAAAGGCTCGTGTCGATTGGTGCAAAGAAATGTTGCAAAAATATGATTGCGTGCTTCAAAAGACGTTTATAAGATCGTCACAGGTGACGAATCATGGATCTATGCGTATGGGTCTTCAAAGACGAGCAAAATCCAACGAAAGTTGTTCGTGGAAGAAGCACTTCGAAGCAAATGGTCGCCTGTTTCTTCGGCAAAACTGGTCATGTGGCGACTGTTCCGCTTGAGCAACGTAGGACGGTCACTTCTGAGTGGTACACTACAATTTGTTTGCCTGAAGTCATCGGAGAAATTCGAAAAACCAACAAGAGAAGACGAATCATTGTTCACCATGACAATGCGAGCTCTCACACATCGGCTCAAACCAGAGCGTTTTTGACCGGCCAAAACGTCGAATTAATGGGTCATCCGCCGTACAGCCCTGACTTGGCACCTAATGACTTCTTCTTGTTTCCGCACATCAAGAAAAAAATGCGTGGTCAACGATTTTCGTCGCCAGAAGAAGCTGTTGAAGTGTTCAAAAACCATGTTTTAGAGGTGTCTCAATCGGAGTGGAAAAAGTGCTTCGACAACTGGTTTGAGCGCATGCAAAAGTATATAAATCATGCTGGAGAATACTTTGAAAAACAATAAAACCATTTTTGATTATAAATATTCGCATTTTCACTATTAGGCCAGAAATATATAGAGCAGCCCTCGTATGTTTGTGTATATTTATTTATACGCATGAATGGAAAATCTGTTTTTCCAAATTAAAATTAATATTTATAAAGAAGATTTTTAAAAAACTAGTCACGTGACTGACTTTAATGTTAAAGGAATGCTTCAAGTTCCTTTACTTTACATAAATATTGCCTATCAACATTAAGGAGCTTCTTTAGTATCCGTCTTAGTTATCCGTGCCAGAAAACCCATGCTAAAACTAACATTAAAGAAATTGGTTAGAGAATTACTCACACATTAAATTACTAATTATTCAAATTATTTAAGAAATCTTTATTAAAACATTTATTTGAAAAAATAAATTAAATACAATTTTCAATTTTTGAAACGTCCATCGAAAAAAAATTTATAAAAATTCCTCTTATTAGGCATTGTCGCATGTTATTGAATACGATGCCATTAACGACCAAGGCCTTTAACTCCCCCTTCTTTTTAAGGCTCTTGTAGTAGCACGCCCAGACAATACTCTGTAAATTAGGCGCAATTCGCAATAATGATTTGCTGCTTATCACTAAATTAACCCAGCCACGTCTGCCATACACTGTCAAGGCTTTGATTACGATTTTCATGATTTTTTAAACAAGCGCTGCTGTTCCAATACAAAGGTGTCTTCTACTCGATACTGCGGTGAGGTTTCAACTGCTGTTTCAACTGCTGTTTAAACCATCTAATCCACCGCAGCTTCTTAACCACATGCATTTTTCTTTATACTCAAGGCTCTGCTGGGTTTTGAACTTATGGTCTTCTGTTAAATAACAACTACATAGCTTTCCCAATACAGTCATCATAGCTAGTCAACATTTGCTAGCTATTTTTTCCTTTAATTCTTTTTGGAACATACCTACTACACCTATTAGTGGTGTTTATTAACAACTTTAACAGCTGTGTTTTTTAAGACACAATCACGACTATTTTTTTTTTTTTTTTTGTAAATCAACATTAGTAACTATTATTTTTATAAGCGATTTAAATCTAATTTTTGCAGCAATATTTATTATGAATAGCAAAACAACTGAACCAAATAAAATTTAACTGTTTCAAAAACGTTGAAAACAATGTAATTATTAAAGCAAATTGTTTTTTACTTATAACTGTATTTCTCTTTCTTTTAAATCTGATTTGATTTTTGCAAGGACATTTGGAAGAGAGGCTTGAATTATTAAATTATCTAAGAATTCCTTCAGTGATGTCTAATGTTTGCAGATCATTTGTTAAAAAAAACACATTAACTTTTCCATCTCTGATAAGAAGCACTGCTTATTTTGAAAATGAAACGGGTCAACACTTATTTGCTGTTGACCTTTTGACTTTTCCACGATTATTTTATTCATTTAAACTTTTTTCTTTTAACTCAATGAAGTAAGTAACTCTTCTTTTGATTAAAAGTTTCTAAATTCGTTTTTATTATAATATTTACAATTACTATTGTTTTTGTTGCACTAAACGATATTTACAAAGATAGAAATATTAAAGGTTGATATCATAATAAAAAGAAAATATACTTTAATTACAATTATATTTTCTAAAAGAAAAAACTAATTACTTCATGCTTTCATTTCATTAAACATGTTCATACACTTGGTCGGGTTAGGAAGAAATGAAGTTCATTGTTTGCTAACGCAAGATTCGACAAAAAGATTATTTGACCAAATTGTTATTTTTCTTCTTTTTGTTTTAATGACGTAATCGCTACATTAGGCAAAAAAATAAAATCAAGTTTACCAACAGTAACGTTTATTTAACGTTTATTTTCTTTTATATACGAGGGCAAGTAAATAAATGTTTACAAAAACTTATTGATATTGTTACGTTTTTCCCTTTTTAGACAAACGTACAGATTTTTTTGACTGCAAATACCACTGTGGCTCATTATTCTTTATTCAAACTTTAAGGCTTTCTCTGGCTATACTTCTTGATGCTACCGGTCTTGTGAACCCTTGGTCTCGTATTTACTAAACATGCGTTATTACTACAAACGCAGCCGTCCTCGCTACACTACTCTGGCGAGACATGAACTACTCGATGCCTTGTTTAGTAACCTTAACCATCCACAGACATCTCCACTACTCCTTTTATCCAAGCCAGTCATCTCCTTTAATCCAACAGCCACAACACACTTCTGCGATACACTTGTTGTTACGCTGTTACAGTTCCCTGCGCTAACCACCATCCTTCTTACTTTTTTTTTTATTATAAAGGGCTTCTTGACAATTATCTGTTACTTTTATATTAAATTGGACGTCTCCACTAAATTGTCTGCCATGGCTTCACACAATAATTGTCTTTTGCCTCTCGGCAGGTTTGTACTGATGCTTTATTAATTTTATTTGCATTATAACAATTATTAATTTATTGTTGCACGCATGTCCAAATGAGGTATCGAACTCAGGACTTCCTGTTTTGCAGTACGCACCTCTATCAACGCAGCCATTGAGGCTGCTCAGCTTTTGTTAGCTAATTGTGGTTTTTATTCTATGCACACACCATTAGTTGAATTAACTTTATTCACCACGCTCATACGAGTAACAACAACAGGGATTGCCAGATCGTATATTCGTAACAATATTAATATTTCATTGAAAGAAAAGAAAAGGAAAATTTTATACTTGAAGTTGGCTGCAGAATAGAAGTTGCAGAAGTTGAAAGTAAAGCAAACAAAGTTGAGAGTGTGTGAACACAAATGCAGGTTCAAAAGAAAATTAATCAAAAACTGATCAAGTAAACTTGACGTGTAGAAAAGAGGACATTGTCTACATTGTTTTTCGTTGGTTTATGCTTACGTAAATCACTGTTTAACGACAAAACCGATTTTAATGAAATTTGAAACACGGTAGAAAGAGGGGAAGCGGGCATTTTTATTCGTCTGAATCAATTTTAGCAAAGTCTCGGTTAGTTGATGTTAATATAGATAAGTCCTCATCTGTGTATAAGAGCTAAGAGAGACGTAGGGGAAAATAGGCATTTACGTCTGTACCGATAGGTATTTACGTCTGTACAATAAAATTTAAAAAATAGTTGAATAGTTGAAAAAATGGAAGAGGAGGTGGAATGGGCGGAGGACAAACATGTTTTTTATTATTATTAACCAATCTTTATAAAAGATTCTAAGGATATTTGAAATATAGATATCTCCTGTTTTAAACTGATTTCTGATATGTTCAAAATAGAGCCCGCAAATAACAAGGCTAAAGCTAGCCATACATAATTTTTTCACAATTTTGTTTTTTGTTTCTTTATGATTACTTAAAGGGTTAAAACGTAACTTTATTGTTTTCGCTTAAAATGTCTGTCCGTCTGTCATATCCCTATATCTCTGGAACTGTAATAGGTTGTTTCTTGTAGGCGTATTACACAAAAGATAGTAATGTTATATTCATAAAAATAAAGAGTTTTTAACTGTGGCCTATAACAATTACATCAATTTTTCACAGTGTATGTAAAACTAAGTCTGCTTAGCAACAAGTATTAAGGGTGTTCTAATAGTGACGTAATTTTCACGTGCTTAGCCTTGTTTTTGAATCGTAATAGTAAGACACTTTAAGTATTTTTGTGTTCGCTATAAGAACCAGTACAAATGGTTAAAATTGAAACTTAAATGTAAAGGGTGTTCCTTATATTTTAAACCGATATAGTCAGACTCTTAAAACTTGCACAGAGTATGTATTGTATAAGGACGAGAACAAAAAATTTTTCATTAATTAAAATACACGTCCTGATAGTGACATTATTTTCACGTATATGTCATTACTTTTTGAATCTTAATAGGCTGTGAATTAATGCTGGGTATTTATTGCAAACAAGTCTAAAAAATTGTTACTTGATATATAAAGAGTCCCGTTTACCGAAGGAATGTATTACTATGTCCATTCTAACAAGTTTGAAAATAAATTCAAAAATTCTGGGTACCCAATACAGAATTCGAAAGAAAGTCAACATAAAGTTTATAGAATTTTATTTAATTGGAAATTGTTCAAAACAGTTACGAAAAAATATACTTTCATCTAGAGGCTATTTTGTTAAATTTTGGTAATTTTCTATCAAAATATCATTCACAATATTGTTTACATTGGGTATTTTGTATCTTTCTTGTTTATCATTGACCTAATTCTAAAAACAACAACATACATACATAAATGAAATTATTTTGACTCATAAATGTAATATACATAGGTTTAATATACAGAAGTATTAACTGTAAAAGAGCATGCAGAAGGTGAGAATGTTAGATTAACAGCCCAGGGTTGTGTTACCAATAACATTAAGTAGTTATTAAAAGAAAACATACACTGAATCAGAGGCTAAAGACAAGTTAATAATTAAATGAATAGTATCCTCAAGCGTAAACACCAACACATTGAATATTATTAAAAATTCATATGTTATTTTATTGCTTCAATGATTAGAAAGGAGTTTTTACCATAAATTAAACTTTATATTCAAGAAACAGTGCAGCCAACCAAACATATAAAAATGTTTACCTATTAGCCTAAGGTGTTGCAACCCTAAGAAAATAATAATTTAAACTATTACCCATCATTTTTTTTCTAGTTCCACCCCAGTGCTTTTATTATTATTAAATAATTAATTAAAATTAATAATATTGTTTTTTCGAAGTTTTATTCGAAAACTGATGTCATTAATTAAATTGCATCGATTTGAGGAATATTTTATTTCGAAGACACCATTTAAATGTGTTTAAAAAATTATACAAAATTATTAGTAAATGAACCAAAATCTTTAGAAAAAAATTGGCTCGAATTTAGTCAGATCTATCTGGCAGAGTAAAAAAAAATAGGCTCGCTTGGTTTCTTGTACTGCTAATGGCAACAAAGAAAAGTTTCAAGCCTTCTGGTATAAGCTTTAAATCTTAAAAAACAAAATAAAATCCGAATTACACAAAATTTAAATAAATTCGTTAAGAGTTATAAAATTATTTCTATACTTAGAATTTATAAAGATAAAATTCTAATTTATTTTAATAAGTAGAACACCTTTTTGTATGCTCAACAAATATATTTAAAATTTTTAGTTGTAACTCTCTTACATATTTGAAATAAATATAAAGTACATGATACTTTGCCAAATAACACATTACATATTTTCCTCTGCACGTGACTATTTTATCTTGTTTATTAAATTTCTTTGCTCTTATTACAAACAACAATATATAATAATGATTAAAATTTCTCTTAAATTTTGGTATGATTTTGTTTTTGTGAATGAAAACATTTGGTTTGTAAAACTTTATTTTTTTAAATGAGAAAGCAAAATAGTGAAAGAGATTTTATATAAAAGAAAACGCTAAAAAGTATGCATTTTTATGCGTGAGTCATATTGTTTTTATTTAGCGTTTTCTTCTTTTGTTTTTTTTTTTTAGCTCAACTCCCTTAAATTGTATCATTTTACATTGTTAACCATTTAGTAGACCGGCGAGCAGGCAGTCATTAAGACAATCGGCCTAGTAGGGAAAAAAATGTACCATTTAAAAGTTGTTAACAGGCTGTTTTTGTGTATTTTTTATGCCATGTATTTTATATAAAGTGGGTTGTTCGTGTTACACGCCATCAATGACGCCAATAATACGCTTTTTTGCAACTCTTGTATCAGTTTATATTATTGAATCCTCTAAGAGTACGTTTGTGTAAGTGTGCTATTGAAACATTATAGCACGAGACCCTCCCTTTAATTAAATTTTGTTTTTATTTTCCTTTTTAATACATTTTGAAATAAGTGATATAAATCGGTTTAAAAACGTGACTGCATTTCTGCTGTTTTCGTTACTAGATAAGGGGCTTCTTTAATATTAAATGAATAATTAAATATTTTTATTAATTTCATTATTTCTGTGCATTCTGTTAACACATTTAATGTTTTTTCGCTGCTAACATGAGCAAATAAAAATAAGTTCAGCTCAGACTCAGCTCAGACTTCTCTGCCACGTTTAAGTGTTACTGCTGTGCCAAAACGTCTAATACACTTTCGGCTAGGATAAATTTAGGAATATAAAGAAATGTGATTTAATGTACAAAATTTAAAATTCTTATTATCTTACACAACTGGGTCATGTATTGGTTAGAAATATTTTAGAATACTTAAAACGAGTTCAAAATTTAACGCGTTTTAATAAAGCCATAACACATTTTTGTAATATAAATTCATTTTTTTTCTTTATTTAACGCAACTAAATTATTTTTTAAAACAACTACCGTTTATGACCATGCCCTAATTTTTTATTCGCAATCAGTTTAAATAAAAATAATAAACCACTTCGTCAGTTTGCCAAATCTGTACAGTGAAAGCCAAAGTAATTGCCTTAACTAAAGTCGTTCAGCATTTCATCATCTTAAACAATTTAACAACAGCACTATATCAGGATTTTTTGCCATTTCTTTTAGAACAGTCGTCTTTAAAAAATAGAATTCTTCAGAAAACAATTAGGGTTCCCACACTTTTTTTAACTTCACCGACTTTTGTTCGTAAGTAAACTATTACTAGGGGCAGAAAACTAGACATCTGGTAACATAAGTTGACTTTTGTCCCTACAGTTAAGAGTTTCACTTTCCTTTGCGTCAATATAAGAAATTTTTACCTCTGGATTATTGGATTCTCCTAAAGAACTAAATTTACATGAGTTACAGATTTGCAAGAGTATAAAATAGTTTAGTCAAAATTATAAGGTTTCCAGAATACTCACGAAAATAGATACAAATATAACTGATTAGAATTAGAGTCATGATATAATTCAAATAATTTTTAATAATTTAGTAGAATTATTTCTTTAAAAATGATTAGAGAATAGAACTACAAAGTTTTTAATTGTGTTTTTTTTTAATTTAAATTTAAGAATTTAAATTTATTTTCAAAACAAATATGGGATTTTTTACTAGATTTAATACCTTTACCTGATGGTCAGAGGAAATGCCTTAATACAACAAAATGTTACTTAACAAAATTTTACTTAAAGTTTTCTGATATCATATCATTAACAAAGCAGTTTTTGTTATAACTCACACTTGAATATAATATAATATAATATAAAAGAAAGAAGATGCCAGATATTTTCGTTTTAGAAAAATGTAAGCGTTTTAATTCGCCAACAAAAAGAAATTGCAGTTGTGAGCGGTATGCAAGTATAAAGGAAATTGTCTATAGGAGAGCTTTATATGTACAGGAGTAAGGCGTGTATTATTTACCGGGGTTGGAAACAAATTTTTAGACAATTGTGTAAAAAAAGCTTAATCAAAGTAAATATACAATGGCTTTTTATTTTACAAATTAATAAACTCAACGAGTAAATAAAATGTTAAAGTATTTAAATAATAAAATTTATGTTTTTAAATCACAAAATGTTTGCACTTAAATCCTATGTATGTCCACTTATGCTTATGAAAGCTCTAGTAATTAGCAACTGAAATGTCTGGCTACTATGCGATTTAATATTGAGGCAGATGACTTCAGGAGTGTTAAGGACTTAAAGGTTGTTATAACAAATTAAACTAATAATCGCTTTTTGTGACACTATCTTCGTGCAAAACAGCATTTGTGAACAAGCTTGACTTTTTATACTTTAATTAAATCAAATAACACAGCCCTGGAAAACTGTTTTTTCACAATGAAATTTTTCGTTAAGCTGCTAAATAGCGTAGATGTGATTAATCTTATTTTTGCTAATACCAAAAGTAAATAAAAAATTCTATTTTACAATTACAAATATTTTTATATTTAATTACAGATTCCACAGTTGTTCATTCACTTTCTAAGAAAAAGGACAAAAAATAAAATCACAAAAATGTCATAATTATTATTTAAATAAATTAATGCATTTTTGTTTGGTATTTACAAATAAAATTATCATTTCAATGTTAAAACAAAATACACGTTGGGAAATGAAAAAAGAATTATTAATTAAAAGACAAAAAATGTCATAATTGAAAACCTGACTGAGAAAGTTTTAACTTATATTTATCAATGACCATAACCGTTACCCGACTACTTATATGAGATATTTTACAAATATTGCAGATCAAGAAGGCGCATTTAGTGTAGAGAATAATAAACACATGATAAAAAAATAAGTAACAGAACTATATTCGGCAATGCCATATCTGATATACACTTTATCAAATATGTAAATATATAATATAAGAAATTCTTTCCTACCGTTAAGTTTTTCTCTTCAAAAAGCATCGAAAATTGCGAGTTTTGCTGAGAGTTGTTCTAAGAAAATAAAAATAATGTTGATTGTTTTATTGCACACTCAGAAAAAAACATGGTTGTGATATGGTCACAATAACCATATTATGTTCTTGGTAAAATTATAGTAGTAGCAGAAAAAATCATGGTTGCTCAAAAAAATGCAACATAGCTGGCTTGAAAAAATGTTTGGTAATATTCCTACTTAAAGTAAATTTGTAACTATATCGTAAAATAATATTTATAACCATAATATATTACAAATAAACATAATATATTAATTGTGTTTTCATGTAATCAAATTATGTCTAAAAACGAACTATAAATTTTTAGCGTTGACTGCATTTCGGTATTTGGATAAATGCTTTACTATTAGTTTAGTAATTTATTAAGAAAACTACCGGTTTATTAAAAAGCGTTAAGTGTAAAAATATAAAGAAGTAATTTCTTATCAAAATATAATTGCGGAACACGTTTGTAACAAAAAGGTTTTTCTAGGTGCCGTTAAGTTCCCTCAGACTTTTAATACATTTTACTACATTTATAAAGAGCACAGTTATAGTAAATTTTACTCTCATAGTAAACTTTATTAATGAACACTTTTTAACGAGGCCTGAAAAATTGTTTTATACAAATTACCAAGTATTTTACAAATAAATTTTATACATTTATTTTAATTGTTTCGCGCTTATAACGAAACTCTTTAAATTGGTTGCGATCATGTTCGGCTGTAATAATAAACACTTGGATTAAAAAAAACAAAAACAAAAGTTAAGCAAAACCATCTAATAATAATATTAGTAATTTCTTATCATACTATGATAATGACATGTAAAAATATGTTTATATTTAAAACATAAAAATGCTAAACAATGTAAATTTTATGCTCAGCTAGGTATGCCATAGGCCAAGCCTTTTGGAAATTGGGACTATGCAAAGGTACATAGATAATACCCTTGACAACGATCTCCGAATGGGATCTTGTGAACAGGGTTCAATTAAACGCTCAAAAAACCTAGTGTTGTGAGTTTTTCTACAGGCTTATGGTTGAATGTTCTACCTCATCTACAAATGTGGGTAATACAGATATTAAGAACCAGAAGCTCGCCATATTCTAGCTATGAAAATTAAAGCGATGTTAGTTGGCACAAGCATATTTTGCAGGTTGGAAAAAACATTTAAGTTGTTTGGTTTTTGAAATGGTGCAAGAGATATTTCACTACATCTGATCTTCTTACTACCTGTGCCATCTTTATCAAAACGAAAGCAACTCTCGTGTATGGACCTATGAACCGGCACTTCAAAGTTTGTTTTGAAGTTACTCAAGCGCACACAAGACAGAAAGAGAGCGTAGCAGCTCATCAGTGGCAGTAGATTATTCAGCGTATTGATTCACTGGAGTATCGACACAATGTGGGATGAATGAATTATATTTTAGCCAAACAAATCATAGGTGGAATAAACTACCTGCAGAGGTCACTCTTGTCACTTTTAATGCGCAAACATTACAATCAAAAATACTAAACACAGCTGCTCCCTCTGTCCCCCTTCTGTCAAAATAAAATCCTAGTTCTGGCACAATACGTTGCATGAGTAAGGGTCATCCTGTCAGTGCTGATCTTTTATTAAAGACTAAATAATAAAATGATATGCTGCTTATTTAGCTTAGCTCAATCATGTGCTTTAATTTTCTTATAAGTAGAAGCCATTAATTTTTTATTAATAAATTTATTTAATTTGCACCAGTATTCATGACATGGCCAGGGTATTGTAGAAGAAATTTCTTTAAAAGTTTAATTTGAGCTTTCTGATATTAAAATAACTACATGTAAAATCTCACCTATAAACACAATGGCTAAGAAAACATTTATCTCTGCATCGAAATAAGAATTAGAACTTACCTATTTAAAATTATGAAAATTTTATAATATATAAATACATATGTATATGTATATACTCGTATATTTAGTATGCATGCCTCTATTTAAAGGCGATTAAATTAAAATAATTTTTCTTTTTATGTCTTTATTTGTTGTTGTTGTTATATTTGACGCTACAAATGTTACGTCAAAAAATTGGGAACAAAAAAAAATAGCAGACACAAATTGAAATGTATTTAACAGCTGTTGCATATGAGTACGTACATACATACAAAACTAAAAAAAAATAATATTAAAAACAAAAGGTATATAAAAATAATTTTACTCACTTGAGCACTATAATTTCATACAAAATTTTCTCATCTTCATGATGATCTCTTTAATTGGGAAACACATATATTTGCATTTTAAAAGTATGAGTGCATAGTGTTGATATGTCTGATAGGAAGTGGGCAAAAGAGCCGAAGGGGGCAGAAAACAATTTTGCAAATATGTAATTTCTTTTATTGCCGCACAATTTCACATTAAACAATTTTATAAATAACCTTATGATGTGATAATTTGTTCAAGTGTGTACTTTCAACAGTGAGCAAATGTGGATAGAATATAAACATGTGTTCTTGACCTTTATACGTAAATTGAGGTAAAAATATATAAATGTCTATTTTTATTTCCATCAAAAGTATGAATTCTTGCCCAAAATAAAACAATGGCAATTTTTTATATAAAAATATTTAGTTATTTTTTTTTTACAAGTTCAGTAAAATTAAAAAAGAAATCAAATTATTTGTATATATCAAGTTTTGATATATAAATAAATAAAAAGTGCTTATTATTATTGAGTTAACAAATAAATATCAAGTATACGCCAGGTTGTTTATTGAAATAAATATCAATTATACGTCTTCCGTTATGATGATCAGTAAGACAGAAAGATTGGGGGAAACACAGCTTAATCTACAAAAAAGTGTTATTTTTTCACGAAGACCTAAAAAAAAAATAAACAACAAATTTTTTAAATCCACGAAATTAGTAGCCAAAGATTAGAAAAGTAACTCTAAAAATATCGTCTGTCAAAAGTCTTTCTCTTTTGATAACTGTTAATATACAATAAATTTCCACACAAGATGATTTATAATGGCCGCTCTAAAGGAGCGAATAATAAAACAAGATTAAAGGATTTCCTTATAAAAGCAGACACCTAAAATTGACACAGAGCTTGCATTACTATGTCTGCCATAGCAACAAATATGAAAAATAAAATTACAACTTAAAGAGTGTTTAAAAAAAAGACTTAATTTTGGTAATTATTTTTTTTCCACCTTGATAGGCAGACACTTATATTTTTAACGAAATAAAAAATTAAAAATTATAGGGACGTCCATACACGGTACGAAAACATTGTCTGTGACACTAACGCTCGTAAGGCAGAACTATTTGGTTTGAGCAAGCAGAAGAAAATAATTTTTTAACGTTTCAAATTCTCAAATCGTTTGCACGTTTGAACCATCCTGAAAGAACCAAATTTGTGACCTTATCTTTCCCCAACGAAAAAAAATTATGAAGACATATGTCTACCGATGCATATATGACAAAGCAACAAACGATTGCATAATGGCTTTCAAACTGTCATTGCTATAGATGTGGCAAATTAGTCTTTTGGCGTAGCGACACTACCACTAGCGTTTTCAATCTCTGAACACAGTGAGAGTGATTTTTAAATTGAAACAATTTTAGGCTTTTCTCTTGCAAAAAATATCATTATTTAAAAATAAATCTTTCAACTGAAAAATTTTTCATTATGAGCAATCCAATAATCTAAACGTTTTTTTAAGAACAATTGATTTGTCAACAAAGTGATAATAATCGTTAAAACTTTGATGATTTGCTAAACTCATCAGTCGCATCAAAAGGCCACTTGAATATTTAAAAACATAAAAACCTTTTAAAAATTATAAATTGCATTAAACTACTTACATTAAATAGCAATTAGGTCTAGTATTACTCAATATAATGCTTTAATTAAGTATTTTGCACTGACCTTAAAGGTGAGCCCGTAAATACGTTGATATTTGTATCGATGATGATAAAAAAAATGTTAAAGCAAATACTTATAGGTTTGATATACGTATTGCTACTAATAATTATACAAAAGGACAATTTGGTCAACAGAACAAGTCAAGGAGTCGAAACTTGAAAATTTGTTTAACTGAAAAAATGTAAAAAAAGAGGCAAAGGAGTGCTTATCGCAAAAAAACTGCTTTTTTAAACGTAACCATCTTTGAGTTGGCAACACTGTTATGTAAGAAAACGAATTTGACCACCGATAGTTGCTTTGTGGTTTAATATGACGTGCTATTTTTTCCTCTATTGGCTGGCAGTACACATGATGGCATGAGGTTCCAACAGGACGAAATCACAGCCGCCTGCTACCACAGCACGCATGTTGTTATTAACTTATACAAAGAACAATTTATGCCCTGACCGGAAATTAAAGTATCATTTTCAACAAAAGCAATTCTACAAAAAAAAAAAAAAAAAAAAAAAAACAAAAAAAAAACAAGCAACTTCACTAGCTAATTTGCTGTTCAAATTGAATTTGCAATTGCTCTGTGTTGAGGCTGTGCCTCATAAATAATTATAAGTTATATTCTATTCTCTTTTTATTGGAAGATGATCCAAAGCTATGATCCAAAAACTCAAAATGCTTTAAAAATACATTCCGTTATTCTCAAGAGTATTTCCTGATGCTTAAATTAAATTTGCACTTTATAAAAGAAAATTTAATTTCCAACCTTAGAAGTTTTGTTGCATGATTTAAAAATTTCAGGATTGATTTTGAGTCAACCTACAGTTTTATTCAGTTAAAACATTCTAATTGAAACAAGCATCTACAAAATTTGAATTAAACATTTTTACAAATAAACATTCTCTTGCATAGTAAAATATTCTATTGTAGTTCCTTCGAAAGTGAAAATATTAAGTATAATTTTGAATAATTACGGGAAGAACCCGTTGGCCTGCTTTTATATACTCTTTGCTAGATGTCAAATATTGTTTTAATCGATCCAGCTGTTGAGGATTGAATTTCAAAATATTGTTACAAAAATAAGATCCGGCAACCCTTGTCCGTTTGAGCGTGGTGAATAAGTTACTTCAACTAATGGAGTGTGTTTAGAATAAAAACCACAATTAGCTAACAAAAGCTGAGCAACCTCAATGACTGCGTTGGTGCGAGGTGCTTGCTGTAAAACAGAAGATCGTGAGTTCGAGCCCGCCTTCGGACATGCGTTAAACGGAAAATAATAATTGTTACAATGCAATTAAAAATTAAGAACCAGCAGTACAAACCTTCCGAGAAGCAAAAGACAATTATTGTATGAAGCCATGGCAGATAATTAAGTGGAGACGTCAAATTTAATATATGAGTGATATATAATTGGCAGGACGCTCTTTATGATAAAAAGAAAGTATGAACGGTAGCGGTTAGCGCAGGGACACAGTGTAACAGCATGGCAACAGTGTACGGCAGACATGTGTTGTGGCTTGGATAAAGGGTGAGGTAGACTAGTTTGTGTATTGTGTTTGTTTATTTCTCGCTTTGTGCTAGTTGTTTTTGTTTTGTCAAGATCAAGAAGTTTTGTAGAAACTACTAGCTGTGTAAACAGACACAATAGGCCATTTCGTTTTACTTTCTTACTCAAAATTATTTTTACTTCTATTTGTGATTTAAATAAAGCATCTTCGTAACAACAGTTTGTAATTTATTGACGTTTAAAGGCTATTACACTTTGTTATTTTGAAGGAAAATCGAGAATCCTAACGTTTGTCTAAAAAGGGAAAAAACGTAACAGTATATCATTCTTGTTCCTCTGTGACATGTTAGTTATCAATTAAGAGGTTTAGCGTACAATTCCAAAAGTAAGTGTAAAATTATAATTTTAATATTTTTTATAGTTACATTTCCTTTATTATAACCTCACCACAGGTGGAAAAGGGTGTCACTAAATTTTTCATTCCGTTTCTAGTATCTAAAATATTCATTGCCGACACCATAAGGTACATATCTTTTTAGTTTTTATGTATAGCGAAGTCGATTAAGCGATGTTTTTCTGTCCGTCCATGTTTGTGTTGAAATTAACTTTTGGTGAACTAGAAAAATGTAATTTAACAAAATTGGCCTTTGAGGCAGCGGCCAAAACACCACGCCTGCCTCTTATTTTTCCATTTTTTTTTTTCAACTTATAATTGTATTACTGCAGGTGCTTGTGTTTATGACAAAAGATTAATAAAAACGATAAGAAAAATTGATGAGCTTTTCACAACTAACTACTTATTTATGACTGAATTATACTAGGACATGATCCAGCAACCTTTTGATTTACTAAGTTGGGACAACAACTTTAAGCAAAACTTATAATTTATAGGAAAAAGTTTTTTTTAACAGAAAAACTTAAGGGAAGGAAAGATTGTCGTATGCTGATTTTTATGTAATGGTGAACGGTATATAAAAGTCGGCATGGCCGAAGCACTTTTTATTTCCATTTTTTTATATAAACATCCAAAATTGGCACAAAATTGCAAATCAACAATGAGGACGAACTATAAACAGTAAAGTGCTGCTCTATTTCAGTTTTATTCTAAAACTCTACGGTCTTAATCTCCAGTGTTCACTTGTTAATTAAAACATTTGTAAATTTATCAAGTATTTTGAAATACAAATACGTAATTCCAATTATTCGAATGAATGTTTTGATATGTCCAAGTCAAGCTCGTCTTATTGAATTTTACTCGTTAATTATTTTATAATTATTCGTTTCGTTGTTCTGTTCTGACTTTGCTTCATTTCAAAGTCATATTTTAATTGTATCAAGTTGCAAACCATTGTTTCTATTAACATTATTTGATGAAGATTTTGAATATCATTTAATAATAAGCAAGAAAATGCCTGCTTGCGATTTACCTTATATTTCCGCTTCTATAAATCTTTCTTTAGCGTCATCACTTCCACGGTTTGATGACTCAAAAAATTGCCAAATTTGTAACGACACGACATAAGACAGTTAATATTTTGTTATACAACAAATATGGTAAATTCTTGCACAGAACGTTAATTGCTGCTTGTGTTTATTAAATAACAAATAATGTTTTTAAAACACTATTAAAATGAATAAAGAATTTTCTTCTTGGCCACTATAAGTTTTTTTTAAGCACGTTCCAGACCCAGTTATATGCAATTAAATTTTAATAATTTTCTTTTGTACTTTTTTACTCAAGGTTCTTAATATTTCTTTAACCCCAAATAAACCATACTCTAGACCATTTTAAGCAAGTTCGTTGTATATAAACGTGACTGTATAAACAATTTTTTTTATTAAATTCCTCTTTTATTAATATTTTATTTTATTCAATTAATGTTTTTTTTTTTGGGAATTTTATTAAACAATATGATGCAAAGTGTAAGAATGAATATCAGTGAAGTTTGGTTGTATATTTATTAAGTTTTTTTTTTAAGTTTTAAACTCAAAATGAAATATACATATTCTTTTCGTTTTCTGCCTATTCACAGAAACGTTTCTGTAATTTTTGTTTCTGTGTTTTTATTTTTTCACTGAATAAAATTCTCATTTAGTTAACTAACATTTAAGATTCATTATTTTTTCTATTTTGAGCTTCAAAAATCATCTGATGTACGTATTTCGTACCGTTGCAAATATATTTTTAAAGCCGACCTCATAAAGGAAAACTTTAATTTCGTGTCTATTTTTATGTTTGTTACTTCAGAACTCCGTTCAATTTAATATATATATATATTTTTATTTGAAAGGTCCTGCTTATATATTAGACGAATTGCTAAGAATATTTCTTCCACAAAAACAAAAATCAAACAAAAAAAAAACAACAAAACAATTTCAAAACACAAAAACTTTTCAAGATCACTCTCTACTTAGATTGCGATCAAGATATTTAATAAAGCTAAAAATGAAAACGCATAATTTTAACTTATCCTTTGTAGCGTAATGGGTAGATACTCAAAATTTTCATAAAGTGTAAAGCACGATGGTGCTTTGCAACAAAAGTCAATAAAAAACACTTTATAATCAAAGGTTATGCCAAAAAAGACTTACAGCCAGTTAACAGAACATAATTTGCCGTTTAGACGCATAAAAACGTTACCGTTTTCCATGTTTGAGTTTTTAAAGCTCGAATGTCATTTTGTTTTTGTAAAATACGTAACAAATGGCAATTGTTTCTGGTTTATGTATCGCGCATTGCAGTGTCAGACACGTCAAAACTGAGCGAAGAAAAAAAAAACATTCGTCAGAAGTTAATATTGTTGGGCAACTGCCCATCATCACACTTTCACTAATAAAAATGTATATTAGTATTATACATACATAGATATAGTCAGAATATCACAATTTTAAAAATTAGTGTTTATTGTTAAACATAAGTATTGCTTAAACTTCTTTATTTAAAAAATTGTTTCACAGATTGATTGTTTGATAATTTTGTTTTGTTTTGTTTATTTAACTCAGCTGTTTATTTTAAACGCCGAAGCAGGGTTACCATCATTTAAGGCAAAAACAAAAAATGTATAGGAAAAAAAGTATATAAAAACATTAATTAACACATTGGCAATACTACGACTTAACACAACATTTATTTATACGAAACACAACGTAAGTTAAACGAAAAAACCGGAACGTGTTACACAGCCGCTAACAATTATTAACTATTTTGCAGTTACAAGAGAGTATTTATTAAAAAAAAAAATAAACATATAAAAGTTAAAATTAAAGGGTCTTTCCATAGAAAGCTAATTTTGACGTAAATTGTTTTATCTTTCAACCCGTAATAAATGTAAACTTAAAAAGAGTACATAAAATTAAGGTCTATTACAGAAAGTATAAAAAAAAAAAATAAAAAGGTACCCCACGGAAGGCGTGACTTTGACGTATAAGAATTGTCTTTTGGACCGTAAAAGGTAGATACTTTAAATATACACATAGTGTATACAACTATATCAGCAACAACAGGAATAAAAAACTGTCTTAAATGCATTTTTGGAATTTACACAAAATTGCTATTTTTATGGTCGCCTTCGCTTCTGCCCTATTTGAAACACTCATTTCATTACCAATGAAATTTCATTGGCATTGTTTGAAATAATGAAAATGAAAAAGGTTTAACTACCATTAAATGCTAATGCTTTTATTGAAAGTGTATTTTTTTCCATTGGTAATAAAATTTTATGAAACTCTTTAGTTTCTAATTAGAATTGAAATAAAATAGTTGGTTTTATTAAAAATTAATTTATGAAAGTAGAACTTAAAAAAAAAACTATAAATAAAACAATTAAACCTTAACCCTTTTACAGATGGTTGTAGATTCATATTTAAAAAGTTATGATAATTTATCAACTTGAAGGGCGATAGGTGTTAAAGTTGAAGTCCGATATCTAAAAACATCTGGATTTGTTTCTTTTTTTAAGTGGTATAAGTGCATTTAAAAAAAAAACTAAGTTAACATTAATTTTAATGAGTTGTGGACTCCTTTTCTCCATAGTTACAATCAAAATTTCAAACGAGTTCTATCTTGACATAAAATAAACAAAAACAGTTTTCCTGTACAATTCTATCGCACATATATTTCTTTTGAAAGTGTAATAAGTCCATTCCTAATAATTTTAAAGAAAACAACTTTCGTTAATATCTTACAAACGACAGATATTTTATAGCATTAAAGAAAAAGACCAATTATAGACTGTCCAAGACTATTACAATGCAATAAAGGCTTTCCATAAAAGACAGCTTAATTTTTCATTTTGTAGGTTATGAGAAGAGAAGACTTTGTCTTAACTTAATTTCTAGAAGAGACAATATTAAACAGAAAAAAAATACGGACAGATAAATTGTAGACTGCCTTCAAACATGTTGTACGTTTGTTTGGAAAAAAAGGAACACCACAAAACCTCAGCAAAAGTGATAATAATTAAAAAGAGATAAATATAACGATATGATAAGTTTATTACCTTATATACCGCCTATTCACCATAAATACTTCAATATGCTAATGTTAAAGAAAACTAAGTGTAGTAATTTGCATTGTATATTTCTAAAATAAGTGAAATAAATTATTAATAAATTTGGTGGTTCATGTATTCATTTTAACTGTTACTTTTTACATAAAATTTTTTTGGTAAAATTAATGTCTATAAAAATATGGGCTTAAATTTGCTCCTCTTTTTATTTCTTCGAAAATGTTATTTTTGAAAGTGATGTAAGTCCATGTGGAGCAAAAAAAATCGGTTATTTTTGCAAATAATTTTAGTAATTATTATTTCATAATAAAACATCACTCGAATTCATTAAAGTTGGCCAATGTTTTTAAATTGATTCAAACGACAACCTGCGAATACCTTAATATATGAAAAAATGGGCTTATACCACTTTAAAAAAAACGAGCTCATCTAATACCCCAATTAGCAAAGATTATTACTTTACAGTGCTTTGAAACCATCTAATAATTATTCAATAATGGCATTGGTTTTCAACTAAATATCAATAAAAACTTTTCAGTAAAAAGAAGTGAAAAATGTAAAAAGTAATTGAATCAATAGCAATGCTAACAAGTCATTAGCATTATTTATCATTTAATGCTAATAATTAATTATGTATAATTTGAAGTCAAGAATTATGAATAGGAAATATTTAATGAGAATATCATGAGATTATTGTTGTATTAATTTTGAAAAAATGTAGCATAAAAGTAAATAGATTTTAATATTATAATTCATTGCTTTAAATAACCAAATCTTATTGCGTACTTTTTTGCCACTTAATAATTAATAAAGCTTTCAATTTAATATTTTTACCATTTTTTTTTAATATTACAATCATAAATCAGTAAAATTCGTGTTCGTTGAAATAGTTAGTTACTGCTTATCAGCTTTTTATGAATAAATACAACAAATGTTAGAGATTTATAAAAAACTGAATTTTAGTGTTTGATAATAAGAAATAGCTGGTTTTTTTTAACAGCAAATGTCACAGACGATTATTTCTGTAAGAATATAATAAATTTCAGCTATCAGTACCTTAAGAAATCTATACATACTGACAAAAATCAAGAATTAAAGCGTGGTGAATCAGTCACTGTAAAGCAAATTATTAAAAAATAACGTGTTTAAAACAGACACACGTGACAATCTTTCACGTTAATAAATATGTTCAATACTAAATCATTTTTGATTTGTCGTCTTAAAAAATAAAATCACACTTTTTTTAACATTTTTTTTTTGTTAAAAATGCACACCGACAGCTTATCGTTTATTTTCTTTTATTACTTTTTATTTTATATTTACGACCGTAATACAAAAAAAATTTCGTTAAAGAACTCTTAAATTTTGACAATCATAAATAAAGATTATTTGTTGATTGGTTGTTTTTGCTTTCAATTATCAAAATAATAAATAACACTGTGTTTTTAACAAATTAAAAAAATTGCAGCCAAATTATAATAAATTATAAATTTAATTTATAAAAATTTGGAAATAATTTTTTGGCATTTAATACTTCGCTGTGATTATCTGAAAATAAGGTATTGATTACAAATTTCAAATACTGATTTCATAAATAAAAATATATATTGCAAAATTCATTTAATAAATATTATAAAATTAATCAAAAATTTATTTGAGTTTTAAAAATGATAGGAACTGCAAAAATTAATTCCAGCGCTTATTTCAGTGCGTGGCATTTAATTGCAACGAAGGTAGCAGAGTAGAGATGTTCGATATTTCAGTGCCTGCGATATAATTGCTGTGACGGAAAATTCAGTACAATTTTCATATACTTGTCATCGTCATGAATCATGTTCTTTTATTTACAAGTCAGTCACGTAGGGTTCTGTATAGATCGCCCTGTAATTTTTATACCCTTCACCACAAAAAGTGGAAGAAGGGTATATATAATGTATCATTCCGCGTGTAATTTCTACAATATCAATTTCCGATCCCCTAAAGTGTATGTATATATTCTGACTTCTTATGCATAGCGAAATCGATTAAGTGATGTCCGTCTGTCTGTCTGTCTGTCTGTCAATCGATCAGATATAGTGTCGAAAGAAGTGCTATTGGAAATCAGCATGAGCGGTCCTTTTTCTTCGCGGCAGCAGGCAAAACACCATGCCTACCTCTGATTTTTTCATGTCATTTGGAACAATAAAGTAACTCCAGTTAAAAAATAAATATATGGGGCGATAGAAAAAAAAACCATCAAGTGACAAAAAATTGGCGCCCGCGCATATTTTCCGAGTTATGGGGCTCGAAAATTTTCAAATTTTTTAAATTATCATTATGGGTATCACTTAAAAGCTATTGAAGAGATCTTTAAGGAAATGCTGAAATTTTTTAAAAATGCTTAACCCATTAAGTAGTCGTTACTTTTTTTTCTTACTTTTTAATTCTCTGTCACCTCAATATTTGCTGTTTTGATTGGAGATACTTTACTAAACTAGATTTACACGGATGATGAAGGGTATATAAGATTCGGCATAGCCGAACAAAGCACTCTTACTTGTTTTATTTTAACTTTTCATTTATTATTGTTGAAAACTAAAGGTGTCTGCTTATTTTAGTTAAAAGGGCACCCTTTTAATTTAAACTTCATATTTTACATTTGTTATTATCACGAATATTAATACAAACTCTGTACATCTGGTGTATCGCAAGTATCTGCCTACGGTGGTTTATAATTCCACAACTCTATGGGGACACCCTTTATATTTTAACTTCTTTTTATTATTTGTGTGCATTATTATCCTCTGGATATGGAGACTTTAGAATGACAACATAGTTCCCTATTAAAGTAGTTAACTTATATTTTCACACATCACTTTCTGCAGGGCACAAAGCTGATGAGAACCTCGTATTAAAAATTAAACGTTCAATTTCATACACAATCCTAATTAAATTTGAAATTTATATATTTTATAGGAAACATTAAAATTGTCTTGATTATTGTAGTATTAGTTTGTATAAGTCAAGTAATATTTGTTTCCGCTTCTGTTTGGCAGGTGTCTAGTTAAAGTCTTTATGAACGACAATCCCATATTTCATTTAAATTGAAAAATATCAGCCATAAAAATATTATGAAATTTTTTATTCGTGCAATAAACAAAAAAAAAATCTGATATGAAGTTCTAAAGTATTTTTCTTTCTGTTTATTAATCAGCAAAAAAGATTACAAAAGATATCCATTTAAAATATAAGCAATCATGTTCAAAGTCCAGGTTTTATTCGTTATCAATTGCGAGGTGTAGTCGAGTTTAATTTGTACTTTACATTTTATAGAAGGACGGCAACATACTGTTTTGAATTAAAAATCCGGTTAATTTTTTTTTTTTTTGTTAACTATTTGAAACATTTTTATTACTGGCGATCGTTTTGATTGACTAAGTCAAATGACTTTTATTATAGAAGAAACTCACTTATATACCCTTCATCTTATATATCCTTCTCCTCCAAGTAAATCTAGTTTTGTGAAGTAACTCCAAACAAAAATGCAAAAAAACGGTTATGTACTACATATATATAATTTAACATAAAAATGTCATCAGCTCTTAATGGATTAAACATTTTTTAAAAATTCAGTATTTCCTTAAAGACCTCTCCGAAAGCTTTTAAACGATACCCATATTGATATTTGAAAAAAATTTGAAAATTTCAGAGGCCCGTAACTCGGAAAATATGGGCGAGCACCAATTTTTTCACTTGAGTTTTTTTATTTTTTTTTTCTTGCCGAGGCAAAATTGATTTCACAAAAAATGAATATGTGCTATTGGAAATCAGCATGATCGGTCCATGTCCTTCAAGGCAGCAGGCAAAACACCACGCCTACCTCTAATTTTTTTATGTCATTTGGAACAATAAAGTAACTTCAATCAAATAAATAAATATATGGAGCCATAGAGAATTCAAAAATAAGAAAAAAAACATTAAGTGAAAAAATTGGCGATCGCCCATATTTTCCGAATTACGGGGCTCTGAAATTTTCAAATTTTTTCAAAATATCAATATGGGTATCATTTTAAAGTTTTTGAAGAGATCTGTAAGAAAATACTAAAATTTTTTCAAAATGATTAACCCATAAAGAGCCGAAGTCATTTTTATGTACAACTATATATATGCAGTACCAAAATTTTTTTATTTTTAAAATCTCTGTCACCCCCATCAATATCTGCTTTTTTTAATGGACTTACTTAAATAAACTAGATTTATATATGTATATGGTGAAGGGTATACAAGATTCAGCAAAGCGAAATATAGCACTCTTACTTGTTTCTTATTCTCTTTTTTGAGGCATGAATTTTATCTTTAATGTTACCATACTTTCAAGAAAATGCATACTTTTTGTGGTTGCTTCTAAGTATTAAAAAAAATTGAACATTAAAAAGAAGCCTTGTAAGGCTTGATTTTTTATGTTATCGTGTTTGCTTAAAGTGGAAGTCTTGTTAGGTTTCATAATTGATTTCTATTTTTAGAACATTGCTTCAATACCTCTGGTGTTAAGAAGAAGTGAACTATTTTTCTTTTTTGCTTCGCCAACGATACAACGCCTTTTAAGAATAGCGGTGAAAACTTAGATACGTACAAAAAAAAATTTATGCGATATGAACCCAGTACAATACACCAACTACATTCGTATTTATGAAAGTTAAGGTGTCATGCGGCTACAGCACTAGTTGCTTGTTGAAAAATACAAAGAACATTTCTCACATTTCGGATAAATGATGTGAATGATGGCTTTAGATATTTCTAAGGCGTTTGATAAAGTGTGGCATAATGCACTCATGTCAAAACTTATTGGTTTTGGTGTCGGTGTAAGCTTCTCCCGATTTATATCGAGCTTTCTTATCGCACTATACGTGTTGTTATAGATGGTATCCCATCAAACGACTTCATAGTTTATTCAGGGGTACCGCAAGGTTGCTACCCTATGTCTTATTTATTTTAACGACATTCTACTTCGTACTTCCAACCCTATCTATTCTTTCGCAGATGACGGTAGCATATGCCATTAATATTCATTTTGCAATAGGCGAAGCCTTCCTGGGGCTATTCAAAAACACATGGACGATACCCTGAATCACGATGTTTTGGCAATCTCCGAGTAGGACCTTGCGAACATGGTTCAATTTAACGCTCGCAAAATGCAGTGCTGTGTGTTTTCGCTCAGGCGTAAGGTTGAATATGCCACCTCACTTGTAATTATGGGTGATAAAGATATTAAAGAATCAGTAGCGATATTCCATGTTCTTGGTAGTGAGATCAATGTGATGTTGGGTGGAACAATCATATTTTTCAGGTTACAAAAGACAAATTCAAGTGCCTTAAACGGTGTAAGAATACTTCACTTCATGTGAAACCATAAATTGATAACAACTCTTATGTATGGGCCGGTGCTTTTAAGTAGGGTATCCAGCTTAATTGATTCACTGGAGTTTCGACGCAATGTAGGGTGTGTTTCACTGTTTTATCGTTACTACAACGGAATGTGTTCTAATTAAATCAGGGAACTTGTTCCTGAAAACCATAATTTCAAATGTCCACAACCACTACTCATTCTATCCTCCTGCCCATAATCTAATTTCCTAGTTTTGGCATTAATCGTTGCATAAGTAGGGGTCATCCCCTGTGTGCTGGTCCTAATAATAAAAAAAAAACACTGAAAGAAATTTTTTGATAATGAAATAAATTGATTTGTAAACACAAAAACCATTCTTATAAATCATGCCGGCTAATACGTGTTGCGATTCACAAAGGAACTCTAAAATACAAGACTATAATTCTAAAACAAATTATACAAATTATATTAAAACAAATTTGTCATTCTATTAGTGTCTACTTTTGTTGTAGTCTTAACAAAAAAGTTTTTGTGCGGGATAAAATCCTGCTTCTTTTAAAATGTTTTTTGGTGACTCGGAATTTATAATTAATCATTTAATTAAAATTATAATTATTTATTATATCGACCTGATAAAAAAAAGCACAAAAAGTTACTTTGTAGCTTTTTGCAATTATTTCAATTAATAATAAAATATAATATAATATAATAAGTGACAAACTGTGAGTGATGAGAGTATAAACAACTTTAAAATGCTACCGGTGTGTGAGACGAATGCTTCCCTAACACCTTGTTTTAATTTGTATTCAATATTTTAATTTTTTTAACTTTAATGTTTTAAATAAAATTGTCACATCATTTTGTTAAAAAAAAAAACAAAAACAATTTTCCCTAAGATTTATTTATTAAATTATAAATTCAAAAGTGTGCTACATTTTAACGATTGTGCTAAAATTTTTAATAAATTTATTTATAAGTATAAAGTTTTATTATTCTTACTTTTCTGAATAATAAAACTAAGTGCTTTAGAAATTTTTAATTAAAATTACTACAAACATAAATTATAATAATTTATTTTCTTGAAAATATAAATAGGAAGTGGCAGTATTATAGAAATATGCAGGTGCAAGCAAAAAAAGATAGAACATATCGGGTTGTTATTTTTTTCTTCTTCTTAACAATTATAGCACTCCCGTTTTGGTAATTATATTCAAATAAGTTTAATTAATTATCAACATATTTTTACTAAATAAGGAAATACTATTTCTGTGGAAAGAAATTGGATAAAACCGAATGCAATTACATTGCCATTTCATCCAGCTAATTATATTTTTGAAATCAATAAATATACAGGATATTCTCTTCCATTCTAATTTCAAAATTGATAAATGATTCAATAGACAGAACAGTAACACGAAAACTTGAGCCAGTTTACCTACAACAGTTGGGATAATTTTTCTACTCGAATTTAAAATTTCCCTAATTATTTAAATTTTTATGGCTTGTTATATACTTCGCCACAAAATGCGGAAAAGCGGTATAACTAAGTTTGTAATTCCATTTGTAATTTTTACAATATCCATTTCCGGCCCCATAAAGTTTATATATTCTGAGTCCTTATGCATAGCAAAGTCGATTAAGCGATGTCCGTCTTTCCGTCCGTATTAGCGTTCGGGAAACTTGATTTCATAAACAAAATTAATATGCCAATCGATCAGATATAGTGTCGAAAGAGGTGCTATTGGAAATCAGCATGATCGGTTTGAGCCCCTTCGAGGCAGCAGGCAGAACACCACGCCTACCTCTAATTTATTCATATCATTTGGAACAATAAAGTATCTCCAATCAAAAATATAAATATATGGGGCGATAGATATTTAAAACAAAGAAAAAAATCATCTAGTGAAAATATTGGCGCTCGCCCATATTTTCCGAGTTACGAGCCTCTGAAATTTTCAAATTTTTTAAGATATCAATATGGGTATCATTTTGAAGATTTTGAAGAGATCGTTGAGGAAATACTAAAATTTTTTAAAATTGCTTAACCCATTAAGAGCCGATGGCATTTATAATATATATATATATATAGATATATATATATATATATATATATATATATATATATATATATATATATTTATGCACAGCGCATAGTTTGAGTACAGTTTTTCAATCCATCGCATATTTTGAGGACATTTGCATACTTTGAGGACAGTCCTCAAAGTTTTCATATATCTATCGCATACTTTGGGGACATGATACTTTGAGCCCATTTTTTTAGATTTTTTTATTTTATTGCTATTGCAATTCTCCACTTTTCTTTACTAGATCTTATATGTCCTTTTCGCGATATATGCATCTTAAATACTAAAATTTTTTAAATAAATTTCAGATTTTTGCATGCTAGGTTGCCATATTATATTTTGATTTTACTCGCCAAGAATTTTACCATCAGACAATTTTTTGTGTTAACGCCGTTCATTTAGAAAAATTTGGTAGGCTTTGATCTTTAAAAGGAAATTGATAAACAAAAAAACTTTTACAAAGTGTGTTTATAGGCAAAAATAAGGGTGAGTTTTATAAAAACTCATAAAATTTAATAAAAAATAAGTTAAATTTATATTTTTTTGTTTTCAGTGCAATTATGTTCATATTTAAGGTAAGTATATTTTGATATTAATATTTGAGTGTATATCTAATTCTATTTTTGTAATTGTGTAGGAAACTAACAAAAATTGGCAAACAACATGTATGTAAGTATACAACATACAAAAATTGGCATAAATCTAGTTTACGGACGCAGCTTAAAAATTAAAAAAAAGTTACCTACAGGGTGCAAAATTTAATTTTAAGCAAAAAATGTTAAGGGACAAATTTTGGGCTGACCCTTAGTTTCCGAGTTACGGGCCTCCAAAGTTTATATGTACAATATTGAATATATCGAGTATTTTGTGGTGGAATGGGGCAATATGGATATCATTGAAAAGGTAATATAAATATCTTTTCAATTAAAAAGGAAAATAGTAGAAACATACAATAAAAACGGATAACGACTAAAAAAAACTTTTTTCATATAAACATAGGTATCTATGTACATATATCAAATAAATTAAGTTTAGTGAAAATACTGTACGAAAAAATAAAAAAAAACTTTAGCAAGCGAAGCCGGTGTTGTTCATACCATAGAGGAGAAAGTCTATGCACCCAGCCAAAGGCCGGCTACGCAGAAAATCTTTATTAAGCGAATCTGGTGTTGTTCATACTATAGAGGAGAAAATCCTTGCGTCCGGCCGAAGGCCGGCTACGCAGAAAATCTTTAGTAAGCGAAGCCGGTGTTGGTCATACCATAGAGAAGAAATTCCTTGCGTCCGGCCGAAGGCCGGCTATGCAGAAAATCTTTAGTAAGCGAAGCTTAAACTAAGAGCTGCCCAAAAAACTTTTATTTTTTACTATTTTCCATTTAAATTGAATAGGTATTGAAATTAACTTTCCAATGATACCTATATTGTCTTATGCCACCAAAAAATACTCTATATATTCCATATTGTACTTACAAACTTTGGAGGCCCGTAACTCGAAACCCAAGGATCAGCCCCAAATTTGTCACTTAACATTTTTTGCTTAAAATTAAATTTTACACCCCATAGGAAACTTTTTTTTAATTTTTAAGCTGCGTCCGTAAAATAGATTTGTTCCCAAAAATTAAAACTAATCTGTTTATTAACCTCTTAACTGATTAGTTTTTCTTTGCAAGCTCGAATTAATTTCAAGCAAAGACGCGTATTTACGACATGATCAGTTAACAGGATAAAAGTTTACATTATTTTTCCAAACTAAGTTTAGCGGCAGGACTACACGAAGAAATATTTAGCGAGCAAAGTGTTTTATTGTACCACATAGGAGAAAATCCTTGTGCCCGGCCGAAGGACGCTATGCAGAAAATGTAGAGAATCTTTAGTAAGCAAGGCTGCTCTGTCATACCATAGAGGAGAAAATCATAGCGCCCGTCCGGAAGCCGGCTACGCAGGAAATCTTTAGTAGTAGAAGCCAGTGTTTGTTATACTACCAGTACTTTTTTCGTATAGTATTGCCGCTAAACGTAATTTATTCGATCAAGTTATATTTATATGAAAAAAAGGTTTTTATGGTTGTTAACTGATTTTGTTTTTCATATTTTATTTTTATCTTTTTAGTTAAATATTTATTTAGGTATGTGATGGAAATCGATCGATTTGAAAACGATTCGTTTTGAGATAAATTTTAAACAAAAGTAAAGAAGTTACTCCAAAGTAATAGTAGAAACTGAATGGAGAGTTATTGAAATATATATTGAAGGTATTGAAAAAAGAAAATAGTAAGGATATCACAACCATTTACGGTTTTAAGTCGTCTCATACCTGGTTAAAATTACCTTTGCTGTGATACGCATATTACCTCAGTCCATGAAATACTCGTGTGGCTGTAAAATGATTTTATATAATAATATTATATAACAAAGACAAAATTTTACAATATTTGTGTTTTTTTTTTTAATTTTTATTACAATTTACATGTGTATTTTTTTACAATATTAATGTATACATAAAAATTATTTTTGCTATAAATATTTTATGAAATTACTAAGAACTTTAAATAAATGGTGCTTGTTTTCAGTGTGCAAACTCAATTTTGACAGACTGTAATTATTTTTTCTTTAGTGAACTTTAGTAAATTCATAACTTAAAATATATAGATTTTCTCATTACTTTATTTATATAAAATACACATTTAAAATCTATTTTGAAACTATTAAATACAATAATGAACATTTATATACTCCTATTAAAGTTGTTCCAGAGATATACGAAATTCATGATAGTATCAACTGGAGCGCCAGTGGTTTGTTATTTTATTAACCGACTTAAAAAAGGAGGTTATGCAATTCGGCTGATTGTTGCTTTTTTGTGCTTCCAGAACTCATTTCTGATCGGAATTTGAAAATTTTTGTTAATATGATAGATTATGCTTACAGACTGGTCCCGTTTTAAAACCAGCTCATAATCTTAAAAATTAAAGGGTGTCCCTATACAACATACATATTTTTACGTGTATTATGAATTGTAAAGGCCACTTCTGTAAAATTTAAAATGACTGCGTATTACTATAGCTCCAAAAAACAAAAAATTATACAAAAACAAATCTAAAAATTAAAGGGTGCTCCCATATTGATATAAATTTACTTATATGGGCCTATCTTTTGAACCGTTATAGACAAACGCTTGCAAATTGGACAAAATGTCGATTGCTATGGCCGTTATAGTAAGAAGTATTAAGAATTGTAAATTAAAGGGTGCGCCAATAGTTCATTTAATTTGATGTATATTGCCATACTTTTTAACAGTTATAGAAAGACGTTCCAAACGTCTTACAGCAAAACTGTATTGGTAAGTCCGCTATAACAACAAGTGTAAAATATGGATTTAAAATTTAAAGGGTGTTCCAATAGTTGATGTAATTTCAAGTGTGTGGCCGTATTTTTGAACCGTTATAGACAGAACGCTGAAACTTAAAAGGGATATGTTTTGCTAAGTCCGCTATAACAAAAAGCTTATAATTTGAATTTAAAAAGTAAAAGGTGTTCCCAAAATTAATGTAATTTGTTCTATATGGCCGATTTTTTGATCCGTTGTATACAAACATCTTATTTTTAGACAGACTGTCCACTACTTTATTTGGTATAATAAGAAGTATAAAAATGTGTTATATTCTAAATTAGATAGTTGATATAATCGGATGTATATGGGCAAACTGTTGATTCGTTACAGACAGATGGTTGAAATTTACATAGAACCTGATTGCTTAAACTTCTACAACAGCAAGTATATAATTTGAATTTGGAAATTAAAGGGTGACCCTATATTTCTGTAATTTGATGAATATTGCCAAACTATTGAACAGTTTAACTAGTATAAAGTTTGGAGATATAAGTGTGTCCCAATAGTTTATGTAACGAAACTTATGTAGCCATACATTAATTCTTAAAAAGAATGGTAATGATTATTTCCTTTTAATTAGTTTCAAAGATTAGTCAGTCATATTTTTTATATTATTATATATTTACAATTTAGTAAAAACGTAACAATAAAAAATTACACCTAAGCTGACGTTTTAAGTTAATATGTTTAATCGTTGCAAAATTAAAGCTCGAATAAAAAAGTACCAAAATGGTCAAAACCTAACAGCAGGGTTAAGATTTCCATCCATATATTGAACCACCTTTCAATTTGGGTGTACCAAGCAATATAATTGAACAATATGAAAAAAGTAAAATTATATTACTTGTGCGTGGCTCACTTTAAATATTGCACATATGCATAATATTTAATCAAAAGCTTTTTCAAGTGTGGTAACCTTCCAACTCTCGCTTATCTGGCAATATTACTAAAAACTATTAAGGCAAATTCATTTCCATTTTAAGCGCCAGTTCGACGCACATTCATACTATAGGTAGTGGCAGAAGATCAGCTGACTTATTTTTGTTTTAAGGTGTCAAATTTTTTTAAAATTTATAGTTTCTTCCCGAGAAATAAATAAAATATTTTTTCTAAAAGTTTGTTTAGGTAAGATTTTTAAAAATTTTAAGAAACAAAAACAAGAAAGTGTGTGTAAAATTTTTATTATTAGCGAATAAGTGCGTTAAAAATCAAAAACTTATTGAAAAATAACATCTTATAAAGCTGCAAAAGATGGCTGGCATAAATCTAATTTACTGTCACCACTCCATAAGAAAAAAAGGAGCATACGTTATAAAATTCAATTCTAAATGAAAAGATAAGATAAATATATGGCGCGATAGGGAAATAAAAAAATGAAAAAAAAGCTCGCTTGGCCGAGATACGGGGCTCTGAAATTTTCAAACTTTTTAAAGTATCAATGTGGGTTTAATTTTTATACTTTTAAAGAGATCTTTAAGAAAATACTAAAAATTTTTAAAATGCTTAAACCATTAAGAGTCAATGGCTTTTTTATATAAAATAATATATATGCAGTATCAAATTTTTGGTACCGCATATATATATATATAAGAAAAAATGGTTGGACTTGCAGCAGATGAGACTGTTGTCATGACACACAAAATAAATCAATTGCCCAATTGTAGGTCGCTTACTATCAATATTAATCAAATCGAAAATTCATAATTAATAACCTCAATGATACTAATATAATGTATTTAAAGTCCATTCTTGATATTATTAATAATTTTAGTAGAATGTTCCAAAGCAAAATGATGAAAGCGTATATTTAGGCATTGATGCAACTGAAAAATATTTGACAATTGTATTAAATTTATTGTTGAATGATTGGATATAGTATCCTAAAAAAGACGTACTGGCTCTGATTCTGTCTTTCCAACTCTTTCAGCAAATGTCAAGAGAAACTTTAGTCAGGTAAATTTAAATAAAAGAAAACTTCGCAATCGCTTAGCAAACGAATCTTTAGTAAGAATATTGCATACAAAAGATTATTTAAAACTTAACAACTTCCAATGTTTCCACACACTTATTTAACAAGTTTCAAGTTTATATCATCTGATATCTTTGAACGAAACTAAAAAAATAGAAATTTATTATAAAGTTTAAAACATCTAGAACAGTTACATATGTAAGTACATATAAGTAAATACAATTCAATTTCAGCAATACATTGAATAGTATTGTTTTTGGGTTTTTATTATTTTCGTAATTATACGGATATATTGAGTAGAAATAAATTGTCATTTTTAAAATAAAGGAAAAATGCATTTGAAGATATTTAAAATTAGGTACAGATTTTTTTGTGAAATATTGTTACATTTCGCAGATTTTACACATAAAAATTCTGGCAACACTGAATCAAAGTCCAGATCAAGGCGAATTAATTACCAAGTGGCAACATAGGCGAATTAAAATCTTTATATGGCCATACAGTTGTAGCCAGACGCTTGAAATTCACAACGAACCTGTATTGCTAAGTCCGCTATAACAACAAGTATAAAATTTGGATTTGGAAATTAAAGCGTGTCCCAGTATTTAATGTAATTTTAAGTTTGTGACCAAACTTTTGAACCGTTATAGACAGAATTCTGAAACTTAAAAGGGACCTGTGTCGCTAAGCCCGCTATATTGACGACTTTATAATTTAAACTTAGAAATTAAAGGGTGTCCCATAATTGATGTAAATTTACTTATATAGGACTACCTTTTTTGACAAAATATTGATTGCCGGTGCGCCAATAGTTCATTTAACTATGTATATGGCCATAATTTTGAACAGTTGTAGACAGACGATTGAAATTTACAGATAATCTGTATTACTAACTTCGCTATAACATCAAGTATAAAATTTGGAAATAAACGGGTGGCCCAATAGTTGATGCAATTTGGTGTATTTGGCCGGAACTTTTGAACAGTTATAGACAGATAGTTGAAATTTACAAGGGACCTGCTTCGCTAAGCCCGGTGTAACAAGAAGATAAGAATTTGAATTTAGAAATAAAAGGGTGTTCCCAAAATTAATGTAATTTGCTCTATATGGCCGTATTTGTTTACCTGTTATTTAAAAACACCTGAATTTTAAACAGTATGTCCACTACTTTGTTTGGTATAGAAAGGAGTATAAAAATTTTAAATTATAAATTAAAGGCTTTTATAATTGTTGATATAATACGACGTGTATGGCCAAACCGTTATAGCAGAGAACCTGATTGCTTAATCTACTGAGAGAGCTACTAATTGATGTAAATTTACTTATATGGGCCTATCTTTTGAACCGTTCTAGACGAACGCTTGAAAATTGGGCAGAATGTCGATGGCTTGGCCATTATTGTAAAAAGTATTAATATTAAAAATTAATGGGTGCCCCAATAGCCAATTTAAACTTGTATCTATGGCCATACTTTTAGCAATTGTAGACAGACACTTGAAATTTCAACGAACCTGTATTCCTAAGTCCGCTACAACAAGTGTAAAATTTGGATTTGAAACTTAAAGGGTATCTCAATAGTTGATGTAATTTCAAGCATGTGCCCAAACTTTTGAACCGTTAGACAGACAGGGCCCTAGACTGCCCTATATCAACGAGTTTTTAATTTAGAAATTAAAGGGTGTCCCATAATTGAAGTAGATTTACTTATACGGGCCTATCTTTTGAACCGTTGACAGAACGCTGAAATTAAAAAGGGACCTAGTATTTCTAATCCCGCTATATCAACGATTTTATACTTTGAATTTAGAAATTAAAGGGTTCCCATATTTGATGTAGATTAACTTATATTGGCCTACCTTTTGAACGTTATAGACAAACGCTTGCAATGTCGATTGCTATGGCTGTTATAGTAACAAGTATTAATCACCCTTATTCTGTTTGGCAACATCAACACAAAACAACGTCGTTTTTCTTCGTTTGTTGTAAATCGGTATTCCCGTTGTCAATATTGTCATTAATCGATGATTGTCGCCATATGTTTGGTATTTTCTAAGAACAATTGATGTTGATGTTGCCGTTTAGTTTGTCGTCGCCATTTTTGATGTTGAGTTGTGTGCAAAGGAAAATTAAAAAAAAAAACATGAAAAAGTTTACAGCAATGTTAAAATAACAAAGTAAGAAATATAAAACATAACAAAGCAGAAATGGAAAAACTAAAATTACCAACTTCTGCAAACTTAAAATTAGTGGAAGAGTTAGAAAGAGTCCATCCCAATGAAAAAAGGCAGTTAGTAAAGGCAGGATTTTATCGGACAGACAAGTGAATTTGCATTACAAAAACTTCACTTATTCACCCTTATTCTGTTTGGCGTTGTCAACATCGTCGCCAATTTTGAGACAACATCAACTTCACACAACATCAATACTAATTTGGTATTCCCTAACAAACCAATGACGACGTTGACGATTTATCGATAATATAAAAAATAAAACACACATATCTAATATATGAGACAGTTGATTCAATTTGTCAATTTTTTGTGTTAAGGTTTTATCTATGGTGTTAAGTAAGTGTTGTGGAAAATTTAAATTTTGTAAAAAAATAAAATACCTATAAACAATAAAATAAGCAAAACCGTTACAAACAATTAAAATAAATAATCAAAGGGCCATTACTACAACTTGTCGTTAAAGGTAGGATTTTGTCTGCCTGATAAATAGCTTTGTAATATTAAAACTTCCAATTTTTATTGATATTCTTATTAATAATAATAAATAAAATATTAAAAAAATAATAAGTGAAGTTTTTATAATGCAAATTCACTTGTCTGTCCGATAAAATCCTGCCTTTAGTAACTGCCTTTTTTCATTGGGATGGATTCTTTCTAACTCTTCCACTAATTTTTCAAATTGGCAAAAGTTGGTAATTTTAGTTTTTCTATTTCTTTTTTGTTATGTTTTATATTTCTTACTTTGTTTTTTTAACATTGCTGTATGCTTTTTCATGTTTTTTAAAATTTTCCATTGCACACAACACAACTCAACATCAAAAATGGCGACGACAAACTAAACGGCAACATCAACATCAATTGTTCTTAGAAAATACCAAACATATGCCGACAATCATCGTTTAATGACAATATTGACAACGGGAATACCGATTTACAACAAACGAAGAAAAACGACGTTGTTTTGTGTTAATGTTGCCAAACAGAATAAGGGTGATTATTTTTTTAATATTTTATTTATTATTATTAATAAGAATATCAATAAAAATTGGAAGTTTTAATATTACAAAGCTATTTATCAGGCAGACAAAATCCTACATTTAACTAACAAGTTGTAGTAATGGCCCTTTGACTATTTATTTTAATTATTTGTAATGGTTTTGCTTATTTTATTGTTTATAGGTATTTTATTTTTTTTTACAAAATTTAAATTTTCCACAACACTTACTTAACACCATAGATAAGACCTTAACACAATAGAAAATAAATTGAATCAACTGACTCAAATATTAGATATGTATGTTTTATTTTTTTATATTATCGATAAATCGTCAACGTCGTCATTAGTTTGTTAGGGAATACCAAATTAGTATTGATGTTGTGTTAAGTTGATGTTGTCTCAAAATTGACGACGATGTTGACAACGCCAAACAGAATAAGGGTGAATATTTAAAATTATAAATTAAAGAGTGCCCCAATAGTTCATTTAATTTGATGTATATGGCCATACTTTTAAACAGTTGTAGACAGAAGATTGAAATTTACAAAGAACCTGTATTACTAACTCTGCTATAACAAAAAGTATTAAATTTGATTTTGAAATAATTGCGATGTGCATGCGGAATATAACCTCGATGCTATTATTTTAAGTTAATTGAATTATCTCTTGTTTACAGTAAATAAAGTTTTTGAGGTAAATAAAATATTCACAACTTACCTACGTGAAACTTCAGAAAAATAAATAAAACAATTTTTTAACCAAATTTATTTATTGTTTATTATTTTCCATATATTTTTAAATATATTTATACACATATATATATATATATATATATAGCATTTTACATTTAGTTATTATGCATACATATTATTACCCAAAAATTTCTTTCTTTCGGTGCAATTCATAAAACGTATCTATTTTAGATTTAAAGTTTACAATAGTTATTAAATATTTTTCGTTCATAAAAATTTGAATAAAAAAACATACAACTTAACATTTGATTTATTTTTGGTTTAAAATGGGGTAGAGCTACAATACAATACTGATATTTATTAAAGGTTTATGAGGTTATTAAAAGTCGACTTTTGCTTATTAAAGGCATATAAACTCTTTAAGTACATATATACATTAGGCTGTTTATATGCATATATTTATACTATAAAGCAAAACTTTTTCTAATTTTTTCTTTGGAGTTAATTCCTGAGATTAAGTTAGTTATTATACATACAAAAAATTAAAAAAAAAATCTTAACGTACTTTAATATTATGTACAAATATTTTTACCAAAATTAATTAAATTTTTTAAAATTTAACCTGCTTCTATATAAATACTTCCAGCCTTATTTTTTCACGATATGAAAACGTATCTTTCATATTTACTGCAATAAGTTGTACGTTTCTTCAACTAATTCTTTGTTCAACACTGATCAAAACAAACTTGCGCCTGTTAATATTCAAACCTTCATTGCCTCAGACTCCTCATTTACAAAAGATTTCAATTTTGAAAAATATCCAAACAATAGCACTGAAATAAGTTGCTCCACTCAAGAATACCAAACCCTACAACAACTGATAATGCAGTGATTTCACCAGAGCGAACAAACAAAACCTCAAACGTGTCAAATACAATAAATACAAATCTATCTTTTTTGTCCAAAAATTTAAGAAAGCTGGTAGAAAATTCTCTTTAAAACACCCTGAACATGGACACAAACTTCTCATTACATAAGAAGATAAATTAGGGTATTTGGAATGAAATGAAAAAGTAAAAAAACAATAAGCAACCTATTGAATGGTGTGTCCAATCTATGACATCAAGCCCTTTTTCAATAAATTGTCAAACAATTACACAATTTTCCATAAGATTTGGTTCTTGCATTAATCTTTGTTTTGTAGAAAGTAAAAGAATGACCCGTGTAAAAATTAGTTAAAACAAAAAGGAAAACAACCGGAATTGCTGATTTCAGTTTTACATTTTTTCTGCATTGAGCCACAGATTTTTTTTTAGGGCCAGATGTTTAGGTGAACATTTTGAGGTGGTTGAAAAAGAAGAAAAGACATTACCAAGGATTTTTTTTTCAGTTTAATTTATCAAAACAACCAAGAAAGGGATCTTTTATAAAGTTTTAAAAACATCTTGCATTCGATTATTACACAAGATATTAATTGATATTAACTAAGACAGAAAAATGTTCAGAATGTGCAGTATCAATATATCAAGTATTTATCGACTTACAACAAAAAATAAAATTATCTGAAGTTTAGATTGATTCATACAAACACAAAATTAAAAAAATTTTAACCCAACTGCGGCTGTGTACTCGTACATATGTAGGTACGTATCGTAAGAAATATTTTATTGTTTAATTGTTTGTAATATTTTCTTCAATAAAATTTCAATTCATAATAATTTACCCTTTAAATTATTTTACAATTATTTGTTTGTTAGATGAGAACATACTTTCTATAGAAAGTTTCTTTAGAACAAATTAAGCAAAAACAAAAATTGTTGTAAAATTGGGAATAAAACAAAAAATTCCTTTAAAGCAATTATTATCGCTATAAGGGCAACAAACACTGCATTTTTGTGTATAAATGAAAAAACAAAAACAAACGTTCAACCACTGAAAATACAAATTTATTTTTTAGAGTTAAAATTTGTGATAAACCTAAATTTAAAAAAGCTCCAAAAGCTTTTTTTTTTTTTTACATTTTGCTACATGGGATCGAATCGAAAATTTGCTAAAAAAAATCAGGTATGTGATGAAAATCGATCGGTTTTTTAAATGTTCGTTTTTAAAGGCTGTGATGAATTTTGACCGATTTCAATACACACACCAACAATTTTTTATTTTTTACCGCAAACAAATTGATAAACGATTGTTTTCAAATCGATAAATTTCTATCACATACCTGAATATCATTTACTTCAATTATTTTCTATAAGTTTTTTATAATCTTTGATCTGGTGGCTTTTTATAATAAATTGAAAACACGTTTAAATTTCAATCGTTGTTATTGATATTTTCTTTATTATTGTAATACATAATTGAATTAAGTATATTTCTCAGATGCTTTAGTTTCTTTCTTTGTGCCTTTAAAGAACTTGTGATTTGGCTTAAGGAATCCCTTTCTGCCTTAAGTGTTCCTAGCCAAAGTCACGTTTATCTTTTGTTTCTTTGGATTTAATAAAGTTGATTTTATTTTTTTTAACATTTGAGCATTTTTTTTAACAAAATTTATACTAAATAAAATTTAAAAATATGAAAAAAATCATTATATGATTAAAAAAAATGAGTTTACGAAATTATCTTATTTAATTTTATTCTAATATATAATGTAATACATGTAATGCTTTTTGAAAACTCAAAACCCGTTTTAGCTTTGAGTTTTATTTGTGTTAATTAATTGCTAGAAGTTGCTTACTGGGTAGTGTGTGTATAAATGTTTGTTTGGTTATTTTTAAGAAATGTGTTCAAAAGTAGTGACATAGTGGCATAAAGTGCAAGAGTTTGATAAATAATATTATTTTTTTTTTCTTCTTCTTCTTTCATTTTAATCGCAAGTGCACAAATGTTGAATTTCTACAAAGTTCTTGTTTAAAAAGTGTAAGAATGTTTAATGTCGTTTAAGGGAATGCAGAATATCAACTTTTTTTTTTGCAATTTCCAAATAACTTATCATTAAGTATTTTAAGTGTGTATGGATGTTTAAGAATTTGCGTTTGTATGTTAAGCCATTTTTTGTGTTCTTGTAAATTTGTTTGTTTTTTTTTTTATATTATTTATGAATGTATTTATAATGCATGAGATATTGTATAGTACTATCAGTCTCTCTTTTCATGCCTAATTAACATTAATTTTAAAATAACAAGTAATAAAGTGTGTTAATGTTAAATAACTTTGATAAAATATATAAATATTGGTTGTGCGTTTGATTTTTAATAAATTTCAAATCCTATTTTTGTCTTGATTTACATATACTCGTAATAAATACTTTGTTATTAGGAATTTATATTTCTAATAGTGGGGGGTAGATAAAGGTTTTGTTGACGTTGTTTTCCAATCTAAACTGTGTGTCAGTTTGCCTTTAAGGCTAATTCGACTTTTTTCATTGAATATAATTTTCATTTCTGTTAGTTCTTTAAAATGGCATATCGTTTGTTATTTGCAAATACTGAGTGCACAACATGTTAACTTTCATATTTTTATAGAGTTTTAATAATGATCTTGGTATTTGTTTGTTTTAAATATTGAATGGTATATGTTAAAATGTTTATGTTTTTTATTCCTAGAGAAATCATTTGTTTAATTTTTGAGATTATGAACTGTTTTTTTAAAGGGACCAATCTGTAAGCATAATCTATCATATTAACCAATATTGTTAAAATCGGATCAGAAATGACTGAGTTCTGGAGGCGCAATAAAAAAACAACATTCAGCCAAATTCTTTTTTTAAATGGGTATCATTTTAATGATTTTGTAGAGATCTTTAAGGTAGTACGATTTTTTTTAAACGCGTAATTCATTAAGAGCCAGCCGTTGGCATTTTTATGTTAAATTATATATACTTAAGTACATACATATGAATAATACTATATTACTTACATATGTATATATATATATTAACCATCCCAATGTTCGTGACATTATAAAAGTGTTCCACCTGCTAAATATCCTGCCTTCCGCCATGGACGAAAAAAGTTTTAAAGATGTCCTGAAAATTAAAATATAGTTAATTAGTTTTTTTTTAAATAAATTACAAAACTTACCATGCTTACGAATAGGAGGCCTTCATCATCTAAACCAAGGCAAATTGATAACAGGTATACTCACGGCGAAAATTTTTTGCCTTCTTCGAGTGTCAAAAGTTAAAATCTCCTTTGATTTTGACAGCCGAAAACTATTTGTACAAAAACAAAATGTACATGTTTCTATCGCAGTGTTGTATTTATTTTCGCCGTGAGTATACCTGTTATCAATTTGCCTTGCATCTAAACTAACTTTGCTTTTCAATTGCTGTTCAAAATGAATTCGCCTTGATCATGTTCTACATAATATTGCCAGATTAGCATGTTTTTGAATGCTACCACACTTTTAGTTGCATGACAATAGAAATTATTTATATAAAATTCTACATTTCTTTAGATAATTTTATTTCATGTTTTCAAGAAACAAAAAACCAGTAGTTAAAGAGTACCATTTCTTGTGATGTAATTTATTATAATCTTACTAGTTTTTCATACAAATTTGTCATAAAATGCATATCAAATCTTGTTTAGTATTTTATAAATAAGTTGAGCTGTTTAGTTTTTACAATAATTGAATTAGTTAATTCGGCTTAAATGCTTAATTATTTGAATTTGTAAATTTTTTACTAAGAAAGTAAAATTATTGAAAATACATATTGCGATCGTTTTTTAAGGAAATCATTGTTTTGTATATGGATTTCGTCTCTTTCAGATTATGTTTACTTTCAATATGATAAGTAGTGACAATCTGAAAAATTGTATAATTATATTTCAGGCGTATGGAGGGCTTAAAAGATTTATTTTGTATTTGCAGAGAATCTTACGTGGTAATAAGAGGATAAGAATACTAACGACTCGTTGGATATTTTTTGTCTCCCATTTCTCTTGCATTTATCTTTCTATTTTTTGCAATTTTATGTATGAAAAACATAAAAAATGTCTCCCACTCTTACAGTAATAAGTAACAATGTAAAAGCGGAATGACTTACGGAGGTGCTCTAACAGAACAGCCAGTAAACTGGCTCATAATGAATATGTTGCCGCTATTACCACACTTAAAGGTTCATTAAGAAGATATGCCTTATTTAACATTAATGAGTTTCGAAAAGATAAAATTTTTGTGCCAAAACAAAGAGAAAACTATAAAAAATGTTGATATTGTGCACAATTTCTATATTTTTGAAGACAAATTATTTGACATATGTATGTATGTACATTAGTTGCATAAAATGATATTAGAATCTGTATCACTTGTGCTGAACTGAATAAAGATTGGCTTGTTAAATTAGAGGTAAGAATGAAATACTCTTCAAATCAGTCCAAATTAACTAAAAAAAAGCGGTCTATACACGATCAAAGTGCTGGACGTCAAAGTTGTGTACGTGTGCTTGACGCACTGGTTTTGTGCTACCAACATCGCGTTTTCAATATTGCAAAAATGGCTCTAACATTATACGTACAAAAAAACAATCATACAAAACAAAGATAGAGAAAATAAAAGTTACAGAAAAAGAGTATTAAAAATGATTTTTCATTTTAATCTTCTGGAGGTTGTTTTTTATTTGTAGCATTCTAATAAAATTGCATATTATTTTTTTTTTAAATGACGGTCATTATGTCCCAAACTGAGTGCAACGACTGGTAAACTTCTATATATTTGATTTCTTTCATTCCTTTTCTTTCTTTCGACATTTTATAAAACCGCACAACTTATGATCTCGTTTTAAATGAAAATTTCTGACGTGCTTGAATGGCACCCACAATACACGCATCCAAGTGTGAAATCCAACATACCAAAAATCTAAATTTATGATTTTTTATCCACCATCGTTTGTGTAACATATACTATATTATATTATACATATTATGATCATGTAAAAACCGCTTAAGACTTATAAATTCGGTGACGATTCTTATATACCAAAATAACTGTTGTATTATTTGTCATATGTATGTTACATATATTTTTTTCCGAAGCATATTTTTAATATTGTGTCAATGTTTTTGGTGATGTTTTGATACTTGGGTTGTTCTTATTGGTTTGGTGTCTGCCAAAAGCTTCCTGGCTTCTTGTGCCTCTTGACATGGTTTTGTATACATATATAAATGCATAAAGCACAATAAACACTGGAAAAAACGAATACAATTGAGGTAACCTCCATTTTGAAGCAATGGAAACAAATTAGCCGATTTATTTTTAGTTTTTTGTAAAATTCAAATTTTTTTTATAATCTAGACTTTTTTTTCAAATTTAGATTACAAATAAATTTTACATTTTTTCAGCAAAATTTTCTGCAACCAAATATATACATTTTGTTTTTGTACAAGTCGTCTTTGGCTGCCAAAAGCAAAGAATGTTTATAGGAGACTTTAACTTTTGAAATTCGGAGAACAAAAAATTCCAAGCGCAAAAAATAGTCACATGGATTGTTACGGCCACCTGTTATCAATTCGCCTTGCATACATATTAATTTTCTTTACACAAACAGTGATGACAATCTATAATTTTTTTTTCGGAACTACCGACGTTTATTAAATTATATACACATATTTTTCATACACGTTTAGCATTAAAGATATTATATCAACAAGTTTTAAAATTACTTTTTAAACAAACAAAAATTTGTAACTATTAATATTATTATTTATTAATTATTATTATTATCTATTTTTATTATTTTACTATTTATTATTATCTATTTAATTATTATCTAATAAAAGTATTTAACTGTTTTTTATTTTATCAAGCATTGTAACACAATTATTAGTATATCTTGTTTACAAATAATTAAATAAAAGAAAGTCCGTAATTAAAAAAGGCATATGACTTAGAAAGGTTTTTGTGTTATTTTTTTCTTCTGTTAATTTTACCTAGATTCGACAACAGTTTCCAATCCAATATAATTTGACATAAAAACGACATCGGCTCTTAATGGGTTAAGCATTTTTAAAAAGCTTTAGTATTTCCTGAAAGAACCCTTCAAAAGCTTTAATATGATAACCACATTGATATTTTTAAAAATTTCAGAGCCCCGTAGCTCGGAAAATATGGGAGAGCACTAATTTTTTTACGTGATGTTTTTTTCTTATTTTTTAATTCTCTATCGCCCCATATATTTATTTTTTTGATTGGAGTTGATTTATTGCTCCAAATTACATGAACAAATTAGAGGAGAACATGGACCTATCACGCTGATTTTCAATAGCACCTCTTTCGACACTATATCTGATCGATTGACATTTTAACCCTTATTCTGTTTGGCGTTTGCAACATCGTCGCCAATTTTAAGGCAGCATCACTTCAACACAAAGTCAACACATATTTGGTATTCCCTAACAGCAGGGTATAATATAGTTTATCCAAAGACCACAATTTGCCTTTTTAATTTTACTAGAAGTCTTTTCCACACCAGCGTTATGATATAAAGGTTAGACACAAATTATTTAATAACATCTTTAACCGATTAAGCGAGGAGTAGAGAAATATAATAATTATAATATAATCTTCTACCACAATTTGCATACGGATCGTTAAAATCCTTAAGACAGTTTATTTTAATCAGTACATTCATCTAACAAAAGCTGATTTTAACTTTTTTTCGTAGAAAAGAAAATCAAAAGATTACTTATAATATATATCTGTGACAATATGTATATTAGAGATAAAATAACCATGTAATTTAAAAATGTAATTATTTTCTTTATTCCTTTAAAGAAACACGTTTTCTCAAATGTAATATTATTTATATACTCAGGTTTATTTAAAATAGTAGTGATAAATATAGGACAAAAAAATAATACATTTTAAAAACAGATTTATATATTTGTAAATATTGTGTTACAATTATAAGCGATTTTGGTAAAAAAAAATATTTTAGCAGCACTGACATACACTCCTTTGCTAATTACAATTTACGACGGCGTCATAAGAAAAAACGCCAAAATACTGAACATCTGGTAATAATAATTTTCATATATATTCCCAACACTTTGGGGACATGTCCCTGATGTAAACGCAACATATATTTATGTCCTCAAAGTATGCGCAGCGTAGTAAAAACTATATTATTCCGATTTTATTTGGAATTATGCGGAAATATCGGTATATATGTTTATATTATTATACATTTTAAATAATTTCATCAAAAAAAGTTAAAATTTTTTGTGTACCCAAACTATGCGCTGTGCATAAGTATATATATATATATATATATATATATATATATGAAGTTCTTAAGTTTTTCTTTTTTTTTAATTCTCTGTTACCACAATACTTGCGTTTTTTGATTGGAGTTACTTCACTAAACAAGATTTACATAGATGGTGAAGGGTACATAAGATCCGCATAGACAAATTTAGTACTCTTACTTATTTTATATTATATATTCTTTCTATTCTACGAAGAGAAGACAACTAAAACTAAAAAAATTATTTAAAAAGCACGAAATAAATTTAAAAGGAGTTTGATTTTAACAATATTATAAAGTACTTAAGTAAAAATACTAATTGATAATCATTGTAGTATTGAACTTTGCAACACTCTTTATAAACTATTCCCTTCGAAAGGCTTGCATTAAATTAAGGGGGTACTTACTTATTCAACAATAACAAAAAATATCTTAATATCTGTAGAAATAGTAAATAAATCATTAGACAAATATTTATTTGCAATTAAGTGAAAAGTTATACAAGATTGTTTTTTAAACAGTTAACAAACTATGAAAACCCCATTAACAAAGGCAACACGACAAATGTATTCCCTTTAATTATTCAATTTTAATAAGTATTTTTGAATAATTTTTTGTTTAAATTAATAACTGTTAGCCTGAAAACAATTTTTTATAATTAAATAACATGTAAAATAATTAATAAATATAAATATTTCATGATGTTCTTATGAAATATTAATTATTTAAAACTAAAAAAATTAAACATATTACTGCGGGGAAAGCATATCTATATGGCCATTTCGCTACTGCTTATATAGCTCATCAGTTGATTCTATCAAAATTTTATATAGAAGATTCAAGATCCTTATATCTCATGCCAAATTGATTAAATGAGAACTATATAGAATCAACAAAGCAACAAAATTCAAAAATCTTAAATTTTCTATGCAAAAATTGGGTCGAAAGAAGTAATATTTATATATAAAAAAATATACAATAATTAACGTAGATAACGGAAAAAGATTGTAAATAATAATTTTTTATATATTTTGTTTAAATAAACTAATATTTTTAATTCATTTATTTTTTATTTTCTTTGCAGATTTAAGACAAAACAAATACTACAACTATTAAAAAGCTCTTTCAATTAAAATAACATCCATCAAGTTCCAGTGTGTTATTGGAATTATTTGGATCAAATACTCTTCTAATCTAATCAACGTCCGCAACTAAAACGGAGCTTATAAATTATTAATAGAAAAAAACTACACAAACCCTAAAAAAACAAAAACAAACAATGGCCTTAATTATGAAATACATAGACACCATGCACAGATATATGGACTCATATGGCGGTAAGTAGCCAAATCTACATTATTTTTAAAACAATTTGAACAATTTGCCTTTTTATACTGTTAATAGGCCTTGTGTTTTCATTTCTCGATTTATGTAAGAAACGTAAGGCAAAAAACCCTAAACAATTTAAGAGCAAGAAAGAGAGATAACCAGGAAGTGATTCCTAGCTGATTTTTGATGTGGGCATTTCTTAGTTTTTATATTAAGACCGTTTCTATAAAATAGTGAGAAATAAGTCGTTTTTCCCCTTTTACAATAACGAAGGTATATTGAGCTATTCTGGACTCAAATTTGTTGTGGTAAAAACGAAATTATTGGCATCTCATAATTTACGTCGGAATAAGACTTAAATAACAGAAAGGCCAACCTTTTGTAGGATATCAGTAAGTCCCTGAGTAAACTGGAATTGCCTTAGCATTTGCCGCTAATTATAATTAAAAGACGAGGAGCGGATCGCCTGGCTGTGAACTTTGTACTTTTGTACGTAAGATTTTAAAGCTTAACAACATTCGTTAAGCAGATGTCGTGGCTGTTTCAGTTAAGAAAAACTTCTTTCCACTAACGGCTGTGTAGCGAACTCGCGGAAATAGTTGTATACAAACAAAACAACTTGGAACCGGTTTGCAATATGAGAAAAATTGAGGTCATTATGGCAGTTATGAAGAAAGTGACTGCAGTGCTCTTTTTACGGAATACATCCAAAATTATCATCCGGAGGTGTTGCGGCAGCTTGCTTTAAGAAATTGGGCTCATCTTTTTGCAAAAACTTTGTTAGACACTGAGATAGACTCGTGTTCCTTTCGCACACACATGCATGCGTTGAATAGAAATCTTTATTTGCTACCATTTTTTCGTAGCGGATTAAAAATGATCTGGGTAATTGCAAAGTAAACTTTTAAAAAACAACCAAGGCAAGGTAACTAAGAATTTCTCTGCTAAGCTGAAATTATTGAAACTATCACAAACAAAGCTAGTCCTGCTGTCCAAAAACGAAAACATTTCTCGACACTCTTAATTCTCTAAACATTAAAATATTTTGGTTTCTGAGATACAAGAATATAAAGAGACATACCCAAGTTCTGCGTTAACAACACAAGCAGCTATTGACTGTCATTCACATTTGCAACGCGTCCAGAATAATTGTTATAAAATGTATTCAAACGCATTACAAAATTATTGCATCCATTTCAGATGGTTTTAATTTAAGCATTATTTTTCATAGAGCGATTTTCGTTCGATTTAAAATTCTTACTCTAGTTTATAACTAGCGCTGTTGTTTATAACGACATTTGCTGCAAATATGTGCAGTGGTTGTTGTCATCTGGTGACTCGTTCTATTTCTGACTGATTACTTTGACTACGCAGGAAGTTTATTAGCCTATTTCAGCTGAGTATAGTGTAATAAAAAAGTTCTTAGCGAATAAAAATATAGAATTTCGGTATTTGCATCATGTTATAACCCCCATCAATTCCGCCGCATCTAACTTAGTGTGACTATCCAAGCTTAGACATACCCTCGGTTATTGATGAGATCTCTTCGGGGTACACCTGGTTACTGTTGTTAAGGTCGGTGTCTGCAGGTATGATGCGGAACCCATCAAAGTGTGCTGTTGTACTCTCAACAGACAGGTTTGGATAGTCTCCAACCATCATGCAAAGGGTAGTTCATGGTCCTGACAGTCATGTTCTTAGATTTGCAACTTTGTTGGCTACGCCCGTAGAGAGCGCTAGTCGACGCATTGTATTTTACTCAGTGGTAAAGCCACAGTCAAGTTAGGGCCACTCGGGAAATTACTGACGTTAATCTGTATCACATATACTCTTCACCATATATGTATAACCGCATGTACATATAAAACGGCCAAGCTTTACTTGGGGTTGTTGTCCCAGATAAATTAAAAGGTTGCTGTATCAGATCCTAATTTAATTGTGGTGAATAAGTAGTAAGAGGTGAATTAGCAGTAAACACAACAAACGAAAGTTAAAGAAGATATGGAAAAATTAGAAACAGGCGTGTTCTGTAGCCCGCCGCCTCGATGAACATTGACAGATATTACTAATTTTCAATAGCAAAATTTTCGAAAGTATGCCTTTGATTGATTGGTGTATTAAAATTTTTTCTAGCTCATCTAGTGCGAAAGTTGATTTAAAAAAAAAAGACGCACAGAGACACAAACAGACGGACATTGCACAATTGACTTCGCTATGCATAAGAAATCTGAAGATATATATATTTTATGGAGTCGAAAATATATATTGTAGAGTTTATAAACGGATTAAGATATACCCTTCTCTACTTGTGGTGAATCGTGGTGTATTTATGTTTTAAGGAATCGAGCAAAATCAGAGTAAATTTAAATCAAAAATATTTTTAAATATTAAATTTCTTATAAATATTTAATATATATATATATATTTCTCTTTGATTTTTTTACTATTAGTTTCTTAAATAAAATGTTTATTGTTTAAACATTCAGGCAGTATCGTTTAATACCCACTCAAATCCATAATATTGTTTAATATTCATTTCATTTATTTCACAAACCCAAAATTGATGGATTGAATGAAGTTTTCAGCGCGCAATGTTCAAAATATAATTTAAACATTCATCCAGTCATTTATTATGTATGAATGGTGTTAGCAGAAAAAAAATGTACAAAAAAATAAAATAAATAACTACAGCCAAAAAGAATTAACCTTGAATAAATAAACGTTTTCGTTATTTGAATATTTGTAATTTTTTTGCTGCCTTTTAAGTCTTTGCATTTGTATGACTGACTGCCTGTGTTTCATCACTGTGTGTTTTTACAAGAAGTTCACACATTTGTAAATTTTAACATATGATCACTAATTGATTGACCTACACAAAATAATAAATTACGAACATTAAGAAAATATATAGTAACTAGAAAAGTACAGGTTGATTTATTTGGTTTGAACACGTTCCTCCAATTGGACTATAAATTAATAAAATTTAATAAAATGTTGACCATTTCTTTCGTTGTTTAATTTCGTAAAAATACTTGAATTATTTCAAGTTAAAGAAATGTGCTGAGGTTTTGAAATATTATTTTTTGACATTAAAATAAACGTATATTGTTTAACTGCACATGTCGTTTATTAAATATAATCTTCGTTGAATACGAATGCCATTAGGAATAAACACATTATACAAATACCATAATCGTTTCACCAAGATTTTAAAATTTCAAAATTCAAATAGAGTTTTTTTATTTGCTTATTGTTTATATAAAGAGTTTTCTAACAAGAGCTGGATGAACTTAAGATGGTGCAAAACTGGCTGGGAGCGGGACATTAACGAAATTAATTTATTTAAAAAAAGACACCAATCTTGCGTCCTTTACGAAGAGTCTAGTGGCTCCATTGCCTATATCAAGGGGACTCAGGAATAATTAGGGTTATGTTTTATTTAGGTTACAATTAAGTCTTGTTATTAGTAAACCTGTGACTTCAAAAAACCCGACAAGAAAAATTCCATCAAACTGAACTATTTTGGTGGTCAAATCATGTCACTCCTGCGAGTCACGCACTAACCATCAAATCGTTGGTAAAGAATGTGCAAGTAAATGCGTTTTTGGTACGTAATGCTGCGTAATCCGCGTGCTTATCAAACAGTTACGAAGAATAAAAAATATTGGTCCGTTATGGTCTCTCCTTCCATTGCCATTTTTGTTTTAAGAACTTTGCGCCCTGACGCTATTGCTTCAGGTCTATGAGGTCAGTACTTGCAGAGGTCTGAAAGTGGAAGATAAGGATTTTTGAGGTCTGGTCAGGGCCCAAATACCGACAACCTGAAGAGACCTTGACCTCTATTCCGGTGTTAAACAAGGCTCGTTGGAGATTAACATTTTTTAGCCAAATTGGGGGAAACGTCTCGTGCACTGTTTGCATGGTTCTGCAAAACATGATGCGTTCTGAGGGCACAGACATCTGCCTTGTATTCACCCTAGAGTTTCAGAGCATTGTGTCATCATGACGGGTACCTACGAAAATATTTAAAACACATGTAAAGTTCACTTTTAAAGATGCTCCCCAGCATTATTTATAAACATGCAGTTATTAAAATCTTCATGAAATAGTTAATTTTTAAATATTTTATCCCCAGTGATCCTCGTAAGGGTTGTCACTTGTCATTGTCCTACAGAAAGCCAACTTCCTTTTATGTACTTTGAACTATTTTTTACTTCTAAAGTATTTCTTTAGTTGTTGTCTTTAAAGTGCTTGAAGATGTAATGAAATTTATACTATTCAACCAATCGATTTTCAAAAAACTAAAAAAAAATTTGTTAAAATTTAATTAGTTTTTTATAAATTCATACGAGCACGTTTTAGAAAACACCTCTGTTCTTACATTAATTTGTACCTTCTTATCATATTTAAAACACTTGAGGTTTTTCGGTAATTCGGTAATTTGCCTACAATAAAATTCAGAATAGCAACTATTTTGAATTATATCAAAATACAAACGTTAATAAAGTAAACACCATTAAAAATCTTCATACATAAATGTTTCAATTAACAAATCGATTAACTCTATTAAAAATTTGCAGTATTCAGGGTACGAAGATAAACAAATCGACCCGTTTCTTTTGATTTTGTTCTTTGTAGTAAGAACAAGCAAGAGTGCTATATTCGGCTATGCCAAATCTTATATACCCTATGTGCATTTTGTTTAGTTAAGTGACGCAAATATTGGGTTGACAGCGAATTAAAAAATAAAAAAAATTGGTTATATATTTATATATAACCTTGCATAAAAATGCCATGGGCTCTTAATAGATTAAGCATTTTCAAAAAATTTTAGTATTTCGTTAAAGATCTCTTTAAAAGCTTTAAAATGATACCCATATTGATATTCTAAAAAATTTGAAAATTTCAGAGCCCCGTAACCCGGAAAATATGGGCGAGTGCCAATTTTTTCACTTAATGTTTTTTTCTTATTTTTAAATTATCTATCGGCCCAAACATTCATTTTTTTGATTGGAGTTACTTTATTGTTCCAAATGAAATGAAAAAATTAAAAATTGCTGATTTCCAATAGCACCTCTTTCGACACTATATCTGATCAATTGTCATTTTATTATTATTATTTTTTTTTTTGAAATGTAGTTTTTCCCGGGTAACTTGATTTCAACACCAACACGGATGGACAGACGTACACCGGTCAATCGACTTCGCTATGCCTAAGAAGTCAGAATATATATACTTTATGGGGCCGGAAATTGATATTGTAGATATATTATATTATATTTATATTAGATATACCATTTTTCTACTTTTTGTGGTGAATGTTGGGAATTTCTAACTGCAAAAATTTTAAATTATTGACGTTTTGAATATTTTGCTGATATACAAACAAGACGTTTGCGAAACGTTTTGTTTGTTTTCGCACACTGTTAGTATGAACAAAAAGTATATAATAAGCGATATTGTCATTTTAAAGTTTTAACAACTTTTTACAAACAAAATAAAAGTGTAGTTAATCGATTTAGCAATTGAAAATACTAAACTAAAAGTTTAGTCATTTAAATTATGTATGCATTAAGTATGCTGTTGTTTTAGAAATTTTAATATATCTTCTTTCTCATTTACATTTTCCTCCTGTCTTATTTAAAAAATAATTTATTTTTTATATTATTTGTAGATCCCCGGACGAAGGATTGGCCCATGATGTCATCACCATTTCCCACATTAGCTGTATGTCTCACATATGTTTACATAGTCAAGGTAAAAACAAGATTTATTACTTTATTACACCAGTTTGCCTTACTTGTCTCTCAAACAATCATGAAAAATTTTCTAGGAAATTAAAATTTAATTTCCTTATTGAATTTATAACACTAGAATCTTTCTGTTTGAGAAAGAGTTAATGCACTGTTTGCAAATGACTTTGTTTAGAATTTTTTTTTTAATTTTAAATGAAATATTTTATTGAATACTATGTATGTTTTTGTAATATGTTTTAGGTTTTAGGACCACGATTAATGGAAAATCGTAAACCGTTCCGTTTGCAAAACACATTAATTTTATACAATGCAGTACAAGTGATATTTAGCGCCTGGATATTCTATGAGGTATGTTCTGTTGCTTGCTTTTTTTAAAAGCAGGATCTCTTTAATTTCAATAATATTAAAAAAAACTATTGAAAAAATATTTCCAGCTGAGTAAATAAAATGTTAAGAAAAAACCAAATACAATTTAAACTTTACACTATTCTTTTAAATCTTAATAAGATTTTGATTTATTTGCAGCATTTCATTAAAATCAGTACAAAGCCGCATTTTATTAAGCCAGTCTTTTTTTTTAATATAAAATCATTCAAACATTTGTGTAAAGCTTTTATTTCGTTTTTTTAAAGTTTAAGTTGTAATATTTTTTTAGTGTTTAATGGGAGGCTGGTGGGGTCATTACAGCTTTAGATGCCAGCCCGTGGAATATAATGATCATCCTCGTACCAAACGAGTAAGTTAAGTCGACAAAAATCTCTGAAACAGATTAGAAGCAAACGAAATTCAAATATTGTTTTAAAATCAATATGAATCGGCTTTTAATTGATAAGCAAATCAAAACGTTACTGTCTGAGCACTCTCGAAACTAAAAAGTCACTTCAAAGGAATAAGTGCAAAAACAAAAAAAAAACAAAAGGATTTTAAATAAAATAACAATTGGCTGAAGTAGTTTTGATAAAAATTTTTTAATTGACCATTGATGGCTTTTAAAAAAGCTTTTAACCAATGCAGCGCTGTAGTTGGGGAAAATCCGATAAAAGTTAATAAATATATAATTTTTTTTGCAGCATAAATAATTCATCTTTTTAGCTTTTGTAATTCATTGTTTAGCTTTGTATTTCATTTTAAATGTATTGCACACATTTCGATATAATAATATTTCACATCATTGCTTTTTTTTAACAAATTAACTTTATTTATAAGTATAAATATACGCTTCTTACATTAAAAGCTTTAATTATAGGTAACACATTTTAAATTTAAAGCTTTAATTAAAAGTTTAATTATGGATAATATATTTTTAATTTAAGTTAAACTTTTTCATCAAATAATAAAACTTATGGCTGGTGGCTTTTGTTGAAATTTATTTTTAACAGATTAAAAAAGCAATTTTAAAAGAAAAATCTATACCAATATTCTTTGAAAAATCTTCCTAATTGGAATAGATCCAAACGAAAACTCTTTTTCATATTAAAGCTTTTTTTTTACTGGTTAAAAATGTAGTATCCGTATTTAGACAACCAATTGCAAAAGCATTTATGTTTCCAAACTATTTACGGAATCCAAAGCAAGTAGTAAACTGAGCCCAAAGCATATATCTGGCCGAATAGGAATCAAACTTTTTACTTCAGCAGATTGAAATACTAATCTGCGGTAATAGTCTACCGAGAGACATCATATTATTGACAGCTATTTGATCGAGAATCATTTTTAAAATCAAAAATATGGTCAAGAATGCTATAAAGTAATTGCTTAACTTAACACAAAGATGATTTATTCACTTTATGTGCTGGTACTCCTGAAATTATACTTTCAGACCTTTGCATGGTGCAGAAAACGACTACATATCACCACTAGTGGAAGGCTAAAAGGCAGCGTACTTAAAACGCAAAGCGTTTCCTTTTTTTAGTTTCCGTGCTGTTGAAGAAATACTTGAACATTTTTATATTCCTTAATGAAAAGCTTTAAAGGCTTCTGTTAAGAAAAAACTAGATTTATTTGTAAGTTTCAAGTAGTTCAGCTGTTCCCAGAATTAACGTAAGGCTTAAATTTACCGCCATTTCTGTAAGGTTGAACATTGCACTTGAGCAAAGCGCGTTTTAAAATAAAGAAATGATTTATTCAAGCAAAATCATATGCACAACAATCTCGAATTGCAAAAGTTTTACATTCAAAGACATTTCGATTTATAGGCGTTCAAATAAGAAATAAGAAAATACAAACTATTAGATTTTTTTAAAGCAAAAAATAAAAAAATAAAAACAATTATAAAAAATAAAAAAATTTTAGTCCAAGTTTACACTGTGCCATTTTTTGATGCAACTTTTCTTTCAATTCTCTTTATAAGTTGCAGCGATATTCGCTAGTTTAAACAAAACATAACCAACATAAACATCCCCTTAAAGCTGAAGCTATGATATATTACTTACCCTCTCTTGTTTCACGGCTAAACAAAAATTTCGTGCTAGTTTCATGAAAAATTGCATAGTGTAAATGCCGTATTAGTGTATTAACTATATATAAACATTTTTTTAAGATGCAATAAAACTTGAAATTATTTTGCCTTGTCCTACGAATTATTAGAGGAAATTACCAACAAATTTCTATTAAAAAAAGAGGATATGGAAAAAAAAAATACCCATAGTTGAGGTAGCCGAAATCAAATGAACGATATATTGAGTTCTTACCAACTAGTAGTCGCCAGTAATTGGCTTTGCCATATTTTTAAAATCCAAATGAAATTGTTCAATGTAAGTTAAGACTATAACGTGTCACAGTTCTTTTTTATTTTCGGGATGTTAAAGAAGTGACAGTTATTGGTGTTTGATGTCGCGACGTAAATATAAACTTCTTTTTGTCATATTGGAATGATGATATTGATGAGGACGACAAATTATTTAAACAAGACAGTATCACATGCCATGTTGCCTATGAAGCAATTCATTTACTGTAGGACTTATTTTCTAGCATGTAGGTTTTTAACTCCTAGATTTTCTTAGATTTCTTTATATGGTAAAATTCTGCAATTGATCACATTTATTTTATACATTTAGATTAATTTGTTTTTTTTTTTCGATAAAATTTTTTATTGCTTCAATTAATTTTTTAATTAAATTTTTTGAAAATTTTCAATTAATTTTTTAATTGATTAAATTTTTCATGGTGATACTCAGTAATTGGTATATTCCGTAGTGATAGGTTAAAGTCTAAATATTTTTTTTTTTATGTAAATAATTACAATTTTGTAATTGAATCTTGCTTTTAATTAGTTCAGTTCTATTTATGTGTTTTACTTTAAAAATAAAGAAATAAGAACGAATTGTTTATATTAACAATGGCCTACAATTATAAATGGCTTTTAATAAAATCTTTCTAAATTAATAATGTTTTATTCAAGCATATAATTTATATAAAATTCTAACAACATCGTTGTTATTTGTGTTCATCCATGTAGAAGTTCGTTTCAATAAAAACTATGTTCAACCGAATATAATAAGCACGAAAAAAAAAGAAAAGGAAATGTCTGCAGAACCTGTTAAAAACTGCTCTGCAATAAACAATTTAAACTCAAAGATCTTTCCAGGCTTACACACATACATACATACATACATACATGTTATGTAAATTACATATTCTCTTTTGATTTTTACATTTTCAGATTGGTATATCCGGTTGGCTGACAGGACACTATAGCTTCCGATGTCAGCCGGTTGAGTATAGTAATAACCCTAGAGTAATAAGGGTATGTGTTAACCACTGTCACCGCAAAATATTCAATTGCAAACAAATAAATATCAATTGCAAATAACACTTGTATGTTTTTTCCTTGTTCATTAGAGTTTGAATAATAAAAATAATTTGAACAAATAATTAAATTTTGATATCAATATGGAATGCTTTGTGTTTTCAAATTATTCTTATATTGTATTGTCCTCTTTCGTTTGTTCTTTTTCTACCTTTTCTCTATTCCAGCCCTAAAATATTTTGTCTTAATTTTCTTATTCTATTTTATTTTAAATTTATTTAATGCTTTTCTTTTACATATAAAAATGAGGTTGTGTGTCTTTTAATTTTGTTACTAACTTTATTTTTTTGTTTTTTTTTTTTTTTTGTAGTTAACTTTTTTGTTGGGTTTTGTTTATTAATTTATTAAAAAAAAACTAACATTTAATAAAAATTTTTATTTTTGTTGTTTTAATTTAAAATTTATTTAATGTAAATCCATTTATTTCGAGAGAGCTACAGTTTGTGAAAGAGAAACCTTTTTTTGTCAATTCTTTATTTTGCATGACAATATAAAACAGGATAAAAGGTCAAAAAATTAATTTATTTCTTTTTTTTTCCCAAAGAAAAATAATCTTATATCAATTATAATTCTGTTTATACAAAATTTATTTGCATGAATTTGTTTCCAATAATTTCAACAATATTTCAATCCATATTTTTAAGGACAAATAAAAATTAAGCACTGAGTGAAAAGGAACTAAATGTAGCGCACATTAAATTAAATATACGTTTTAAGAAAAACTTTATTTTTTAAATATTTAAAACGACTATAAAAAATAGTTGTTAGATTTAAAATTTCCGAGAATTGTTAATATAATTTAAAAGAAAATTTTAATTATCCAAATTAATTTCGTTCATTTGCTAAGTAGTTTCCACTAGTTTTAATACAGCATAAAATTAGACATTACCTTAAAAAGTACTTGCCATGTAATGACTTACTTTTGTGATTGCCATATTTTGTTACTCGCTTACTTAACACATTAAATTATTTCGCAAAAAAGGAAGAAGTGATTGAACTATTTCTTTAAGTTAAAAGAGAATACCTTAATATATGTACCAATGATATTCATAATTTCCAGCAATAATCAAAGTAATCAATTCTAAGTAATTGATTATAAAAGGCTCATGCCTTGTTTAGGAGCGAGTTTAAAGACTTCCAAAATATATCACTTTGAACATGTAAATTTGCTTAAAATATTATTTGTTGTAATACTTTCGAATTTTTTTTTTTTTTAATTTTTTATTACTAATGATATTATGAGTAAAATTAAAAAAAAAAAACTCTTCCATTTTTTAGAAGAACTATGGAAAGTTGAAAAGATCAAAACCGACAAATATCTTAAATTGTATGTTTGCAGCTTTTAAGCTTACAAAAGCTTTTCTCAAAACTTTAAGCTCGTGAGAAGAGTTTTTCAAAGTTTTTAAGCTATAAGGTATGATAAATAATAATAAATAGATAAATAAATAAAAAAAATATTGTTGTGGAAATTTTACTCCATAAATTTTTTTAAAAGTTCCGATATGTTTCTTTCTTCATATTTATATACAGTAAAATGTTTCTGGCAACAATGTTTATTTACTATGAAACAAACTTAGCAGTGTTTACTATATGGCAATTTTTAGAAAGCAGTAAGCAATGTTGCGTTTATAAAGACAATAAATTTTATAATTTTCCAGTAAATCCAATAGTTATTCAAACGGAATAAAAATTTTATAAAAAATTTTATCATTAGGTTGCTGAACTTTTCTAATTTATTTTATTTTAAAATTTTATAAGTTTAATAATATTTTTAATGTTTGTTAACGTTATAGAAATGTTTAAGTTAAAAATTTCAAAAACTCGTTTATTAACAAAAGGAAAAGTTAAAACTCTTTTGATTAAAAGCTTTTAAGGCTTAAGTATGTGAAAAGCTTTTTAATTTATCTGAATTAAAAAAAAAAATATCCAAAAATAAAAAAAAAATTCTTTAAAATTAAAAAATATATAATTAAATAATATATTTTGAGGGTTTTATTTAATTTAAAATATAAATAAACAAAAGTACCAGTGCTTAATTTTTACTTTGTCACAGAAAATTATTATTTATCAAAATAATATTAATCAATTTTTTCTTAATAATTTCCTTAAAAAATATAAATAAAAGATGGTTCATGCTTGCTGGTGGTATTATTTTTCAAAATTTACCGAGTTCATGGACACGGTAAGTGTTAAATGTTTTTGATTATAAAATTTAAGAACCTAAGAATTATAAAAGTAATTTTTCTTTAGATATTCTTTGTGTTACGTAAAAAAGATAGTCAAATTACAACGCTTCATGTTATTCATCACGGCTGTATGCCCATGTCTGTTTGGTTCGGTGTCAAATTTACACCCGGTGGTCACAGTACCTTCTTCGGCTTGCTCAATACCTTTGTACATATTGTTATGTACACCTACTATATGTTTTCGGCTATGGGTCCTCAATATCAAAAATATTTGTGGTGGAAAAAGTATTTAACAACCTTCCAAATGGTAAGTGAAATATATTTTATTTTATTTAGTTTTTTTTTTAATACTGAAAAAAGTTGTTAAATTTAAACAAAAATGTTTTTTGATATTAAAGGTTCAATTTATTGCCATAATGGTGCACGCCTTCCAATTACTCTTCATCGACTGCAATTATCCTAAAGCTTTTGTCTGGTGGATTGGTATGCATGCTGTCATGTTCTTCTTCCTATTCAATGAATTCTACAAACAAGCTTACAAAGGTCGTAAATCGGTAAGTAGACCTCGTGACAAAAATGGCATTAACAAATCATCATTCTTTCGCTTTTTGTTTTTTTTTTATACCATTAATATATTTGCATTATTACTTAAATATTGAACCACATATTTAGAATATTTAAAAAAAAAATCATGGATAAGAAACAAAAGTAGTTTTATAGAATTTTCATTAGAAGTTGTAAGTCCAAAAGAATTTAAACTGAATAATTTAATAGATGCCACTTTGTCCATTTTGTTAATTAATATCATAATGTACATAACTGCTCTAAAATTGTATTTTGTGCAATAATTTATGTAGGAAGTATACTGTTTCACAAACACAAACACACACATCACATTTACAGCCATTTTGTTTTGCAAAGAACATCTTATTGTTGCTGCTATCATCTTGTAAACATTTGTTTCTCTCTTCCTCCTACAATAATAATCACCCCTATCATGAATATCTTTTCTCTCGAAATGCTTTCTCTTTTTTCCAAATTGCATCCGTGAATAATTCCATGAACAATTTATCACGTACTCTTAAATTCCCCTCATCGCGATTAATTTCTATCACTTTTCCCTTAGACTTGTTCACTTATATTTTGCAGGGGAACTGCATACATTATGCAAGTTTTTATTTGTTTTAATTAGAATATTTACATTAATAATACTTTTTTGAATGCAATATAAGTTACTGCAATGCAGATTGACATTATACTCAACAAGATGAAAAACAAAGAGATCTATTTCTTCACGATATACATTCATTTTCTTATGCATTTGCAACTTTTTTTATTCGTATCGATAAATATATTCACGGCAAAATAAAATCATTTGAAAATTATCTAACTTTTAAATCTTTTTTATGTCGTTTGATTTTGTTCTAGTTCTAGTCTATAGATATACAGTGAAACCTCTCAAAACGAACACCTCTAATAACCGGTCAAGTTTTGTAGAACCAACATGGTCATTAGTTTTTTCGTATAAAATTCATTCCCATAACCGGACACTCTAATAACCGAATGCGGACACTAAATTTGAAAAAAAAAATATTGTTTTAAATATATCTCATAAACCGTCAGATGCGTAAAAACACGGCAACAAGAATTGTGCTTTGATTGGTTCACTAAGGCTAGATGTAAAAATATTCCAATTTCTGGTACTATTTTAAATGCTAACACAAGTGAAATAGCAGCGCAACTGAATATTTCCGATTTTTCTGCATCAAATCTATGGTTAGAAAGATGGAGCAAAAGAAATAACGTTACTTTCAAATGTTTAACTAGAGAACTTGCAGATGCAAATCAGGTAGATGTGCAGCAGTTCATAGCCAAATTGCCATCCATATTGCGTGGGTACAAGCCGAAGGATATTTATAATGCTGATGAAAGTGGGCTTTTCTTCCACGCTTTACCTGATAGAACTCTTGCTCTAAAATCCGAAAAACTAACAAGTTTATTTTGCGTTAACCTAATTGGAGAGAAACAGCTCGCCCTCAAGTATTCGAAAATCTTCCTGTTAAAGATCTTTCACTAAACTGGAAATTTAACAAAAGGGCATGGATGACTCGAGACATCATGATTGAGTGGCTGCAGCAGTTTAACAGAAAAATTTGATGATGATATCCCAATTGCACCGTATGCAAGTCGGTCAATCGATTGACTTTGAAGATGACTGTATTGAAAAAATACATATAAGCTCTGTTTTGTAGAGAAGTGACTCTAAAATCTCTGAAGACGTAGAACATGAAACAATACCCGACTCCATAAATTCTTATGATGAAGCATTAAGATTGAAAGTCATTTTGAAACACTAAATATATTTTTTCAACCACAATAAACTAATAAGCAAAGAAATGTAGCATTTAAAAATAAAATACAAAATAAAATATGTTAAAGAAGGAGTATCTCTTTCATAAGCGGACAGAAACACAGCGGCGGTGAGTGTCCGGCTATCAATCAATATCGTCTGTCTGTTTTTGGGTAAAAATTTCCTTTCTCTAGTTCTCTTTAGATTTTTTGCTATAGTAGAAGAAAAATTTTTTTCCATCTTATAGCATTTCGAATGCATACCGCAATATAGCCCCCTGCAGAAAACTTCTCTAGTCACTATAATTATTTATAATTTTAATTAGACTACCCATCTAAAGCATGATATTTTGTTCATCATTATAACATGAGCGCGAAATAAGTTAAGATAAAGTTCACTATGTAAAAAGTTACGAAATATTTTTGATTGCATATTTATCTAAGTGTAAGTTTTTCTAGCAACTTATTTTTAAAGCTTCAATATAATATGAGCTGCAAACAATGTTGTATATTAAATTTTTTGAAAATTGCTTAGCAAATTTCAATTACGCAACATGTTTCTTGTTTTACAATTTCATATGGAAAAAGTGCAATTCTTAATTTTTTACAGTTGAAAAAACTGTTGCCGAAAACATTTTTCTGTTAAGAAACATGCAGCTAGAAACATTTTCTGCCTCCTTACTAAATTAACAGAGCACAACTATAGCAACATCACCTATTTCGTTCTAATTTTTGTATCGGGTGATTTTTTACAGAACTTAAAATTGTAAAAATAACACAAAAAATTAAATTCTTATGAAGAATTTTTTTTTTCTACGAAAGATCAGAACATGGTTTTAATATTTAAAAATGATTTCGAGCATTTGGCCACGGCTGCTGCTCATGACAAAGCGCATTCTGTATGTCAAATTTTAGGTCACTTTTTCAAGTACTGCTGGCCGTATGTCACGAATAACACGAACAATAATGGCTTCCAAAGCGTCAATTGTTCCTGGTTCAGCAGCATAAGCCAGTGACCTTATGTGGCCTCACAGGAAATAATCGAGAGGTGTCAAATCGCATAACTTCGGAAGCCAATTGACAGGTTTATTTCTCGAAATCAACAACTCTATGGTTGCTGTCGCGGTATGGCACATAGCGCCATCTTGTTGAAAGTACATTTCCGGATGAATGTCATCCATATTATTAAGCAAAAAATCATTAATCATGGTGAGGTAACGATCTCCATTGACCGTAAAGTGAGAACCGGCCTCATTTTTGCAGAAATTAGGTCTGATGATGCCACCAGCGTGTAAACCACACCAAACGGTGCATTTGCATTTTTCTCAATGCAATGGATTGGTCTCACTCCATATGCGGCAGTTTGGCCTATTAAAAAATTCATTAAGCCAAAAATGAGCCTGATCGCTAAACACAATTTGCCGATAAAACAACTAACTGCGCTAGAGCCCAATCGGCGAAAGAACGACGCATAAAGAGTCTATTCATAATGATTTGCCAGAGTTTACTGAAAAAGAAAAAATTTTTCATCAAAATTTAATTTTTAGTGTTATTTTTTTATAATTTTAAGTTCTATCATGCTTCGAAAAAACACCCTTTATATGGGTTTTAAACAGCGTTACGCAAATTTATTAATTGTTGTATAAAAAATCTACGTCAAATTTTTCATAAGAAGTTTAACATTTCTAGCAATGCGTTGCCACGGCGAAAATAAATGAATTCGCAACAGCTATGATCTGGTACATGATTTCGCCATGATAACGACAAGTTTTTTTCTAAATCGCTGTAAGTGCACCAATAACAAGTTGCAAAATATTTTAAGAGAAATAACTTGCAAAACAGAATACTAGGCTGGAAGGCTTAAGAGAAAATACTTTGTCATTCGTCTTATCAATAACGATGAGTTTTTCAAATGTCATCGAAAACAAGTGATTTAATTTATGTTTACAAAATACTGTAAAAAAAATCCATGTGTCAGAGTAATCTCCTTATTTGTCCAACGCTTGATCTATTTACTCCTTTTATCATTTAATATTAAGTTCAATTTAATTATAATTCGCTCGAAATATTTTATGCTTTGTAAAAAAAAATTTCATAACTTCCAACATTCATCCATAAGAAATATGAACGTATATGTGTATAATTTAAAACCAATAAATATTTGACAGTCAAATTAGCTAAAGTGCTCCATCCGCTTCAGCTGTTTTTTCTTTTTTACTTTTTATTTCTTTTTTTATCGCTTCACTTTTATAAAAATCACCTAACGTTTCATTTCAAATTGAATATTAGGCCCATTTCTTAAACACAACTGACCGCCGGCACCCAAAAGCAAAAAAGAAAAAAAAAACCCTTTCATAATAGTGTCAGTGTCATCAATAACATTCCCACGTTATGTTAATTCAACAATAATTTCCCCAATCAAAGCAAAGACCCAAAATCCACTTAAACACTTGTCGCAACAACAAAAAAAAAAAAAAACTACGGCCAGTGGTAATGAAATTAAAAGTTAAAGAGTAAAAAAATGAAATCAAAACATGAAAAGTAAAACGTTGTAAACCAACTTAAAACCAAATAAGGTCAACTGCCAAAGAAATATATGTATGTACGTATGTATATGTAAATATTATATCATTTCTACTCGTTTGTAGGTGTGTTTATATTTGTACATTATAAAGGCAGCAGACCTAAAGACAATTAGACTAAAAGACATTAAAAAAAAAATACAACTTACTTGTTAAATAGGAAGCTTTGTTGGCTGAATAGATGCCAGTCCGTCTGTCTTGCTGCTTGACTTACTGACTGAATAACTTTTATTTAAAAGCCGCTTACAAAATGCTGCACCTTCTGCATTTATTTTAATTTTCTTCCTTCTTTTCATGTTAATTTCGCTTTATGTTGCTGTTGTTGTTGTTGTTGTTGTTGTTGTTGTTGAAGTTTTTATGATGGTAACAAAATTTTTTCGTTTGCACTTTTATCTATGTATTCGTCTTTTATAGTTTGGTGCCTTTGGTGTACAAATATTTTACAAATTTATTGACTTTGCATTTTTATTGTTAACACACACATACATACATAAATACGTATTTACACACATTTTTATTACTGTCGTCATGATCAATTATTATTACGGTAGTTGTAAAAATGCTTTCTTTTGAAGGTCTTAAAGTAGGTCTTTAGTTTAAGTGTGTCAACAGTACATACAATTTGTTTAAGGGCATTTTAGCTTGCAAACTTTTCAAACATTTTCTAAATATTTAAGATAGCCGAATCTATATCCGAAAAACTATTTTGTGTATACTATACATACATAAATTTGTATACGTTAAAGTTGGAAAAACAAGTTTTATATGCATATTGCGAAATACAATATACACTTTAAATTTAACATTTACATACAGATTTTTGAATGCGGCGAAAATGCAGGCATTCTTCAATTAAAACACAATCTAAAGATGTAATAAAACTGTAACAGTGTCATTTCTGTGCATGAAATACTCTTTGAAAATTTTGATGTTGGTGCAGATAGAAATCGATATGGAATACAAAACACCTGTTTTTGAAAATTTAGTCTGTCTGTTCGCATCACACACTACTGGAAGGACTTGACGAACAAAAATTTATATTCACCATCTGTTCAGACATACGCTTTAATTGCGCAATTTAGGGCTTAATTAAGCTAAATTTGCCACACAAAAAGTCAATTTCTAAGTTGCGCAATAAGTACTTAATTGCATCACTAATTGAATAATACACGAAATGCAACCCTTGCAAAGTATGTTCATTCTGGGAACTAAGATCAGTGAGAAGAAAAAATTCATAAAATTGACAAGCCGCAAGTAAAAAATGTAAGCAAATAAATAAAAAAATGGCAGGTAATACGAAAATTGCTTTTGACATGTTGTTTTTATAATAAAAAGAGAAATCAGCTGGGCGGAAGACACTACCTAGTAAAATAAATATGCCTTGTGTTAATTGAATAAGCTTAATTAAGCATTTGTGAACACCAAATTTAATTGCGCAATTAAAACTAAATTGACTCAATTAATAAAACTTGTCTGAACAGGGTATAAATCTAGTTTAGTGAAGTAGCTTCAATCAAAAAAAACAAATATTGGGGTGACAGAGAATAAAAAAAAAATAAAAAAATTGTTTTACCGCAGAAATATAATTTAACAGAAATATGACATCAGCTCTTAATGGGTTAAGCATTTTTAAAAAATTTTAGTATTTTCTTAAATATCTCTTTAAAAGCTTTTAAATGATACCCATATAGGTATTTTAAAAAAGCTTGAAAGTTTCAGAGGCGAGCGCCAATTTTCAGGGCGAGCGCCAATTTTCTCACTTGATTTTTTTTTAATTTTTTAATTCTCTATCGCCCCATTTATTTATTATTTTAATTGGAGTTGCTTCATTGTTTGAAATGATATGAAAAAATTTGAGATAGACGTGGTGTTTTTCCCGCTGCTTTGAAGGACATGAACTGATCATGCTGATTTCCAATAACACCTCTTTCGACACTATGTCTGGTCGATTGACGCGATTTTTATGCGATTTATAATGTGTTTTAGTGTACAAATTGAATCCGCTGTCAAACGGGGATTGAATATACAGTTTGATTAAAATTGTATAAAATTCAACTGATAGAATGGCTTGTGAACAGAGTTTAAAATCTGGCCTCCGATGGAATATAATTTTAATGCGTTTAAGATGATCAAATCAATACCAATTTGTCTGCCTAAAGTCCTTCCAGGCGTTTAATGCCCCATGACTTTACCACCGGGTATACAGAGGCGACACGAGAATATAGTCATCTCGTTTTTTCTATGCATCTCTTTCTTGACATCCTATCGACTTCAATTTTGTTTTGATTTGTGTTTCTCGTGCAAGAAAAAATTAAACGTTTTATTATAGGCAAAAATAAGGGTGGGTCTTATGAAAATCATAAAATTAAGAAAAAAAATAACTGAAATTTATATATTTTTATTTACAGTAGAGTACAATTGTGTTTATATTTAAGAGAAGTAAGAAAATTACTCTATTTCCCAGCAAAAAATTAGACATTACTTTAAAAAGTACTTGCCATATAATGACTTACTTTTGTGATTGCCATATTTTGTTACTCGCTTACAAAACACATTACATTAGTTTCGAAAAAAGGAAGTATTAATGGAACTAGTTCTTTATGTTAAAAGACACTACCACTCATTATTTCCTACAATAATTAGTGTAATCGATTCTCAGTAATTGATTATAAAAGTCTCATGCCTTGTTAAAATCATTAAGTTGGCAATCTAGTTGGGAAGTACTTCTGCAAAAATGCTTAATTCCACACTCGATTACCTTTTCAAAAAATTTTTGCTGGGTAGATGTGGTGATATCACAGTGATTGAGATCGGAAGTGAGAGAGGAGTAGCGGCAGCAATATTTCTAGTATTAATTTTGACTTAAACTCAAACAGTTTTAAATTTATAAAAAATATTGAAACATAATAAAACGTGTTTACAAACTTTTTTGCAAAATCACATTCCTAGATTAAATATTTACTCCAGATACAATACTTTTTATTGCGCCTGATACTATTTCCCTGACTTTTACAACATGCTACTGTGTATGTATATATGTACTAACTTTTTATGTTGCGCACGCTTACTTGAAAATGCAGATAAAAAAACTCTTATCAGTTGCAATGAACGAACAGCTTTAAAAAAATGACCATTATAAAAATAAAACACCGAATCGAGGCATAATTTTAAAAATATTTGATTTTTGTTATCTCTTTTAAATTTAATTCGTATTTAGCAATAAAAATACTAAAAGTTAAGTTAAAGCAAAACCATGAATAAAAATTCAATGCAGCAACAATAGCAACAAAAAGTGCACTAAAAACACTCATTAATATATCCATTATTTACATAATCTACTGTTTAATAGCTGCTGTTGTTTTAAAGTTGTTAATGACATGCTGATAATGTTGCCAGATTTGGCGATTAAAGTTTTGGCACCTTTTTACGATTTTACCTTATAAAGAGAATGGTAATAAATTTTGTACACAAAAATAAAAAGTAATAATTTTAAAGTCGATTTATTTAGAAATTTTTTATATTACGGCATCTAAAAAGTCAGATTTTGGTCTACTTTTTGTTGAATTTGTAAGTATTCATACGCCTAATTTGTATGAAATGAGTTTATTTTTGAAGCAATAATGATGAATAATTTTTGTCTTAAAAGGTTCAACCAATAAAACCCGTAGATATAACTTCTATAGTCCTTCTCGAAAAAGTTTAGCTCTTTGATACCTCGATTTATAGCGAGATTTAGGAAAATCTCGATTTTTCGTTAGTAAAACGATTAAGGTTTTATTTAAATATCGATTTCTGGGCGAAATGTCGTTTTTTGCTAATATTTCGATTTTTATTTGTGAAGTTCTGATTCTTGCAATATTCGATTTCGTTAAAAATTTTCCTAACGTTGGGACTTAACTTTTTCATTTGAAAAACGCACAGGAAATGGAAAAAACAATATTTAAAAATATTGACCCTTGTCAGTACTCTCACACTGTCAAAAATAAATAATAAACCTATTTTATTTTGCCATAAAATTTTAAATGCGAAAGTTTTCAAATTAATTTACATTAATTTATTTTAGTTGTGCTTGATTCCTTCAAATATAAATATTTCATGATATTCTCATGAATTATTTCTTATTTAAAACTAAAAAATGAAATGTATTATGCGGGGAAAGTATATTTACGGCCATTTCGCTACTGCTCATATAGCTCATCAATGGATTCTACCCAAAATTTGTATAGAAAACCTTAGAAACAGTTTGATATCAAAAGCCAAAATGATTAACTGTGAACTTCATTGAATCAATAAAGCAAAAAGACAATAAGAAACTCAAAAATCTTTAATACAAAAACACAGTAACCATTGAGTAACTATTTTTATTATTTTTTTTTAATTTTTCTACGTAAAAGCTGCTGTCGGAAATCAATTTATATGTATTTGAGAGATTAAATAAAAAATAAAACAATTTATTTTATAAATAAGCAACGTGCACATGCAAATACTACTCGTATTTAATAAAAAATTTTATTATTTGAAATCGCTTTTAATATAAATTTATAAATTATATAAAATAATATAAAATAGATTCCAAATAAAAAGGGTTCTTATTAACATAAAACTTAACATTTCTGACTCTATATTGTGACTAACAGGACTGCTATACCTTTGCGTAAAGCCTGGTACTCTGTTCAAATTTGTGAAAATTGTTGAGCAACATTGATTATTTCATGTGGAATATTTGACATTTAAAGTGTGGTATCATTGTTTTAAAAACGTAAGTAAAAGACATACGATCAGGTGTTGTATGCAAAATTCCGCATGAAACAATGCCTACTTGCTTTATTTCACAGTTTGGATAAAATGTTACCAGAAACATTTCATATGTTTTTCCACAGTAAAAACAGAGTACTGCTTCTGCAACATTTTTTCATGACTTTTTCATACAAATTTTTTATATATGTGATTTGACAGCATTCCGCATGAAAAACTGAACAGATTACCAGGCTTAAATGAGAAAAGAGTTCACCAGTTAATCGATTTGATGCTGCCACGTGTATTTTTATAGATTAAATTAAAAATTAGGTTTGTTTTACACAAAATATTAGCTATTATATACATAAATTACTAAAGATAATTTATTTAAACTAATTTTGAAAAGTTTTAGTTTCGCTGTCAGGTTTTATTTTTTAAATAAACTTTGTCAACCTTTCAAGTGGCATCTTAATTTCTACTGCCTAAAAGTAGGCAACATGTTTTCTTACTTTATGTATTTAACACAACAACCCTTTCAGTTTAAAAGTTTTTAACATAAATTAAAATATAGTGAGTCTTATAGATGTATATTTTTCATTTTTTAATTTATTATTCAAGCACATGGTCTTTTATTTTTTATTTTTTCAATATTTCAGGACAAAGAAATATTTATTTATTTGTTCAAATAAATAATTCTTTGTCCTAATGATACTACACAAGGGAGTAGCGAAATATTGAAAAAATAAAAAATAAAAGACCTTGTGCTTGAATAATAAATTAAAAAATAAATAATTAAAAAGGTCAAATAAAAAACTATATTGATGTATATTTTTCGTTTAATGATTATTAAATTTTGGATTAGAAATTTAAAATTTGAATTTAAGTTAAATAATGCAAATATATACTTATACTTTTTTTGTTTTTTTGTTACAAATACTAGTAGGAATTCACATTTTCGCACATATCAAACTAAACATACATACATACAATCAATTAATAGTTGTTAACATACATAACTAAATTTACCTTTTTTATGTATTTTCATTTGTGTCCTAATTCTCTGCCTGATGCTACGTCCGAAATATGCTTTCATATGTTTTCAAAAAACGGTAAACAAATATAACAACAACATTTTGCAATAATCTAAAATAAAATAAACATCACCTGAAAAATAAATCTAAAACAAACATAAATAAATTTAACACGAATAAAACAATTCCTGTGACAATTGCTATCTGACTATATGTATTTTTTTCCTTACCATGCAAAATAATTTGCAAAAAAAATCAAAAAAAAAATTGTGTTGAAAATGAAAAAAATATATATAGCAATATAAGAACCTATTAATGTTCTTTTTGCAGCGTCCCGAAAAGAACTTTAAGCCTTTAACCAATGGCCATGCCAATGGTGATTTGTCGACAACTAAAAATGGCGAACTAAGTAACAACAAACACATGAATGGACACGCCGTTAATGGCAAGATTAATGGCCTAACAAACGGCATGACCACAGCTACAATAGCAAATGGTGGCAACACCAATGCGAATAGTTTAATGAATGGTAGTGCATATAAAAATGGCGCCGTGCTGGGTAATGGCGTCGCTAATGGTCACAGTGATTTAACACAAAGAAGAGTTAAATAATACAAAACCAAAACAACGAAACAATGTAAAATACACAAACAAAAACTGAAAATTTAAAAATAAATTTTGGAACATAAGTTTTCCTTTCTACCTGGGCTCTTACACTATTTCTATTCTTTTGTTTAGACAAATTTTGTAATAATTTAATATATAATTAAAACGAAAAGATTACTGAGCTGAGCTGAGCTATTGCTTTCAAGTCAAACAATCTTTATTGTAAATTTTTTATTGAGGTTATAATAACAGAGTTGTATTCAAAGTTTAGGAAATAATATAGAAGAAAAAAAAGACGTTTGTGATGTATTTCTTAAAAATAAAATTAAAACAATCTTTTGTAAATGGTTTTATTATTATAGTTCCATACTTATTGTTCTATGTTTTCTTTTTTTATTTAATTTTTATTTTTTTGGGGTTCATTATTTTATATTGTTTAAGTTTCGTTTCATTTTATGCAATGTTATACAAACATAAAAATATTTTTGTTAAATTTTCAAAAAAAAAACAACACATAATTTTATACAAAATTGTTTGTAGCTTTTTATTAAAATAATATAAATAATTGCTTTTGTTGTACAAATAAATAGAGGAAGGCAGTAGAAGGTTTGTAGTTATACAAATAGAAATAACATTGTATAAATAATTTATAACTATTAGAACACACAAAAAAGCACATATTTTTACTATTAGACTGGCTTGAAGAAAATAATTGATGTGTGAGGTGTTTTTTTTTAACAAGTACTTTTAAACTATCCACTTTGAAAGTCTTTCGGATGTCCTTAAGTATCTTAAGAAGTATCTTTTGGCAGATCTTTTTTAAAATAATTATATTTTTTTCCAAAAAAGTTTAATAAGAAAAAGTATTTTCAAAAACAGTTACGAAAAAGATTCTAGTTTCTTTTATAACAAACGTTATAACAGCAGTAAAAATTGTCCGGAATAATATCATTAATTTTAATTTTTTTAAATTTTAAAAAATTATTTCTTAAAAATTAAATAGTTTTGCTAGTGATGATTTACAAATTTATTAAGTGTAATTTATTTTTACAAATCTATTAAAAAATATTCATTAAGAAAGTAACTGTTCTGTCCTTTAAATTTAATATTAAAGATAATTATTTAGAAACTTTTTTATTCGCCTATTAAATATTTTAAAGCAGAATTTTAATGCAAATTTAAGCAAACAAAAAGTACCACATTTGTTTTCATTTTACAAATTACAAGTAAGTCAGTCTAATAAATTTATCAATTTACAAAAATTTATTTTAATTTACAAAAGTGAGGTTATTTTGTAGGTAAAAAAAAATACAAAAAATGTAAGAAAAATGTTTAAAAAAAATAAATATATAATTCTACCACAATAACATTTAAGTTGAAAGTCATGCATAAAATTAAACATTAAGAGATAATTAGTATTTAAAATCAGTGATAGGAAAATTGATTACAAAATATTATTAAAAAAAAATACTTTCATTAAACATTAACTAAAACCAATTGATTTTCGCCATTATAAAATCTACCACAAAATTCATTATTAAATTATTGAAAACAAAATTCCACATAACCTAAAACATATTTAGCAATATTTCGATTACAAAACCTTAAATAAAAAAATAAGAAAATAAAAATATTCTAAACACCGCTTCATTTATTTATTAAAAAAAAATTCTAAAATTATACATCAATACTGTATTAATTAAAAAACAAAATTATGACTTACAAAAAAATCAAAAACAAAATAAAATATTTACAAAAATTTATTAAAATTAATTAAAAAAATAAAATAATTTTTAAATTTCAAAAACATTAAAACAATCCCAAACACATGTAAAATCTAAAGGAGAATTGTATTTATTTTTTAAGTTTATTATATAATAAACAAACTATTATTAAAATTTAAATATAAAAATAAAAAAATACATATATTATAAATAGTAGGCTGTAAGTTGTAATAGGTCTATAGGTATACAGATTTTGTATGCAAAAAACAAAATAAAAAAAAACATTAAAAAATAAATAAATAAAAATTTAAACAAAATGCAATTTTTCTGAATGTAATAACTAAACTCGATTAAATTAAAAAAAAATACAAAAACATTAAACAACAAATGCTACAAAAACAACCAAATCCCACAAATCAAGTAACTAATTTAACGAAGAAATAAAAAAGGCAACCGCAAGTTTTTTGTGTATAAAATTTAAATTCAAAGAACTGGGTATTAACGAAGCTGAATTTATATTTTATTTTCAAAAGAACAATTAAAAAAAAAAAGAAAAACACAATAAGAACAAAAGGAAAGGAAATAAACTAAAAATGCATCTCTGAAAGAAAAAAAGTAAAATGTGTATTTTTTTATATGAAAGTTGCTGTTGATGTTAAAAAGGTAAGTTTTAATTATGGCTCTTGATTTACACTGAGCAAGTTTTTTTTCTTATTTCTCGACTCTTATTATAAATTAATTATGTAATTATTAAAATAATGAGAATAATGTAAAAAAATCAACAAATAGCTTTAGACATCACAGAGTGTATCTTAATTTATCCGCCATAAAAATAAGTATAAAAACACGTAAGAGTGCTATATTCGGCTATACCGATTCTTATGTACCCTTTACCACATATGTAATTCCAGTTTAGTGAAGTAAAAAATAAAAACAAAATCTTAATACTATATATATAATTTTCCATAAAAACAATAATTTTCAATAAAAATATTTGGTTTAGCAATTTTAAAACTTTAAAATCACAGCAACAACAGGGGCACCCTTTAATTTCCAAATTCAAATTATATACTTGCTGTTGTAGTAGATTAAGCAATCAGGTTCTTTGTAAATTTTAATCGTCTGTCTAAAACGGTTTAAGAGTTTGGCCATATACATCAGATTATATCAACTGTTGTAAAACCCTTTAATTTATAGTTTAACATTTTTATACTTCTTATGATACCAAACAAAGTAGTGGACCTTCTGTCTAATTTTCAAGTGTTTGTATATAACGGTTCAAAAAATGCGGCCATATAGAACAAATTACATTATTTTAGGAACACCCTTTAATTTCTAAATTCAAGTTATAAGCTTCTTGTTATAGCGGACTTAGCAAAACATGTCCCTTGTAAATTTCAGCTGTCTGTCGATAACGGTTCAAAAGTCCGGCCACATACACCATATTATATCGACTATTGGGACACCCGTTTTTTTCCAAATACAAATTTTATACTTGTTGTTATAGAGGAGTTAGTAATAAAGGTTCTTTGTGAATTTCAATCGTCAAATGAACTATTGGTGCACCCTTTAATTTATAATTTTAAATATTATCTGCTGTTACTATAACGGCCATAACAATCGAGATTGCGGCAAATTTACAAGCGTTTGTAGATAACGGTTTAAAAGATAGGCCTATATAAGTAAATCTACATTAATTATGGAACACCCTTTAATTTCTAAATTCAAATTGTAAATTCGTTGATATAGCAGACTTAGAAATACAGGTCCCTTTTAAGTTTCAGCATTCTGTCTATAACGGTTCAAAAGTACGGCCACACACTTGAAATTACATCAACTATTGGGACATCCTTTAATTTCCAAATCCATATTTTATACTTGTTATAGCGGACTTACTAATACAGATTCGTTGTAAATTTCAAGTGTCTGTATACAACTGCTCAAAAGTATGGTCATATACATCAAATTTAATGAACTATTGGCGCACCCTTTAATTTATAATTTGTAATATTAATACTTGTTACTATAACGGCCACAGCAATTGACATTCTGTCCAATTTGCAAGCGTTTGTCTATAACGGTTCAAAAGATAGGCCCATATAAGTAAATTTACATCAATTATGGGGTCACCCTTTAATTTTTAGATTTATTTTTGTATAATTTTTTGTTTTTGGGAGCTATAGTAATAAGCAGTCATTTAAAATGTTACAGAATTGCCCTTTACAGTTCATTATACACGTAAAAAACATGTATGTTGCATGGGGACACCCTTTAATTTTTAAGATTATGAACTGTTTTTAAAATGGGACCAATCTGTAGGCATAATCTATCATATTGCCAAAATTTTTCAAAATCGGATTAGAAATGACTGAGTTTTCGAGGCACAAATCAATTCAGCCGAATTGATAACCTCCTCCTTTTTTTTCATGTCGGTTAAAAAATAGTACTTTTCTATGAAAAGTTTAGAGGCCCATAACTCGGAAAATATGGGCGAGCGTTAATTTATTTTCTTGATGTTTTTTTTTTTCTTAGTTTTTAATATTCTATCGCTTGACATTGTTCTAAATGATATGAAAAAATTAAAGGCAGGCGTAGTGTTTTGCCCGCTGCATCGAAAGATAAATAAGAAATTTAAACTCTTAAAACTCACCTTCGTTCTTTAAAAAAAAAACAAGTTTAATTTAAAATTATAGTATTATCTCACTCGTTGTATGTATTTTGAATAGTTTAAATTTACAAATAAAAATAAATCAAAAATTATATTTTTTCTTCACTTTAGTTCAAATTGAAAACAAAGATAAATTAAATTAAAAAAAAAGCTCAAATTTTTTAACAAACCACAATTTCCATTAAATACCATCTAAGAGAAAAAAGATTAAAATTAAAAAACAAAAAATTTTAATAAAAAAAGGAGTTAAAATTTTTAGCTCCAATTAAGTCTTGATATAAAAGGGACTCGAATTTCAGATTACTACCCAGCAAAAAATTTAAAAAAGGCAATCGATTTTCGAATTAATGATTTTCGGCGGAAGTACTTTCCAACTAGATTCCATTCTAATGATTTTAGCAAGGCATAAAACTCTTATAATCAATTACTGGGAATTGATCATTGCAGGAAATAATGATGATCATTAGTACTTTTAAGGTGTTCTCTTTTAACTTAAATAACTTGTTCAATTACTACTTCCTCGTTTTGCGAAGTAATGTAATGTGTTTTAAAAGCCAATAACAATAATTGGCAATCACAAAAGTAAGTAAGGAAGTAATTTTTACGGTAATATCTAAATTTTGGCTGGGTAATAATCCTTAACTTGTTTCATTATATTTATTTTGATTAGAAAAATATCATTTAGTTTTGTAGATTTTTAGTTCAGTTGAGTAAAGCTTTGTCATAAGAATTAGTTAGTCCATTGAATGTAATCGTTTTTTCAAAGAGAATTCAATCATATTATCCGTATCAATTATTGATTTCTTAGTTTTTTTAACATTCGACTCTAGAACCCTTAAATTGCTTGTATAATCTGGTAATTTTTGTAAGGTCTGGGCCATTTCCCGCGCCAACTTTCTTGCTCGCTGTTGTAGAGAAACATTTGGTGAGTATTTGTTTTTCGGACTGTAGTTGTAATGATTATAGTCATGTAGTTCACCAAAATCTAAAATATCCCATTGACCGGTCATCATATTCCAGGTGAATAAAACGCGGCATTCATGTTCTCGCCTATGAAATGCACAGTTTAGTTTGCGTGAACAGTTTGAACAGGAGGAGACTTCTTCACGGGCCGAAAAGTGAGCCATTAAAATACAAAATACCGTGAGCGAATTCGGACAAACCTGGGGAAAATATAAATATATATAATATTATTTTTTTTTTTTTTTTTTTTTTTTTTTTTTTTTTAATAAACATACATTTATCAACTCGTAGGCCCAATCATAAAAGAAATCATAGGTTTTTTGATTTTTCTGACAAAGTGTACTTATGGCATAGTAAGTAAACGTTTCCATATCAAATGAATGCTGTTCGATGACAACACTGCTACAGCGCAGCTGTTGATAGGAAGCCTTAGAAATCATTTGCATTTCAGAGTAACAGGAGCCATGCACTTCCATTGGCAAAAGTGTATGATATCCGGGTGATATACAATCATCTAGAAAATGAAGTTTTTAAATAAGATTTTTCCATCACATTGCCCTTAAATTAACCTTCATTAGGTCTTCGGGTCAAATTTGACCCATTTTCCAAGAAAATTGTATTTTTTTCCGAAAGTAGGGGGTTTAGATTTTAGATATTTTATGAATTTTATTTATTTTTGAATACTTATAACTATTGTTGGTTTTTATAAGAAAATATTGTACCAAAAAAAAATTTTGCAGTTTTTAGCACTTAAGACCTTCGGGTCAAATTTGACCCGTAACAAAATCTTTATGTTTTTACACAGTTTTGTTAAAATAATTTATTTGTAAAGAAAAATGGCAAATGTTTTTTTCACCAAAATTAAAAGTCAATATATCTGTCTCCTTTATTTTCTCCATTTTTGGTGAACATTACTGGTATGAAAAATGGGTCCCCATGTAAAAAGCAAAGCTTATTTTCTTATGCAAAACTGTTTTCAGTCATATAATAAACACGGAACTAATCTAACGTATCAACGTTATAAAGTGTCGAGTCTGTATTTCTTGTCGGAAAATGAATACTTGTGAAATAGAAAATTTGCTAAATGCACTATCGGACGAAGAGGAGATTTGTTCAGAATATGAAGATAACTTAGAATCACGGAGACAACTGACAGTTTTAGTGGAAATGAAATTGATGTAGCAACAACTGCAGCAATGACAACAAAAATAGGTGGAATAAGATATTTCAGACAACCTCTTACAAATAGTCAAGGAAGATTCCGGAGCAAGAACATTATTAGCGTGAAACCACACCTCACCCGCTACTCTTGTTCGATAATCACAAAGGAAGAAATTTCCAGTTTTCAATTGTTTTTCCCGCCACCTGTAATAAACATTATTTTAAACGTGTTTTTGATATGGATTGGACTGAAGTTGACGACACCTTTATGGGTACACTTTTGTTAGCTGGAGTGTAAAGATCAAATAATGAAAGTACAGAATGTGTATGGGACTCTGAGAAAGGAATACCAATTTTTAGAGCAATTATGCCATTGAGAAGATTCAAAAGTCATTCTAGAGTAATAAGATTTGACAATAAGGATTGAATTGACACCTAAGCTTTTGTCAACTAGAGGAAGACCGTTATTTTCATCATTTTTTTGGTTCACTAAGGACACTACTCTCGTTTCATATATTCCAAAGAAAAATAAGTCTATGAATCTTCTTAGCACTTTGCATCATAGTCCAGAAATAAGCAATCGTGAGGACATAAGCCGCAAATGATACTAGACTGTGATAAATGTAAAGGAGAAGTTGATACTCTGGATAAAGTTGTTCATGTTGCACTTGCAAAAGGAAAACCAATGGATGGCCTCAAGTTGTATTTTGCAACATTTTAAATATATCAGCTTTCAATGATTTTATATTATTTACATCGGCTAGTAATGGTTGGAAAGAAACCTGTTTTGCCAAACGTCGTCATTTTTTGGAATATTTAGGATTGTAGTTTGCCACGCCCTAAATAAAACAGCAAAATTCCTTGCCAAGAACACAACTTTCTTTATTTAAAATAAATATATACATATATGAATTCGTAATAAATAAACAAAACGTGGAGCTTTAATATTCAAAACAAAGCTAAAAAAAGTACTAACTTTAAAAACAAACTTAATTAAAGAAAACAAGTTTTTTCATATCGAATTTTCTAATTGGGTCAAATTTGACCCAAAGAACGTTAACGTAAGTAAAATTTGAGGACCTTATGAAGGTTAAGAGTCTTGAAAATTTTAAAGTAAAAAAAAACCAATTTCTCGATATACCGGAATGCTACAATATGCGTGAAGATAAATTCGAATTCAACTAGTAGAGACATAAACCAGTTTTTTAACATTGCTAGTTTTGCAGTTAACAGAGCAATGTTAATGACTTAACAGTCGTTAGAATTTTGACCTTTATAAATTAAAACGCTTAACCCGGGGAATTCGGGACCGGGTCCATGTTAAGTGTTAAAATGATAAATTTGTTTTAGTTTCTAAGATTATTTCAGATATCCCATTAATTTTTCCATAATGACCACCAATCTTCTCAAGAAATTTTTAAAAATCACTATGTTAAAAAATGATTAGATTATTTCAAATATTCCACTAATATGGATCAATAGAGTAGCCCTTGTGCCTCCATTTGTATAGGGTGTGTATACCAGCCATTCCCTATTTTCCCATAATGAGCACCAATCTTCCCCCTTTTTTCAATAATGACCACCAATCTTCTCAAGAAATTTTCAAATATGACTATGTTAAAAAACTCTGTATTTGTTGTTATTTAAGAACTGTTTTGCACATTTAACTTTTATAATCTCACTTAGTACGCTCTAGCACAATTTTTATATATGGCACTTAACATGGACCGGGTCCCAAATTCACGGGTTAAGCGTTTTAATTTATAAAAGTCAAAATTCTACCGACTGTTAACTGATTAACAGTGCTCTGTTAACGGCAAAATTAACTATGTTAAAAAATTGGTTTATGTCTCTACTAGTTAAACTTGAATTTATCTTCACACACATAAAGCTGTAGTCAATTGCCTAGACCTTTTTGACATAATCTTTCGGAATTTGTTTTCGATGTAACAGAAAGTGTGATTTTTTCTTTATTGTGAAATAATATTTTTTACAGCAATTGGATTGTAATGTGTTCTTACCTTCTTCACTTGTAATAACGGAGGCGGCATCATCTTCTTCTACGAAACGCCTTAAGAACTTTTTAGTACAAACTGGCTTCTCAGACATGGCACCGCCCTGTAGCGGCACCTCAACCACTGAACGGTATTCATCCCGTCGTGGTGATAAAAACACCGAGACATGATGATTTGGCGATAACGATCCGTTTACTTCCAAGTGATTACGTTTTGTCATGGATAACTGCAGAGGCGAGAGAGTGCCGTGAGGTTTAAAACTTAACATGTACTGAGTAGCAGGTGATAACGTATGGACATAATTTTGTGGCGGAGATTTTTGATTGTTATAGAAATGGTTGGTGACCAAGTGACGACTAGGAGAACGCATCATAGCATTGCCACCAACACTGCCACCCATTACAGATTGCGTTACGTACCCCGATGTTGAGGGTGGAGATCTAAAGCCCAATGGTGACGTACAGGAACGATGTAAAGGTGACAGAGCAGCCGCTGTTGCTGGATATTGTGCATTCATATGTTGTTGATGAGTGTGGGGCGATGACGAGGGTGAAGCATATGGTGAAATTGTATGTGTATGTAAATGTGTTAAATTGTGTCTGGGAGAATGACTACCTGTGTTTGAGTTACTTAGAAAAGTATTAAATGTATTGGAAGTTCGTGTTTTTGTAAAGGGTATTATGTTTTCGGAATTGTCCTCGGAAAATTCATATTTACGATCAGCTAAACGTCTTTTACGCATCATTGATATTTTCTCACATTTTTCATTCTCTTCTGAAAATTCATATGCCGCTGCTCGATCATTAGTAATACTGTTGTTGCTACTATTCGAGTTAGGGGGAGATGAAGTGTTTACTGTGGTAATATTTGCTTTTAAACCGGTTGAAGAAAAGAATATGGAAACCCCTTTGCGAAAAGATTTAGTGACAATACGATGTCTTTGGCGGGGACCTTTTTGCATTAAAGAAGAATTGTTTTTATTAACATTAACTCCGCTTCCGCTACCAGTTCCACCACTACAAGCGATACCGGTATTTGTTGTAACGCTACTGCCCATTGTAGATGCTGTAGTGTTTGTATTATTTATGGCTGCTGGTGACATGGCGTTTAAGCGACTAGTAGTACCATTTGCAGTACAATTAAATATAAATTCATCTCCTGATTTGCGTGTTACAGATATTGGAGAATCATTATGACTTGAGGCTGGTGATCTAGAGGCAAATTGTGAAATGGTTACAACACCACTGCCAGAGTGTGTTGAATCAGTTTCTGCGTCAGCAAAGTCTTCAATTATTCGAGCGACAATGTTATTTTGAGAATTTGTTGATTGACTATCTATACTAAAGGTATCGGTTAAGTCTGGTGTTCCATTAAACTGTATTGGTGTTCGTCTTTCTGGCACATCTTGATTAAGGATAGATGATATAAACACAGAGTTATTGTTACTATTATTAATATTTTCGTTAATATTAATTGGTTTCAGCATTAAAACTGACAATGAGTTTGTTGGCTGTTGATTTATTGCACCTTGTTGCTGATGGTTCTGTAATTGCGGTTGTTGTTTTTGTTGTTCTTTAGGCGGCTGTTCCAAACGTATATGCAACATATGAAAAAAGCCATTTGAAATAATTAAAATACGTTCAGGACATATGAGATGTATTTTGGGATCAAACTTGCGATCTGACTCAGTTGTTGAATATTTCGTATGTACTGTTAAATTACATTTTAGGCAAAGGATTTGTCTCCGGAATTCTATCAAAATGAAGAAAAAACATGTTAGAATAATTATTTAATTATTTTAGCTATAAATAAAATGTCAACTAAAATTGTGTGGCTCGAGCGGCTAAGGCTATCGGCTTCTTTGTATAAAAAATATAAAATATTGTTTTTACAATTTTAAAACTAGTTTATTAGCTCTACAAATTTTGAAATTAATTCTATGTTGGATTTTGTTGGGACTCTAAGCGCGTTTGTTGGGTTTGTGTCCTCAAATGTAGTCGATCTTGGGTTTCTGAGAGCATGACAGTCGTTGAGGATATGTTTTGTTATTAGGGGTGTTTGGCAGGTTTGACAGATTGGTTGCGGAGAATTTTTATTTAGATAACTGTGAGTAAAGTATTGGTCTTAATCTGGTGTATAATTTGTTTTTGTATACTTCTGTATGGGTCGGAAGAATAGAAGGAATTTTGTTTGGGTTCACATCTTTATACGGATGGGTATATAACTCCTACTTTCTCTTGCTTCCTAACATAATTTGTGCTTTTAGCGTTTGTGCAAGGTGTATTCCCACTCGGTTAAATGTTTTTTTTAAAGTCTATTGATAGTATAGAGATGTGATTTTTTTGTTGAAAGACATTTACAGATAAATGATCAATATGTAATAACGCATCCATAGTTCCAGACCCTGGCTGTGTAGACATCATAGTAGCCTCCTAGATACTATTTTTACGAGACCTTTCCCTGTGCAAGGCAAGAATGAAATTGGTCTATAATTAATTATCTCTATTTTATTTTTAGATTGTTTTTTATAGGGGCTACTATTGCGGTTTTTTTAACCTGTGGTACGATTCCGGAATCAAGGATTTTGTTTATAGTAAAAGTGAGAATTTTTAGGCTTCTTTTCATTAGTTTATACGTTATCCCATTTTATCCTACAAGATTATTCTAAAGAACATATTGACTGATATTAACTGCGATGTGAGCAATGCAAATTAAATAAATGCGGCTTCGATGTGAGTAAATTATTATTGGCGCTGTTTTGTATATCACTCGAAGTCAAATCGTTCAGAATTGTCAAATTTTAGTTATAAATGTATTTTAACAAATCTATTCTTTGAAATTTCCGAACATTTTGAACACACAGAACAGGAACATACATGGCGAAATAATACTAGGCGATCGCAATGGCGAATTTATTAATTTTCGCCGTAAACGCTTAATGTCAAACACCATATAAAACAAATATTACATATTTTTTATGTATGAAGTTTGACATTTAAGGTTCGACGATTGAAACTCCTTGGGGACATATATTTTAACAAGGCATATCAATTATAAATAACTAAACTAAAATTTTCGTACGAAAATCTAAGGCGAATTAAAATTAGGTTGCCTCACAAAAACCAAATATAATTTTGTTGTTGCACGGCATTACGTTTATGTCAAAAATAGCTGTAACTTAAATCTACAAAAAAAAAAAAAAAATAGCTGACTAAACAAAAGGAATCCGAATTCAATTTATCTTTCTATTATCATTTGGTAGTTTAAATGCAATTGTACCGGTTGGTTTCTTTCTCCTGCATATGCGCTAATACCTCATATTTCATCTCTTGGTTTTGAAAATTAATTTTATGAAATTAAATTTTTTTTATTTTGTCCCTGAAATCTTTTGACTTTTCGTGACTTAATTTTTGTGTGTTAAAGATCTGACTATAGAATCATTCTTATTTAATTTGTATTTAAATATATAATTTTTAGAAGTAGTAGAAAGTATGGAAAAGCAGATTTCAACATTGCGACTTTTATAACATTTCTTGTAAAACTCAAACTTACCACCATCCTCTTCCTCAAACTCTCTTAGCTTTTTACATTCTAAACAGCCCAATTTAGGAACTTTAACATAAGTAATATATGAGTCCTCATTTTCCTCCTCGGAAGCACCATGGACAATTAAAATGCGAGGATCACAATTTTTCCATTGGATCATGTTGACTTTTTTTATATTATCAACACCGTGATCATCGAAAAGGCAGCATTTGTAAAAACTTCGCAATGGTTTAAAGGGTTGATAAATCCAAAAAAATAATCTATAAAATAACGAAAAAATTAAAATTCGAATATATTTTTCTTGTTTCAATTTATAATCTTAAAAAAGTACTTACGTGTACTTAAAGCCCATACTGAAAGAATAATGACTTGCAGAGGTATTATCACTACAACAGAATTTGTAGCTTAATAAGAATTGACCACAAGCAGAAAGTCCCATAAAAACTTGTCTATTTCATGAAACATTAAATTTAATCGAGTAATAAGAATAATTATTTAAAAGTTTTAAAAGCAAAAAAAAAAAAAAAAATATTATTGCAACAAACCCTTGTATGCAGTTGGGCGGTATGATATCCTTAAGACAAAAGCATAATCTTGTTGGCACATTAGTATAGAAGGATTTTGCTCCCCTACCTTCTCCCAAAAACTAATAGTAAAATACAATTTATCACGATTGAAATTAAGAAACTGGTATTTCCATAACTTACCTCTCTTCTCATTAGCTTATTTGCCAAATTTTCTTTTGGTAAAAAAAAATTTGTTTCTTCACCCCACCTACTGACATGGGAATACTTTATTGGACCTCTACGCAAGACTTCTTCCTCTTCATCCGTTTCCGAACTTTCTGCTAAAGTAAATTCTTCTTCATCCTCTTCTGATGATGATAAATCAATGTAACTATGACTACGACTGCTGGGCTCCATTCTAAATTTATTATTTTCTTTATGTGGTATAATTCTTTCTTTCAGTCTTTACGCCTGTAAGCTGAGCACTTTTTTTCTGTTGCAGTTTAAAGCCATAAAAATACTTATTTTATGGGTTTTCTTTGGAATTTTTTCAATCCATGTTTGTCCTTTATATTTTAAAGCTGTTTTTTAGAATAATTTATCCGGTATTTCTAAAAATTCTTGTATTTTATTCTAAAAAACAGCGACGCTTTAACACCCCTTGCAATCAGCATCAGCAGGAAGAAAAAATAAAACAAAACAATCTTTTGACAACAAATGTTTTGAAAGCATTGGAAATTTAGTTGTACCGGCACAGCGTTGCAAATTTTGTATTAAATGTTCATTTATTTGAAATGGAGGTATTACAAAAATTTAAAAGAAGCTTAAATTTCTGTTATGTTTGAAATCTTAAAAAAGGAATTTTTAGTAGGTATCCTGTATCTTTAAACGAAGGCAATGGGTTTTATAACAACAATAAAAAGGGACTTAATTTTTTAGCAATTTAGAAAAAGAAAACTACAATCATTTGTTGGTTATTGTTGTTGTTTTAAAACTTTGATTCTTTCATTGGCCTTAAATTTATTGTTTTAAATAATTTAAATTATCTGCACAGAAGTCTTTATTTAATATAAATATCTTCAAGAAGTTTCGTGAAAAGCACACATACAATAGGTTGAGAATAAAACAATTATTGTTTTTTAATACTCTTCACCAAAAAACTTTTTCATTTGTAATTTCTACAATATCCATTTGTGACTCCATAAAGTATATATATTCTGAGTTCGTGTGCATAGTGAAGTCGATTAAGCTATGTCCGTCCGTGTTACCATGGAGTTAATGTCGACGTCGTTGACGGCGTTTTAACGCCGAAAAAGTTGAAACAGATTGAACTTTTACGGCGTTTCAACGCGTTGAGATTAACTGCTCTCATACAATTTCATACGATTCAATTTTTTTTTTTTGACATTTGACGCCGTCAACGACGTCGACATTAACTCCAGGGTTAGTGTTGAAATTAACTTGGAAAAGGCACTAGATGAGCTAGAGAAAATTTAAATACGACGATCGATCAGAAGGTTCGAAAATTTTGCTATTGAAAATCAACAAGATTGGTCCTTGTTCCTCGAGGTAGCGGACAAAACACCACGCCTGCCTCTAATTTTTCCATATCATTTCGAATAAATCTAGTTTAGTGAAGTAACTCCAATCAAAAAACCAAATATATGAAACGATATGAGAACTAAAAAATAACAAAAAAAAAAAAAAAACACGTGAGAAAATTGGCGCTCGCCCATATTTTCCGAGTCATGGGCCTTTGAACTTTTCATAAAAAACTACGATTAAATGGGTATCATTTAAAAGCTTTTGAAAATATCTTTCAGGAAATACTAAAATTTCTTAAAAATGCTTAGCCGATTAAGAGCCAATGAAATTGTTATTTAAAATTGTATATAGTACTTAACTTTTTTTTTTCTTATTTTTTAGTTCTCCGCTACCCCAATATTGGTCTTTTTTTTAGAGTGCTTTCACTAAACTAGATTAACATTAATAGTGAAGGGTACATAATATTCGGCATATCCGAACATAGCACTCTTACTTGTTAAACTTTCGTTTGTATTCCTACAGGTGGTTGCGTTTATGATAAAAAATTAATTAAGAAGTTAAGAAGAATTGGTGATCTTTTCATCTGATACCTAAGCTGGGACAGCCCTAAGCAAAACTTAAAATTTTCAGAAAAAACTTTTTTTGAATGGTTGGTACAGGTGGTTATACATATATGGTGAAGGGTATAAAAGATTCGGCATAGCCGAATATAAATTTATAAATTAACTTTTTAAATGTATTTTTTTTGTGTTATTTCGTAATATAATTTCTGACTTAAACTCATCTGCCACTCCCAATTCAAAATTCGGAAGTCGTTGGAAGACTAGATTGGAAACTAAAAGTTGCTACTTCCTATGTAAATGTATATACAGACCCGCACAAGACTATTGGCACAGCAACACTTTTTGGTATTTCACTGTTTTAAAGTCATTTAAAAGACATTATTAGGCAAAACTATTTGATAATAAATATTTCCTACGCTGGCTAAGCTCATGTCATTGTTTTTTATTTTTAATTTAAATGCATTTAACAGTTTTGTTATAACATATTTAGTAGAAAGTCATAATTTTGATGCACAAAAGTTTTGGCACACCCAGAAAGAAATCTGGCTTCAGGCCGATGTTTTAGAGGTCTGGCAAGGATGTTAAAATAAAGTCATACATGCATTTTCTATAAATATTAATTGAGCCGTTACTTCCGTTTTTTTGAAGTTTTCCTGAAGAAAAAATAATTAATGAATACCAAAATAAGCTCAAAACAGAAAGATACCAACGAATCTTGGCGCAAAATAGTGCTGCACTTGCATAGCCAACGCAAATCGTACGCTGAAATATGTGAAATAATGAAGAGACGTCGTTTCACAATTAAATGCATCATTAAACGTATTAAAGGGGAGACAATCGAACAGGCCATCCTTGAGCTTTAAGTGACCGCGAAAGCAAACAAATAGTAAGAAAAATATAATAAAATCCCAAGAAAATATCGACTGAACTTGCTGCTGAAGTTAAACAGGAATTTGGTAAGGATATTCATCCCATGACCGTTCGAAAAGTGCTTCACAAAGCTGATTACACATTAAGAGTTGCTAGGTGTAAACCCCTTGTTTCTTGAATCAACCAAAAAAAGAGATTAGCCTACGCAAGGGAAACCCGTCAGTTTCTGGGATGAAATGCTCTTCTCGGACGACAGTAAATTTAATATTTTTTGCTCTCGTGGCCGTATTACCGTATCGAGAAAGCCAAATACGGCATACGAAAAAAAATATTTCTCCTACAATTAAACACGATGGTGGTGGTGTAATGGTGTGGGGGTGCATGTCATCTGTGGGTGTTGGTGAGTTGGTATTTATTGAAGGACTCATGGATAAATCCGTTTATGTAAATATCCTGAAAGAAAACCTTAAAAAAGTGCCGAGAAACTAAATTTGTCAATATCATTTACATTCCAACACGACAATGACCCAAAACATTCCGCTCATGATGTGTGTATGTGGTTAGCGTACAACGTGGTTCATGTTATTCCTCACCCACCACAGTCCCCAGATCTCAATCTCATTGAACATTTGTGGGAGAAACTTGACCGACGGGTCAAAAAGCGATCAATTACAAAAAAATCGCAGCTACAGCAGGGCTTGAAGGAAGAGTGGTTAACTATTGGGCAAGAAGTAACCAAAAATCTGGTGCATTCTATGCCTAAACGCTTGAATGAAGTAATTAAGCAAAAAGACTTACCAACCAAGTATTAAATAAGAAATATTTTAGAAAAAAATCTGAATTTTATAAGCTTTTAAACTACTTGTGCCAATACTTTTGTTCGATGAAGTCGCGCTAATTTTTTGTTAATTTTTCTATTAATTAATAAATAAATTAAATGTTGATATAAAACCAAATGCATTAGTTAATTCATTGAATTAGCTAACATCAAAAGCATTTAATTTACTTTTTATAGTTTTCCATTGGCCGTGAAGCTGGAATGAATTCAAGAAAGATTGCTGTGCCAATACTTTTGTGCGTATCTGTATGTATGTATGTATGTACGCCGACAGTTAGTTCTTGGTGAAGGTTGAGCTTTTAAATTTGTAATTAATTTTTCAATATACAGGCATGTTCTGAATTTCACACGAAATGGATTTTAGAACATGCCTGATAAACATGGCTGCTATAACGAGAACATACAGGAGTTCAGCTGATAGTTTAATTTGTGATAGTTTTATTTTTGTGTCAAAATTTGTTTGTTTTCTTTTTATTTTGCTATATATTTCTCTTGTTTGTTTACGTGTTTCTTTCAATATTTATTATCTTTTATCAGGGATGGTAAACGAAATCTACAAGTCACACTTTTCCAGCTTAAATTGCATTAAACATTTTTTTATTAAAATCTTGTTTAAATTTATATTATTAGAGTGATTAAAAGGTCATTCTGTTTTTTTTTTAATAATTTATATAAATTTTTTACCCACTTTGCCATCTCTGAGCTGGGAGCAAAATTACGACATTCGATATCGATTGAAATTTCAATAGAATTTAAATGTAAATTTCGATCGATATCGAATACTATAATTTTCCCCCTGTAGTCAGTTGTTTTTCGACATAAAACATGATTTTATAAAAACAAAGTGCCTGTTCTAATGGCTGCCGTTTAAAGACTATAATGTCAGAAAAAATTGTTACTTTAATAAAAACACTTTATGATACCTTCAAGATAAATTGTATGTATTTTAATAGAACATTTTAGAAAATAAATAATAAAACACAAATCATTCCTTTTGATAAATACACTTAATAAAATATTTTTAAACTATAAAAGAAATCATCAAATCTCCAAAACAAAGTTTTCACATGAACAGAAGGTTAATTTTAGTCAATTTTATTCTTAAATCTTTATTTTTAAGTTTGTTTTTAAGTCCATTAATGGTCCGCTAACTACCTGACATCCCTAAATTAGCGCGTAAGGCGCAACGCCTTCTTACGTCGGGCTTTTACGCTGCAATGAAATACCTAAATTAGAGCGTCAACTTTGTGTCTTTTACAGTAATTCTAACTCCTTTTTTTTTATAAAATCCGCTATATAAGAGTAAAGAAGAGATAAAACCGATAAATTGCCTTGAAAATAACTAAATTGTCATTACTTTTCAATTATAACAAAACAAACCAACAAGCACTTCCTAACGCACTGTAAAAATTGGATTTTTCAATAGCTAAGCGTTGACGCCGTGCTATTTAGGGATGCTTCATACATTTTGTATGTACATGAGAAATTTTGACAGATATTTTGCGCTTTAAGCGCTAATTTAGGGATGGCAGTAACTTCATATTCGGTAAGTTTATTGCAGTCACTGAGTCTTGTAAAATAACTTTTCGTACGTCGTCTACACTACTGTCTGATTTCAGTTCTGTGATATTGTCTGTTTGTTGCTGTTGTAAATATCCTAAAGGTCCCTGAAATTTTAAGGTCACTTTTTTGTATTAGTTTTAGCTAAGTAGAGCCAAATGTTATCTTTAAAAGGTTTTGGAAACTCATCAGAAGGAATAGGATCCATATTAATTTCGGGTAGTTCTGGCAGTAAAGATTCTTTTTGATGAGGAGTTTCAAAAAACACCCAATTATCAGGTCTGAAATATAAAGCAAAATTAATTTTTATTAAGAAATTTACCCTTTTCTTAGGTGTTACTTCTCTTTACCTTTCGGGCTTCGTTAAGACATTAAGAGGAGCAAATGATATTTTTTCACGTTTTCGTTTGTTGTTTATGTGGCGATTTTTATTCCTTTTACGCTGAGGATCTTGTGGAACATGTGTCTTAATTTGATTCCTACTTTCAACATTTTTCTTGTCATCATTATTATTCGTGTGGTTGGTGTTGGTTACATTATTGTTGTCGTCGGCAAATATGTCATTGTTTAAATGTTTTCCTAGTGCATCTGTAAAGTTTGTTGAAAAGTAAGTATTTATTGGTTTTGGTATATCTGTGGGCAAGTCGTGTCGTAATTCCTTTGTACTGCTTAAAACTGGCAAAACGTAATTATCATCTAAAGTCTGATTATTTTTTGATGTTGAAATTGGCGAAATATCGTTATCGTTTTTGTCACTAAGATTTTTTAATATGGTTTCTATCATAAGTTCCGGTCTTAGGTAACCATCCTGATTAAAATTCCTTAGCAAAGGTGATGTTCCGTAGTCTTCATCGTATTCGTAGTCTTCCCTACTGTCTTGAATTTCTTCGTCTAATGTTATGTTACTTAAGGAAAGCAGAGTACGCTCCGCGTAGTCAAGGTCTGGAAATTCATGAGCTGGTGTCAAAGTTAAAGTTTCGGTGCGTTGCGGTCTTGCTTTGTAAGGTTTTTGTATATTAAAGGTGGAAAATGGACTGTTTCCGTTTTCTCTGTACGGTAGATCGTAGGTTGATATATGTTGTCCTGTTATAGGATTTGGTTCATACCAGGGATTTTGTTGTGGTAGTTCTTGTCCAAAACTTCCTCCATTACCCGTTGGTCTACTACTTTGTGATATGTCTGGTTTTGGTCGTATGTTAAAACTAAATGTACTATCTGCCCCATTAGCGTTAGCAAATCCAGCTATGGTACCGAAATTGCCATTGCTAATTGAAGAACTTGAAGCCTGAATAATTCCGGCTGGATTAACTTGGGCCTGACTAAAGCTAGATGTACTAGCTGGCAATGCCAACTGAGTAGGTGGCTTTTGATAAACAGGCTGTACATTTGCTGTACTATGAGGGCTTCCTATTATAGTTTCAGAATGAGCGGGTCTTTCATTATAACCTATAGAGGGAGGCAACGGCCTTTTGGTACCCAAATTCCAACCAGCAATACTTTGCAGATAACCCGGCAGTTTTGTACTTTTATGTTCGTCGTGTTCGTTCACAAATATTATAGTGGGTGGTCTAGTTCTTTGATTTTGGGTCAAATAAGTAATTGGGGTCGGTGCCGGTTGATAGGAGGCGTAAGTAGGTGTGGTTTGATAATTGGTGATATATCGATCAAACTGGTTCGGTTTATACCCGTTCGTATAGTCTGTAACGTAGGGTATACTTTGTACAGGTTTTGGACTTTTATTTGTCTGTCGTATGTTAATTTCTATTTCGTACTGGTTGTCTCCATTTACCGAGTCTACTATAACTTTTTGAGGAGTTTTTGTAAATAAAGGCCTACTCTGGTATTGTCTAAGATCGACGGTTCGTACAGTGGTATGTTTTAATTTTGGAACTTTTGTTGTTACTGATCGGTTGTTATTTGTTAGATTATGAGTGCTATTGCTTGCCGTCTCGTTTTTAGTTGTCTTAAGATTAAATTTGTCTTTTAGTTGGCTTACAAAGTCTGGTAGTTTTTGTTTACGTTGTATTCGTTTATGTTCAGTAGGAGTAGCTTGAACCAAAGGATCAATGTCGGCATCATATAAGTCCGTGGTAGAGTTTAATGTTAAAGTCAAGTTCTTGGCTTCTGATTCTTGTACGATTTCAGTTCTTTTCACAGTTTTATTAAAAATTTTCATTTGCGTGTCCAGCTCTGTTGAGTTTTTTACATTTTTATGTTTGTTTTCATTGTTAACTTCAATAAATGTTGTGCTATTTAAAATATTGGTAGTATTTTTGTCATTTGTTAAGAATTGTGTGTTTCTGTCAGGTATTCCCATTTTTTTTAGATTTAATATAAAACTGCTGTTCTCTATATTTGATAAATCGTCTTTAGTTTTGTACGAATGTTCTGCGTCGTCAATTTTGTCTAGGTTATTTTCGTTTTCTATCTTTGTTTTCAGCTCATTTGTTGTTACTTTTAGTTGTTCTTGCTCGTCTCCATTTATTGGTTGTAAAATTTCTGAGCTATTTTGTTTAGATTTTTCTATAATAGATATGACCTCCGTGTTTGCCGTTCTTGGTTCTAGCTCATTTTCCGTTATTTTTGGTCCTTTTTTGGTTTTATCTTTGCCTGCATTTCTTAGTTCTATTGGTATATTATTAACTATAATTGTTCTTCTAGTAGTGTTCTCTTTTGTGCCATGTCTATTGTTACCGTTATGACTATTCCTATCCAATTTGTTATTAACAGCAGGTTTTGGTTTCTGTTTAGTAACGTGCGCAGCGCTAATCTTTTTCTTCAAGTCCAACTTGTCATTGATTTTGCTAGAGTTTCTAATGACAAGAAAACCACTTGATCCTGTCTGCACAATGTCAATGTGAGGTTTTTTAGTCAAATGCGTTGGCTGGCCTTTAATCAATGCTGAAGCTGGGATACGATTTGAAAAACCGACTTTGTTATCACTAAGAGAGGGGTCTGTATTTTCGGGCGATTTTGTTTCCAACTGCATAATGTCAAATATACGGTCAGGTAAGAAATGGGGTTGTGAGGTCGTAGTCGATATTATTTGTGGCTTAAATGTCGGTGGTAGAGGTTGCTGTACTGCTGTGTGAGCAAAGGGATCTTGTTCACGCCAGGGTCCTATATCAAAATCACCTAATGAAGCCACACCACAAGGCAAACGCTCATTTTTAGGAAGCTCAGGTGGTAAGAAAATATGCGGCTGGAAAGTTCCTCCTCCTACAGCTCGACACAAAACTGATGCTAATGACACTCTTCTTATAGAGTGAAGTTGTGCAGGTGTGAAAGAACTTTCAAAACCTCCATTTTCATACCAAAAGCGATCTCCCTTGCGTGAATTACTAAATTGTTGGGCTATAATACAGGCGAATGTTGGCCCCACTAGTCCCCCAACAACTGGTCTTTCGGCTATACCTCCCACAAATAGATCAATATCTTGAACGCTGTGGTAGGCATGGCTAATGCGCCGCGCTGATTCGGGACCTACAACATTGGCTAAATCTTCCCAGGTGTTAATAGACGATAAGCCACAGGGAACACGCCAGCGAACGTAAGGAGGTATACCATGATCGCGACCGCGTTGTACATTAATGGCCGCTAAGTCCAAACCAAAGGGAAAACCTTAAAGTTATTTCAAGGATTAAAAAAAATGTTTATTTAAATAAAAAAATAATGAGCTCACCTGGTGTTTGGAATAAATGATTAGTCAGTTCTGGTGTTATAAATTCATCTCTTTTCAAGGCTCTTTGTGTAGCCATACCTCTCAGCAAGCGATGCAAAGAGCCCACCGATCCTATATCACCTCTTTGAAACTCTTCATGCAAACTGACATCTTAGGGGAGTTATCGTTTTTAGTTTATAATAATTTAATAGTTCTAAGCAATAACTTACTGTTATTTATGATGTTATGAAAACGATCACATCTCATGTAGGAATTTTGCACCAGTGAATGCCCAAATCGAAAAGCGGCCGCAGAGAAGGCATTAGCCACCGTGGGATTGATTGATGGATCATAACCATCATAATAGCCATTTGTTAATAGTTCTAACTCAAATAGTTTTAGTACCTCTCGTCCTAAAACAACGGGCAAAAATTCTCTAAATGTTATATGTTGAAACATGGCCCCAATAATCCGTCTGGTTTCCTGATAGATTTTTTCATCACTCCAATGCAAATTGATTTCACTCAATTTATTTGCGATTAGATTGTGTTCATTAACCCAGACGTGATGTAAGGCCAAAAGACCCGGCTGTTCACCACTACGTCCATCGCCAGATCTAATACAATGAGTAGCAATGGCACCACGTTGGCACACATCATCAGCTGGATTACCACGACCGTAAATTAATAAGCCTTTACGAAAAACACGCGCATTATCAGAGAACTTGACATTGCTCGAATAAATGGGAGAAGCATCAATAAAGGAAGTTGCCTGATTGGTTTGTTCACGCCAAGTTAAGGCACAGTCCCTACGTTGAGCCGGAGCAGAACGTAGAAATTCCAAACACCGAACCTTTAAAGGCGAAAGCCAGGGATCGTCCAAGGGTACTTTGATGGGAAAACAAGAAGGATGAAAGTCTTTCCTGCCGCAACAACTAGGCACAGAGCCATTAAAAGATCTGTAAGATTATTAAGGAATTTGTTATTTCCACTTTTGAAGACTAAAAAATCATATTTACCTTGGTTGAGCTGTAGAAGTTAAATCATGGTCGAGCAATTGACCCCACTGTACCAGCATAAGTGTTAAGGGAGCTTCACCATCCCGAGCACCATGCACTACCAAACTTACGAATCTTGAAGAAGATAATGGTCCTCCATCTTCCGCTGCTCTAACAGTATCCACACCGTCACCATACTCCGGTGGAAGAAAACGATTAAAAGGCATTTGAGCTGCTCCCCAACGTAGTCGTTTCTTATTATTGCAGGTACCATCATGAGTACGATACCTTTCGGAGGCCGGCATACAGGAAGGTGGATCACGTGGTGGACACAAGCTTTCCAAGGCAGTGCGACGTAAAGAGACCTTTTGGCTATGAGCCTGGCGTGCCAAATCACTGTTCAGATCATAACTGAAATAAAAAATACAACATATTCAGTTCGTTTCGAACAATGCTGCCGTTGTTTTATTTATATTTTATTTTTGTTTGTTTTAGCAACCGCATTTTGTTTGACTGGACGACAATTTTCAAATGTCCGCTTCTAAATGAATCTCAAATGTTAATGTGCCTTTTATTTATGCAGCGCACTTGCTTTAAAGTATTCAAAATTCCAACTTCAAAAACACGTCCAATTTATACGAGCAGCGTATACGTTCAAACAAGTTGCCTTAAAACCGAATTGCTTGTTCATTATTAAATTTGTTTTTTTTTTTCTTTTTGCAGTTTTTAAGAGTTTCTGACAACTTGTTTTTAACGATTATTTATTTTTTTTTTTTGGGAAAATTAAGTAGAGAAAGTGAAAAAATTATTAACTTTGTTTGCTATTAGTTTTGAATGAATTTCTGTTTTTGCTTTTTATTACTTTTACTTTATTCCATTGGATTTAAAAATAGTCTATAATATTTTGTTATTTAACCTTTGATTTTGAAGTCTTTGAAAAATCATTAATTAATAAGTATGTATGTACATATATAAGTTTGTCATTCCCTGCGTAATTTCTACAATATCCATTTTAGACCCCGTAACGTATATACTGACTTCTTATTCATAACGAAGTCGATTGAGCGATGTCCGCCTGTCCGTTCGTATGCCTCGGCAAACTTGCTTTCACCAAAAAAAATAAATAAATATGTCAATCGATCAGATTTAGTATCGAAATAGGTGCTATTGGAAATCAGCATGATCGGTCCATATCCTTCGATGCAGCACACCACGCCTACCTCTTATTTTTCATGTCATTTGGAAATCCAATCAAAAAAATAAATATATGGGACGATATAGAAGTAAAAAATAATAAAAACACATCCAGAGAAAAAATTGTCGCTCATCCATATTTTTCGAGTTAAGGGGCTCTAAGTTTTCCAATTTTTTTTAAATATCAATATGGGTATAATTTTAAAGCTATTGAAGAGTCTTTAAGGAAATACTAAAATTTAAAAAAAAATGCTTAACCCATTAAGAGCCGATGGCGTTTTTATGTAGAAATATATATGTAGTACCAAATTTTTTTATTTTTTAATTCTCTAGCAATATTTGATGGTGAAGGGTATATAAGATTCGGCATAGCCGAATATAGCACTCTTGCTTTTTTTGTAAAGTGAAGAAAATGAAGGCTTTCTGCAAATGCTCCAAAGGTATAACGGCTTAAGAAATAAGACGGGAATTTACTATTTTGTGCTTCGTAACGTATTTAAAAAAAGCTTCTGTTTTTCTGGCCTTAAGACCCCTTTTCTTGTCACATGATTGCTTTTTTTTTTGGAAATGAATTAAATAGTTCTTTTTTAAATTGAGATATAAAGATGTATTTCAAATATTTTAAATAAAATTTTCTTTTTAGGCCCAATAAAAATTTCGAATGGTTTAACTGCAAAACAAACTGTCATGCAGCGCTTATTTTTTTAATTTATTATCGGTATAATCTGGCAAACCATCATGACTAGATATCTATATTTTTTAAAACATTATCAAATTATCCAGATTTACTTTAAAAAACAGTCATCAATCGAGCAGCTTATAGACGGATGCTTTATTTCGAAACTGTGTTCTACGATGAGGTTCATTTTTTGTTTAATATCCTACAAACTGTGTGTTCACCCAGAAAATGTACTAATTTATACCGTTTACACGCTGGTGGCATCATTGGAAATTAAAACTTATCGATAAGTTGATTTAGAGAAATTGACCTGTCAAGTGGCCTTCTAAAAAGTGTGTTTTGAGATCTCTATTATTTAATGATGGGCCACACGTGTTGACTGGTTTATGCTGATAAACCATCAACTTTGCAGTTCAACATTACTAATGTTATTTGTAATATACTGCTAGATAAGCGCTTCTTGAAGAACAGCCGCACTGGCTATACGGACTTAAAAAACACCATTTGCTTTAATAAATATGGCTTTAAATTTAAATAGAATTAAAATGTAAATAACTACAAATTAAAAATTCATTTTTGCTTATTTTTTCATTCGGGAAGAAGCGGTCTATTGATAACAAATTTTCATGTAGGATGCTTTTTCACTCTGTTTTTTGATTGGACTGAATGATATTAACGATCAGGTTACGTTAAAAGATTTGTTTCTTCTTCAATGATGTTTAACTACTTTTTTAAATTTTTTTAATTTCCCCCTTTTGAGATGAAAGTTAAAATTTTTATTTATCAGAAAATCCGATTTTCGAATTTTTTAAACTTTTTAGAGAAACTTATAATTTTTAGTAATAACTCGATATTTTGGTCTTATCTGTTTTTTGTCTATTTAATAGTTTTATATCGATTTTCTGGTACAATTTTCAAATTGGCGGAATTTAATTTTTTTAAAGTTTTAAGGGAAATATTGATTTACTTCTGAAACATTAATAATTTTTATTTTTTTATTTTAGTGATTTGTGATTCTTTTAAGTTTGTAAATTTTTCAACTTGTAGAAATTTCGTTTTTGTTCAAAATTCATAGTTTATGATAATATGGCTTTTTTCCGGTAGAATCACAATTTTCTAATTCTAGAAAAATTTATATTTTTGATGAAACCATTTTTTGGTGTTTTTGTTAATATGCGATTTTTTTCGAATATGTTATGGTTAATTGATTTTTTTATTTTGTTATAATTCGATTTAAGTATTGGAACTTTGCGTTCTTTCAAGCTAATAAGGAGTCAAGTTTGCAGATTTTTAACAAAATTTTGAAGAATCTCTTTTAAGGACAATTAATGTATTAGTAAATCAAATAATCGACTGAGCTCCATTACTTTTTGGGATGAGTTCTTAAACGGGGTAGTGATTTATTATTAATAAAGAAATATAAATCTTAATAAAACACGTCATAAATAAAAGAAAAATATTATTTGCGTTTATTGGTGGCAAAATAAATGTAAGATATCACAATAATAATTATATTAATTCACGTAATTAAATATGTCTTTAAAGCAGTTTAAACATGCAATAAAAACGTTAAAAAAAATCAATAACAAGAAAGTAAAAACATTGTTGAGTTGAAAAGAAAATTATTAAATATTTAAATCTTGATTTGCATTTAATAATGCAGCATTCATAGTTTTTATAATACGACATCTACTAAAAGTAAAAACATTCAAAATCGGTAGAAAATCACATTTACTTGATGCACGAACTCTCCTCTTATTAACAGTCACCATAGACCCCGACCGACAGAGCGGTCAATGAACCTTTTAAATATAAACGTCAATACAGACGTTAATATCTTTACACTGGCTTAAACGTAAAATCACAAGAGTACATTCATACATACATATGTGTATATAAGTAATACATATAAACGGATTTTTATGGCTAGCCGTTTTTGCTGTTGTTGTATTTCTCTGTCTCTCTCTCTATTTTTTTAAATGTGAATGTGAAGAAATCGAAAGTGAAAAAAGTTGATGTAACCAATTATGAAAACAATAACATGCTAAATAAAATATACAACAAAATTATAATAGTGCGATCGAATAATAAATAAAAAATTAATAAAGTAGAAAATAATTTATGAAATACCCTACAACTCCCGGTAAGTTTTAATCTTTTGATTGCAAATATCACTGTGGCTCATTATAAATTTTGCATTTTTACTTTGTGTCTGTATCTGGCTATACTTCTTGATTCTATGGTCTTGTGAATCCGAAGGTCTTGTATTTACACAACTGTGTTACCCCGGGAGACATGAACTACTCGATGCCTTCTTTAGTAACCTTAACCATCCACCCAAACCAGTCATCTCCTTTATCTAATAGCCACAACACACTTCTGCCATACACTGTAGTTATGCTGTTAAACTTCCCTGCTCTAACTGCTACGTTCTTACTTTCTTTTATTATAAAGGGCACCTGGACAATTATCTGTTCTTATCACACAATAATTGTCTTTTTTTCCGGGAGGTTTGTACCTGCTTCTTATTAATTTTTAACTGCATTTTAACAATTATTACTTTCCTATGTACTCATGTCCGAAGGTGGGCTCGAACTCATGATCTTCTGTTTTGCAGCAAGCACCTCTACAAACACAGCCATTGAGGTTGCTAAGCTTTTGTTAGCTAATTGTGGCGTTATTCTTTACACACACCATTAGTGGAAGTAACTTATTCACGACTCTAATACGGACAACAACAATATTACTTCTTATTAAAATGTTGTCAAGAATAAGCCAAAGCCGATGTTAACCGTTTGCATAGATACTCCCCTATCTGGTGCTTGCGCGGTAAATTTACTGAAGTCGTACAACTGTGCTCGGATACTTAACAGATATTGATATGAGAAGAATTACAAGGGACGGTTTCAAACCGCTTTAACTCCAACTAAAACGAGAGCAATTTTCGAACTGCGTTAAACCTTTCTTTCTCAGCATCAAAAAGCAGGTCTCAAGCTGTTATCCAGGGAAGTAACTCAAAAAAAGCTGGCAAAATCTCCGCTTAGTAACGAATGCAAATAGAACCGATTACAGTTTCTAGAGAGCATATAACAAGGGATTTTCAGTTGAGAGAGTTATGTTAATGATTGTGGTTTTTAGTTACAAAAATAAATTTAGTTTGGTTGGCCCAAATGGTTGTAATTATTTTTTTTTAACCCGAGAAAAGAGAACACATTTTTAATCGCCATGTCTACGGACATAATGGTCCGGGCTGCTATAACTTATAACGGCACGACACTAACAATATTCTGCTAAAATCAGTTTTCACTAAAGTAAATGCTAGTTTTGGATCGATGAAATGCATTCTACAATAAGAAAATGCTCACATAAATAATGCATAATGAGTTGTAATAAAATTTAAATCAAGCAAGCAGGGTCGTCTCCTTATGTGGCCACTATTTTCTCCTGAGCTAAAAATAATTAAGATTGAAGAAATTATTTGAAGATAATTCAGAAAAGTTTATTTGAAATTATCCGTGTTGCTAGGGGAAGACAAGAAGAAGTTGCGTCTTTCCTTCAAAAAAGTTGAATTTTTTTGTTTAAAGTTACATTTTGAAATGTTTCCTAAATAAAATGCGAGTTTATGTCTATTTTTGGAAAAAAAATCATTCATTAGACAAAACTAAAATAAAAAACGTAAATATAAAAATAATAAATTTCTTAAATAGTGCTTGATTCCCTCAAATATAAATACAAAATGAAATGTATTTCTGTGGGGAAAGCATATCCATATGGCCATTTCGCTACTACTCATATAGCTCATCAGTTGATTTTACCTAAATTTTGTATAAAAAGCCTAAGATGTTTATCAAAAGTATCAAAAGGACCATATGGATATGCTTTCCTCACAGTAATACAATTTATTTTGTATTTTTTAATAATAATTTAATTTCATGAAAATATAATAAAATATTTATATTTAAAGGAATCAAGGACGATTTAAGTAAATTAATATAAGAAAGATTCCAAATAATAAATTTTCATAATAATAAATTTCAGTCCTATGCTTCTTCTCTAAAAATTTAAATAAAACTTAACATATTCATTTATCTCCTCAAACTAAAATATTATTATTGAACATAAACGACTCTTTCAGCCCTCATTAATGCAGCTATTGTATCAGTATTCAACTGGGCCAGATGGGCACTCTTTATAAGTTTTAGTTGACTAAATATTCTCTTCACACACCCATTTGAAAATGGAAGTATAAAATTAAAACTGGTATAAATTTACGATATGGCAGATTTCAAAGCAATAAAAAACGAAAGCTCTCATCTAAATCGTAGTACTGTCGCCAACAGCGAGTTGTCAAATTTTTCAAGCAAACAGTAAAGCTGCTAACAATTTTCAGAAGTTCGAACAGAGCACTTAGTTTTTCACACGCAATAAGTGCAGCTCATATTATTTAGCAATTGGAAAAAAAAATTTTTACAGAAACTATTTGCTGTTATTAAAATTTAAGTATTTATTGTCATTAAAAAACAATTGCTATCGGTCTGTGGTATGTTTGCGACATTCTCAGAAAGTTTATAAATAGACTGGAAGTACATCAACATCACGTTTAATGGGCAAAGGGTGTTTAATTGGAGTAATATAAATTACCTTTCGCCTATCGGATTTTTAAATGAAGAAATTCCTAACTTTGATTTAATTATTAATTTAAGGCAACGTTTTTTTTTAAACAAAACTACGCCTGGCACTCACAGGATTGTATAGGTTATAGGGATCTTGTATTTTATTTATTTGCTGTTTTTATATTAATTTTTATTTCATTTGTTTGTAATTTAGATTTCAGTATATTTTAAGAGTTCTCTTCTTTAGCTTAGTTAGCCTCGGAAGCAAGGACATATTTTCTGTTTTGCTTAACTTTGTTGGTTTACTTTTTTCTTATTTTTACTGCTGGAGCTGTACGAAGTTCACTGTTTTTAACCGACTTCAAAAACAGAAAAGGGTATCAATTCGCCTAAATATCGCCTTTTTTTAATGTTTTTGCCTGCAGAAATCAGTCATTTCTAAAAGGATTTTGACAAAATTTTTTTTTAAATTTTATAGATTATGGTTACAAATTAAAATGGGACCCATTTTAAAAAGAGTTCATAATCTTAAAAATTAAAGGGCGTTCCCATATAACATACGTATTTACAAAAAATAAATCAAAAATTTAAAGGGTGTCCCCATAGGTGACGTAAATTGACCTATATGGGCCTATATTTTGAACCGTTAAAGACAAACGATAAAAAATTAAACAAAATGCCGATTACTATGACCGTTACGTTACGTTTAAACAGTTGTAGACATATGGTTCAAATTTACAAAGAAATTGTGTTATTAAGTCTCATATAAGAGTGTCCAAATAGTTAATTTATTCGTTGTATGTGGCCAAACTTTCAAACTGTTATAAAAGACAGCATTATTTAAGATATACGTTATAGTCCTAGGTAATCTTTGGTTTTTACTTATATAAAGGAAGACTTTTATTGTTAAAAAGGCTCCATTAATTTAAAGCTTAGTTTAGACGATATGTTGAATCAGCATATTTATGCTTAAACATTTTCTAAAGTGCCATCTTATCGTGTAAACGAAAATTTGTATCAGCATAAATATATGCTTAATAACATTTGCAAGCAATTTGTTAACAATATCAACAAACATATGTTGACAATTTTAGAATATCGTTTGAATAGTACATTATTAGTGTTTGTCAAATTTTCTGTGTATGCTAGCTGATATGCTATTTGTTGAAAATCCTATTTAAGCTTTTCACCATATGCCAAATTTATAAGCAAACTTGCCGAATGGCGTAGTCGAGTCGCCGATAATTTTTTTTTAATGTAAATATATTTCAACAAGAAAATTTATTATTTGGAATCTTTTTTATATTAATTTACTTTAATTGTGCTTGGTTCCTTTAAACATAAATATTTTAAAAAATTAAATGTGTTACTGCGAGAAAAGCATATCCATATGGCCGTATCGCTACTGCTCATATATAGGTCATCAGTTGATTCTACCCAAATTCTTATTCCAAAATTTTGATAGAATAAAAAATATTTCATACAAATATTTCATGAGAATATCATAAAATATTTATATTTGAAGGAATCAAGCACAATTAAAGTAAATTAATGTAAATACATTTCTCCTTAAAAATGAGCAGGCAAGCACACACGCACTCAAATGAAATGAAATTTAGTGGAAATTCAAGCTATTGATAGCTCTTAAATTAAAAAACAATAAAAAGTTTGAACACGTAACAATCAACGGGAAAGGCGTTGATTATATGCACACCAGAATTTCTGCTGCAGCCGCGCTTTGGTTTTCTGCGGCTGCCAAGGCGAAAAATAAATGGCATAGGTCATTACAGTTATTTATTTTTGTACCCTCACCACAAAAAGTGGAAAAAGGGTATAACTAAGTTTGTCATTCCGTATGTAATTTCTACAATATCCATTTACGACCCCATAAAGTATAGAAATATCTGACTGCTTATAATAATAATATGGGTACCATTTTAAAGCTTTTGAAGAGATCTTTGAAGAAATACTAACATTTTTTTAAAATTCCTAACCTGTTAAGAGCCGATGTCATTTTTAATATATGCAGTACCAAATTTTTTTATTTTTTAATTCTCTGTCACCCCAATATTTGCTCTTATTGATTAGAGTTACATAGATGGTGAAGGGTATGCAAGATTTGGCATAGCCGAATATAGCCCTCTTATTTGTTTTAAATGAAATAAATCTTTTTTATAAAAAAGATAATAATAAAAGTACATTGTATTTAGAGTATCATCATATTTTGTGTATTTATTCTTTATGCGCAAGCAATAGCAAGCGATATTTCCTCTGAAGACATTTTTTTCTTTTAATTAAAAAATAGTTTTTTCTTTAATAACGCGTTGTATAAATAAAAAGTATTGTCAAACTCTCTTATTCCACAAGCATATGTTCATACGACTCAGCATTTATACCACCATATAAATATCAATATTCCGTATAAACGCAAAAATTGTATGCTAAATCATATATTGACATTTCATTTGCTGAAATATGTTGAGTTAAAAAATTTTGTAGTTTCAGCATATAGTATAAACACTTAGCATATCATAGGAGTTTGCTACTATTTCTAATCATACAGTTGTTAGCATATATATGCTGATACAGCAAATCGTCTAAGCGAAGTTTTTCTTTAACTTTTATAACATCTACTGAAAAAATTTGTGAGTTTTTGTCTTTTTCCTAAAATGGGAATATAAAATGCTATCCACAAAATTTTTAAAATTATATGACCTACCCCTGCTAAATACATGAGATTTAAGCCGTGAACCCACGTCTTAGGGTGACAATGCACCAGAGAAGTTTTCTAGGCAAAGATTAAAACGCATTGTTGGAATATTTACAAATGAATGAATTTGTACATAACAATTTCTTATAAGTTTTATTATTATTATTATTTTTTTTGTTAAATATGTTTTTTTTTTATTTTATTGTATTTTCAAATTTATTTTTTTATTGCTTCGCATGTTGTTGCCAAATGCAGTTCAAAACTGTAAAAATTTTAATCTCAAAACTATAATTTTTGTTTTGCTTTTTACTCTTAAAACTATTTAATTTTTATTCAAATTATTTTACAATACACTTTTGATTGATAACCATTCCACCTTAATTTTACTGTTTCTTATCAACCAATCAACGTTTTACGTCGCTATTTTTTTCGTAAAAATTATATTTTTTTAATACTTTCAAATTTGTTTACAAGAAATTAAAAACAAAATAAAATAAAAGTATCAAATAATGATTAAACTGAAAAAAAAGAAAGAAAAAAAAAAACAAAAAACAAAAAACAAAAAAAAATTAACAGAAAAACACGTTTTCAAATCAAAATTCAATGAACTCTTGAAACAGTGCAGTTGAATGAATAAAATGACTACACCAACCCTCCATTCATTGCCACCGTCCTCGACAGCAGTTGCTTGACAACATTCAAGATCTGCTGTCGGCAAGAGAAAGTTCTGCCAGTCAACTTTGAAATGCAGAAGAAGCTTGCAAACTATTTACAATGGACTTGCAAACAAAAAGAAGAAAAAAACACAATAAATTAAAAAAAAAGACTTAAATATTTAATTACATGAACCCCACATGAATGTATTTTTGTATCTAAATACACTATACAATGTTGTAATTATATTCAAATGCAAAGATATAATTTCAATTTATTTTATAATTTCAATAATTTAGTAAATTGGAATTTTTAAATAAATTGAATATACTTTTTATATCTAGAGGAAATTGCAAATGAAAATTGAAAAATAAGATGCAGTTTTATTCAGTGATGTGCGCTTCGCTATCCCAATAGGAATAATCGTAGGTCATCCACTCTTCCAATCCAGCTAGCTTTTTCTTTGATTATTCATTCTTATTAAGAAATTCAACACTCTATCTCACGTAGTTCTTTAGGTCTACGATTATAATTTTTTACTTGGTATGGAAGTACCAGCCCAATATTCTAATCCAGCCAGTTTTTTGTTCGACAACACACTATAATAAGAAAGTTACGCGCACAAAATTTCAACATACTTCCTATCATATCTCTTGTTACACGATAATTAATTTTTACTTAGGAAGGGAGGCACCACGCCCACTGCACAGTGGGGCAAAATCAAAATATTTTGGAAATAACTTAGCCATTTGCAAAGGGCTAGATCGATTGAGCTAAAATTTGGCATGAGCATAGCAGAGTAGTATTTGAGTGGAAGTTTTGAAATTGGGTACTATCTACTTATCAGGGATGGCGCTAGTGCTCTCAAAGTTGGGTACCACGTACCTGAACATTTTTCTAACGCTTGACATTTCTTCAATTTTTGTTCGATTTTTAAATCTTATACATGCTCCTAAAGGCTTCATCAACACTTACAAAAAGGTTCTTTTATCTGCCTTTTTATGTTTAAAAATTAAATGTTTTGGTTTTTCGATTTCCTGGTATAGTTTTCTGAAAAAATTTTAAAGATGCTATTTTTTTCTTGCTTAAAAAATTATACAATTTACAATTAAAAAATCCAAATTATTAAATTTTTGTGTATTTTAGGCTAAAAGGGACCAACAATCTCTTTTTAATTAAAAAATTTTCTTGACGATTTTCTTGGCATTTAAAAAATATAAAGTATCTCCAATCCAAAAAAAAAAAAAATATGGAGCGATAGAGAATTAAAAATAAAGAAAAAACATCAAGTGAAAAATTGGCGCTCATTAATATTTTCCGAGTTACGGGGCTCGAAGTTTTCAAAATTTTTTTTTTTAAATATCAATATGGATATCATAAAAAATTTTTTGAAGAGATCTTTAAGGAAATACTAAATCTTAAAAAAATGCTTAACCCATTAAGAGCCGATGTCATTTTTATATAAATTTATATATACAGTACCAATGTTTTTTATTTTATGATTCTGTCACCCCAATATTTGTTTTTTCTAGATTTCTAGATTTACATAGATGGTGATGGGTATATAAGATTCCACATAGCCGAATATAGCAGTCTTATACGGCATTTACACTATGCAATTTTTCATGAAGCTAGCATGAAATTTTTTTTTGTTTGTGAAGCAGAAGGAGCAATCAATATTTTATTGCCTGAGTTTTGAGGGGATGTTACTGTTGCTAATGTTTACTTTTAGATAATGCATAACGCTGTAACTTAAATAGAAAATTGAGAAATAAATGCCCCAAAAGATTTCATAGTGTAAATCTGGACTTACTTGTTTATGCTAAAATACGTAAAAACGCAATTATTTTCGATTTTTTTATATATAATATAATAATATATAATTGTCAAGCCGGAAAAGAAATAATCTTCCAATTTTTTCCAGAATATTTTAAATTTACGGTACAAAATTCAAACAAATTTGCTAAGAATTGTACCCAACATTTTGAAAAAAACTGGACCAGGGTATCGAAAAATCAAAAATTTTATATTTAAAATGCTTATAACCCGATCATTTTTAAACACAAACATGCAAAATAAAGCACCGTTTTATAGATATTGATGAGGCCCTTAGAAGTATGTATAATTTTTAAAAATTGAAGAAATGCCAAGCGTCACTAAAATTTGTAAGGTATAACGTACCCAACTTTAAAATCATTAAGCGCCATCCCTGGGAAGTAAATGGTATACAGCTTCAAAACTTAAGCTCAAATACTCCTCTGCTATGCTCCTGCCAAATTTTGAATATGTAAAGCCCTTTACAAATGCCTGAGTTATTTTCAAAATATTTTGATTCTGCCTAAGTTATTTTCAAAATATTTTGATTCTACCCCATTGTGCACTATTTCAATCTAGTTTATTATTTGTAAAGCTTCGCCAACTAGTAAGGGAGTTGCGCTCACAAAATTTCAAAACTCCGCCGATTATTGTTCTCTAGTTAAGCGATAATAATTTTCACTTTGTATAGGAAGTAACACGCCCACTGATCCTATTTAGAATATTTTTACTGGTGATTTATACTCGTATTGACTACAAATTAATTTAGGTCAAGCAGCCAACTTTACGTGTTTAGCGCGCTAATTTAGGCTGTAAGTCTTATATATTCTTCAGTGACGTCAAAAGTTTGCACCAAGAATGTATTTATTTGATATCAGACGCTCTGAAAAAAAGGCTTTTACAGAGAAGGCAAAAGGAAAGGAAAAATTGTTGCAAAATCAGCAAAATTCATTCGATATTCATAAATTTAAATAATTATTAAAGTTTATTGCGATTGGTCCAATATTTTCCTTTTATCAAAACATTAATGCAACCGCTTTTTATAGGAACAGTTTTCTTAGAGGTTTAATTCAAACAAAACTATGTATTGACGTGTTTCGGTTACTTATGTATGTATGTGTGCTGAAGGTATTTGTAAACATTTTAATTAAAGTAATAAATGTAAAACTTAAATTAGATTTTTTGCAAGTCGCAATAAAGTATGAGAACAGATTTTATAATTTTATTATCACAGCACATTATTATTTCTTATTCTTATTAGTATTTTTAAATTAATTCGTTAATTATAAAACTTTATATATTATCTTTGTTTCAGGGTTGCACATGGCTGAAGTGTTAAGAATCAAACACGTGTATTAATTAAAATTTATTTTTATAATATGTCTATATTTGTTCTCATTTTTTAACAACATAACTATTATTTTAGTAAAAATGACAAAACAAGCAATTTCATTTTTTATTTATTTTCTTAGTAACCTCAGATAACAGTTTGCTTGATTCTATTAACTTTGATTTGTTATCATGAATATACAAAAAATGTAGGATTAAAATAAATGCTTACAAATTTTACCTGAAGCGAAAAGGCGAAAAAAATTGGAATTTAGAATTCGCCAAAACCTGAACTTAACAGATTAGACCAAGACTTCTTCCTGCCTACATGTCTTTAAAAAATTATACAAAGTCTACCACATTCTTAGGAAATTCCGGAAAATAAACATTTTAATTTGCATCTTTAAAACTCAAAGTAAGGAATTAAATTGAAAATCTTCAATGTTTAAGTCTTAATTATAAAGTTATACATGTGACAGTACCATTCTTCAACGGAATATCTCAATGAGGGACTTCAACTAAGGCAATTCCTTTGTAAAGGAGCCCTTAACGACCTACGACTTAAAGTCAACGAAATTATTAACGCCGCGGTCATAGTACATCATGTAGTGTTTATAATGTATAACCACATGTACCATACTGCAGATTTTCAATTAAATAATTTAAATAAAAATTAGCATAAGAAATTCTTTATTATCATAAAGACTTTCTGTTCAAAAAAAGGTTTATTCTGAAAATTGTAAATTTTGCTTAAGGCTGTTGTCCTAAGATAATATCATTGATAGTTTATCATAAGCAACAACCAGCTGAGTAAGTGCTACCAAGTTGTTTTTATACCCTTTATCATAAAAATAGGCAACTCCAATAATACAATAGAAAGTTGAACAAGTAAAAGTGCTATATTCGACTATGCCGAATCTTACCAAGGCATATTGAACAGGTGAATGCATTAGATCATACGGTCAACATATGTTTGCTGTTTTCGTTTGCGAGTTGTCAAAATTGTTGCTATTTTTCTTACTGTATGTGTATATTGTGTATTGTGTGTGCATTTGTATTATATGTCAATTGCTTGCTTATTTTTCACAAATACATACACTTATATTGTCAGACGTTTTTGACAGCTCAACAAAATTTTACAAAAACAAAATACACGCAAAAGCTAATGCAGTCACCTGTATTAATGTGCCTTGGAATCCTTCATACCCTTCACCATCAATGTAATTCTAGTTTAGTGAAGTATCTCAAATTAAAAAAGCAAATATTGGGGTGACAGAGATTTAAAAAAATAAAAAAATTTTGGTAATGCAAATATACAATTTTACATAAAAATGACATCGGCTCTGAATGGGTTAAGCAATTTATAAAAATTATAGTATTTCCTTAAAGATTTCTTCGAAAGCTGTAAAATGATACCCAAATTAATATTTTAAAAAATTTGAACATTTCAGAGCCCCGTTACTTGGAAAATATGGGCGAGCGCCAATTTTCTCACTTGATATTTTTTTCTTTTTTTTTTAACTATCTACAGGCCCATGTATTTATTTTTTTGATTGTTCCAAATGACATGAAAAAATTAGATTTAGGCATGGTGTTTTGCCTGCTACTTCGAAGGACATGGACCGATTATGCTGATTTCCAATAGCACCTCTTTCGACTCTATATCTGATAGATTGACAAATTTTTGTTTTGTGAAGGGTAAAAACGTAGCTTTCTTGTTTTTACGGCAATGTCTGCCCGTTTGAAACCGTAATAGGTAGACTCATTTAATTTTTACTCCATCCGCTATAACGACAAATACTAAAAATTAAAGTCCATTTAGAAAGAGCTCTGATATTCATAAAAATATTATTATTTTTGATACTGTGATAGGCAGTTGATATATTTGCAACACTAAATGTAAAACCGTGTCCGCTATAGCAACAAGTATAAAAACAAATCCTATAAATTAATGAGTGTTTCAAGGAATATTCATTTATCTGTGACAAGAAGCAATTGCACGAGCTAGCGCGTATTTTATTGAAAAAAAAAATTATTGATGGATTGAGCTTTTTGTAACCGTAATTTCTAAGTTCTCAAACGAAAGCCATATGGCCAATTCCATCAATATGTAAATCAAGCCTTAATTTTTTTTCAAAATAAGTAAAAGAGGAAAAACATACTGTGTAGAAGAAGTATTTACCAGGTCAGGTTTAGCTGAAACTAAATTTTGCATAAAATTAAATTCAAATGTAAATTCAAACACACTCTCTCTTTCACTACCCATTAAGACCCATTAACATATCTGTGTGCCTTCTTCATTATCATACTACCTGGGGTACATTCAACTTGTTCATACACATTTCAAAGACTTTTACATAAACTCCGCTTTTAAAGTCATGAAGTGAGCTTAGCAGTCTTAGCTGGAAAACTATAAAAATTAAAAAAAATCAACTTAAAACTAAAAATAAAACTGAAATTACAACAATAGTTTCAATGTCAAAGTGAAAGTTAATTTTTATTTGATTTATTTACGAAGAAAGCAACGTTTGAAAAAAATGTTTGAGTCATGATTGTGTGTACGCTTTTGCGAAAGGCGAAATAGCGAAATTTACAAATATCTTGACAAGTTTACTTTCTTCAAACTAGAGTTTCTTGACTTAGAAAAAAATTTTAGAAAAAATTTTAAATGTTTGGTTAAGGAAATTGTTACTTACGTTTTGCGATAAATTTTAGTGGCTGTTAGCGTGGCATAAGCAGCCATTTCACGTTTGGATGTCTCTACTACAGGAGCACTAAATTTAGATAGTAATGCAGCTGGATGATTGTCTTGTAATAAATAACCTATAATCAGATGCATCATCCATTTTAATATAAAAAAAGACAAAACTTAAATGAAAAAATAATAAACAGAGTACGAGGGCTGCTATATATATTTCTGGCCTGGCAACACTGAGTGCTGCCAAGTGCAATCTGACATTTCCATTGGAAAGTTTGTCATTTTTAAGCATAATCGTACTCAAAACGTTTTGACGTACGACCATTATTTGTGTTGTTTACAGTGACTTGAAAAAATTAATATAGAAAAAAAATGGAATTAACTCGTGAACATTTTCGTGCCATAATTTTTCACAACTTTCGACGTGGATTATCACGACAAGAGTGCATTGATGAATTTAAATCTTTATATGGCGATGAAGCACCATCCTATAGCACTGTGAAAAATTGGTATAATGAATTTAATCGTGGCCGACGCTCGCTCAAAGACGAATTCCGTGAAGGTCGTCCAAAAACGGCTGTTGTGCCAGAGAACATTGATGCTGTGCGTGAACTCATAACGCAAGATCGACATGCGACATACCGAGAGATAGAGACATCCTTCGACATTTCTTCCACCAGCATACATTCGATACTGCCGTAAAAAAGGTTTGTTCTCGGTGAATCCCGCACAATTTGAAAGTCGCTCAAAAAGAGGCTCGTGTCGATTGGTGCAAAGAAATGTTGCAAGACAACTATTGCGGTGCTTCAAAAGACGTTTATAAGATCGTCAAAGGTGACGAATCATGGATCTATGCGTATGAGCCCGAAACGAAACAACAATCGACCTCAAAGACGAGCAAAATCCAACGAAAGTTGTTCGTGGAAGAAGCACTTCGAAGCAAATGGTCGCCTGTTTCTTCGGCAAAACTGGTCATGTGGCGACTGTTCCGCTTGAGCAACGTAGGACGGTCACTTCTGAGTGGTACACTACAATTTGTTTGCCTGAAGTCATCGGAGAAATTCGAAAAACCAACAAGAGAAGACGAATCATTGTTCACCATGACAATGCGAGCTCTCACACATCGGCTCAAACCAGAGCGTTTTTGACCGGCCAAAACGTCGAATTAATGGGTCATGCGCCGTACAGCCCTGACTTGGCACCTAATGACTTCTTCTTGTTTCCGCACATGAAGAAAAAAATGCGGGGTCAACGATTTTCGTTGCCAGAAGAAGCTGTTGAAGTGTTCAAAAACCATGTTTTAGAGGTGTCTCAATCGGAGTGGAAAAAGTGCTTCGACAACTGGTTTGAGCGCATGCAAAAGTGTATAAATCATGCTGGAGAATACTTTGAAAAACAATAAAACCATTTTTGATTAAAAATATTCGCATTTTCACTATTAGGCCAGAGATATATAGAGCAGCCCTTGTATAAAGTGCTTACCTACCATTTTTAACCATATTCGGTTCAATTTCAGAATAAAGACGTCTCATGGCATTTAAACCTTCTCTTGCTGACGCCTCTAGTGCCACATCGAGCAATGTGCGCTTTTGAGATTTTTGTAAGCGATTTTTTGAATTAGTTACTTCCACATCTGTTGGCTCATCTTTTAAAGTTGTGCCTAGACTTTGGGGTAGCATAGGTCGTGGCAATTCCACTGGAGGCAATTCATTATAGCTAATGATTCTAAAATCTTTAGGTCTTAATTCCTTTAAATATTCCTGGGCGTTTATGAACAAAGATGTTTCGATGATGATTGTAAAGAAGATATAAAATAAGTTTTTACTCAAAAACATGGCATCTGTAAGTGGAAAAACATATATTTGTATTATTTCAATAAATTATTGTTGTTGTTAAAAAAAATTGCATAATTTGAAGAGGCTAATCTGCAATCTATTTTGTTAAGTCAATATTTCGAATCTAATAAAGAAAAATAACTTAAATTTATGTATCGATAAAGCCGTAACTATATATTAGTTTCTTCTTCAAAGCAATAACTTAAACATTATTACATCAATTACGTTTGCGATTATATAATTTATACATTTTTATCTTAAGCAATACTTTTGAAGCCCTTATAAAAGATTTTCAGATAAACGTTGGACTTAAAACAATGTTGCAATAATATTAAAAATAATGTTAAGTCTCCGAAAAATCCCCAAGTTCCAAGTAGAATATTTTATCTTAAGTTATTTAAAGAAATTGCCACTTTTGGAACAAAACTGGTAACACTTAATGCAAACAAAACTTTAGGTATGTTGTGGGCTAAGGGTTTTTTCTATGACATGAATATTTTATACACCAGGGAGCTGCTGTACTGATTCGTGGAATTATATTTTAACGCACTGGAAAATTTTTCGAATTTGAAAAATTAAGTACTACTTAAATCTAGTTTTACGTAAAAATTTTGAAGACATCTTTAAGGAAATACAAAATTTTTATAAAAATGCTTAACCCATTAAGAGCCGATGACATTTTTATGTAAAACTATATCTAGTATTTACTGTTTTATTTTTTAATTGTGTCCCCCAATATTTGTTTTTTGTTTATTCGAGTTACTTTACTAAACTAGATTTACTTAGATGATGAAGGATATATAAATCCAGCATACTTGTTACTTGTTTCTTATAAAATGGGCAAAAAACAAAAAAAGGAAAAAAAAATCATGAGGAAGTGAGGTTTAGGAAACTCCAATAGCTTATATGTATGCAAGATATACATGTGAGTGATATCAACGGACTTCTAGGTTAATATTATTGTAAAGAGTTTTTTTTCTCGCAAAAACTGAATAAATTACGTTAAGGTGGTTTTTTGAGAAAAAATTTGGAATTAAAATTGCCATAAAATCAAAATACCTTGAGATATTCTTACGAATTTTTAAATTGTATACATAAAAGAGTTTTTAATCTAATGGTGAAATAATACTAAAATTTTTTATGTTTTTACATAAAGATTCCCGGAGCGGGGAAAATGTCCTCAAATTGTTTTTTTTTTTTGTTTACTAAAGAGGCTACTCTGCCTTTATTTATCACAGGGCTGTTACAACATTTTTAGAGTATGTAGCCACCAATTGGGAACTTTACTTTTTTATGAAAAGCGCTATCAGAAGAAAACTAAATTTTATTAAGAATACGAGTATAGCAAATAATTTAAGGTAATAATCCAATAATTAATAACCGCACTCGCCAAAAATATTCAGTTAAGATCAGCCAAAATTAAAAAAAAAATTGTAATTCAATTTTCTCCCAAACTAAAAGAGATAAACGATAAGAGATAAGTAAGCACATTTTTATATATATATTCATGGTCAAAATAAATTTAATACCATGTTTCCACGGCTACTTAAAACACTTGTTTTGCTCTCTATTCATGTTTTAGAGACCAAACTACTGCCAAATAACATGTTTCGCCATACAAAATATTGAGAGCAAAACAACTCAATTTATCTTGTTTTATTTTTAAATACCTCACGAAACACGAAAAAACTACTATCATCTCTAATATTTATCGACCGTTCATCCACACTAGTTGTCAAAAACAAAAATATAAACAAACAAAAGTATAAATTTTTATTGTGCCAATCTGCTCCCATTTACTTGCACGTTTTCTGATCTCTTAAAATGAAAAGTATTATAATATAATAACCTTTAGTATTCTTACATACCTTTTTTTTCATTTAAAGCTAAAAACAATCGTATACGCGCGCAATTTGTTATTATGTACATAAATAAATATGTATGCATGTATGATTCTAAACAGTGCCGTCAAATCGAAACAGGAATGTGTCGTATAAACAGCATTATTCGCAATCTTGTTTAAGAGAGCGAAACAAGTGTTTCAAGTAGCCGTGGAAACATGGTATAAAAAATCTTAACATTTGAGTTAAAAATAAACTTTTTATGACATTTTCAAAATATTATACGTCCGAGTTACCCAACTTTGGTGGCCTACCCAAAAGCCCCTCTTCACCCTAGGGGGCCAACCTCTGCCTTTCCTCCTTAAAATTTTATTAGAATATCTTGAATGGTTCAAGAGATACCGAATTTTGTCCTAAAAATTGTATTCAAACCACTGTGGGTCGGCTTTGTTGTTTTCTTAACAAAATGACACTTGAAGAAACTTGACGAAAAGATTATTAAGTACATTATAGTTGCACTAGATTATGTCTATTCGCACAGATGTCTAAGATAGCTTAAGCTTATTTTAGTTAGGCCTTACATGATGGTTAAAAAGCTAACGGAAAGAAATTAAATTATTTTTAATTTTTTAAATTTTTTTTTGCAATAAAAACAAAAATTTTAAATAAAAGAGTGTATAAACTATAATTTCCCAGGGATGGTGCTAGACGACCTGTTAACTGCAAATTCTGCTATTTCTCTTACTCTATTGCATATTTTCACAAATATATCTTTTCTATCAAACATCTAATATTATTTAGTCTTTCGCAGAAAAAATTAACATTTGCTCATCTAGGAATAGTTTAAGCCTTTAAAAGATTGTGATCATATAAAGAAACATCACGATCTTGCAATCTCTGAATGAAGTCGTCAGAACAAGAATGTATCGTAAATTATACTCAGTGGTGTTTGCTTTTGTACAAACGTACGATTGGACATGCTTCAAGATTGAGCATCATTTTTGATATAACAGAAAGAAGCAACTTTATTATAAGATTAGGGGATTTAATAAGAAACCAGTTAGTGTTATATTTGGCTAGGCCGAATCTTATATATCATTTACTATATATGTAAACCTAGTTTAGTGAAATAACTCCAATCAAAAAAGCAAATATTGGGGTGACAGAGAATTATAAATTAAAAAAGTTTTGGAACTGCATTAATATATTTTTATATATAAATATTATCGGCTCTTTATGGGTTAGGCATTTTTAAAAGTTTTAGTATTTACTTAAAGATCTCTTCAAAAGCTTTTAAATGCTGCCCATATTTATATTTTAAAAAATTTGAAAATTTCAGAGGCCCAAACTCGGAAAATGGGCGAGCGTCAATTTTTTCTTAATTTTTAATTCTCTATCGCCCCATATATTTGTTTTTTTGTTGAGGTTACTTAATTATTCCAAATGATATAGAAAAATTTTTGGTAGGCGTGGTGTTTTGTCCGCTGCGTCGAAGGGCGTAGACCGATCTTGCTGATTTGCAATAGCACTACTTTCGTTATTATGTCTAATTGATTGGCATATTTAAATTTTCTCTAGCTGATTTAGTGCCTTGGCAAACTTGTTTTCAACACTAACACGGAGGAACAGATGGACAGACGGACATCTCTCAATCGACTTCGCAATGTATAAGAACTCAGAATACTTGATGGGGTCGAAAATGGATATTGTAGAGATTACAAACGGAATAACAAACTTAGTTATACCAATTTTACACTTTTTGTGGTGAAGGGTATAATAAAGATTTTTGTTTGGAAATAGGAATAAAACTCCTTTGAGGATTGGAAATTTTTTTTAAGAGATATTTTAAATGTGTTAATACTTTTTCCGGGACAAGAAGAAAAAATACATTGCTTGAGATTAAATGTATTAACATTATTCGTCCTACTTGGATTTACATTCAATGACTGTGACGAAGATGTTAAAAGCACAAGACTCCACGGAATCAAGACCATTTAAAGAAATGTCATAATATTTTTGGGAATATGATTAACGGGTTTTGGGAATTTGTGAGATTCCATTAAAAAAAATCTGTTAACCCTGTAGTTGCCTTGGTTTCCTATTTAAAAAATATTACTTGTACCTCCTATTTGATAAAAAATGGAATAAAATTCTAATGTAGAGACCGTTGCTTTTAACAGATACTCGACAGAGTACAGGAACGAGCGAAAAAACTTTTAGGTGACAGTTGGCATCTAACTATATTGGCTTATGTGTGACGTTTTCCATTGCTTTATTTGTACTACAATTTACACTGTTTTATCTATACTGAATGATATCTGGTAGCTGGTTTCCGAAACCCATATTTCTTTTGTCGTCAAGATGTTCTTCGTTATTTTTTGTGTCAATTGATCAGTGGATTGCTAAACGCTTTAGGGGAGAAAAATCGTTTTTCATTCTACCAGTAACTTTTGATGTCAAGCCGTTAAAATCTTATTTCAACAAACACTATACGTTGCTTCTTGCAATTTATTTTCTTTGTTCCCTCACAGAACATTTAATTAATAGAAAATAAAAAAATAAATAAATCCAATTATTATTATTATTATTATTAAATTACTGTTATATTTAAAAAAATCTTTTATATAAAACTAACGGTCGAACAAAATTAATGATTTTTTAATACAACAGCAGTTCGATGTCTGTAGCAGAACAGTAAATGTATTTTACTCTGGAAGTAACCTTTCTATATTTTACGAAATGAATATTTAAGATAACAGTCTCAAGAATGAGTTCATTTTAAAAATCCATAGTTAAAGAAAAATATTTACTTTTAAATGTTATAACCAGCTTAAAATTTTATTGCGTTTTTATTATTATTTTTTTTTGTTTTTTGCAAATTCGTTGATTGTTTCGTTATGAAACATTAAATACAAATTATTCCTTAGCCAAATTTTTATGAAAATTCAATAAAATTATTAAAATTTTTCCATGAGATTGAAAGCATTTTTTTATAATGCGTTTTTATTAAGACATTTATTGTATTCACAAAATATTTGTTGTTTTGAAAACAAGCAATTCACTTGTAACAGAAACTCAAGAGTCTATTGTTATAAACATTAGATTAGATCCCAAACGCTTTAATCATAATTTAATACGGTTGAGTTAATGGCGGCTTTTGTATTTAAAAGCTTTAATAAAACGAATAAAATACAACAAGTAATAAAAAAATTTAACGTTAAGAAAGAAATAATTATTATAACAAATTATAATTACAAAATCATGCAAAAGCTACAAGTGGAATTTTACAAAATACATAATTAATAAAATTGTCTTGTTTACTCCATCACCTGTATTGGATTGTTTACTGACACTTGTCTGTTTAAAATTTGTTTTGTTTAATTCCTTTTGTTTTATTTAATACATGTTTTGATGTCTTTTAAGTTAAATTTGCACTGTTTAGGGGTATTTTCAAAAATTTCGTTTTTCTTTTTGTATTCGTATTCAAATTTAACCGAGATTTATGCGTTTGTTTCTTAGATGGCTGTAAACTATACTGAATCGATTCTCACCTGATGATTTACATTAGAAGTTAAAGAAGATCGTAGAATACTCTTGCATATGACAAAAAACCAAAAGAAAACAATCTTCACTGAATGCTGTTGCTTACTTTATACCATTTCTTTTTCTTCTTTCTCTCTGTTTTTGTAAAAGTTTTTGGTGAAGTTTTTATCTTGTAGTTTTTTTTTTCTTTTATCATGACACCACTGTGTACAGTGCAAAGAAAGTGTGTAGGGTCAAGAAGAAACATTTTTATAAACAAAGCTAAAAGATGAAAAATTTAATTCTTATTTTCAGTAACTTTGTATACGTGTGTATGAAGTCAGTATACATACCGCATACACTCATTGTTGTTCTTTTATGGACGAAATCACGTGTTATCATGAAGAGCCCCATAACTCACGAACGCGTCGACCGACCATACGAACAAACACTTTAAATTTAATCGCATTCGGTTTGACCGATCGTAAACTATAAGCAGAGGTGGTGTTAGGCTTTTCTTTCTATAAATCGTCAAAATTACAAGATGAAATCGTCAATTAAAAAAAATCGTCAATAAATCGTCATATAAAATTTCGTTTATTTTTACAAAAACTAACGTACATATGTTAAAAAATCAAATTACATTGACAGTAAATTAGTATTAAGGTCAGATTAGTAAAATGTTGAACTGAAAAGGACGTAACCACTAAATTATGGAAAACAATTTTTGTCCTTCTTAAATTCTTATTAGGAAATATAAGATCCTTCTCAATATAACAGGTAAGATATCACATGTTTTATATTATAAATCATCATTCGCCATGATACGTGTCAAGAAAGATTTAATAAACATTTGTAAAAAAAATTGGTTATGCCTTTTTTTTTCAAATATTTGGCTAATCTGACCGTACCTTTAACTCATGAAAATAATACTTTATACGGTATTATCTGTATGTATGTATGCTAAATGTTTTTTAATTAAACGTTTGGTAATGATTATATTAAAATATTCTGAAGAATTAATTTTCAAATAGTCCTTAACAAATACGAGGGCTGCTCTATATATTTCTGGCCTAATAGTGAAAATGCGAATATTTATAATCAAAAATGGTTTTATTCTTTTTCAAAGTATTCTCCAGCATGATTTATACACTTTTGCATGCGCTCAAACCAGTTGTCGAAGCACTTTTTCCACTCCGATTGAGACACCTCTAAAACATTGTTTTTGAACACTTCAACAGCTTCTTCTGGCGACGAAAATCGTTGACCACGCATTTTTTTCTTGATGTGCGGAAACAAGAAGAAGTCATTAGGTGCCAAGTAAGGGCTGTACGGCGGATGACCCATTAATTCGACGTTTTGGCCGGTCAAAAACGCTCTGATTTGAGCCGATGTGTGAGAGCTCGCATTGTCATGGTGAACAATGATTCGTCTTCTCTTGTTGGTTTTTCGAATTTCTCCGATGACTTCAGGCAAACAAATTGTAGTGTACCACTCAGAAGTGACCGTCCTACGTTGCTCAAGCGGAACAGTCGCCGCATGACCAGTTTTGCCGAAGAAACAGGCGACCATTTGCTTCGAAGTGCTTCTTCCACGAACAACTTTCGTTGGATTTTGCTCGTCTTTGAAGACCCACACGGTCACCTGTGACGATCTTATAAACGCCTTTTGAAGCACCGCAATCGTATTTTTGCAACATTTCTTTGCACCAATCGACACGAGCCTTTTTTCGAGCGACTTTCAAATTGTGCGGTATCCAACGAGGACAAACCTTTTTTACGGCCAGGTGTTCATGCAGTATCGAATGTATGCTGGTGGAAGAAATGTCCAAGGATGTCTCTATCTCTCGGTATGTCGCATGTCGATCTTGCATTATGAGTTCACGCACGGCATCAATGTTCTCTGGCACAACAGCCGCTTTTGGACAACCTTCACGGAATTCGTCTTTGAGCGAGCTTCGGCCACGATTAAATTCATTATACCAATTTTTCACAGTGCTATAGGATAGTGCTTCATCGCCATTCAAAGATTTAAGTTCATCAATGCACTCTTGTCGCGATAATCTACGTCGAAAGTTGTGAAAAATTATGGCACGAAAATGTTCACGAGTTAATTCCATTTTTTTCTATATTAATTTTTTCAAGTCACTGTTAACAACACAAATAATGGTCGTACGTCAAAACGTTTTGAGCACGATTATGCTTAAAAATGATAAACTTTCCAATGGAAATGTCAGATTGCACTTGGCAGCACTCAGTGTTGCCAGGCCAGAAATATATATAGCAGCCCTCGTAAAATTCTTTCGACTGTTTTCGTCCCCAAAAATTTCAAAATTTGTCTTATTTAAATTCACTTTAGTTAAAATTCGTTCTACGTTAGCTGAAAAATTTGGTAAAACCATTAAGCCATCAACAAAATGACGTAAATTTGGAAAAGCCGTTTGATTATTCTATATTCAGATATACCTGCGTTTTCATCTTTCAGTTCCAATCACTTTAATTCTGATTTTGTTCATTAAAGCACGTACGTATTTTATGGCCTTTCTAGGCATTGTAAAATATATTACAGCCTTGTTTGCTATATTTTGTACTCGAAAGAGTAATTTCGAAGATTACATTTACCCTTATTCTAGTTGTCGGCGTCGTCGTTTGATTTGTTATTCTATTTGTCGTTATTAACACTTATCGATTACTGCTCAAAGATTTTTTGTATTCTATAACAAATGACACGACGATATGTATTGGCGTGACTCTGTTTTTTATTGACGCCTTTTTGCATTACGACTGTAAAAGATTTAAACGAAATATAACATTGAAAACATAAAAAAGTTAAGGTTTCAAATGCAAATCAATTTCAAAAATGTAACAATTTTAGCAGAGGCACTGCTTCATGCAATTTTAAAGAAAAATGGGTAGACAACTAGAATAAGGGGATCGTGGATACAAGTCCCGCCGAAGTACCCTGTGTATTATCGTCTAAATACAAATAAAGCCAGAACTCCAGAGTCAGAAACACAGAGAATACAAGACGAAAAAAGGTTTTTAACTTTCTTTATTGGCCTTTTCTTCGATATCAAATAAAAAAAAAAAAAAACATACAAAAATTCCTAGTAGTGTTATATATCAAAAACCGACCATAGTTGCGGTTTGACCTAAGCGTAAGCGGGAAAATATTCTTATATCTTCCATCCCAGCATATGTGGGGGTAGATTAGATGATGTTAATGTTGGTTTATTATAGAAAAGTGATAGTGTTTTCCAATTAAGTTTAGAACTGAGTCTATTGTGAATATAAAGATGTATATAATTTTTTTCTATTGTAGGATTTGTTATGATAGGAACATAAAACGCGTACTTGGCTGCAATGTCTGCCTTTTTATTACCTACAATGCCAACGTGACTCGGAACTCAAAATAGTTTTATTATATTTTGTTCACAAATCTCACAATAAGAAAAAAAATTCTGACGAATCGAATAACTTTTTATACAGCAGATGTCATGTGCAGTGTTGCTGCCTTAGGAGTGTGCTGCCAATAATTCTTTCAAATTCATATCAATCTTTAGTAGGACGAGAATTCCATAAGTTAAGAATTGTTGAAAGGACAAATTTTAGTCAAAGCTAACAACTAATTTTAGATCAATTATGAAACATTCAATAATATTTATTATATTTCGTAACTCCTTTGAGAAAGTATTCAATAACTATTTGCCGAATTTATTAATTAAAACGCAGTTTAATGTCTGTTAATTAGAATTTTTATTTTCACACAAAATAAAACTGTTAGTTATTTGAATGCAGCATTTGAAGATTTAATAGAAAGTTATTTAGAGCTTTTAAACAAATGTCACCTACTGTACGTATAATATAACTGTAGATAATTATTTTTCTTCTTAATTTGTAGTTTAGTTTGCTGTTGATGAATGGACAGTAAGCTGGAGAAAAATCTCTCGTAGTTATGATTTGTTGTTGTTGCTGATGGTGGACAGCTGTAAGGCGTCTAAAACTAAACTCCAACAAAAAATTTAATAAGCCAGTTTTGTTTGATTTCATTTAAATTTTCTTTCGTTTTACTTACGAGCAGACACTACACAGCAGAGATAAAAATAATGTTCAATAAAAAACCGATAGTGTTGCAGTATTAAAACAGTCTTTTCTATTTCTTCGTATTTTATTACTCCTCACACCTTACCAACGTATGTATGCAAGTGCGATGCTTATTATTTAATAACTATTTTATTCACATGTGGAACAAGTCTATAATCAGTACATTTTTTAGTTTCTTTGATTTCATTTTAATACTTCGAAACGCTTTAGATTTCGGAAATGGTTCCAATAAAATAAAAAAACACCAGTCAGTATGAAAGCAAATTCGTAAAGAAAGATCAATAATAGCCTATTTTTATCACAGTTGTTTAGAAAATAAAACAATTTAGAGTTTGGGGATGAGAACCAAAACAGTTTTAGATTTAGAAACAATATCCGAATAGTATTTTTCAAGGCACTTTAAAGTTGATTATAAATAATTTTTGCAAAAAAAACCGCCTTCAAAACAGATTTCATCTGTTGGGATACCCTTATATTCCATCTCCAAACTTTACACTTATTCAACTGTTCAACAGTTTGGCAATATACATCAAAGTAGATCAACTATAGGGGTACCCTTTAATTTCCAAATTCAAACTATTTATTTGCTGTTGTAGTAGACTTAGCAATCAGGTTCGTTGCAAATTGAAACCGTCTGTCCATAACGGTTCAAGAGTTTGGCCACATACATCAGATTACATCAACTATTGTAAAACCCTTTAAATTATAATTAAAAATTTTTATGCTTCTTATTATAACAAGCAAAGTAGTGAAAATTCTGTCCAATTTTCAAGTGTTTGTATTTAACGATTCAAAAGATATGGCCATATAGGTCAAATTACATTGATTTGGGGAACACCCTTTAATTTCTAAATAAAAATTATAAGCTCCTTGTTATAGCAGACTTGTAAGTTTCAGCTGTCTGTCTATAACTGTTCAAAATTTCGGCCACATACATTCATCAATTATTGGGACATCCTTTTATTTTCGAATCCAAATTTTATTCTTTTTGTTATAGCGGAGTTAGCAACACAGGTTCGGTTTTAATTTTAAGCGTCTGTCTACAACTGTTCAAAAGTATGGCCACATTTATCAAATTGCATTAACTATTGGGACACCCTTTAACTTATAATTTAAAACTTTTACACTTGTTATTATAACGGTCATAGCAATAGACATTCTGTGCAATTTCCAAGCGTTTGTCTATAACGATGCAAAAGTAAGGCCCTTATAAGTCAATTTACGTCAACTATCAGGGCACCCTTTAATTTTTAAACTTAATTTTGTATTACTTTTTGCTACTGGTAGCTATAGTAATATGCAGTCATTTTAAATTTTAAAGAAGTGCCCTTTACAGTTCATAATACACGTAAAAAATATGTGTGTTGTATGGGGACACCCTTTATTTTTTAAGATTATGAACTGTTTTTAAAACAGGACCAATCTGTAAGGATATATGTCATATTACAAAAAATTTCCAAAATCGGTTCAGAAATGTCTGAGTTCTGCAGGCACAAACATAAAAAAGCAACATTCAGTGGGATTGATAAGCTCCTTCTTTTTTAAGTGTTAAAAGCTAAAAAGAATAATAGAAAATGGGACTCTTTATCACCCATGTTTAACATACATTACAACCAACTTAAATAAGGGTTCAAAGGATATTTATTTGGGTATATGCACAGAATAATAGCAAAAATCTACTACTACTCTCACCGAGCTATTTCTTTATATATAAAATATATCAAAATTGCACGTTTAATGAAAAACTTCAAATTAAGTTCCCAGTACCAACAAAAATAAATAAATATCGTGTTGTCATCTATATGAATGAAAACAAGTAAGAGTCCTACACTCGGGTATGCAGAAGTGCTCATTGATTATTTTTAATAAGAAAGTGTTTCCTACCATAAAGTTTGTCTGTTCAAAAAAGCTTTGTTCTTCTGAAAATTGTTTTTTTGCTTGGGGTTGCTGTACCAGCTTAGTAAATTAAAAGGTTGCTGTATCAGGTGGAAAGCTTTCCAATTTTCTTTACAGGAAAACGAACAAAAGTTTAAACAAAACATATGGAAAAACAAGTAAGAGTGATTTATTCGGCTATGTCGAATCTTATATTCCCTTCACCATCTATGTAAATCTAGTTTAGTGAAGCAACTCCAATCAAAAAAGCAAATATTAGGTTGACAGAGAATTAAAACATAAAAAAAATTTGGTACTGCATATACACAATTTTACATAAAATTGATATCGGCTCTAAAGAGGTTAAGCATTTTTAAATAATTTTAGAATTTCCACATATTGACATATACCCATATTGACATTTTAAAAAATTTTAAAATTTTAGAGCACCGTAACTCGAAAAATATGGGCAAGCGCGAATTTTTTCACTTGATGTTTATTTTATTTTTTTTCTTCTTTTTTTTTTGCCGAGGCAAACTTGATTTCAACACTAACACGGATCGACATCGCTCAATCGTCTTCGCTATGTACAAGAACTCAGAATATATATACTTTATGGGGTCGAAAATGGATATTGTAGATATTACACACGGAATGACCAACTGAGATATACCCTTTTTCCACTTTTTGTGGTGAAGGGTATAAAAAAAAACAACTTCATTATTTAAAAATTCTGACTTTAGTAGTGAACTTTTTAGTTATTCAAATAAATTTTTAATTTTTTATTAGTTCGAATTTCGAATTAAATTAAAATTTAATTTGCTTGTTTTAAGTGTAAAAAAAAGTAGTAACTATTATTCCAGATTATTCGAGTTAAACTCGAATAATGCTCAGAATCAATCACTATTACAGTTGATTACACAAAGTCTTTAAAAATTCCCAGTTAAATAATTTTCTTTCTAATAAATTTAGAAATCAAAAATATAAGAGTGCAAAAACTTATTTAAGCCGAATAAAAATTCTTTATATGTTAAATATTTTTCTAATATTCACGTACGGATTTTTATTTTTTGCTTGTTTTGTTGTAATTTTGTTCATAAAATATTTTGCTGTTCAATATTATGGCATCCTCAGAGATAATTTATTTTAATAACAATAAATAATATTAAATTTTTAATTTATACCTGTAACATACGTAGCTTATTACTAAGAAAACAGATTTTAAATTAAATAAGACACTATAGCAAATTGCAATTCATAATCTAAACCGCTACAACCTTCTTGGGTATTTCATTATACTAGTCTAACAAATGCATCTTCTCCTCTTAATATTCCATTATTATTTTCTTTCAGCTAGAATTTTAGAGAAATTTTATTATTAATTTTGTTTTTCATAATCTATCCTACTGTGCAATAGATAAATATTCCGGGATCCATCTATTAAAGCAAACGACTATGAAGCAGAAATGTTACTTTGAATTGAACATTAAAGTGGCTGTTTTATCAACAACCATCTATTAAATTTGTTACTTTAATGATGTTTGATAGAGGAGAAAGTTCTTTCATTTTCCTTTTACTTAAAAGCTCTACAGTTGTTGTTTTGTATGTGGAATATATTTATACAACAAATACACACACACACATACAAATTATATAGTTGATAAAAACTTACGGAATGATCAGCAATATTTTTAGATCTTGTAAATGTTGTTGTTTGTTTTACTTCTGTTGCTTAGAATTCATAGTTAATGGATTGATTTTTTTTTTTGCTTTTTTTCTGTTTGTATATTTTCTGGTTATTGTAAGAAAGTAATTAATGTCTTTTGTGTTATTATTTTATAACTTTTGATTTGCTTTCTTAGCAATTTGAAAATTTTATTTCATGCGCCAGTTTCACTTTTTAAGTGTTTTTAAATTTTGATAATTTTGATTTCTAGATAATTAACTTTCTTCTATGGCATAGATTTTTTATTTTTAAAACTTTGTAGATTTTGACTTTTTTCAATATAATTTTTTATAATATTGTTTGATACAGCCACAGGGAAATAATTAATTATGAAAATAATAATCGAATAACGGTAAGATGTAGTTTTACAGTTACGTTTCATAAATATTTATTATTTGAAAATTTTTAAAGTGTAGTACTCGTATGAGAACTTTCCTGAAATGCAACGAAAATCTGAGGCTGTATTGAAAGTTCTCATTCTTTCGTTGTATTTAAATATGGGCTAGTGCGTGAATTGACTGATTAACAATCATGCCTAAAAAAATATAACAGTTTAGATCAGTGTTTCTCAATTTTTGTAGGCCATGCCCCACTTAACATTTCTAAAATTTATATGCTTTCCCATACATAACTTTTAATATTTAAATATTGTATTGTTGCCTAAAGAAATACATATATTTTTAAGGATAAGTTTTAGGAAGAAATCACACATTGTTATCAAAACAAAAAATTCAAAATTAAGGCCTTTATTATGAGTTACATTCGATTTTCGATTCTCGCTGGCTAACGAAAATCGAATATCGATTGTCAAAGTCGTATTATGAGTTGGTAGCACTGTCGAAAAATTCGTTGTTCAATTAAAGATCACAATTTTGCTTCGATGGTTTGTGTCAGTTTTAAAACTTCTTGAAAATGTAAGTATTCGTGATTTTTTTTTTACAAATGGTGGCAATAAATAATTGTAATAATTGCGTCGCTGTCATTTTAATTATTAATTATTTTAATTTTTCGTTTATAAATTAGCAAAACAATATTTGTTTAGAGTGACAGCTGATAAACATGTACTATTGTTAATAATTAAATTGAGTGAAATTCACAATAGCACTATTTTTGAAAATTGAAAATTCGTTCGATCAGCTCTTGTGACTACAGTCGAAGATCGAAAGTTGCTCACAATAGGCACCTGAAATTCAATGTAATTTTAATATTGATTTTTCTATACTCATCTAGTGCGATCTCAATCTAAAGTCTTCATGTTGTGTTATATCAAGCCAAATTCTTTTTTTTTTATTAATAAATTATTTACAGCACAGAATCCACATTTAGCTAAATATAAAGATGGAAACGGTAGTAATAGTTTTCCTGCACATTTGGTTGTATTTGGGTATTTAGTTTAAGTATCTACATAAAGCCATGCCCTCTCTTCTTTGATAAAAAAAAAATAAAGTTTTTGCTGATTCATCATTCTGCAAGTTCTGCGAGTTCCTCTCGATACAGCATATTTGATATATCAGACTAATCCACTTATATTTTCTGCATCATTCATGTTGGGAAAGCAATTTGTTTATTTTAAATCAGCGGATAGAAAATTCAACTAATGATCTTACTTCTTACTTTTGTTCTTCGTAAATTAACATAAAAATATGCTCACATTTGGCACTACCTTTTATAGCATTAACACACTTTATTACTGCCAATATATTTTTAGCTACCAAGTTTTCCTTATGAACAACACAATGTACAATAATCAGTTTTGGATTCGCATCTTTCATAAATTTATGAAACCATTTTTCATGCCCATCATATTAGGGGCCCTATCTGCAGCACAAGATATTTTTTTCATTGGTACTTCATCAAGTATTTTTTAGCTAACATTTAAAAAATCGAAGCAAAATAGTTAAAGTCCTGTCGAGTTAATTTTTAAATGGCTCTGCTTAATCATCAAGTGGGCCCCACGTTGAGAAACACTGGTTTAAATTGATTATCGACTTAATTTGGGTATTTTTAACATTTCAAGTGCTTGTTACAACAGCAATAAACTGGATTCATAGTTGGGGAAAGTGAAAAGATAGAGTTCAATTAGTGGTATTTTTAACCGACTTCAAAAAAAGAAGGAGGTTATACAATTCGGCTGAATGTTGCTTTTTTTATATTTGTGCCTCCAGAACTTAGTCATTTCTGATCTGATTTTAAAATTTTTTGGTAATGTGATAGATTATGCTTACAGATTGGTTCCATTTTAAAAACAGTTCATAATCTTAAAAATTAAAGGGTGTCCCCATACAACATACATATTTTTTTGTGTATTATGAACCGTCAAGGGCGATTCTGTAAAATTTAAAATGACTGCATATTACTATGGCTCCCAAAAACAAAAAATTATACAAAAATAAATCTAAAAATTAAAAGGTGCCCCCATAATTGATGTAAATTTACTTATATGGGCCTATCTTTTAAACCGTTATAGACAAACGCTTGCAAATTGGCCGTTATAGTAACAAGTAATAATAATACAAATTATAAATTAAAGGGTGCGCCAATAGTTCATTAAAATTGATATATGTGGCTATACTTTTGAACAGTTGTAGATAGACGCTTGAAATTTACAACGAACCTGTGTTGCTAAGTCCGCTATAACAACAAGTATAAAATTTGGAATTGGAAGTTAAAGGGTGTTCCAATAGCTAATTTAATTTTGTGTATGTGATCAAACTTTTGAATCGTTAAAGACAGAACGCTGAAACTTTAAAGGGACCTGTATTTCTGTGTCGGCTATATCAACGAGTTTATAATTTGAATTTAGAAATTAAAGGGTGTCCCATCATTACTGTAGATTTGCTTATATAGGCCTATCTTTTGAACCGTTATAGACAGACGCTTGCAGATTTGACGCAATGTCGATTGCTATGGCAGTTATAGTAACAGCTGATGATATTTAAAATTATGAATTAAAGGGTTCAACAATAGTTCATTTAATTTGGTATATGGCCATACTTTTAAACAGTTGTAGGCAGACGATTGAAATTTACAAAGAACCTGTATTACTAACTCCTCTATAACAACAAGTATAAAATTTGGATTTGGAAATAAGCGGGTGTCCCAGTAGTTGATATAATATCGTGTATGTGGCCGGACTTTTGGAGCGTTATAGACAACAGCTGAAATTTGCAAGGGACATGTTTTGCTAAGTCTGCTATAACAAAAAGCTTATAATTTGAATTGGGAAATTAAAGGATGTTCCCAAAATTAATGTAATTTGTTCTATATGGCCGTATTTTTGAACCGTTGTGTACAAATACTTTAATTTTAGATAGAATGTCCACTACTTTATTTGGTATATCCAGAAGTTTAAAAATGTTATATTATAAATTAAATAGTTGATATAATCTGATGCATATGGGCAAACTGTTGAACCGTTAAAGACAGACGGTTGAAATTTACACAGAACCTGATTGCTAAATCTACTACAACAGCAAGTATATAATTTGAATTTGGAAGTAAAGGGGTGACAATGTATAAAAAGTTATTAATTTATTTTTAACTATAGCGCCCTCTTAATGGAACACAAATTCTTGATTATGTTTCGGTTACTTCTATACTTGCAAAGCTTATTTAATTCTGTAGTCATAAAAATGTCACCTAGAATGCCATGGCAATGCCCATATGTATGAATGTATGTATTTGTCGAGCAAAATCAAAACTAGAGTTAAGATAATCTTTAGGCCTTTGTAAATTCCTATAATTTTTTATTCAATAGAATTTAAATTTAATTCTGTACACAATCAAGTCATAATTACGACTCAGCAAATTTCAAATATACACACAAACATACATACATACATACTAATGCAAAATCTTATACAAAGTGAATAAATTAAAACATTTTATTATTTGCATGACTAAAATTAAATATATTTGTTGATTTAATAATTATTTTTTTATAAGTAAAAATATTAATTATTAAGGTAAATATGATTGTGTATCTAGAAAATGTCAGGAAATACTTAGAAAAAATTTAGGAAAATTAAAACGCAATTTGTTCAAAATTTAGTTTTTTTTGTATTCTTTTTTTAATTATCATTTGCTTCTTGGAAATTGCTTTATTTAATGCAATATTTTAGGAAAAGGCAAACTTGATTTCAACAAAAATTTAAATACGCCGATCGATTAGAAAGGGGTGCTATTGGAAATCAGCAAGATCGGTTCATGTATTCAGACGCAGCGGGCAAAACACCACGCCTACCTCTAATTTGCCACATTATTCGGACCAATGAAGCATTTCCAATCAAAAAATAAATATGAAGCGAAAGAGAATTAAAAAATAAGAAAAAAAAATATATGAAGTCAAAAAATTGGCGCTCGCCCATATTTTCCGAGTTACGGGCCTATGAAATGTTTAAAATTTTTTAAATATCAATATGAGGATCAATTAAAAGCTATTGATGAGATGTTTAAGGAAATTCTAAAAATTTTATCAAATTTAACCCATTAAGAGCCGATGACATTTTTATGTTTTTTTTATTTTTTAATTCTGTGTCACTCCAATATTTGCTATTTTGATTGAAGTTTCTTCACTAAACTAGATTTCCATAGATGGTGAAGGGTATATAAAACTCTACATAGCCGAATAAAGCACTCTTACTTGCTTTAATATAGATTGAAAAATAATAGTTATTTGCTGTCGTTGATATTTTAACTTAACATTTCGTAAAACGTGGCGAAAAGAAACAGTGGGGCGAGTTGAAACAAAAATTCATATCCAAAAAAGTGTTGTAACTTTAAGAAAATAAAAACTTAAATTATTTCCCGATTACTATTTAGAAATTTTTTATTTTGTAAATATGAACTTTTGTTTCTATTAACCGCAACGATACTTTAACTTAAACTTAAATAAAACTGAAAAGAATAGTCGATTGAATAGAAAGAAAATTTCATGTTGAAACAAAACCATTTTTATTGATCGGCCTAAAGTGTAGCAATTTGATTAAAATAATAATTTAAACTATTTAGTTATCCATATTTCGGAGTTTATTTATTTATTTATTTTTTTTTTTTGGTGAACATACAATTTTGTTTTCTTTTATCCCAAATGTAATTTGATGTATGTGGCCATACTTTTAAACCGATATAGACAGACATATAGAATTTCTTTAAAAGTCGGTTTTTGACAAGAATTATATAACTTTCCATTTTTAACCGACTTCAAAAAAAGAAGAAGGTTACGAGTATACAATTCGGCTGAATGTTGCTTTTTTTATATTTGTGCCTCCAGAACTCAGTCATTTCTGATCCGATTTTGAAAATTTTTGGTAATGTGATAGATTATGCTTACAGATTGGTTTTATTTTAAAAACAGTTCATAATATTAAAAATTAAAGGGTGTCCCCACACATATTTTTTACGTGTAATATGAACTGTAAAGGACGATTTTGTAAAATTTAAAATGACTGCGTATTACTATGGCATCCAAAAACAAAAAATTATACAAAAATAAATCTTAAAATTAAAGGGTGCCCCCATAATGGATGTAAATTTACTTATATGCGCCTATCTTTTGAACCCCTATAGACAAACGCTTGCAAATTGGACAGAATGTCTATTGCTATGGCCGTTATAGTAACAAGTATTAATATTACAAATTATAAATTAAAGGGTGCGCCAATAGTTCATTAAATACTTTTGAACAGTTGTAGACAGACGCTTGAAATTTACAACGAACTTGTATTGCTAAGTCCGCTATAACAACAAATATAATATTTGGATTTGGAAATTAAAGGGTGTTCCAATAGTTAATGTAATTTTGTGTATGTGACCAAACTTTTGAACCGTTATAGACAGAGATCTGAAGCCTACGAGGGACCTGTATTGCTAAATCCCCTATGTCAACGAGTTTATAATTTGAATTTAGAAATAAAAGGGTGTCCCATAATTAATGAAGATTTACTTATGTAGGCCTAACTTTTGAACCGTTATAGACAAGCGCTTGTAAATTTGACGCAATGTCAATTGCTATGGCCGTTATAGTAACAGCTGATAATATTTAAAATTATAAATTAAAGGGTGCACCAATAGTTCATTTAATTTGGTATATGGCCCTACTTTTAAACAGTTGTAGAGAGATGATTGAAATTTACAAAGAACTTGTATTACTAACTCCTCTATAACAACAAGTATAAAACTTGGATTTGGAAATAAACGGGTGTCCGGCCACATATTAATTTGTTCTATATGGCCGTATTTTTTGAACCGTTGTATACAAACACCTTAATTTTAGACAGAATGTCCACTACTTTATTTGGTATAATCAGAAGTATAAAAATGTTGCATATATTATAAATTAAATAGTTGAAGTAATCGGATGTATATGGGCAAACTGTTGAAATTCACACAGAACCTGATTGCTAAATCTACTACAATAGCAAGTATATAATTTCAATTCGGAAATTAAAGAGTGACCCTATAGATGCTGCAATTTGATGTACATTGCCAAACTATTGAACAGTTGAAAAAGTATAAAGTTTGGAGATATAAGTGTGTCCCAATAGTTAATGTAACCTAATTTATGTGGCCATACACTTGAACTGTTATAGGCAGACATATGAAATCTGTTTTGAAGTCGGTTTTTTTAGCGCAAGAATTATTAGAGAACACAAAGCACTTTTGTTAACGGATGACAATTCGTAAAAAACATACTTTTAATCATACGATAACGTATGTTTCAATCTCCAATATTGTCATCAGTTAACGTATTACATAATCCAAAAAACGTATTTTTAGGACCCGTGTTTACGTTCACGGATGTAACTTTACAGTTTATGTTAAAAATATAAGGGTCATGAAAATAAAATAAAAAATCACCCAGCTAATTTTTTAATGCAATAATTAAGAGGATAAAGTATATGTAAATTCCTCTTTACTAAGATCGTTTTCTAAAAGACTTGATAAAATCGCAATGTCACTCAAGAAGTCCATATTTCATTATTTGACGTCACAAAAATATAAGCAAGCACGAATGCAATTAAATTTAAACGAACTAGTTGTTATAAGTAAAGGAAAAAATAAAATCGAAAAAATTCAATTAGTTTGACCCAAATGACCAAAAAAGAGGGCTTATCATGACTACTAGAACGCGACTAGTGAACGTAATGAATCGTACGTTTTTTTTTTGTTAAATACAAGTGCAAAGTTTATGGGATCACAGTAAGAGATTTATAAACAAACTAAAACATCTTTTGTAAGCGAGTGTTTAACTCTCATAATTTAAAAGATTGCATTGTTTTTATTTCAAACTTAGAAAAACCAGGCTTCTTTAAATCAAAAATTATCTGAAATTTAAATATTCAGAAATTTTAAATTTTTATGTTCAATACTAACGGTTTTGAGGATATTAAGGAATTTCTAAGCTCCAAATGTAACTAATAAGCCTTCTGTATACGCATTCTGACTCTTCTTTAAAACAGTGAAAATCTTTGCTTGACGCAAAGCTCTTTCACCTCTACTTCACAGCCATTCGAAATCATAATACTTTCACTTAGACTTTAATCAAACTTTTCCTTGAAATAAAGCAACACATACACACATAAAAAATGAAAAATTTTCTGTCGTAAATAAATTTTCTTTTTGAAGAAATAAAATTTAAAATATGTACTTGACCCTAACAAAAGTTGTTCGTTATTATTAGATGCGATCTCGACTTTAATAAGTAAAATTTGATAAATGAAAGAAAACACAAACCTCTCTTAATTATAAATAAAAGTATGAAAACACTCAAAACCAACTTTCTATTCTTAAACAAAATACAAATTAAATATACATGCATTTTTATGCCATTCAACACAGGTGGATTCCGACGTCATAATATATATATATATATATATACGAGTATATATTCTGAGTTCATATGCATAGCAAAGTGTTGAAATCAACTTTGCCTCGGCAAAAAAAATAAATATGTCAATCGATCAGATATAGTGTCGAAAGAAGTGCTGTTGGAAATCAGCATGATCGGTCCGTCCCTTGGAGGCAGCAGGCAAAACACCACGCCTACCTCTTATTTTCATGTTACTAGCAACAATAAAGTAATTCTAATAAAAAAAAAAAGAAGAAAAAAAAAATACATGAGGCGTTATAGAATTAAAAAATAAGAAAATAACATCAAGTGAAAAAATTGGCGCTAGCCCATATTTTCCGAGTTATGCTGCTCTGAAATTTTCTAATTTTTTAAATATCAATATGGATATGGGTATCATCCAAGCTTTTGAAGAGATCTTTAAGAAAATACTAAATTTTTTTTAAATGCTTAAGCCATTAAGAGCGGATGTAATTTTTATGTAAAATTATATATGCATATCGCTCATTTACTTCTAGAATGTAATAACTAAAAATTTCAAATTTTGGAGTTAATCAATTTCATGCTTTATATTGTGCACAAGTTTCATCTTTTTGCCTTTTGTACTTTTCATGTTTTAAGAGAATAAGACGTTATTTCATTTCATGTTTGGAAACATTGTTTGTTTTAATAATTCATAATTCAAACACCCCACATAGTTTGTCCAAGACCTCCCCTTTAATATATGTATAATTGATGTAAAGTTTTCTTAAATGGATTTTTTATTTATGAATCATTTTACTAACTGTAGTGTTAACTTAAGCAGTCTGATAATTTTCTCGATAGTGAGAACGAGTCAAAAACTTAAAGTGCGATTATCTCGAAATGAATTTTTTGAGTAATGACATTCTAGATGTAAATGAGCGATATGTACTCGTAGTACATACATTTTTTTATTTTTTCATTCTCTATCTCCCCAATATTCGCCTTTTTGATTGGATTTACTTCAATAAACTAAATTTATATAGAAGGTGAAGTATATATAAGATTCAGCATAGGCGAATATAGCACTCTTTCTTGTTTTATTTTCGCAGGTAGGTGGTTGTGTTTGTGATCAAAAATTATTAAAAAAGGTTAAAAAGCAAAAAATTGTTGTACTGAATAGTATTGTGATATGAAACAGTGACCTTTTCATTTTCTAATCTGAAACAACATACATACATACATGTGCATATATACCTATGAATATATGGTGGAATATAGCACTAGTGGAATATAGCACTCATACATATTTCATAGTAAAAGTAACAAGTCTACAAACTGGGTGTTTGACTCACACTCGAAGGTTTCTGTAGAATGTACATATGATCCACCTTTTATTTTTTGACATTTTATAAATTATAAATATTTTCTTTAACACGGACATAAAAGTAAAAATGATTTTCAAATTTAAAAAAGCAATAAGATCTTGTGTCATATCTGTTATTTCCTACGCAACATAAAAAAATTAAGCATTTTTCATTTTTTGGTGAAAACTTAACCATTTTGATTGCTGAAGTTTCCATATAAAAATAAGTAACACAAATGTCTTAAACGGGTCAGATTTGCTGCCACTCAAATTCTCAGCCTAACTGTCCGAAATTCTATGGAAAAAATTAACTATGTCTTTATATCATTTGACCAGTCTTATCTTGCTTATACAAATAGTGCTCATAAATAAAAAGAGTTTTGAGGAATGGAAACTCAAAATTATTACAATAATTGTATTTGATTTTAAACACTAGATAGTGATTGCATACATTGAAGCACCTGCTGTTTATTTTTATTTATTTCTAAATAATGATCTCAATAGTCATCAAAACTACGTAAAAAATAAATAAATAAATACACACACGTTCACAGTATGTACTTGCATTTATTTTAATCTTAGTACGTGTTTGTTTTTGTAAATACTTATTTGTTCCAATGTGTGACGCATATGTATGACTGAGAAAACTTCTACAACGAACAACAAGAAAAAAGTAAAAATTGTAAAAGCAGGGAAGAAACGATCATTTGAATTAGTATTGTTAAATGTAATGTCCCACCAACCCACCAAAAAAGTAAAACTATAAAAACGCCAACACGACTGACCAACCGTCTGTTCGTTTCATATTATTTCCATAGCATATTTTGTTTTAAACCAGGGATGGCAAAATCTGTACCATTATAGTATTTCTCTTCAGATAACTGGAGGGTAAACAAATAATCTTTAAATTTGGGTTTACAAACATTAGCCTTATGCTTAGTGTTATGGTTGCCGTCAATAGTAATAACGTTTCAGAGCTACAGAAGGTGTTAAAATGCTAGAAACTTTCTTTAAAAATGCTGAGTCTGTAAGTGCAGTGCACTGAAAACAAATTATAAGGGTCATAATCATCCAAATTGGAATAATTTCCAAAGAAACTTTATCCATAAAAGACTAACGTAAGAGATTTTTAGATAATTAAAATTTTGTACAAAAAATTATTATATCAAGTTTATACTTCAACAAGCCAAAACTATCACATCCAGGATAATGAAAATTGATGAGAAGATTTAAAACGAATGCTTTATTACGAATTATATAATTAAATCACAATGGAGGCTCCTTCATTATGCACCCATTTGACGTTGCTTTGTAATAACTGTTTCAGGCATCCTGTTTTTACCTTCGTGGGCCAGCACAAATGATAAAGAAGAAAAACTGTCTTTTCATAAATAAATGTTTTGAATGGGATTTTGCCTGACAATTTAACAACGTAACGGAAATGTGAGCAAAGTTGCTTCAAAGACATGAGCAGAAGTGTGTGTTATTTGCATTTACTTTCGGAGTCGCCTAAAGAAGGGTACTATATTTCCCTGTTGTGGTTTTTTGTTTTTTTTTATGACAGTCAGTTGGAAAGTTCTGAATTCTGATTAATAAGTGATGCTTGGTTAATCAATCTTATCAAATTACCATGGTCAAGTATGACCATTGTACCTAGTGAATTGTCCGCCAGAACGATTAATTAGAAAGCATGGTTCGTTTTTTTTAATATGTTTGTCAAGCTAATACATAATTGAGAAAAGTTTTGCAAATAGTTGGGTTCCTGGTTTGAGTTGGTGTTGACACTGGTCCAAATGATATAGTCAACGAATGTGAATGCCTGTAGTTTCAGCAGTTTCGTTTTATTAAAAGATTTCCGTTTGTTTGTTAATCCAGATCTTGCTATAATTATAAAGATAATTTTATAATCAAATATATTGAATATAATCGAGTTGATGATATTTAATTAATCTCTTTATAGAGAGCCAGGTAGGGAAACTTCTGTCGAGTGGAGAGCCAATCTATTAAGATGATTAGTTTTATAATTGCTCGTTAAGAACAATTATAAATGGGTAAATTGAAAATAAAAGATTATGGGAGTTAGATTCTTTTATTTACTTTTTGGGACACTGTACGCTCACCTGTTTTAGGATGACTTTTTTAATTGAAAGGTTGAATAATTTTCCAATTTAATAATTACAATTTATTTATTAAGTATTCTCTTTTTACAAAAAAATAGAGTAAGTATTTAAGGATTTATTATTCTTCCTCCGAGTTTGATTATTCAATGAAAAGTATTAAGGTAAGTAAGTGTTTAGTAAGTGTTTAAATTCAAAATTTCATTTAAATTTCTAGGGTAAAAATTGAACTTGACTTCACGAGGTTAAAAAGGTAAGTAATATATGTGGTGTTTAGGATTATGACCTAACTTCACGAGTGTAAAAAGATAAGTAGTTTTAATAATAATTCTAAATTCTTGTTTAAGCTTTTTCTTATGATTTGACGAAACTTGACTTAAATAAATATCCCTTTATCAGGTGTTCTAAACTTAGTGCTACCAGATGAATAAGTTGAATTTAAAGCTTTAAAGAAGTGTTGGTAAACGGTAATTGACGTTGTAAGCTGACATTAAATGTTGTGTCCAAAGCTAGTTTGGACATATATAATTAAATTCCTGATTAAATTTGAACCCTTAGACGTTATATTAAGTAAAGAAAGTTTCATTAATATCAACTTCAAACATTTTAAAGTACGTAGTTATTACCATGCCTGGTAGTATTATATTTTTAAGCTATTGAATAAATACATGAAGTATGAAAAGAGCAAGAAGAACCAACAACAACGGCATTAGCTTTTATGATGCTTAGTGTCAGCGTTACCATTTATTAAATTTTTTCATTTTCTAATCATTTATGATGCGAAATTTTTACGAGTTCTTTTTGTAAAATAGTTTTTAGACATTAATGACGTGCTTCTCCTTTTTTTTTAAGTTTAAAATTAAAATTTATTACTAATAATGTTATTTCTACAGAAACGTAAGTTTTACGTATATCGGCACCTGTTTTAAATTTACGTAGCACGCGTGTGGCCTCTATTAAAGACAGTTAAATGTATAATAAGAAATTAAATGGTTTTCCTACAGAAGATTTGATTTTGACATGTATTGTCTTACCTTTTGTGCCATAATAGGCAAACACTTTAAATTTTCAGCGAAAAGTAATAAATCAAACAAGTTAAAAATTAAATGGTCGCCAGTAGATGGAACGGCGTCCTTTATGTAGGAGTCAAACTCGCGCTTGGTATATTTGTTTCAAATAAAATGTAAATTCGCTCTAGTCGTAGATAATTTTATGATCTTAGTTTCCTTAAACTTAAAACTTTTAAAGGAGATAGTTGGAATATTTAGTAACAGAAGAGATTCGAAAACAAAACTAAAAAACTACTAAATTTAATAACATAATTGTTCAATTCGCATCCTATTGAAAATTGTATGTTGTATCACATACAATACATGCATAGTGGTAAAAACGCTGTTGTAGTTTCTATTATTAAGCTTCAAAAAAAGCCAAAATTTTAACGAGTGAGAGTGCTTATTATCTACCCTTTACCATATATGTAAATTTAGTTTAGGGAAGTAACTTCAATCAAAAAGACAAATATTGGGGTGTTAGAAAAAAAAAGAAAAAAAAATAAGTACTAAATATAATTTTACAGAAATATCACCGGCTCTTAAGAGGTTAAGAATTTTTAAAAGACGTTAGTATTTCCTGAAAGATCTCTTCAAAAGCTTTTAAACGATACCCACATTGATATCTGAAAACATATGGTGCTTAATAGTACTTTTCTATGAAAAGTTCAGGGGACCATATGGGCGAGGGCCAATTTTTTCACTTGACGTTTTTTTTCTATTTTTTAATTATCTGTCGCCTGATATATTTATTTTTTTGAGTGGGGTTACTTCATTTTTCCAAATGATATAGAGAGGCAGGTGAGGTCTTTTGCAGATTTTCAAGATCAATATTTTTGAGTATTTAGATTTTCTCTAGCTCATCTAGTGCCATTGGGAAGTTGATTTCCACGCTAACACCGGCGGACAGACGGACATAACGCAATCGATTTCGCTATGCATAAAAGCTCAAAATATATACACTCTCTGGCGTCCAAAATGAGTATTGTAAAAATTGCAAACGGATGACCCTTTTGTGATGACGAAAATAAAAAAAAGTAATGGCAACGTTGTTTAACGAAACGAAGGCGAAATAAACAATAAACGATCGCATGAATATTTAAAAATGAGAACAAAACAAAATACAATCAACCAAAACAATACGAGTACAATAAAAATATGTATATGCATTTGTATGTGAATATGTATGAACGTATATACATATTTACATTTAAATAAAAAATGAAAACGAAAGACTGGGTCACTGTTACTCGCAGCCGCTGCTAGCGTCGTTCTCATCAACAACAGCTCCACTTACAACAACAACAACCATAACGAGAACATCACGATCAGCGTTGCCGCTTTGGTCCAATCGGACCAAACTTGGTAGTTTTTCGTTTTTAAAAATCAGTTTGGTAGTTTGGTTGGTTTGTTGAATTTTTTTTTAATTTTTGGTAGGTTTTTCTCCTCTAGCAATTTTTTAGCAATAGTAAATTTTTCACCTTAAAATTTCAGAACATAAAATAAAAAGAAATGTAACTTTGAATTAAATAAACAATAACTTTGAATAGTGTTACCACTGTTTTCAAAAACTGCTTTAGGTGCAATAAAAAACATCTCTGCTTTTTTGCATAGAGATGATTAAAGCTATAACCATCTCTGGTTTAAGAAACGCGAACAATATTATGAAATTGAAATTAACAATACTTTTGAGTGAAAGTTAATTTTCAAGTGTATGTATTAAAAAAATTAACAGACAAAATGGAAAAGACAAACTTCCATCTCAACAATTACAAGGAAAAAAACCAAGTGAATACAACAGAGTTTATATGCAAGAAATGCATTTTTAAATTTTTGGTAGGCTGTGAACGATTTTGGTAGGATTTTTGAAAATTATTGGTAGGAAGTAAATTTCTTGTGTGGCAACGCTGATCACGATAAATGTTGTATTGTTTGCAAGAGTGTTCGTGCATATGTGAGCGACTGGTTGAAAAGATTGTTGTTTTTGTAAATTAGAAGCCCCCATCAAGTTTATGGTTCGGTTGCAATTAGTATGAAATGAGTGTTTGATAGCAGGCAAAAGATTTTGTTCGTGTGTATGTAGAACATACGACAACCGGTTTCAAATTTTATTTCTTTTCTCTGCGGTGGGGTTGTGTTTTTTTTTTTAAATTCTTGTTGCAGCAGTGGCAGATACTTTCTTACATTTTATAGGACAGACTTGCTGAAAAGAAAGAAAAAACAGACGAAAATAGTTTTCTTAAGGTGAAGTTGTTTGTTGTAAATAAATTTTTTTCTTTCTTTCCTCTTTTTTACTCTTTCGTCTGTCTATAAAGTTAAATTTAAATTTTGCTTTCTTACAAGATTTTTTTTCTTTCTGTTCCTGCTTGTTGTTGGCTCTTTACAACTTCTGATTTGTGAAAGCAAAAGCGTTCTGGTTTTTCTTCTTTAATAAATTTCTCGTCTTTTTTTTCTGTACATTCTTGTTTAATATGAATGTATGTATATAATTCTTATTTTTAACTTTCACACCGGAGCTCTACTAAAGCGTTGTGTTGGCTGACTCGCTGTTTGAATAGTTAATTTCTGGTTATTGGCTTATTTGCTTTTTTTTTTTTTGGTTGTTATTCTTAAGTTTACTCATACGGAAGTGTCTGAATATATGGGTGTTTGCATTTATAAAAAATTTACTTTAGCATTTAAATAAAATATTTGAAGATTTTTAAAATGAAAACGAAGTTGAATCCTCAGCTATTAAAATATTTTTCTGTTTGAAGGTACAATAGATTCTTTTAAAGAGTTTGTAAAGTGCTCAAAAGTTTATAGCCAGTTATAGGTATCTTTTCTAAAATATTTTTGTTAAACTCGACATTTTAAACATCTTTTAACATGCTTTAAAGTTCAACACTTCAAGCATATAGACTGCCATTGCTATGTACTCTATAGTATTTTTTTAACCGTAGCTTTCCAGAATGTATGTATTTTATGTAAACATGATTTTTTTATACCTTCACCTCAAAACATGGTGGGTAAGTTTGTTATTCCGTTTGTAATTTCTACAATATCCATTCCCGACTCCATAAAGTTTATATATTCTGAGTTCTTCTGCATAGCAAAGTCGGTTGAGCAATGTCCGTCTATCCGTCCGTGTTAGTGTTGAAATCAAGTTTGCCAAGTCAGTAGATCAGCTAAGGAAAATTTAAATATGCCAATCGATCAGACAAAGTGTCGTAAAAGGTGCTATTGGAAATCATCGGTCCATGTCCTTCGAGGCAGGGGGAAAAACACCATGGCTACCTTAAATTTTTCCTTATCATTTGAAACAATAAAGTAACTCCAATAAATAAAACAAATGCATTGGGCGATAGAGATTAAAAAATAAGAAAAAAAAAAACATAAAGCAAAAAAAAATTGCCGCTTGCCCATATTTTTGGAGTTACGGGCCTCTGAAATGTTCAAAATTTTTAAAATATCAATATTGATGTCATTTAAAAGCTTTTGAAGATATCTTTAAGGAACTGTTAATAATTTTTAAAAAATACTTAACCCATTAAGAGCCGAGAACATTAAAATTATATATAATACTCGATTTGCTTTTCTTATTTTTTAATTCTCTCTCACCTTCACATTTGCGTTTTTGATTGGAGTTTACATTTATGGTGAAGGGTATATAAGGTTCGGCATAACCGAATATAGCACTCTTACTTGTTTATAAAGTTTCAGACTAGACTCATACAAATCGGCTTACGTATCATGTATCGGCCATTTTTTCGTTTAAAGTTTTGAATGAAGAATGAAGTAAAATTAATTTTTGTCAAGAATTTTTAGGCCCAACCATAAAAATTAAAACAAAATTTTTATGTTTATTATTATTTTATTTATAAGAATTATTCAAAACTTTGTTAACAATGTTCTTTAGAAAGAGTACTAAAGTTTCATTAAAATAATATGGTTGTGTATTTTTATTGTGATTGTTTAAAAATCTTACTACACTTATACTTTCCTTTTATTTTTTTTTTTTCCTGAAAATGTGTATCTGGCAACTCTGACTTATAATTAGATGATTTTAATTGATTTGTGTTCTGTATGACGGCTGTTCGTTATTATTTTATTTTATTTTTCTATTTTATTTATTTCTATTTTCTATTCTTTTTTTATTTAACCGTCTACTATTTGAAAAAACCTTCAAAACTTTTGTTCTACTAATTTTGTAAATAAAACTCAGTAAATTTTTATTTGGTACAAGATATATAAATTTTTTTTTGTATTTAAATAATATTCTTTAAAACTTAGTAACTAGTGATAATTGATTAAGAGTGTTAAGTTTTACTCTACTTATCGCTTAAAAATCACATTTAAAATGGAAATTTCTCAGATACAAAAATAAATAAAATTATGTATTCTGCTATATTTTTACAGTAAAACATATCAACAAATTCAGTTTTAAAATTTATAAAAAATTAAATGTAATGAAATAAAAGTGCTAATAGTAATAAATTAGTAATAAAAATTTGAGTATAAAAATAATTTTATAGTTCTTTACAATTGATGAAAAAAAATATTGTTTTGTTAATTGATTGTGTAAAAAGGTTTTAATCTTTTGTTTTATTTTATTTATAAGCTTTAATTAATAAAATTAACAACTGTTTTTTTTTATTTAATAATAAGTTCGTTTGTGTCTAAAGGTACGTTCAGACGGCGCAATTTTTGTTTTTAAATCGCTGTTTTCATTTAAAGTTTTGATATTTATGCTAAAAATTATAACATTTTATTATCGTTTACTTAAGAAATATCATGTAATTTACTTTAAGTTTAATAGACTTTGATTAACATTAATTTAAATTAAAACTAGAATAGAATAATCAACAACAACAATTAGTTAATTAAACTTAAGGCTTAAATAATTATAACCAAAACAAGTTTTCAGAACACGTTGTTCAGTTTTTTTTTGACGATTTTATCTTTTAGTAATTTTATTACTTTATTGATACAAATGCCTAAAAATATTGCACTTTTTAAATTTTTTCTAAAACTAGTCTAAAATTAATAATTGTGTTTTAAGGCGCGGTTTCATTCTAAGTGGTTAACAAGAAACACCATTTCCTGTCAATTCTTTAAGAAACCTGTCTTAAAATACTTTAATTTATTAAGTTATTAAATTTATAATAAAACGACCCCTAACCATTAATTAAATTTGATTATGTTCACTAAACGAAATCAAACAAATTATTCTTGCTTTTGTTTAAAAACCCAATTAAAAATAAAACAAACAAAAAAGTTTAACAACCAAAAAATTCAAATTGCAGTTAGAGAAATAAACTACTGCATAAAAATATTCTAACAATATTAATATAAAAAAACTTATTAAAAAATTCGTTAAACATTTTACAATCAAAGAAAATAAATAGATTTTTTTTTAAGGAAATAGCAAATAAAAATGCAGCAGATGTTAAATGAACTAAAATATTTGATGTACAGCATCTTTGCTAGAAGAGACATTAATTTATAAAATTTTGACTTGTAATAAAATATTCGAAAGTGATTTTGAATTTCGCTAACTCTTTAATAACTATTTTCTAGTTTTATTAAAATTATATTTATTTAATGCTTATCAGTGTTGCCATGTTTTCTTCGATACAAAAATATATTTCCCACAGTCCTCAATTATATTTCTAAACTGAACTAAGGAAAAAGAATTTGCAGCACATATAGGAAATTAGCAGAACAAATCTTCTTGGTATTTTTTCATAATCATGTATTTTTTACTGCATGATAAAATTTGGCTTTAAGAGCATTATCATTTTCCGGAAAAAGTCTTTATTTACGCTTATGGAAATTAGTAAGATATTAAATTCAAAGTTTTAGTTGATAGTTCAATTTACCCAGAGTTACCTAGTCTACTGAATTTAAATGTACTAAATTGATTACCTAAACACCTAAGACATAAATTCCAATCTTAAAACTAATATTCGCCATTTATGTTTTATGTACCATGATTTTTGCTATTTACATATAAACGGCAGGGATGGAAAATTCAGTACTAATGCATTTTTTGGTCATTTTTTTTTTGAAACTTTTTAACTGAACAAGACTTAAAAAGACGTTCCGAAAAAGCTAACGATGTTATAAAATTAACTAGGCAACATCTCTTTCAGCCCAATTATAAACAAAAATTCCGTGCGAGTTTTTAATTTTTCCCTTTTCTCACATTATAAATTTTTTCCCCTTTTAATTGACTGCGGAAAGTGAAAAAATTCGGGCAACGAAAGTAGGTATTATGAATTATAAAAGAAAAACTATATGTAAATAAACAAAATAACTCCCTTCAAATTACGATGATGCCACTTTTTTATTATTATGTTTCCACGGAATTCATATTGGAGGAATCTTTTCTCGGGAAAAATTTTTTCCGTAGAAAGCAAATTCCGTAAGAATATTTATGATTGGGCTGATTATTTATATTTTTTTTATATATATATTTCAGACTGTAAAATGAAGCGAAGAAATCACGTCGCAATTTTACCAACGAATAGAAGAACTGTGTAATTTCTGTTATTTAAAAAAAACTGGAAAATCGAAACTACTTTTAAAACATAATTGTCATATTTATACTCGCACGCTATATGTAAACATAAATGAAACAAGTGAGAGTGCTATACGGCTTTGCCAAATATTATATATACTTCACCATCTATGTAAATCTCCAATCAAAAAAGCAAATATTGGGGTGATATCTATAATTTTATATAAGAATGTTATCGGCTCTTAATGGGTTAAGAACTTATTAAAAATTTTAAAATTTCAGAGCACCGCAACTCGGAAAATATGGGCGAACGCCAATTTTTTCACTTCATGTTTTTTTTTTTCTTATTTTTTAAGTCTCTATCGCCTCATATGTTTGTTTTTTTTTTTTTTTGTATTGAAGTTACTTTATTGTTCGAAATAATATGGAAAAATTAGAGGTAGGCGTGGTGTTTTGCCCGCTGTGTCTAAGGACATGGACCGATCTTGTTGATTTTCAATAGCACCAAAGTAAACCAAAAAATAATATAAATAAGGGCACATAATAAAAGCAAATAAGAAAATTTCAAAAATTCTAAATTCCACTTTGAAATTTAATAGTGGTTTTATTCCGAAGAAATTTTTTTTTTTTCGTTTTCTAAAGAACCAATTTGCTTAATTGAAACTTCTTTTGATTGGAATTGAGTTCTGTGCCATGCTGCATGTCTGATTGATTGACGTTTTTAACTTTTTGTTGATATCAATTTTACAAAGCCACGGATAGACGGACTTCTCTTAATCGACTTAGCTATTTTGAAGAACTCAGAATATATACACTTTATGGGGTCGGTTGGCTACTTACTCTGAAAAATACTTTTTCAAAATCAAAATTTATATACAAGGGTTATTTGCCATCCCTTTACCGTTAATAATTAAAAGTCGACTTGATAAAAGATATAAAATTTCAAAAGTACTTATTTGTAGATGTGTACAATCTATATAAAGTTTTAATCATTTTAGTAGTTTGATACTTTAAACCTTCAAATTTGCTGCTAACAAATACACATATAAGCTATTTAACACGTTATTAAGACGTGCAATTTATAATCATCATAAAGCTTTATGATTATTTCTTTTAAAACCTTGTAATATTGAATTAAAAAAAGGTACTTATTTTAACGCGGGGTCACTATGGTATTTAAATTATTTAGTACTGAATTGCCCATTCCTGGTTCTATATTGCTGAGAATGAATGAGAATGTGTGTAGAAGTTTAACCGATTTGTGTGGAAATTAAAAGAAAAAAAAAATTTTTTATTTCTTTGAAGAAAATATACTTTCACTTTTCTGTGTTTCTGCATTTTTAATTCTTAACAAGCGAATTAAATATGATTTTTGTTTTAATTTTTAATAGATAATAAAAACAAAAATTATTGCATTTTGAAATAAAAAATTTATGCTATTTGTAGGATGCAGAACTGTATGCGAATTTTAACGCTCCTTAGGCAACTTATTCATAAGCCCAGAAAAAAAATCATTTAACATTTAGTTGAAACTTTTTTAGCGTTATATTTCTCACAAAATAAAACATTAATAAAAAAAATGTAAAGCTTGTGATTGCAGTTGGTTCAGTTATTTTAATTTTAAAATGTAATTTAACACCATTCGATATAGTATTTTTTAATTATCTAAAATGTGTTTAGAAAAAAATTAATTGGATTTTTTTATTATACCGTACAAATTACTTTAGTGGGGAATAAAAATTTTGCACTTAAAAATGCCATAATTCAACTTTTAACACAGGAAATTGTATTTTATTTAGTTAAGAAAAATAATTATTTATATTAAATAAATGGTCTTGATTTGTTGTTGTAATTTTTAACATCATCACATCACTTTAGTTAATAGTAATACTATTTAAAAGATATTTCTAAAACATTAAAGTACACTTTTCGAACAAAATGAAATTTCCATGCTGTTTATTTCAAAAAAATTAGTTTAGGAGCAAAAAATCCATAAAAATTATGTAAATGTATATTGGACACAAAAAAAAAATTTTTAATCTTGTTAAGGACTTTATTAGGTTTTATATTGAATTTTTTAAATTATTAAATCAAAAAAAAATTTTGTAATTAAATATTTAATAGATTCAATTATTTTATTAATTAGAAAATTGTTTGTTTGTTTGAATGAATACATAATTAAATCAATTAAAAATTTATGATTATTCAATCTGAAACCAAGTTAAACCTTTACTAAGTGCAAAAACTTTTCTCTCCGTATGTAAATAGTTTGTTGTACAATTTTTTAAAATAAACAATTTAAAATGTGTTACAAAATAAGACAAATTGGACAAAAATATAAAGTGAATTAAAAAACATTCTAATTCTTGCAGAAAATTCTGTGAGTGTTCGTTTGTTTAAATTTATTTCAAATATTTGAGTCTTTGTCGATTTTTTATCGATCGTAATGCATTAAATTTTCATAAAAACTTACAATAACATGCAAGTACAATTCCAACCATAAAAGAATTGAAACCCGAGTATTTTTAATACTTGTCGAATATGATACGTGAGAAATGAGAAAAAAATTTTATCTCAGCAGGCAAAAAGAAAATTGTAAATAATAATTGTAAAAAAAATTGCTGTATTTAAAAACCTCTAAGAAAGATAGAAAATGTTATCAAAAACGCATTCTTTAAGACTAAGTGTGTGTGCAGAAAATGTTCTTACAGTCATTTTAGTGACCAATCAAAAAATTTAAACATCAAAGCTTCGTACTTTCAGCAAGATGATGCTACCTGTCTTACATTAGCAGAAACCAAATCACCTTTTTGCATTAAATTTTATTTTGCATTAAATATTTATTTTAATATTATTTTGGATTATTTAAAGACTGGAAAGTACAAGGCAAAGTAAACACGAGTGAAACAGGAGATATGAAGTCAAACCGATAACAAAGCTGCAGAAATGTCATAAAAAATTCAACGCTTAAATATTTCATGCATAATTTCAATAAATAATAATTAAATTAATGTTAATTTTATTAAATATAGAACGTGTAAAAATTTTGTCAAACATGAAAAATTGTTGCAAGTGTGTTGTGACTTTATAACTCAAGATCAGTCAAACCAAATTCGATTGGATTCTTAGGGTTTGCTCGTATGGTCGTGTAGATGGTTTATTTAAAGTCTACACGAAAGCAGTCGACTTTTATGACTTTTCATAACAACATGTGATTTTGTCAATATAAAAAACAGCAACAAATAGGTAAATGCCTATGAGCATGTGCGGTATGTAAATTGTGTGCTAACTTTATACACACGGTAAATACACATTGATAGCTAAGCGTTCTTAACAAAATAAGATTTTGAAAATATTTAAAATATATAGACATCTGCCTGTCTATAAGATCCAACCTGATTTGATAGATATCTCACGTAGAGCCCCATAGTACAGAAGGCCATAATATATTACACAGTGCCTTGAAAGGCCTTCAAATTAGGCCCGTGCAACGCTGGGCACAATATGCTAGTTTATTATAATTAAATTTCAATTATAAGTTTCAAATCAGAATTTCGTAGAATTATATTGAAATTTGCAAAAAAACACATGAAAGTACTGGAAAGAAAATTAATTGACAAACTGTTAAAACTCGTTCAGGTCGAAAGTAAATCTAAGAAAAAGTGTATTGTCGATGGTTCAGATGGAATCAAATTCTTGCAACGAAGTTACCTCAAATAAGATGAATACCCTGCCATAAACTTAAGTACTTAAACTATAAAAACATTGAAAGTAATTTATAAATATCTGGATCTTTTAGGTTAAGATGTCGTGAGCAAGATGTTGAAATCTTAAATTGATCTTTATGTTTAACAGATTTTATTTCAATAGAAAAAAATTTTTAGGGATTGAGAAAAAAGTGCAAATCATTTTTATGTTTTATTAATTTAACTAAACGAAACATCAAATATGTCGAATTTAATTTTATTCCCAAATAATGTTATCTTCATTTAAAATCAGAAATCTTCAATTGCTGTCGTATTTGTGATAAATATAGAAATTATTGTGTATTTATTTTAACTTTATTTTGGTTTTCTAATTTATAACAATTTATTAGTTCAGCAGAAAATTTGGAGCTATGGGCTTCTCTTTCAAACTCATTGTATTTATCAATATTTCGAAACATTTTAAATATTTTATTATGTATTTCAGGCAGATATATTAATTTTATAAGACGTTTTTTTTTTTGTAAGAAACCATTCTTTGATATGTGTTTCCATAAATTATTAGAATTTTTTTTTTCCAAATTTCTCGATTTTTCATCTAAAACTCAAATTGCTGCGATAAATAAATATCAGTATTTGTGTTTCAAAAATAAAAAAAATTAATAAAATAACTGCAGGGTCTGTAACTGTAAAAAATGTGTTTAAAAGGGTATGAACTAAAAAAAGTTTTTTCTAAAACTTACACTTCTTGTAAAAAAAAACAACTACACTGTGGGCGAACAAGTATTAATTTAAGGCCCTTTGGCTGCTGATAATAAAAAAACAAGCTGAGAGAGCATATTACAAACCTTTTTAGCAGCCTATGAAACCCTCCTTGGTAAAACTGATAACAATTCTTTTTATTAATATGAACAAAAAACTATTATTTTGACTATCTACCTCTTTGTGTGTTGTGTGTCTGTACGTAGGGAATTTTGGAATCGATCGTAAGTATAAAGTTTAGGACTGGTTGACAACACTTGATAGATCATTAAAAAAAAAAAAAAAAAAAAAAATGGCATACTCAAGACTTAAAAGCAAGCAATAACTAAATAAATTAAAAAATATATATTAAACAAAGTTAACAGATTTCAACAAACAATTTATCAGATTGAAGAAAAAAAAATCTTCTAAATTAATGTTTTCTTTTCACAAAGGAAAACTTTTTATTAACTTTGAAGATAAAAAATTTACTTTTAATATTTTGCAAGTATTTTTGTTTAAACTTTAAGCCTCAGTCTACTGCACTTAAAACACATAAAATATTTTACATATTAAAGAAATTTTAATTTCTTTTTTTTTTAAACTTAATTAAAGACGGTACTAATTAGACTCTCTTCTTAAATAAAAATATCAGTAAAAATATAAAACTAAAAATATACAAAACACTATTTTTTTCTAAAAAAAAAAAAAAAAACAGGACATAATCCTTACAAAAGTTTGATTTGAAACTAATTTGCTACAAGTTTGTTTTATTTAATTAAATCACACAAAGAGCAAAGAAACTCTTTAAACTTCCCACTCCTTCAAAAAACGCCTTCAATTAACATTTTAAAAACTCGTATGCCTCAGCTAGACATTTCTTAATGAACTTTCATCGTTTAGAAATAAAAAGCAACTTATCCTGTTCTTTTTAGTTGCTGCAACTCAATTTCTACGATCCCCGGCACGTGTCATTGTTTGACGTGATTTTTCCTTTTCCCTCAGTTCTTTAATAGCGCCCACCGTGCCCACTATAAGCTTAGCTGTGAACTGGGTTTGTGAACCCGAGGGGTTTTTCGAAGAGGAGCCGCTAGACTCTCGGTCTATGCCGCTATTGGCATTTGCATAAGCACTTGTATATCCAACATAATTATTGTTGAGGTCACGACCGCAACTGCATTGATGAGACATTTTGTGTTTAGTTGTTCTGTTTTTGTTTTTCTTAATTACGATTTATTTAAAATTTTCTTTATTTTGGAAAATTTTTGTTTGAAAATTTAAGAAAACAAAGACCACTTCACTTTAAATGGGTTAAACAGAAAAAATTTAATAATATTTTTTTTTTAATTTTGCATTTAAAATTATTATTTTTAAGTTTTTTTATTTAAAAATGTTTTAAAATTTTATTCTCTTTTCGCTTTAACAAAAATCAATTAAAATTCCATTTAATTTTAGTATTTTTTCAGTTGTTTTATTTGTATATTTGTTTGTTTGTTTGTTTTTTCATATGCGTTTCTTTACTTTTCCGTAGTTTTAGCTTAAACAAACCGTTTCAGTGAAATTTTTACGTAAAACTGATCCACAATCAGCTAATGTTTGTATAAACTTTTTTTTTTCATTTTCAATTGATCACCACCAACGTACCAAAATAAATATAAAAAAAAAAATGAAATAAACTTAATTTTAATTTTTGTTTTTCTCTTTTTAAGTGCTTTAAAAGTTTGCTGCTCTCTGCTTGTTTAAAAAGTTCGCTTAGTCATTTTTTTCTCATTACATACTTATACGATACTCATAGGTGTGTTTTTGTTTTTTGTAATTCTTCACAATCATTTGTAAAACTTCTCTAGAATTGTATAATAAAATATATTGTAACTTAGCGAGAAACAGTGTAAATAAAAGTTTTTCGTTTTTAAGCAAAAAATGTTGCCAGCAAACGGTTTTCTTAAATACCCACATTTACTAGAGTCTCATATTAAAAGCACTAGCTGGCAAAGCGAGACAATTCTTATTTTGCGTATTAAAAGCATTTATTTTATTGTTGCTTTATTAAGATGAAAACCTATAAGTTGTCTTTAAGGAAGGGGTAAATAACTATTTAATGCATTAGTGTATGAATAAAATAAGTAATGCATATGCATCAGGTACTATCGTTTGTTGTGTAGCTATCTCTGGTTTGAGTGACGTAGACATAGAATATTTTTTGTAAAAAAAAGTACATTTTTTTTATAGAAAATGCAATAAATTAAATTAAAAACCGTGAAAATTTTATTATTAAAAATAAAAATGAAATGTGCAGTTAACAAATGCGATAATAAAAACAATTCAAAAGTGTTTGCTCATTAAACAAAATTTTGTAAAAGATTAATTAAACAGGCTCATTATATTAAATCTGATAAAAAAAAGATAAAAAAAAATATTTTATAAAACAAAAATGTATTTTTAACATTTTCTGCCATATTCACAAAAATTAAAAATTAATTAATTAAATAACTTTCAATATGTTTTTTGAAAATTTTTCATACGAATTTTCTCTAAAATACATTTCAAATCTATTTCAATATTTTATGAATACGGTTTGGTTTTACTTTTATTTAAAAAAAAAATTTTTTTTTGTAGCATGGAAAGAGTTGTTTTACTTTCAGTTATTAAGCATTACGGTCGGTAATAATTATTATATATTTCCTTTATCAAAATATTAATTTACAATAACTAACGAAATAACTTCTGAAATAAATAATTTTTATAAGAATTTTCATATCAGCCAAAATTTACCACGTTGGCAGCCCGATATAGCTCTTCTTTAGATACCTTCAAGCCGACACGTTTTACTAAACTGCATCTCAGTTCTTCGCATTTAAAATTTTGTTTAAATCGATGCAACCGTTCAGAAGTTATGTAGTATTTCCAGTTTTGCGCCAAAATTCAACAACATTAGTTTTCATTCTATGATGACGTAAATGCGCGGTAGTATTTTTATTAGGCAATCTACACCACCACATGCATTTTCTAATATATTTATTTATTTCAATTTAGTGAAAATTCTCTAGATTTGTTTTGAAAGTATGATATAAGACGTTTTTGTAAGCGCGAAATAAAACTATCTTAGGAAAAATGCTGAATGTAATTAATATAATCACTAGGTTGTTCTAGATAGTTTCTAATAAAGTACGATGCGAAATAGTCACAATGCAATTAACACTGATAATTGCTAGAAGTTTAAAAACATATTTTCCAACCCTGTAAACTATATCTTCCTGTAAATCGATGTATCGATTTATAAAATTAAAACTTCAAATCTGAGCTTTCATCTATGGTGCAATTGTACCAGATAAGTGTCTACATTTAACATACAATTTTTTTGTATGTAGTTAAATGTCAAACTGACCTGATGAACTATTGCGCCGTGGTGTCATAAATGAAACAAAAAAGAACGGTATTAATAAGTATGAACTCGATTAAAAACTATACTCTTCCGCCTTTACGCAAAATGTTCCACTGTACGTTGTCAGAAAATAAAGGGAACAATGGATTAATGTGGAGAATAAAGTTTTAATATTATTTGTTAATGAACACACATAGACAATGAACACAAGAAAATATACATTTAATAATTATTACCGACCTAAATGCCAAATAGCTGAAAGTAAAATTACCCTTTCCATGCAGCAAATTTGTTTTTCAAAATAAAATTAAAACCAAAATTTTTAAAATTGAATTTAATATAGTTTTTATTAATTTTTTTTTTTTTGCACATGCTGAAGTTTCTTTGAGCTCCGCACTAACTTTTCGAATTTGAAAAAACAGTTTTGCTCAAAAAAATAGTTTTTTTATTTTTTCATCACATTTAAATAATTTTTTTTATAAAATTTTGTTTAACTAAGCAAACCGTCTTGAAAAGGCTTATGGTTTTTGTAATCACATTTATCAACTGCAAATTTCATTTTTATTTTTAATAAATTTTCTTGATTTTTACTTTAATTTGTTTTACTTTCCATACAAAAATGTAGTTTGTTTGCAAAAAATATTCTATGTCTACGTCACACAAACAATAGATCACCACACAACAAACTAACAGACCTGCGCAATGCACAATCTTGTTAAAAAAAATTTAATTTTAAAGATATTTATTGTGCAGTTATATCTTAAATCACAAAAAATTTACTAAATGTGCTGCAGATTTAGTGACCCCTGGTGTCAATATGAAAATACATATAGATATTGCCCAGAAAACTTGGCTAAACTTTACTATTAATCTGGCCACATTTCTTCCTCCAAAAAAAAAGAAAGATTAATTTTATGAAAGAGAAAAAGAGTGTGCATGTGAACGACATAAGAGAATAAAATAAAGAGCTTAAATATTTTTTAAATTATAGTTTATTTATCTGTTGCCTTCATGGCTATAATATTTTCAATATGCTATCGTTTGCAGTCTTAAACAAACTCTAACCAAAGACAAAAAATATATTGTCTTTGCTCTAACTGTATCTCAGTTATTTATTTTTTTTCTTTTGATTTTTGCTGCTGTTATTTTATAAACGGGCTGTAGTATTTATTTTCTGCTTCTGCAAAACCCGAAAACTTGTAAAGTATCTGAACATGTATCAGCGCATGGAAGAGTAACTACCCATACGCCCATTTGTTTGGTGGTAGTTTGTTTCAGTGAAAATGAAATTAATTTTTTTGCTGGCACCACATACTTATACATATTTATTGTTGGTATATATGTTTTCTATGTGTGTATGAATGTTTATCGTTAACGATGCTAATGTTGACGAACTATAAATAAAACTTGTTTCAATTCATAACTAGATGTTTTGTTTTGGTTTGTTGTTGTTGTTGCTGCTGCTGCTGCAAAGAAAAACAAAATTCCTTGACAAAACCACTTGTTGTAATGTCTGAAATTTTTGCTATTGTACGTGTAGTTTAATTTGTTTAGGAAAATTTCTTCAAACATTTTAACTTTTTAAGCCGATAAAAGTGTATCTGCATATTAAGCGTTTTATGTTCACAGAATTTGTTTTAATTTATAAAAAAGGCCGTTATGATTTTATAGCAGTTTTGATCTTTTTGCATTATTATGTGTATTTTTTCATTTGCTCGAATAATAATATTTCAATTCAAAAGCCCTGTATATAGGCATATCAGGTGTTTGTTATATCTTTGTCGTTGGGGAATAAGGTTTTAAGTCAGAAACTGTAGTTTTTCGTAATGTTAAATTGAATACTATTGAATTGGTTGCAAATCAGGATAAAATTTGTTTGAAAAGGAATCCCTTTTTTCTACTCAGATATCGGGACGAAAAGTTTTATATTTTGTATGGAGTGGATAATTTGTTAGATTTTTATTTTTTCCTCTCCTAAGGAAGCTTAAAATCTTGAAATCTTCGGTATCGTTCAAACTCGTAACTCACTAAGCCCATCTGCTAGTATTGGTGCCATTGTGCACTATGCCAAGAGAACTTTTCATTTAAAGTATTTTCTTTTTCTGCAAAATCAAAAAACTCTTCCTGCTGCATTTCGTGGAATGTCTTCTTAAGGCCTGTTGTTCTTACCAACTGATACCAATCCTGGGGGTGATAAACTGATGTTTTTGCTCTCTTTTTTTGTTTTTCAATCATGGAATGATACACGTCGCATTCCATATGCGTATGTCCCGGAACAAGGAACTTGTGGTTTATGGCTAAATTGGGAAACTTAACCTGAGCCAGTAAAAAAATTGTTGCCCCCCAGATGTGTCTGAGTTAAATGTCACCTCAGAAACGCTACCAGGTTGCTTCTTCATATGAGCATATAAGCAGGACGCTATTTCGTTTCCCCCTCTAGCTGCTAGAGCTTCATGCCACATATAGAGGGTTGACTCTCCTGTAGCATTTTCGTGAACTGTTAAGTTAAAGGTCCGCAATTGCCTTTTATATAATGCTACCGACGATCCAACAAATGGGGTTGGCAGGCATTGCTGTAAATCAAAACTGAAGCATTTCTTTAGACCGTTGTCTTGTGCCGCAAGCTTATCTGCTTTTTTGGCTTCATACGCTGCAGTAGCCTTCTTCGTTCGTTCAATTGAGTATTGCGATTCATATGAAGAAGAAACGCCAGTTAACTAAATTCGAATATTTTATTTGTTTTGTTGAGTGGTTTTTAAAGTAGCGGCAGGGAATAATTTTTACTTGTATAAAAGATAAAAGACTTAAGTGCAGTTTCTGTATTGCAAGCGAGCGACTCGTTTATAAAATTTGTATAGGAATCACTCAAAAAATTGAGTGTTTTTTATACAAATTTTCTAGACGAGTCGCTCGCTTGTAATACAGAAACAGCACATTAAGTTAACTTATGCCGTTAGAAGAATATTAAATGTTTCAAAAGCATCGGTCACAAAGACTCAAGTCAACTTACAACCTTAATACCAAGCAAAATATGAATTTTTCTGACTTGCCTGAAGCACAAATGATTACGGATGTATGCATTTGTTCTAGATTTAACTTATATGCTGTTTCTGTATAACAAGCGAGCGACTCGTCTAAAAAATTTGTATAAAAAGCACTAAATTTTTTGAGTGATTCCTACACAAATTTTCTAGACGAGTCGCTCGCTTGTTATATAGAAACAGCACATTATTGATACCAAATGAAAGAGAAAAAAAATTAAGTTAAATCTAATCAAAAACTCAAAAAGCATTTTTTTTTCGACTTAAGACCTTATGCCCAAATGTCGCAGATATAATAGTACAATACTTTAAGCTTGTAGGCAATTCTTATTAAAAAAATGTTATTTAATTTTTATAGGTTTTAGAAAATTGTTTTTAATGTGCTGTTTCTGTATTAGAGTGTGTGAGTAGATTCAACCTGAATAGTCTCAAAATAACGTGCTCCGCTCTTACTCATTGTATTTTATGACAAGTGTTTCGTTTTTACATTTTAATGTCCATTTCTAGCGATGACACTTAAGTGCTGTTTCTGTATTACAGGCGATCAACCCGTCTGAAAAATTTATATGAAAAGCACTCAGTTTTTTGAGTTATTTCCATATTAATTTTTCAGACGATTTGATCGCCTGTAATATAGAAACAGCACATAAGTCATACCTGGGACTTTCCCATTTACTTTACTTACTTGAAAGATTAAAATGTCATCAGCACAATATTTTTATTTTTAACCGACTTAAAAAACAGAAGGAGGTTATCGATTCGTCTGAATGTTGCTATTTTTTTGAATGGGTGTGCCTGCAGAACTCATTCACTTCTAAACTAATATTGAAAATTTTTTTAATTTGATTAATTATTCTTACAGATTGGTCCCGCTTTAAGAACAGTTCATAATCTTAAAATTTAAAGGGCTTCCCCATACAACATATGTATATATTTTCTACGTTTATTATGAACTGTAAATGGCACTTCTTTAAAATTTTAAATGAATGCGTATTTCTACAGCTCCCAATAACAAAAAGTAGTACAAAAAAAAATTTAAAAATTTAAGGGTGTCCCCATAGGTGACGTAAATTGACCTATATGGGCCTGTCTTTTGAACCGTTATAGATAAACCCTTGAAAATTGACAGAATGTCGAATACTATGACAGTTATAATAACAAGTATAAATATTTACAATTATGAGTAAAAGGGTGCCCTAATGTAATTTGATATATGTGGCCAAACTTTTGAACCGTTATAGACAAACAACTGAAATTTACAAAGAACCTGCATTGATAAGTCCGCTTTAACAACAAGAATACAATTCGGATTAATAAATTAAAGGGTGTAACCATAGGTGACTTATATGGGCCTATATGGGCCTTTCTTTTGAAACGTTTTAGACAAACGCATAAAAATTGCACAGAATATGGGATACTATGAACGTTATAGTAACAAGTATAAACATTTAAATTTATAAATTAAAGAGTGTCCCAATAGTTAATGTTTTTGACTTATGTTTCCAACATTTAAACTTTTAAAGTCAGATAGTTTAAATTTCCAAAGATCCTTGCTAAGTCCGAAGTATAAATATATAAAGTTATAAATTAAAGGGTGTTACAATAGTTGATGTAGTTTGATGTATATGGCCATTTTAACCTTTATGGACAGACCGTCTGATTGCAACAACAGCAAGTATAAAATTTAATTTTGAAAATTAAAGGGTGCTCCAATAGTTGCTGTAATTTGATGTATATTGCCAAACTGTTGAACAATTGTTTACAGACGGTTGAAATTAACAAGCTATGACAAGTATAAAGTTTGATGAGGGAATATAAGGAGGTCCCTATAGTTAATGAAATTTGATGTATGTGGCAACAATTTTAAATCATTATAGACCGACAGATGAAATCTGTTTGAAGTCGGTTTTTTCGCAAGAATTATCTTTTAATATTTGTAGTTTTCTGAAACTTGTGTGAAAATTATTTGTAAATAGATTAATTCTTACAAAATTTTTATTTTATTAGCTGATACACGATACAAAGGGAACTTGTGAACTAAGTAATTGTTGACCGTAAATTTTTTGGTGTTGCCAATTTTTTTTAGAAAGTAAAGAATTTTTTTGTTAGAAAAAAAGCTTTTAACTTTTCTAAAAGTTGCTTTCACTAGAGAAAACAATAATGGTTAAAGTAAATTTACACTGACTATATAAAATGTGCTTTTATTTTCTTAAGTAATTCTATAGACTAATTCTTATGGACTTTCACTCTATAACTGCAAGTAAAGAATTGTTAGTAAAATGGAAAGGCCAAAAAATATCTTTTATAGATAATTTCATAACAAGAATTGAATCAGAATCAGACATACGTTTAAATTGCGCAATAAAGGAATTAACGCAATTAAGGCCCTAATTGAGTTTAGTTTACCATATAAGAAATTAATTAATAAATTTATCAATTAGTACTTAATTGAGTCGATAATTGATTAAGTTTCCTCATACAACCCTTGTGAAGTGTGTTCAGTGAGAGAACATTTTATACAATGACAAAACTAAATATCATAAAAATGAAAAATAAAATATTTTCAAATTAAATGAAATGAATAATTTTTGAAAATTTAATGGAGATTCAAAGCTAGCGTGCAGTCAGAACTTGATCGTACTGAATGGAAGAGTTCCATATTTCAAATAAAAACAAACAAACTTTCTTTTAAAGCCGAACTTCTCTTCATTCTTCCAAATTTACAAACACAAATTTCTAATGTAAAAATTAGTTCTGTTCAATAAATTTTCGGCAGAAACCAGCAGCGATAGAGTAAAATAAAAATTTACAACATTACTATTCCAATTAAAAAAACGGAATAAACGCATTTTTGGAAAAAAAAATAGCAAAGTAAAGGCGAACTGACGAAAATAACAAACAACAATAAAAATAAATATTTATCTAAAACAGAAAAAAGGGGTGTTCGATGCGTAAAGCATTTTCTATTGCAGCAGTTAGCATTTGCAAGAGCTTTGTCATCGGTTGTGAGCACCTTTTTTCGAATATTTTGCAAAATTGCAAAAATTTTTCTGTTTTTTTTTTTTTTTGTAAAACTTTTAGTTTAGTTTAGTTTATTTTATTTTATTTCTTTTGTTTATTATCTTGGCGTTAAGTTATTTATAGTTTTCTCAGATTTATTCTAACTATTATACAAACATTAGTTTCAATTCAAAATATTTTGTATTTAAAACCGAAAACAATAAATATTATGCATGTTTTGTGCTGTGTGATTGTAAAAAATTTTAGCTGCAGATATTCGGGTTTTAAATCGCCATACAAATTATGGCAAAAAAGCCACACCATTTTAGTCCAGCAACGATGTGATGTAAATATTTTCGTGGAAAGTGCTAATAAACACTTTCAATTCAAAGTATTTAATATTCATTAACTTATTTTGTTAAACAGAACAAGAATCAGCTGTTCTGTTCTTGCCAGTAATAAAAGTAGTAACAAATTTATTAACATTCACATCTTATACGCTTTTTTACTCTTTCTCTGCTTCTTTTTAAGTACTGAAGTAAACACTTTCCAATAACAATTAGTAACAACTTCTTGTTATTGAACAGAACTATATTCTACTGTCAAATTTTAATTGAGTAAATGAAATTGGATATGTGTGAACACCAAAATTAATTACTCAATTTAAATTTTAATTGTCTAAATCAAAACGTATGTCTGAACAGGGTATAAAACAATCTTTAATCTGCAAGGTATTCTGAATTCTGAATTTTGAATGACGAATTATGGAGTTTTTAATGGTGTATAGCAGAGAACTGCAAGAGTGTCTGTTTTTAATACTCTAAGTATACTCATCTTAAATGCGGTTGCGGTGTGATCGCCACCGCATTTCTTAAGTGCGAGTATTTACTATACCCATTCCATTCGAGTATAAGTGTCTACCATACTCAAGTAAAATATTTGCGATGCTGGCTTTACTTTATTCGTACTCATACTCACAACAAACACCAAGAGAGAGATTTTAACGTGTGTAGTGAGAGGAAAACACAGTTATCAGATCAGAATTATTAAATCAAACACAATATCAAAAGTCGCCAATGTCTAAATTAGCTAACATACATAATTCTTTGAAATTATGAAAGTTTATTTAATATATAACAGAAAATAACTTTAATAGAACCCGTAAAATTTGCCATATTTTCATTTATTAAAAACACAACAAAAGTTTACTAATAGCTCAAGAATAGTTCATTGTTTATTATATTACGTTTTTGTTAGGGTTTTTTTTAAGTCACACAGGAGAGAAATTTAAAAATTCTATTCGTTAAGCAAATACATTTTTAAAATTAATAAATAGGTATAAAAGCAATAATTATATTTAACAAAATAAAATATTTAAACTAAAAACTTTATTTATTATTATTTATGAGGAATTAATATATTACATCAGCGTATATACGGTTTTGTTAAAACTAAAAAATTAAGTAATTTTCCTTTTATTCACGGATTCATTTTATCATTTTGTTTTCCTAAATACCGTTAGTACGAGTAGCACGTTTATGACAACAAGGCGCATAAACTGAAAATATTTATTCATAAAAAACAGCAACAAAATAAGTATACCTGCTTTAAATAGTGTACAAAAGCTGTGCCTTTAAGCGGTTTTTATTGCATTTTATTCATTAAATATGTGTTGTGTTTCATACCTATGAAAACGGTTGTTGTCTGTTTTTCTGTTTATAATGTTTAAGCAATAGATTTGATCAAATTTTGTTTTCTTTTTATTGTTTATAAATAGATCTGCATACAATGCAGTATTTCACAAAACGGCAGTAAAAAACTTTAATAGGGTAAAAATGTGGCAACGTTGCTTACAAATAAAGAGAATTAAAAAATTCTCGCGTACGAGTATAAAAAATACTTAAAATTCTGATTGCGATATTTTTGATACTCGTTTTTACAAGAATGGGTAAAATAAACACCGCAACTTTTTATTGCGGTGTTTAAAATACTCGAGTATGAAAAGTATAGAGTATGTATAGAGTAAGTATGCGGTGTACTCATGAGTTGCGGTGTACTCGTGCAGTTCTCTGGTGTATAGCGCCAAATCCTAATTTGACAATTCGTCGTAGGTCGAGGAAAATTTGTGTATAGATTTTGGCATACACCTGTATAAGATCCAGCTGATATAGAAATTAAAGCCACTAGACCATCATATGCATTATTATTTTCTTTCTGCATATGTAATGAAACCAATCCAAAACATATCCTACAGATTCTATTATATCCAGAAAAATATACCGGTTGGGTATAGTTTGCAGGCTGGTCTTATTGTTGGTCGTTTTTTATAGCCGGTGCTCGCGAAAATATAGATAATATCGATTCGGACGACATGAGATTACAGTAGGACGGCACTGCGAGTCAGATGGCGACCGCAACCATCGACTTATTGAAATCAAAACTTGCTGATAAGTTCGGCTTAACACCTTTCGATTGTTTTCTATAGGGTCACAGTAAGCAGTTGGCTTATGCTGATAAACGATCTTCGGAGGGCAATATTTTCCATGTTATTCATACCCAAAAAATAGACAACATGAGCAGCTACAGTGGTCATTTGCCTAAAATCACTTTCAATTTTTAATGTCGTGTATTGATCTTTTGTGACAAAAAATTTTTATTTTGTTAACTTTCTACTTGTTATTATTTATATTACGCATAAAGAAATTTTTATAAACATTACTTTTCCATTCTTGTTACTATGGACAATTTAAATACTTTTCCTTTTTACACGCATTACTACTTTCGGTTCGACCGTCTCTAATGATACAAAGTCCACATTCCCAAAAAAGTTACAGTCAGCTTGACAGTGCAACCTTCTAAAAATAAATTTCTTTAATTTTTGTGCAGCTGTTCTAAATTAAGTTTATAACTAAATAAATAATGTACGAGTAAGAAACAAAAATTAAGCAGAAGACAAAAAAGTATTAAATAAAAAAAAAAATAAATAAATAAATAAAAATGTTATACAAGTATAAAATATACTCTTAAAGTATGTCAGTCTGTCAGCTAAACATGACTTAGAATCGCTTGAGGGCAAATGCTGGTTTTTATTAAAACATTTTTCTATCAATTGTATCTGCATTCATGAGTTACCACATGTGTATTAGTGTGTGTTCGCTTTCGTTTGATCTTGTACAGCTGATGTGTTTTTGAATTTTTTTTAGTTGTATTTTAATTTAAACTCTTGTCGTGACTTCTTAAATCACTTGTGGTGATTAGTTTTTCATTCAAGTTCTGGGCTCCCATAGCTTGATATCACATCTTAGCTGTTTTGCTAAAAAATTGTTTGTTGCTATTAAAAATATATACATAAAGAAATAAATAACACTTGTTGCAGTTCTTATGAGTTTGCAGATCGTGAGAAGACTTTTTTGTTTTTGTACCCAGCAAACAAAAAATCACAATTTTAAAATAAAATATTGTTTTTATTTAATATAAGCCAAACGAAATTTTCATTTCGAAAAAACGGACATTTACATCTTGACCGATATCAATAAAATTTTAAAAGTAGTTTGTTATTTAAGTAAATGTTGGAATATTCTTATTTATTTTGTAAAAAGGGAATAGGACGGGGAGTGGGGAAGTGGGGAAGTGGACAAACTCACAATTTTATGAATCTTATCGATCTTAACAAAATTAAGTTTAAATATAGAAATCTTCTTATCCATAAGATCCAAACTGATTTGATAGATTTCTCAGGTGATCAGAATAGAGCCCCAGAGAAAACAAAGCTTAAATCTATTATACAGTGCTTAGAAAAAATTAGACTCATGCAACGCCAGGTACAATAAGCTAGTATATATATTTACATATATTATTATTTGTATCGATAGTGTGAAGTATTCGTGATTTTAACGGCGTTATTCCCGGTTCACACGTGCGCAGTTTTCTAGTAGTAAGACTGATTTTGGTGGAAGAGAAAGCTGTGCAGACTTATTTTATCTCTCTTTCCCACAAAAATCAGATTAGCTACAGAAAAACATAACATTTGTGTACACCAGTGTTGCCGTTTGGTAAAGTTGTTTACATTTTTTGTAACTTTTTAAGTCCTCACGTAACATGTATAAATTTGTTATATTTGGACAAATTTCCGTAACTTTTGGTACAGACACGAAATAAAGTAATATCACTGAAAAAGTACTTCTCTTTATATACTTAACATATCAAATCGATTTTAACAAAAAAAGTTACACACTTTCAAATGCTATCAAAATCCCGCATAAAAAATTAATTTGAACTAAACAAAAAATAATGTTGCTGTAGCTATGCTCTGTTTAATCCCTGAGAAATCATAAAATGTTTCATGTTTCATGTTTAGAAACAGCAAAATGTTTCTGTCAACAAATTTTCCCAACTATGAAATAGCATGAGCTGCATTGCGTGCGAAAAACTAAGATTTCTGTTTAAACTTGCGAACACTATTAGCAATTTTAGTTATTCCGCTTGAAAGTTGACAAATTGTTAGTGATACAATACGAATAACTAGATTTAATTTTCTTGAAGAAGTGTATATTATACAACGATAAAATTGTCAGTAATTTAATATTGAAGTTCTAAGCAAATAAGACTCAAATTTGTCTTTAATAGCGGTATTTTCAGAATAATTAAAGTAGTAAGTTCTATCGAAGCTCAATGTTCCAAAGAAAAAGATCAATGGGATTTAAAAAAAAAATCTACTTTAACTAATTATATTAAATGGCGAGAGCATGCACTGAAAAAATTGTTTACACCCTTTTCTCTTTTTTATTTAATTTAATTTTCGTTTTGTTTTTTATTTTCAGTAAATAAATTTGTTGCTTTGTTATTTTTCCTGAAACATGGAATAAAAGTTTTTACTAAATTTTATGTAAATAACATTAAATTAATCTTTATTTAAGGAAAATTTCAAAATGTTACTTTTAATAAAAAATTTAACTGTTTTGAAGGAAAAGCGTAATCATTTCTTGTCTTTCCGCGGCAACACTGGTGTACACTACCTAAAACATTTTATAGCAATATCAAGGCATGTAAGGCAGTTGTGAAAGAAGCAGTTTATTCAGTTCAACAGGCTGACAAATCTTATTTATGTATTATTATGCACCGAGTATACAGAGGCGACACGATAATATAGTCATCTCGTTTTTTCTATGCATCTCTTTCTTGACATCCTATCGACTACTACAAAACAAAATTGCTTAGTGTTATTATGTAAAGCAAATTGACAACGATTGACAGTAAGATAGATACTGTTACTAAATTGAAACAAAATTATAAATATTTAATAATGAAAAAAAAATATGTAAAAATTAATAAATAAATGAAATTTATTTTATTTATTTGCTAAATCCCATCACATTTTTAAATAAAAATGCAATTTATTTGTTGGTTGGAAAAGCAGGTATCCATACGTATTTCGCCGGTTGCTTAAGACAGCTCATCAGGAAACCTTTATCCAAATTTTAAGAAAAGCCAAAAACATTTCCTTTAGGTATAAAAACTTTAAAACAACATGAGAGTGTTGCTGTGGGATTTAGCATAATATAAAAAATAATATTATAAAAGTTCCCAAAACAATTTTATAAATAAAAAATAAATTTAATTATTTTTTTTTTTTTTTTTTTTTTGCATTTATAGCAGTCCACACCTTTTATAAATACAAAAGTATCTTGTAAAAATTACTTTAAACAAAAACACCTTAAAGAAATTTTAAGTGCATTTTAAAAAAGTACATTTTATTTCTTTTATTACAAATTAATTTAAATCAGACATACCATTTATAAAAAGTCAATGGCCCAAATTCATAGTTATAAACTAAAGTCGACTCTTGTTAAAGTATACTCTAAAATAAAAAGCTCTTATTATCTTTTTTGCTTTCATAGTCAAAAATTAAGTATACTTTAAGTTTAGCCACCTTCCACTGGGTACCGACTGTAATTTGATAAATGTTTTCATACAATTTCTAAACAAACATTAGAAAAAAGTAACCTTGTGTTTATTTTGTTCACATTGGTATAGAAATCAGATATAGAGTATTGTGTTCTTAAACCAAATAAAATAATTTTGGAAAAATGAGTTAAAAACAGCTTTGGGTAGTTTTAAATTTAGAGTTGACTTTCTCGACAAAAATATCTTTTAAATTGTCTAGAATGAATTAGAGTCGACTCTAAAATAAAACCGACTTTAGTTTCCTTAAAGTATACTTTATTTTAACTATGAATTTGGGCCAATTTATTTAAATATGTATTTTTTAGAAAAAGTAGTTTTTAAGTATATACTAAAAAGTACGTTTTTGAAGTACTAAATTTTTATTTTACATTTGCTTTCATCGCAAAACTTTAAAGCAAATCTCTCTTGTAAAAGCTACTCTATATAAAAGATGCAGTTTATTATGCCTTTTTAAAAATTTATTTTTTAAAAATATTTATTCTAAATCTAAAAACTAAAATATGCTTTAGATCCATCAGAAAAGTTTGTTGGGTAATTTTAAACATGTTTATTGTTGATTATAAGAGTTGCGATGCTTAAAATATGTTGCAGTTCTCTTTTTTCCTACATTTGAATCTTAAAACCTGTTGAAGTTGTACACGGAGGTTATTGTTTTTTTTTTCGCTATTTGATATTGATCGTGGTCCCAAGAAACCAAAGATTTACAGTTTCTCCCTCAATACATTCATTTATTTAATCGCACTAACAAATGCATATGTAAATAAGTCAACAATTTATAATGAATTTATTGTTTAAAGTGTGGCAGGTTTTCATTCTTTCTTGCACTCCTTTTAAAATATGTACATGTATTTTAAAGACAAGCTCATACGTTGGTGTGAATACGTATATTTTCTGTTGGCAGAAGTATCAAGAAATAGTAATAAACAACGAACAGATTTGATGATTTGTAGTTTTCAAAGCAAAAAATGAAAAAACAGAAATGTTCCATTGTTTTTTTTTTTTGTTTTTTGATGCGGCGAATGTATAATTGATTTAAAACAAATTAAATTAATAATGACAACAAAAATTATAAAAAATCATGGGAAAATTTTAAGACGAAAATTGCAAAAAATGTAATAAAAAATAATAATAAAAAATTGCATAATTTGTAAGCTTAAATATAAATAATAATTTAAAAAATTTTTGTATTATTTTATATACTTGTGATTTTTTCATTACCATTAAAATTTAATTAGCATTGTTTGAAATAATGACAATAAAAAAAAATTTAGCTACTATACAATGCTAATGATTTTATTTTAATTAAATTTGTTTTTACTAATGGTAATGAAATTTTTATGAAATCGTTTAATTACTAATTACAATTGAATCAAAAATAATTAATTTTATGAAATATAAATTTTCGATCGCAATAATTAAAAAAAACTATACATAAAAAAAATAAATCTTAAGACTCTTGTTGATTGATTGATATTTGAAAATATTAATAATTTATCATTTTTATGTCAGAAAAGTGTAAAATTTGATGTTTGAGATATAAAGTCACCTAACACACCAGCAGGCAGATTTAGTGTATAAAGACAAGGAATTCATTCATTAATGATAATGATTTGAAAGTACTTAGTGATTATGGTAATGATGTTGTTTTTAATTAATTATCAATGAAACCTCTTAAAAACAAACATTACCATTAGTAAAAATAACGATAATGCTAAAAAAATCATTAGCATTATTTATCATTAAATGCTAATGAAATCGTCAATTAATTAGTCCATCTTATTAATTACTCCCATGTATGTTTTTTTTACAATTTATATCTTAAAATTTTCTCATGATTTTTCATAAATTTTGTGGTCATTATTATTTTAATTCCTTTACACATTCGTCGCATAAAAAACGGAAAACAGCATTTATATTTTAATTGTTTTTTGGTTTGTTTTGCTAGTTTTTTGCTTTGAAAGCTAAAAATCATCAAATCCATTTGTTGTTCGTTGATCGTGATTTGTATTGTTGTAGTTTTTTTGTTAACTTTTGTTGCTGTTAATATGCAAAAAAAAAAACCATGAACCATTGTTTTAACAATAGCAAAATTAGCTACATTTTTAGTTGTTTTTCATGTAGCATTTAATGAATTTAAGAGAAAATCTTTGTGCCAAATTTTAATAACAAAAAAATTATTTTAAAAATATTTAATGGTTTTATTTTCTTTAACGCTTTTTTTTTAATAATCAAAGGTTTTTAAATGTCAGATATTTATTGGTTTTATTATATTTTTCAGCGGAAATACAATATTATAAAGTAATTAATGAAATTATAATAATATTAACAATATTCCCTTTTTAAAGTTTAGTTCCTTCTTAAGTTTCGTCTCTAATATTTAATGTTGCGTTTCCCTTCAACAGCTTATTCAGTTGAGTATTAGGTTACCTGATTGAGTCAGAGTATGATACTTTTTCAAAATAGGATTCGTTTTCTTTTTGAGTATATTACCATGTGGTACTTTTTCCCCGATTGTGGAAAATATTATCATTAAATGGTAATTTTCAATTCATATATATTTCTGAATAATTATCATTGGCAGCAAACACAGGATGTCTTAAAGAATCAGTTCCTACTAAAACAATTGCTTTAATTATTCTTTCTTTTAGGAAAATAATAAATCTGCATTTGATCTCATTTTGTTTTTTAATAAATTTATTCTTTTAATCTTCTGCTAATTACTAATCTGAATGTTCATATTCTATTACTATAACAAACGTGAACAACGCATGTTCTTATTATCATAAATGTGTCAGAGTTGATGAGATTTATGATCGATTGTGCAGTATGAATAAGGCAAAAAAAAAAAATCATCCAAATACCAAAGGGACAGATACCTTAAAAGATAAAGCGTTTTCTTGAGTAGGTCTTTCACACTTTTATTACTTGTATATATAATTATATTTCTTTTTCATAGATACAAATATTAATTAATATCTTCTCTTATTTTGCATATCTTTAATAGTCGTATATTAAATAAAAAATTGTCTGTTTCATATGAAAGACGTACAGTGAGAACTAAATTTCTTCAAAACCTGTTTCATCCTGCCTGGTTCAGAACTCTTTAATTGTTAAATTCAAATTGCCACAATAATATATTGCTACAACTACATACGTTCCTACTGTGTGTGTGCACGCGAACTTCAAAGATTCTATATAAATTATAATAAATGTTATACTACACATCTTCTGTTCCTACTGCTTGTCCAGTTTTAGTTTAATTATGCTACTGTTTAGTTAAATTTTTTAAATTGTGTAGAGAGTTGTTGAATTTGAACGCTGCCTCTTTGCTTTCAAATATAATTATTCTTTCCGCATATCATTAAGCACCTTACCAGTTAAGAAATTTCTGGCTTGCGACTAGCATTATTTCCAGCATTAGTTTTAGACTGAAAGCCCTCATGAGCAGTCACGTCCTCAACCCTTTCCAGGCACAAGCTACAAACATCATCTCACTCGATACTCACTTCAATATCTTATTACGCAGGTAGTCATTTAATTCCAGACGTTGAACCTGAACTCACATTAAAACGTAAAAGTTTATCTCTTCTCCCAACACATCAATTGAACTTCGTTTATACAGACGCTATTCTTGAGGATAACGACATGTTCTAGCAGCAACATTGATTTCAAGGACTTTTCTGCATTCAACTGGAGTTTAGTTATTAAAATCATTAATTAGTAGAGGTTCTGTAGTGTATTTGAAGTTCGTTATTGATCACATGAGCAATAAGAAAAAATTTAAAGCTGCAATAAATGACGTCGTTAAAAGCTAATTGTTTTGTAAGTGTTCGTTCGTTTTAATGATTTGTGGCTTAGATATAAATATTCTTATTTTTATTTATTTGAATGAGCAATAAAATGAAAATAAATGACGTCAGTTATTTAGTTTTATTTTTTAAATAATAAGTAGATGTATTTTTTTATCTCTTATGCAATAATATAAAAAAATTGCTGTATAACGTAGCAATATTTTGGATTGCTAGATCAAGCAATCAAAGCATTTAGTTGCAAACTTAATTTTTCTTTACCCAGAATTCATAATTAGATGACATAGACATCATTGAATGGCGGATCCAACGAAAAAGTGCTGTGTTTCGGACAGCTTACGCCACAATTTAAGCAAAATTGTTTTTTTTTTTTATCAAAAACAAAAAAATTAAATATATTCTTGCTGGAGAAACGTATCCATATGGACGTTTCGCTACTGTTCATATATCTCATCAGTGGATTCTACCCAAATTTTGTACAGAAAACCTAAATAATTTTTTTTAGTTTTAAATAATAAAAATTTCATGAAAAAATCATGGAAAATATATATTAGAAGGAATCAGCGCAATTAAAGTTCATTTACCAGAAAAAAATCCAAATACAAAATTAATGAATGAAAATGGATTTATTTTTGGCGTTTGATTAATTTTTAATTAAATTTCTAACCATTTTTAGTAAGAAAAATATTTAGAAATCTATGCGGACATTTTCCAAAGAAAACAAGAAAATATAGATTGGGAAAAAATTAAAAATTCAAATAAAAAATGTTCATATTAAATAATAAAATTTTTTATAAAGACGTTTAAGAAAAAAATATACATATAAAAAAATAGCTTACTGTGTTCACGTTAGAAATTTATCAAATATTTCAAATATTTTCAAAATCTTATTTTGTTTAGATCGCTTCGCTGTAAATGTGTATTTACCATGTGTATAAAGTCAGCACACAGTTTCCATACCGCACACCATCATAGGCGCCTACGTGTTTGCTGTTGTTTTTATACGGACAAAATCATATGTTGTCATGAAAAGTCATAACTCATAAACCATCTACACGACCATACGAACAAACCCTAAAAGTTTAAATGAATTTTGTTTGTCCATTCGTGAGTTATAAAGCCACAACACACTTGCAGCAATTTTTTTATATAAATAGATTTGGAGGATTTACGCATCAAAAACTATAACGAACTACTTTTTGCATTTTGTTTTCCAACTTATTAAGTTAAGAAAAAATAAAAAAAAGCAATAATAATAAATGAATTAAGATATTAATAATATTAATAACAATAATAAAAGTAATAATAATAATTAAATAAAAATAAATAATAAAACTTAAAGTATGTACTTAAAAAAGAAATTCTTGCACCAATAATACACACCATCGTCTTAACCGATAGAAAAACAACGATTAAATGCATAAAATATTGTCACCTATGTGGACACCGTTTAAAATTTATACCCTTTGTTAAGCGGTCATAGCACCATATATAATGTGTAAGCTGCATCTGTCTGTCTATAAGGATTTTAAAAGTAAGGTCATATATATAAGATTACATCACCTTTAGTGACATCCTTCAATTTCTAATTTTAAATCTTTCTACTAGTTATTATAGAAGATATAGGATAACACATGCTGTGTATGCTGTGTATTTTTTTAATATTTTATATAAAAATATGCGGAACACCCTTCAATTTTTAAAATGATGGGCCTTTTTTAAGTAGGACCTATCTATAAGCATCACCTTTCAATAAAAAAATTCAAAACCTTGTTCAAACTGAGTGAGTTTAGGGGACACAAAAATAAAAAATACAGACGAGTGAATAACGTTCTACTTTTTTGAAGTCGGTTAAAAATCGACATGTATGGGATGCTTTAACTGCCAAACAGATTAACTCAAGTTTTAATTTTAAAAACTTTGTCGAATATTTTTCGAACCCTTAAATGCATTTGTTCAAAAGACTTTTATCTAAAAAAGGGATTCAAGGAATTGTTTGTTTTTGAAACAAATTTCAAACACATGAACATGACGTATTACAATTATTTTCACATTCACACATACATATATGTATATGTTTACAAAACTCTACTTTAAAAAATTAAATGTTTTAATTGATTTCCTTCCTAACCTCACATCCAGTAATAAGTTACTAATGCATTGTGGCACTTATTTATATTATTGTTCTTTTCAATTATGGCCATAATAAATCAAATCATGAATTTGGTTACATTGCAAATATTTATTTGAATGTATCAACATAAATGTTTATATTGCGGAGCTAATAGCCACTTGAACAGCACGATACCCTCCTTAAGTTATATAAAAATTAGTAAATTTATTTTTATTACTTTTGATTTAATTGCAATAATTGTGGTAACAGTCCCTTAATGGCAATTAGCAAAATATGACCTATCACACATTTACGTAAAGAAGTTGTCCAGCAAACCGCAATTCATTTGTTTAAACTTATTATTAGTAAACAGATAATTTTTGGGAATATTTTTGTAAAAGAAGATATAATCACGCCTTTCATGAATATCATTTCATTCGAAATGTTTTCCCTTTTCATCAAATATCAATCGCGAACACATCACGTGAACATTTTTCGTTAAAAAAAATTCATAATCGTCTCCACTATTGGTAGTGAACAGTTAAGATAAATAAGAGCATTATGTAAGAATCTGGTTTTTCTTTTTATTTAAATAATTGGTCCATTTTCTACGCATGGGTTTGTAAAAGTGTCTTAAGACGTGTTTGCAGATTTTTGGAATTCTCCTATGAAAGAGTTAGAAAACAACGACTCTCTAATAAAAGTGTTACTGAATTGGAAGAGGAATGAAATCAATTTTAAATATCGAGCCTTTTTAATAGTGTATGTTTATTTTCTTGTGTTAGGTATTTACAGTTCAAAAGCTAATATGAAAAACCCACTATGGGCCAAACAAAATGAAATGCTTCGCAGCAGCTGAAAAATGGATTGCGCCAGGCTTGCATATGATCACCTCTCTTATTCCAATTGGTTATGGAAGACGCTCTCAAAGATATTGAGAATAAAAGGCAGGGGATACAATGGAAAATCAACAATCGTTACCTTAACTACCTGGCTTACGCAAATGATATTTGCTTGCTCTTACACAGGCTTATTGATCTTAAGCAAACAACTTTTAAACTTTAGGAACAGGTGCAATTCACCGGGTTAAAAATAAATGCAGCCAAAAAAAAAAAAAAATACTGAGTATCGGTACAACAACAGTTCCATCGTGGATTAACAACCAACCATATGAGACAAGTGACCAATTCTGCTATCTAGGGAGCGAGAACACTGCAAATGGAGGAACTGATCTAGATAAAGTCGCTAAAATAAAATAGGCCAGATTATCTTTTGTCATATTAACCCCAATCTGGAAAAGTAATAAAATCAGCCAATCCTCAAATCTGAGAAGTTTTGAAGCTAATGTTAAGTCGGTGCTCCTATATGGGTGTAAAACCTGGACGGTTAAAAGCGACATAACAGGGCGACTTCAATCTTTTATCAACCGCTGCTTAAGAAGAATATTACACATATTTTGGCCTAGGGCGATATCAAATGCCGAGTTGCTAGCAAAGACAAATCTAATACGTAAACGAAAGTGGCAATGAATAGGACACTCGCTTCGTCGAAAGAACAATTATGTTTCTAAACAATCTCTTATCTGGTATCCATTTCAACAATATGGTACAGAAAGCGGCAGACCATGCACAACATGGAGATGTTCAACGGAATCCGAAATGAACCAAGTGGATATATATTGGAATGAACTTTGGTCTATAGCACAAAACCGGGTCAGATGGAGAACTGCTGTTATTGGCGCCCTATGCTCAAGTAGGAGTTAGAGGAATATAAAAATAATAAAAAAATCACTGAAAGTCACCTATTAAAAGATTACGTCTGCATAAAAATGTAGTTTTTTTACATCTGTTACTTTATGAAATTCCTCCAAACCTGCTTATTTTTAAAGTAATTTCAATTTTAGCCGTTATGTGCTAAAATTGCAAAGTTTGGATAAATAAACTGGTTATAAGAGATTAATGGGCAACGAAAAATGTGGATTTTATAAACAAAATTCTTAAAAATTACAATTTTGGGATTTCTTATGCATGATTTAGGAAACTCGTTGGATTTCTTTTAATTTTTTGATACTAGTACTGCACAGCCATTTTTTCTATCTTACTAATAAGCATTTTAATATTGTTACGAAAGTAAGATCTGGCAACCCCTGTTGTGGTAAACAGTATGAGAGTGGTGAATAAAGTTACTTCTACTAATGGTGTGTGTGTGTATAGAATAATACCACAATTAGCCAACAAAAGCTGAGCAGCCTCATTGGCTGCGTTGGTAGAGGTACATACTGAAAAACAGGGGGTCTTGAGTTTGATACCGCATACGGACATGCGTGCAATGAAAAAATAATAATAGTTATAATGCAATTAAAATTAATAAACAGCAGTACAAACCTCCCAAAAGACAATTATTGTGTAAAGCCATGGCAGATAATTTAGTGGAGACGTCCAATATAATATAAGAGCTAAAGATAATTGTCAGGAAGCCCTTTACAATAAAAAGTAAGAACGGTAGCGGTTGCGCAGGGAAGTGTAACAGTATAACAACAAAGTGTAAGGCAGACGTGTGTTGTGGCTACTGGATTATAGGGGATGACTGGCTTGAACAAACGGAGTAGTGGAGATGTCTGTGGATGCTTAAGGTTACTAAACAAGGCATCGAGTAATTCATGTCTCGCCGTAGTAACGCGGTAGTGTAGCGTGGATGGCTACGTTTGTAGCAATAACGCATGTTTACTAAATACGAGAACAAAGGTTCACAAGACCGGTAGGATCAAGAAATATAGCCAGAGAAAGCCATACAGTTTGAATACAGACTAATGAGCCAAAGTGGAATTTGCAATCACGAATTCATACGTTTGTTCTTAAAGGGAAAAACGTAAAAATATTAATAATTAGATTTTAAGTTCCTCAGTAGCATTTGGGGTGAATTCCAAAAAAAGGAAAAATTTTTTATTGAACTTGCCCAATTTTTTTATCTTAACTAGCCAGAATCCCTGCCGCAAGATGCAAGTGAAGATATCCAGAAGAGAAAAAAATACCAGGTAGCCTGTCCCTCGGCTCTATGTCCAGAAAGTAGTTTGAATATAATCGAGGCACCTTAATATCCAACGTTTGATACAGGTTGTGGAAACTTTGAGAATTATAAACGCTGGCAAATGCAACAGTCTTTATTATGATAAATAAGGTCCACAATTACCAGACGACAGTCTCAAACTGTTAAGAGTAAAGTCTAGTGATAGCAAAACTCTCAATAAAAGTCACATAGTTCTTAATTACGTAACGGATACCTATAAACATTAAGGGGCAAAGAAGATTGAGAAGAGACTTAAAAATGTTACTAGTCTAGCTTTAATGAGACTGATAGTTCTATGGGGCCTTGTAGCTTAAATTGAGTTAACAGAAATACTCAGCCTTCAGGGGATTTCCAAATTTATAATTTTATCTTTAAAGTAATTAAAGATAAGCCTTGCTGGACTGTTTCATTTCATATTATTATTTAAAAGACAAGTTAAAATTGGTAACTGAGAAATTTGTAAAGTGAGAAATTTCTAACTCTTATACTTAAATGTGAGAATTTTTTCACTTGAGTTACAGAAACGAGGCACTGATAACATTTTTTTTTGTTTGGCGTATTTTTTGTGGTTAAAAAACGATGCGTATTACATTTGTTTTCTTATAAAAATATATTTTTCACTCAGGAATTTGATTAATTGTATTGACATTTAAGTTTTATTAGAAAATGTTTTAGTTAAAACAGTTTTTTTTTTGGCTACAAATAATTTCCAAAATCGATTAGGTTTGTCAATGACACAGTAAAACAAAATTTATGTAAGAATTTTAATTTTAGCTTCAAACATGTAAAAAACAAAGAGAAATAAAACTGTTTTATACAATATATGTTTGTAATTTTGCGTTGGCAAACACGATAAATTTATAAACAAATCGCAATTCCTTTTCACTTTTAATATGGCGTCAAAGGAATGCCACTGACTAATGGTGGCAGTTATCATTGCAAAAAAAAAACTCTATAAAATAAAAAAAGTAAAAATTATAACAAATACTTTCAGTTTTTACATACTCCCACTTCAAACTTGTCTTACTATGTAACGTATTGATAAAGGACATTTTGCAAATGGAACATACTTGAGCATGAAGATTATTATTTGCGTATAAATAGTGAAAGAAGTGTTTGTCCGTGTTTATTTAAATTTATCTTTCTTTTTTTTACTTAAAGAATCATCATTATTATCATTTGCCGACTTTAAATATTTGCAGTATTATTTGCTTTTACCCTGGGGTTGACACTTTTGAAAAATACCACAATGGAAATAGCAAGTTGATACCTAAAGAAGAAGAAGAAAAAAATGTATTAAAAAATTGCATGATAAAGTTTGACTTTGAGAAATATTTATTTTGCATTTGTTTCATTTTTTTGCATTAAATTGTCAGCACTTACGAACAGAGAAGTAGGATGACCTAAAGTTGAAACTTACTAAATGGAATATCATGAGGAATGCGGCATAATATCTTCCAAATAGAATAACTCTATGTAAAGGCCCAACTCTGATGTGCATAAAACAACTTAAGCAAGCTTATACAACTGTGCAAATATATTAAATCATATGTGGTAAGCTATAATGTACTTAAGATAACTTTTCGTCAAGTTTCGTTAAATTTCATTTCTTTATGCAAGGTACGAAACTGATCGCACTTTCCATACGGAAACAGCTGATTGTGCTTTGTGTTATACATTGATAAAGAAAAATTTTAATTAAGATTTAAATTGTTAAATTTTTAGTTTTTAATTCATTCGAAAATGTTTTTCTACTACATTTTTTTTATGGCCAATTTTTTTACAAATATAATATATTTAAATTAAATTTGTATTTATATACACATATGCATACGTTATAAGTGAACATGAACATCGTTGCATTTTTTAGTAAGGTTGGCCACAAACACAAAATAGATAATAACTTGTAATATTTTTTTTTTTTTACTTTTTCTTAGAACATGATCCAAAATATGGAAATGTGTATGTGAATGTTATAAAATATATGAAATATCTTCTTTAAAGCCTTTTCGTTTTAAAATTTTGTTTATTTATATAGAAATTATTTTTGGCAAATGTATGAATTAAACATAAATGTGCAACTGTGGCAAATAAGTTACTAAATTGATGTAAGTACATTGTAGCCACATAAATTTCTTTAATAAGTTACCTAAGCATTTAACAGGCTTTTCGTTGCATTTTTGACATAAGCAAAAGCTAGCTTATGCACATTATAGTTGGGCCTTAATATTTATGAACGTAATGAAATAAGTCTAGAGTTGAAGAGATACTTAAAAAAAATTCAGTTATTAGCAGCCAAAATGCCACAACGGCAACAGTGCTTAATATTAAACCGCAACCATCCATTTCTTGCTGGATATATGATGATAGACAAAAAAAGCAGAGAAGAGAGATTAAGGTGATCTGTGAACATTTTAGAACCAGCGTTGCCACACAAGAAATTGACTTCCTACCAATAATTTTCAAAAATCCTACCAAAATCGTTCACAGCCTACCAAAAATTTAAAAATGCGTTTCTTGCACATACACTCTGTTATACTCACTTGGTTTTTTTCCGTAATTGTTGAGGTGGAAATTTGTCTTTTGGTGATTTTTAAGATGGATGTTATGATTTAAAATAGTTTTAGAGCATATTATGCAGAATGAACACCCATCCCTTTTCTGGAGCCAATCAAATTCGCTCAACCATTCGGTTCTAAATTTTTTTTTACTGTTTCTTTACATGCAATATTAGTAAATATTTATGTAATTAATAGGTACATATATACAGATAAAAAAGTTTACTTACTTTTCCACTTTGTCTCATAATTTCTTTAATACACACACTTGTGTGTGTGTGTTTATAGCTTTAATCATCTTTATGCAAAAAAGCAGAGATGTTTTTTATTACACCTAAAACAGTTTTTGAAAACAGTGGTAAAACTATTCGCGGTGATTGTTTATTTAATTCAAAGTTACATTCTTTTTATTTTATGTTCTGAATTTTTAAGGTAAAAATTTACTATTGCTAAAAATTTGCTACAGGAGGAAAACCTACCAAAAATTTAAAAAAATCCAACAAACCAACCAAACTACCAAACTGTTTTTTAAAAACGAAAAACTACCAAGTTTGGTCCGATTGGACCAAAGCGGCAACGCTGTTTAGAACCAACCTAATAATGGTTGATCATAAAATCTTTCTCTTATTCTTGTTACTTAAATTATTTGGTTAAATAGATCCTGTTATTAGCATACACCTACTAAGATGCATACACGCAAAGGGTGCTTCAGAAAAATGGTTATAATCTTTTAGTGTATTATTTTTTCTATTTCTTAAAAACAAATTACCACATCACTTGAAAATTCTTAGATTATTATCCCGCTTTAAAATCAATTAAATAAATTACTATTTGAATTAGTTTATATTTTTTTTTGAACATCATCTGGTCCCTTTATTATAAACTCTGTCGCAGGCAAGTATTCACGTTTTTCCTTTTCTCAAATCATTAAAATGTGCAACAAGTGACATATTACTGCTCGTATTCTTACACGCATTTCAAATGTAAATTAGAAAGACAGAACAAACTTTTTACAAGAATATATATAAATACATTGTTACGTATTAAGATAAAAAATAAAATGTAAAACAAATTGCGTGACTGAAATAAATCATCATTCTCATTATTATTATTATTATAGATGTTTGTATATAAAACCTTATAAATAGTTTCATATTGTCAAACATAAACGACTGTTAAGTGGTTTTAGTTATTGAAGTTAAAAATTTAAAATGAAAAAACTTGTAAATTCTAATATCTGTAACACAATGAATGATAACCCAGTTGACAGACATGCGGTCACTTTATATTGACTGAGCACTTTCAAATAGAGAGTGACCAATAATAAGTCAATATTATAAGTTTTTTTTTTAATATTAAAACCAAAAGTAAAATACTTTTTCTCCACTTTACTGTTATTGTTTGCCGACAATGATGGTTTATTTATTATTTATTATACCCTTCACGATAAAAAGTGAAAAAAGGGTATAACTAATTTTGTCATTCCGTGTGTAATTTCTATAATATCCATTTCCGACCCACAAAGTAAATATATTCTGACTTCTTATGCATAGCAAAGTCGATTGAGTGATGTCTGTCTGTCCGTCCACGTTAGTGTTGAAATTATCCTTGGCAGTAGAACAGCTAGAGAAAATTTAAATACGATAAAAAAATATGTCCATCGATCAGATATACAGCCTAATTATGAATATTCTTACGGAATTTCTTTCTCACGGAAAAAAAATTTCTTGAGAAAAGATTCCTCCAATTATGAATTCCGTGGGATAAAAGTATAAAAAAGTGGCATCATCGCAATTTGAAGGGAGTTTTTTTTGTGCTTATTTTCATAAAATTTTTATTTTATAATTTATAATATCTACTTTTTTCCCCCGAATTGTTTTAACTTTCCGCAGTTTAGCAAAAATGGAAAAAATTTATAATTGGAGAGAAGGGAAGAGAGAAAGAACTCGCACGATATTTTTGTATATAATTAGGCTGATAGGTCCCTGTCCTTCGAGGCAGCAAGCAAAACACCACGCCTATCCCTAACTTTTTCATGTCATTTGGAAAAATAAAGTAACTCCAACGAAAAAATAAATATGTGAAGCGATAAAGAGTTATAATTGAAAGAAAAAAATATCAAGTCAAAAAATTGGCGCTTGCCCATATTTTCCGAGATATGGGGCTCTGAAATTTTCAAACTTTTTAAAATATCAATATGGGTATTATTTATGGGCTTTTGAAGAGATCTTTAAGGAAATACTAAAATTGTTAAAAAAAAAGCTTAACCCATTAAGAGCCGATCGATTGACATATTTTTTTTTTGTCTCGGCAAACTTGATTTCAATACTATTGTGGATATTGTAGAAGTTACACACGGAGTGACAAGCTTAGATATACTCTGTCACCATTTTTTGTGATGAAGGGTATAAAAAGATTCCAAATAAGAGATTTTCATTTTGATAATATAATACACATTTTTAACCATTGTTTACGTTGGAGCCATACTTATGAAAACTGTCTGCTTACACCCTAACCTTGTTTATCATATATAGTCATAGATTTGATAACATGGTAACCCCAATCAAGTTTGATTGCAAAAGTTAGGAAAAAAAATTTAATTTGAATCGAAAATATTTTTTCATTTAAAATATTTGGCATTAAGATTAAAGGTGGTTTTGGATATATGGCCACTGTAAGAGTTTTGTTTTTAAGAGAAGTAGCACTTCAAGCATTAATACCTACTTAGTTCGTAACCGTGCTGCATTCTTTAGAAAAGGGATAGATGAGAGGGAAGAAAGGTGGTGAAAGGAGATAGATATAGCAATTTTATTAATTACTTTACTTCGCCGGCGAATATGCGTTGAAGAAGTACCGACAAAGGAGGCTGCATGTTTTAATGTTAAATCTGATTATGTATTTATACCATTAAACAGAAAAAAACATTTTTATTTTATAACTACCCCAAGGGTCGACCCCAGGGCAGCCAGATTTCTAGTCAACGTGCTTACCGCTTTGACTACAGCAGCCGAAGCCAGCAGTCGAAGCTGAGTTATAAAGTCCAATTTTGGTCCACTTTTTCGAGCATTGCTGATCATATGTCAAATAATACGAACAATGTTGGCTCCAAAGGAATCCTCAGGTCCTTGGAAACTAATTGACAAGTCCATTTCAATGCGTCCGCGGTTTCGATCATCATATGGCAAGTAACATCATCTTGTTGAAGCCACATCTTGCGCTTTCAAAAAATCAATTATCGGTCATCATGGTCTCCATCGACCATAACGCGAGCTGCGACATCAGATAAAAAAAAAAATAGATGTAATGAAGACCCCAGTTTTTAAAACATTCTAAACAGTGCATTTTCATGGATATAACCGAGCCTACGGAGTATTTGCAGACTGCTTTCTATATACAACAATTTTGTTTTAAGATCAAACCGTACATCCGCGCTGAACAAAAAAAATTACTTACTGGTTTTTTGGTGTCACAGCGTCAATCTATGCATGATATTTTAGAAAATTGTATATAAAATTCCTTAACTTTTAGCAGGCTCAATAATTCTTTCATTTTCACCTCATATCAGAAAGTAAAATGTTCTCACTTAGAAATAAAAATCAACATAGTTTGGTCCTTCACATAACCACGTTTAAGTGTGTGCGTGCTTTATAAGTATGTCATAGTGTGCGTTAAGGGTGGTTTTCGTTATTTCACAATCGTTAAATATTCGAATCGCATTAAGCAAACGAAAAGCATGTCAAACTGTTCCTACTTGTTGCATAGAATGTGGTGAAAAAAAATTTACGAAAAAACAAACATGATAATGATAATAAAGTTGATGATGATTTTATTTGTGGGTGCCAATGACAAAAACAATATCAACAGTAACACAACATTTTATTATTACATTTTTTTTTCTTCATTTAACAGTAATAGAAACACTAGTTGCAGCTGCGAGTTTTGTTGCTGCTGCTAAAGCAACTAAAGCGAGCAAAAACTGTGCGTAATATGTCGTCCATATAAGAGCAACTGATATCAACAGTTATTTTGCAAAAGTTAAGCGACATTTGACCTGTGAACAAGTTAACGCAAAGCATTGGAAATTATCTTAAACAAACAATCAACAGTTTCATACAGAATAGAAATAAAAAACTTTGGAAAAAATATTTAATATTTCTTTTTTAAATTCATATATTTCGGTGAATTTTTTTTTTTAATTTTAAAAATATTAAAAGATATTTTTATTAGATTTCTAAAAGTGCTTCAGTGAAAAATAACGTATGAAGTTTTATTTTTCGAAAGTTTAAAAATAACGGAAAACAGACACAAGTGCAAAATTCAATTGCAGTAAGTTTTAATATAAGAAATTCTTATAGTGGTGACTTTAACTAAAATATATTGAAATATACAAAGTCGTAGTCGTTATTAGTACTAAAATAAAAATCTTGGCTTATTGTGTTGTTAAAAGTTGTTCTCAAAAAAATTTTATTAATAAATGTTAGTGGCGGAAAATAGAATACAAAAAACTTTCTGCTTAAAATATATAAACTAAAATTTGTAAAAAATCTCAAACAAATATTCAATAAATTTTTTATCTACCAGCAAACTCAAAGTTTAGAAAATATTTTTTGTTTTTCATTTGATACTAAACAATTTTTAAATCGTTTTCAATGCTTGTTAGAGCACCGAATTCAATATTTAAATTTAAATTATGCTCACTAAAAAGTACTCGTTATTTTCAAGATGTTCCCAAACATTAATAAAGATAAACGAAGAAAATTATAAAGGAAAATGTATATTAAATGTTCAGTATTTAATTATTATGTTATTTTTGTTAGTCCACGTTTACACTATGCATTTTTTTGATGTAACTTTTTTTCAATTCTCTTTATAAATTGCAGCGATATTCTATATTTTAAAGAAAACATAACCAACATAAATACCCCCACCAACCTGAAGCTATGCTGTATTGTTTATCCCTCTTGCTTCACCACCAAACAAAAATTTCGTGCTAGTTTCATGAAAAATTGCAAATGCCGTATTATTTAGTAACACGCATTAAAAAAACAATAATTATTTTATCAACTTAAATATATCCTTAACTGGAGTATAATATATTCCATGCGCTTTATTGTCATCAACCAGAGGAAACGACCTAAATTTATTTTGAAATAAAAAAAAAATTAATAATAAATTAAAGACACGGGAATATTAATAAATGATTTAATTTTCAAAAAATGTTTGTGCTTTTTTGTTTAAATTATCCCGTTTAAATTAATTACCGATATTGATTATTAAGGGTTAAAGCAAGCCTTGATGGACATTTTGCTACAGCTTACTTAGCTCTTCAGGAGACTTCCGACACAAATTTTAAATTAAATAAAAATTTTTGTCCAAAAAATAAATTAAAGAAAAAAGAAATCAAAGTTTAAGCAAAAACAACAATAAACAACGATAATTCTATTTTTTTTCTCCAGTGTACACTGCTGAATCCATTTAAATTTTTCGTATAACGAAAATGGTCATCTTAGAGGGAATGTGCCCCTTAACTCATAAGTGATATTTATTCATAATTCCATAAACGATATTTATTCAAAATTCAGTTCTACTGCTCGCCTAATATACTGCAGCTGTGAGATACATTGATTATAAGATTTTTGGTTGAGAAACTACAAATTTGTTTCCACTATTATGACCATGTCACTTTAAACATTGCATCGAACGATTTTCGAGAAAGGCTTATTTAACTTAAAATCTTTCATAACAACGTCAAGCTATATCAAACTTGGGTTAAATTTATCCGTACTAGATCTCGAAGAGTTGCGATCGCAGTTCATCCGAAGTAGTTTAAAAAAATTTTCTGTTGGTATCATGTTTGTTTAGATGCTATATTGGGCTATACCGAATCTTATATACCCTTCACCATATATGTATGTGTATATAACGACATGTACTGCACTACAGGTTTCCCATTAAATAGTTTAAAACAAATCGGCATAAGGAATTTTTTTTATACCGTAAAGGTTTTTTGTTAAAAAAATTATTTTTTTTTTTTCTCAAAAATTGTAAGTTTTACTCAGGGTTGTTGTCGCAGCTAAGTAAATGAAACGGTTGCTGTATCAGATGAAAAGCACACCAATATTTTATTAATTTTTTTCTAAACACGACCACTTGCAGGAATACAAGCGAAAGTTGAAAAAAACATTGGAAAAATTAGAGGCCCGCTGCCTCGAAGGACATGGAACGATCTTGCTAATTTTTAATAGCCGAATTTTCGAAACTATGTCCAATCGATTGGCAAAGTTGATTTCAACACGAACACGGACGGACAGAGGGGCATTTCTCAGTCGAGTTTAGAAGTCGAAATTTATATTGTAGAAATTACAAACGTAATTACAAATATTTAATTAAATAATAAAGAAATATGTATTGAATAAAAAACAACTCAATTTTCATTTTGTTTCATTCGGTCAACATCCGAAAATAGATTTTAAATATTATAGCATATATTTAGATAAAATTTCCAATAATATTATTTTTTATTTTCTTAAGCTTTGGGTCCTTATATTTTTTAATAATATTTTATTTCAATATTTCGGTACTTTCTGCGTACCTTCTTCAGGAATAAACAAAAATAATTTAATAAAAAAGGGTCAAATAATCATTATTAAACTAATTTCAAATAATATATATTAAACCATCAGATAACTTGTCGTCGCAATTTCAACAGATTTTGAATTGAACGATAAAATATTGTTACGTTTTTACCTTTTTAGAAAAAACATACGGATTCTTTTTATTGCAAATACCACTATCGCTCATTATACACTCCGTATTCTTAACTTTTATGGATTTCTTTTGCTATACTTCTTGATTATACCGGTCTTGTGAATCCTAATGGTCTCGTATTTACTAAACATGCGTTATTATTACAAACGCAGCCATTCACGCTACACTACTGTGTTACTCCGGCGAGACATGAACTACTCGATGCCTTGTTTAGTAACCTTAACGATCCACAGACATCTCCACTACTCCTTTCATCCAAGCCAGTCATCCCCTGTAATCCAATAGCCACAACACACGTCTGCCATACACTGTTGTAATGCTGTTACACTTCCCGGCGCTAACCGCTACCGTTCATACTTTTTTTATTATAAAGAACTTCTTGACAATTATCAGTTACTCTTACACAAAATTAGACGTCTCCACTAAATTATCTGCCATGGCTTCAGACAATAATTGTCTTTTGCCACTCGGGAGGTTTGTACTGCTACTTCTTCATTTTTAATTGCATTATAACAATTATTATTTTCCGTTGTACGCATGTCCGAAGCTGTTATCGAACTCACGATCTTCTTAGCTTTTGTTAGCTAATTGTGGTATTATTCTATACACACACCATTAGTTGTATTAACTTTATTCATCACTCTCATACTGTTAACAACAACAAGGGTTGCCAGATCTTACTTTCATAACAATATATTACAATTATTAAATTATTTTTTAAAATATAGTGCCAATTATCCCGAAGAAATTGTTTAAGAGCTTAGGAAGTGGTAGCGAAATGGCCATCGCGACGTGCTTTCACCCTCAATAATCAAAAATGATGATTTAAAAAATTTGTTTGGAATCATTAGCACGATATTTTTTAAAATAATTTAATTGATCTAATATTTCCGTAATTTAATCTCATATTAAACTCGTTTGTACATATCTAAGCCATAGTTATGCATATTTTTCTCATTAAAATACGCTAACTTAAGTCACTGAACTTGACATGTCAAAGGATCCTATGCCATCTGTTCTTAAGTAAAATGGTTTAAAATTTCCATGAACGTAAATGGACTTGTATCAATGTTTTCTGGCCGCTACCAAAACCGTACTAAAAGTACTTTTACACAATATATTATAGTATGAATGTTGTAATTTTTGGTTGCCCTTTTATCTTTTCTCCCGTAATTTTTTATATTATACAAAGCAAAATTTTACTGTTTTATAGCCTTCAGCATAAAAAGTGGAAGAAGAGTATAAAGAAGTTTGTCATAGCGTTTGTAATTTCTGCAATATACATTTCCGATCCCATAAAGTATTTATTCTGACTTCTTATGGATAGCGAAATCAATTGAACGGTGTTCGCCTGTCCGTCTGTCCTTCCGTCAAGTTTGTCGAGGCACTACTAGATCAGCTAGAAAAATATAAATATGTCAATCGATCAAACATGAACATGTCAAAAGAGGTGCTATTGAACCGTCTATGTCCTTCGAGGCAGCAGGCAAAACATCACGCCTACCTCTAATTTTTTCATGTCGTTTGGAACAGTAATATAACAACAGTAAAAAAAAGTAAAATAAATAAATATATAGAGCGATAGAAAATTAAAAAATTAATAAAGAAAACATCAAGTGAAAAATTTGCGCTCGCCCATATTTTCCGAGTTACGGGGCTCTGAAATTTTCGAATTTTGAAAAATATCAACATGGTTATCATGTTAAAACTTCTGAAGAGATCTTAAAGGAAATATAAAATATTGTAAAAATGCTTAACGCATTAAGAGCCGATGGTATTTTAATGAAAAGGTATGTGTGTATGTGTATGTAGTTCAAAAAAATAATTTTTTTGTAATTCTCTGTCACTCCAATATTTGCTTTTTTGATTGGAATTACATCACTAAACAAGATTTAAACAGATGGTGAGGTATATAAGATTCGGCATGGCCAAATGTAGCACTCTCACGTGTTTGATATCATCTTTAAATAAAATAACTGAAATTGGTTATAACAAATCTCATTACGATATTTTTATTCATATTTTAGGTAAGTTTAAAAGCTTAATTGTCCAAATTATAAATTTGGAAAAATAAATTCTGTAACACAAGCATTAGTCAATTTGATAATATTCGCCGATATTATTTTTTATATAAAATTTAAAGCAAAATTTAAATTTCTTGTACCCTGCAAAAAACAAACAATATTTGATCTTATTGAATTAAATACACGGGAATATTTTTTTAAATTTATTTAATTTTTATAAAAAACTTCGTGCTATTTTTAAATTATCCCGATTTAATTGATTACCGATATTGATTATTGAGGATCCCGATGGCCATTTCGTTATCGTTTACTTAACTCTTCAGGAAACTTCCGACAAATTTCATGAAAAAAATCTTATTGCTCTATTAGTTTTATTAATTTTTTTTTTAATAGTAACTGTGGTTATCAGAAGTAATCAAATATAAAAACAAAAATCAAAAACTTCTACACTCTTTTTTTTACAAGAAACTCCAAAAAATACAGAGAAAGAGATAAAAATAATTATTTCCAAGAAAATTCTTTAGAAAAATTCTATTCTTTAATTAAGTCATTCACAATATTTAATGAATGAACACAATAAAACTTAAAAAATATGAGTTTTCGTATTAATTGTTGCATTAGTTTCACTATTAATGATTCTTTAAGTTTCTAGACAATTCAGTAACACATGCAGCCCACAAAACACAAGTATTTCATTAGAAAAATAATAATTTTGTTATTTTAATTATTTCTTCTATCAACTGATTGTGTGTTGGTGCAATATTTTTCTAATATTTTCCATAAAAACTTTTCCATTTGTTATTGTCTGTCTATAGTTGTTGGGATAAATTATTGTTCATTTTACTTTTTTCCTTCTTGTTTTTGTAACTTAAGGCATTTTTTTTTTTGTACTTACTACTTTGGTTTTCTTTTCCAAATAAATGTTTTTATTTATTTTTTATTGTTTTATCTTAGAGGCAGCAGTGATTTTGGAACAAATTTGCCATAAATTCTTAGCTAGAGGTCAAAATTTTGAAAACCAATTAAATAAAAGGAAATTATTAAATCCTTCTATTATTGTTTATTATGGGAAAGAAAATTATTTGTCAATATTATTTTATTATATGAAAATGTTGTATTTAGCATTGTCTACAATGATGACTTTATATTTAAATTAAAAATTAATTAAAAAGGGTTAAATATTTTAAAGGATGTTTCTTCTGTATAGTTAAAAAGGATTTTCAAATGTGACTTAATCTACTCGCTGCTAAAGTAAATGACAAAAAAAAAAAAAAAAAAACACAGAGTTCCTTATGTCTTCTACCGCGCTTCTTAATTTAAGAATATTTTAATGTAGATTTGCTTGTTTGTGGGAATAATAATTTTTTGTTGATGTCAGCCATTTTCTTTACAGGTAGAGTATTACTCCTTTAACTTTTTGTCTGAAATAGTTTAAAAAAGCGAAATTCCAACAGTCTTATCAAAGTCGACAAAACATACAAAAAAAGGGAATAATGAATAAATATATATATATATATATATATATATATATATATATATATATATATATATATATATATAATTTTATTGTATATTCGGATGTATGTATGTATGTCCAACTTTCTTTCTTTCCAAAGCTTTCTGAAGCCATCTGTTATCGCAGAAAACTAAAGTTTGGCATTATTAAAGTATTTTTACACTGTTGATGAAAATGTGACACATTTAAAGCACTCAGTCATTTTTGAACTTTTTCCTTATTTTAAAGGTATTACAAATTTAAATCTAAAAATTAAATTGTGTCCCCTTAGGTATCGTTAATTGATCTATATGGGCATGTCTTTTGAACCGATATAGGCAAATGCTTGCAAACAGACATGACCGTTACAGTGAAAGTATTAATTTTAAAAATTATAATTTAAAGGGTGTTTACAAAAAACATGTATTGCTTACACCGCTATTACAACAAATATAAAATTTGGATTTTGAAATAAAAGGGTGTCCCAATAGTTGCTTTAATTTAATGTATATTCTCAAACTGTTGAAGAGTTGTAGTCAGACGGTTCAAATAAACAAGTAGCTGCAGTGCTACGACCGCTATAAGAAGTAAAATTTGGAGATGGAATATAAGAGTGTCCCAACAGTTAATGTACTTTGATGAATGCGGCCATAATTTTAAACAGTTATAGACAGACAGATGAAATTAGTTTTGAAGTTAGTTTTTTTGCAAGAATTATTGAATATAAAAGAGGTTTACGTGAATTTTTGAAATTGTTGTGAATTAACTACCTGTTGCTTAGAGAATGCAGAAACCGTTAAATAAGTATCAGATCTACTACTCACAACTTTAAAGCCCTAAACACTTAGACGACAGCAGGCAGCAGACAGCAAACTGTCAAAAATTAAATACATGTGTTTAAATGAAAACGATTATTTTGACGACATCACAGCAGCACGACTACACGACAGCATTTGCTGCTACTGCCCACTTAGGCTATTTTCTATTTTGACGGGCATCAATAAACAAAGATAGTGTTGCCATTATACATATAAAATGGAAAAATAAAAACAAAAATACAATAAGAAAATAAATTTATGTGTTTTTTATCAATAACTTTAATTTCATTCATTATAAAGTATATGTATGCAGTATCCCTTAAATTTGCATTGCTAAAGTACACAGCTGTTGTTGCTGTCTTCAAAATAATTATGAAGCTGACTTCAGAGCAGCATTTGAAGTTAGCTGCATTTGAAGCCGTAAAGTTGTGAAGTCTGCTGTCGTTAAAGTGTTTAGAGCTTAACGTGTTAGCTAGAGTTGTCATTCAAACAAAAATAATAATACAAAAATTCAAATAGTTTCTTTTTTTAATTTTTGGCCCTACAAACAAAATATTTAAATTAATGTGCTGTTTCTGTATTACAGGCAATCAACTCGTGTAGAAAATTTATATGGAAGTAACTCAAAAAACTGAGTGTGTTTCATATAAATTTTTCAGACGAGTTGATCGCCTGTAATACAGAAACAGCATATAAGAATACAAAAATATTCGAAAATTGTTTGTCGAATTCAATAGCTGCAAAATCAAACTATAAACACGTGTGTAAGTGTGTTTGTTTAATATATATTATAAAGCTCTTTGCAAGTTTGTTTTTTATTTGTTTGTTTGCTCGTGCGCCAATCACGGCTTACCGACTGAACCGATTTTAAGGAAGTTTATAACACAGGTACATATTTATCCTCATGGTACAATAGGGTATTTATATATATAAATATCAAACCAGGAGGGAAGAAAAAGGAGAAATGAGCATTTTTATGCCTCCAAATCAATTTTTACAAGGTCCCGGCTAAAAGTAATAAAATTCTAAACATAGATAGGTCCTCATCTATATCTGTTTCTAAAGCTAGGATTAGAGAAAATAGGGAAAAAATGGGCATTTACGTCTGTAATAATTAAAAAATACATATTCTATGTTTATTTTAAAAAAAGTAAATAGGAGGGGGAGTGGATGAGAGGACTCACTGCAATTTAAGGAATATTAACCCATTGTAATAAAATCAGATTCTATAGATATTCGAAATACAATATCTTCTGATCTATAAAATCCAAACTGATTTGATAGATTTTTTACATTTTCGTAGTAGAGCTGGATAGCAAACAAGGCTTAATATACAGTGCCTAGAAAGGGCGTAAAAATAAGCCTAGACGAGACCACACACAGTCCAAGGCGAATTATATTTACAAGTTGACAATGGTTCTAAACTCACAATAATTACGAACAACCTGATAGTGTATTTTTTTATAGTTTTTCCGACTCGTAATATCAAGAAATTGGATGCTTAAAATTCTTTATTTCCAAAGATACGTCTCATCATGCTATCAGTTGTATAAATATTTTTGCATTTATTTAATTGAGGCATAAAAGTGGAAATTAAACTGATAATTTAAAGTCCTTAAGTCCTGCCGTTAGTCCCAAAGGTTGATTTCTTGTTGGGGTAACTTAAATACCAAATAGTTTTTAATATCGCCAACATATCAAAATACTTAAAAGTTAATGAAAAAATAATAAACTTCAAATAGCCATGAATTGTACATAATAATCTGAAAAAAAACTTTTAATGATTTCCTTTTTTTTAACACTTTCGCACGACAACTAAAACGAGTTGTTAAAAGAAAATGCAAACAATCATAAAATATGAAAAAATGTTTTCTTACCAACCTTATTTCACACTTTTATTTTCAATTTTGTGAAAATAATTTCCTTGTCACTCACATTTTTTTGCTGTTTTCAAAATGAACTGCTGTTCAGCATTCAAGAAATCTTTATTGCAAAAAAAGTATGAGAATATTTGCTTTTAAAAAGTAGTTTGTGTGCTGAGTAGTAATTGTCCTTTGTTTCTTTATTTTACATGATGCCAATTTATTATCTGTTTATTGTTTGGAAATGGTTATTTGAAAAATAATTTTTAATCTATTTTTTTAAATTTTTTTAATACAAGCAATTTGTTGCTTGTTTTGTTTTCTATTTGTTTGCTAAATATTAATTTTATAGGTTCAGGATGTTTTCTTTATTCAGTTCTGCATATGTGTATTTGTGTATTTAGAAGTGAGACAAGAAAACGTATTTTCCTTGCATTTTTTTGCTCGCACTATGGGCTAATTGCCGAAGAAATGGTAGGTTTTATAAAAATTAATATACTTTTATAAAATATTTTTCTTCTAAGATACATTTGTAATAAAAATTACCTCTAGAAAAAACTTCCTTTAATAGAAAATCCTTCTTAGAAACTATCTCTCATTAAAAGTTGCTTTGGTTGTAAGCGCGATTTATTAAAATTGCCGCTAATTAAAAGTAACTTTTATAGACATTTTAAAAATAATAAGAACCTTTTGCAAAAAAAAAAACATGTTTTCAAAAAGTATTTTCGTCCTTCGTTTTCTTACAAGAAATATCGTATTTAAGGCAATTTGAATACAAATTATACATATAGATACAAATTCTTTATATGAAGTATAAATAATATAAATATAAAAAATTGATATTAAAATATTAAATAAAATGTATGCTATAAAATGTAGCTCTGCTTAATTAATTTGCTGTAAATAAAAATCTTATATATATTTTTTTAATTTTTTCCCATGGTACAGAAATCTGCTTTTTTTGTTTTTTTTTGTTGAAAGCGTTTTTTTCGATACCGTTTTTATTACACACTGCAGACTAACTGCATCAACAGGTGTATCAGCCTTATTTAATTAGAAAAAAGAAGCTATGTACAGTAAAGAGCAAGCGGAGAAATTAAATTTAAATCCTTTCTACCAAGCGAAATTATTATTCCTTTTCGCGATAATCACTGTTAGAGAAGTTATCAGTGTTATGTTCCAAGCAATTTATTATAAAATCTCTACTATTGATACAACAAAAATATAAAATTACAACGCTGCCTCAGAAATAACTTAAACATTTCTGTTGTGTGTTACTTGTTTCTTTTGGTTTTATATTATGATCTCTTTTTCTTGCAACATAATTATGTGAAAGAAATTCCAATTATAACCGCATCATATTTAACATCTCTTCTACTACAGGTTACACAAGCGAAGGACAAAAAAATACTCATGTCCCAACTAGAAGTCTAATATAAATATGTAAGATTATAAATCTGTTTGTAAGTTTGTTTGTGCGTGCCTCAAACATAGCTAAACGATCTTAGAACACGGTATTTATATTTTGAAATAACGGACCAGGAGGAGAGAAAAAAAGAAAGCAGGTATTTTAATGCGTTCGAATCAGTTTTAACAAATTTTTTTGTAATCGATTTTAAGGAAATTCGAAACATAAATCTGTTTCCATGGCTAGGACCTAGATGAAAGATAAAGGAGGAAATCGGCACATTTACGTCTGCACCGATTTCACTAAAATTTAAAGCATTATTGGATAAATATTTATGTAAAGGGTAGAATATTCTATCTTTATTTTGAAACAAAAAAGAGAATAGGCGGAAGAGTAGGGGAGAGAATAGACGCGCAATTTTCTAAATATAATAATAATATTTACCAATTGTAATAAAATCAGATTCTATAGATATTTGAAATACACGTATATCGGTAGCTCCTGATCTATAAGTTCCAAACCGATTTAATGGTTTTCTCACGTGTTCTAAAATATAACACGTAGTGCCTAGAAAGGTCCTAAAATTAGACCTTGATAACGCCGGGTAGAATAAGCTCGTTTGATTATAAAATAAACTGACAAAATTTAACGTATAAGAGCAATGGATTGTAAGATTTAAAATAAATGTCCATCGCCACATGTTATATGCCTTAGGTTTGGTAATACTTTTATTGCAGCATATGGACAATTCCATGTATTATTTATTATATTATACGAATATCCCATAACATTTTTGAAATAAAAATGCAATTTATTTGTTGCTTGGAAAAGCAGGTATTTATTATTTCGCCGGTTGCTTAAGTCAGCTAGCTCATCAGGAAACCTTTATCCAAATTTTTAGAAAAGCCAAAAAAATTATCTTTAAGTATAAAAACTTCAAAACAATATGAGAGTTATTTAAGAATCCAATTAAGCGTCGGTATGTAGCCAATCTAACGCAGAGGGGAATGTAGGCATATTTTAAAATTGGCTTCTAAAATAACTTTCATGTTGTTGTTGACAGGGGAATTGAAAAGTCTAGGTAGCGCTGAGAGCAAACGAGATAATATAATAACAGATAGTAATAAATTTCCAGTTTTAGCGCTATTTTCGGTATCTTTGACAGTCACTCCTTTATCATTTTTAGAGGAATGAACACGTGGTACCTTCAGCCGAAAACCCACCAAAACATTATTTTTTATAAGGAAGTGTAGATTCTCTTTAACCGACTATTAGGCCATCAGGTTCAAAATTTTTTTCATCCCTTAGGATGATTTTGTTCGAGCTACTGTGCAGTTCTCTTGTGAAATTCTTTTTTTTTTTTTTTTTTTTTTTGGGAACTGCCAATATTCCTATAAAAATTTTTCTTCTTGCGTAAATTTAGGAGCAGTATTTTCTTTTAATTTGATATTTAGTTAAACCAAATATTTTAATTGGTTTAAGAAAAATTTTTTTATCTAGTACTCCTTTAATATATTATCTCTTAAGTCCTTTTTTTTGATTAAAATATATTTTATATAATCTTTAAAGGACGGTGAGAAAATCAGAAAAAATATTGGATAGTGTTATTTGACGTTTTGTTGATGTTAATTAACTTCCAGCTTCGTACGATTTACCATCGTTGTTCATCAGTGTTTATTTTAAACTGCAAGTTGTTTTCACAGCGTATAGTTGTCAAATTATGGCCGATCTATTTTATTTTAATCAGTTTCTATTTTTGTAGGATTTCTGACGAAGAATATTTAACTGATGTTGTACATAAAAACCAAGAGTCATAATTTAATAAAAAATATTATTTTAAATTAAATTATAAATTTATACTGCAATTCGGCTTAAGTTGCTTATATGAACATATCTAATTTTAAATAAATATTTTGCTTTCCACATTTGGCTTTAATAAACGCAATTTCATCTCACCTTCTTGAAGAAAAACGTAAATTTTATTTCTAGCTTAAGGAACTTAAAACTTATAAAAAAATTAAAATTCACTTCACTAAGCAATTTATTACTTAAAATTAAAATTCCAGCTAAAAGTCAAAATTTTAATACGTAGTGTTGTTGTTTTTGTTCAGAACTATAAATGAGTTTATTAAGAATATTAGACTGCAAACCACAGCCATCACACTGCAAACTGTCACTGCTGAGTTGGCAAATTTAAAATAATAACTTGAAAATTGTTAAGTTTGTAGCAAAGAAAGTGGCATAAACTTGTTAATCCTTTAATATAACTTAAAATAATCAACTGAAGCAGTACGCTTCACTTAACTTTGCTTTGTTAAGTTTTCTTATTAAATTTTTAATATTTTTCATACTGGTGCAGCAAAGTGCATTTAAAAAAAATAACAACTTGATTAATACGGATTCTGTTATAAACGTTGTCTAACCATCATGATCATCATTATAAAAACTAAAACGTTCGAGTTCAAAAGGTGAAATTTAATAAACTGCAAAAGTTTAATAGACACATGTTTTTTTTATTTCAATAATAAATTTTCCTACTTTGTTGTGATTTATTCAGACGTTCCTTATACGACATGTGTTTCTTTCTTTAACGAAAAAGAAAAATATCGTGTTGTTGTATAAAAACATCAAGTCAAATCATGTAAAACAGGTAAACAGGAATAAATTGTTCAAAGCAATTACATTAGGGCAGCATTTAGCGACTACTATTCCTACATGGCGTTATTTTAGAGTATAAAATTCGAATACCTGCTCTAATAAATTTAATAATTCTTGCGAAAACAGATTTCATTTGTCTGTCTATAACGTACATCAAATTACATTAAACATTGTGACCCTCTTATATTCCACCACCAAACTTTATACTTTCTGTAACAAACTTGGCACTACAACTGCTTGTTAATTTTAACCTGTCTTTCAACAACTGTTCAGCATTTGGTAATATAAAGCAAATTACAGCTACTATAGGGGCACCCTTAGGTCCCAAATTCATATTTTATACTTGCTAATGTAGTAGACTTAGCAATTAGGTTCTTTGTAAATTTCTATAACGATTCAGCATTTTAGCCATATACATCAAATTACAAAAACTATTGCTACACCCTTTATTTCATAATTAAAAATATTTAGAATTTTTTTTAAAACAAACAAAGAAGTGGACATTCTGTCTAATTTTCAATTGTTTGTATATAACGGTTTAAAAGATACAGCCATATAGGTCAAATTACATTAATTGGGAACACCCTTTATATTTATATTATACTTGTTGTTATAAGCGAAGTTAGCAATACAGGTCCCTTGTAGATTTTAGCTGTTTGTCTATAACGGTTTATAAGTTTGGCCACATACATTAGTTCACATCAACATTTGGCACACCCTTTATTTTCCAAATCCATAATTCATACTTGTTGTTATAGCGGAGTTAGCAATACAAGTTCTTTGTAATTTTCTAGCGTCTTTGTACTAGTGTTCAAAAGTGTGGCCATATACAGCAAATTAAACGAACAATTGGGGCACCCTTTAATTTATAATTTTAAATAAAAATACCTTATTACTATAACGGTCATAGCAATTGACATTCTGTCCAAGTGTTTGCTTATATTGGTTCAAAAAATATGCCCTTATAGGTCAATTTATATCACCTATGGGGACACCCTTTAATTTTAAGATATATTTTTCTATTACTTTTTGCCAGTGGGATCTATTGTGATACGCAGTTCTTTTTTACGGTTCATAATGCCCTTAAAAACATGTATGTTGTATGGGGACACCCTTTAATTTTTAAAATTATGAACTGTTTTTAAAATGGAACCAATCTGTTAGCATCACCTTTCAAAAAAAAAAAAGAAAAAATCAAAATCAGAAATTACTGAGTTATAGAGGCGCAAATAAAAAAGTAACATTCACTCGAATTGATAACCTCCTTCTTTTGTTGATATTCAACTAAATTAAGATTTCAAAGAACGCTTTCGTTCTCTTAATTTAACCTTTCAGAAAGCTATAAACTGCAAGCCTTTGATGCAAGAGAGAAACATATCGAAAAAAATTCGAACTAGGATAAAGAGCTTTGAAGTACGTTTAGACATTTGAAAGTAAAATTCATACGTTTGCAGTTAAAGTCATGATTTATTAGTGAGTGCAAGTTCTGATTGTCTTCAACTCATAAATTTTAAATCTCAAGTTAAGACTCTTTTGCAGCAAGAGCTCGATATTTTTCCACAAAAGTATGCTCCGCATCAACAAAATATTATTATTGCAATGTCCCCTTAACATTTTCCATATATTATCAACTAAGCGGATCAGTCAAGCGTGAAAATATAATATTTTTATTTTAACAAACTTTACGCTTGTAATCAGAGTGAACTTAATACCCCTCCTTATACACATAAGTATTTTATCAACAAAAATGTTATTATTATATATTAAAAAAAACAAAAATTAAAGCAGATATTTATAAAGAAATTGATTGTCATTAAGTGTCATAAAAAACATTGTTATGTCAATTTTATGTCTATTGTCGGTGACGCCTTTACCACACATCGAATGAGCGTGAACTGTTGCAACTGATTAGACAAACACAAAATGTATTTAATTATTCATTAAGAGAAAATGTATAACAACAGGTTAAAGCATTAATAAAGCCAAAAACAAATTTATGATTGCTATTATTGTGCACAGTGTCTTTGATATAAATTAATACAAATCAAAACTAGTTTAAACAAAAATGTGTATTAATAAAAAAAATAACAAATAAGTAAAAAAAATGTTTTCTGAACTTAAACTCTGTGATAATTGACTTAGTAGGCAAACAAATATTACTTAGTGCTTAAGAGCTTTTAACCTTCAATCAGTCTTATAAGTCTTAAAATAATATTGAAAATTTGTGAATATCTAATGTGATTTATCTCAAACAATACAGGCATTAGGAAATCGGACGCATAATTAAGAACTTAATTCACTATAAATTAACATCCATTTTTTTAATTAATGGAATTACCTCAAAGAAAAATAAACCCACAAAATTGAAATTTTATAAATCGCCACGATAAATTTTTTTGGAACTTACAAAGTTATATCCAAAGCACATCTTCCCTTTTAAAGCTTTTATAAAAAATCATGTACACATACACGGTGACTTTTTTGTTAGGTATAATTTTGACATGTAATCGAAAGTTATTGTACGATAAAAATATATATTATTTACTTTGTGCTGTGTTCTTTTATTTCTGTTCTTTTTTATAAATATTGATACAAAAAATTAAATATTTTTTACGTAACAGTTAATATTATCAAAATATATCGATCAGAATAGATATGTACTTAAAAAGAAATGAGAAAAAAACTATACACAATACTTGTCTCTTTTCGTACCCCTTTTGAGTCTTAACCCCGTTTGAGTACAAATAAAAAAAAACAAGGACATTTCGCTCCCTTATTGCAACATAGTCATATCTCAAAAAAACTTGAACTTGGCAAAATGGAATTAAAGTTTTTAAGACACAAGTCCTATGATCTAATTGCCGCAATTGCAATCGCTACAACTTCGGTTCAGCTTGGGATATAAAACTGATTTTTTTTCAACATGTATAGAAGGTCTAAAAGAGCAGTTTTGCTTAAGTAACTACCAATTTTTGATTTTTTGAGATATGACTATGTTGCAATAAAGGAGCGATATAGACAAGACGAGACATATATCTACGATAGGTGGCAACTACTTGTGATGGATAATTCCATCATAATTCCATTAGATATCTAGGGAGGGATTTGTTTGTGTTTTTAATAAACTCTACGCATGTAGCAGATCTGCTTAACTAAACCTTAGTCTATTATTCATTCACCAATAATGAGATCCCATCAGTATTCAATCATTTTTCTTGTTACTTTTTTATTTCAACAGCTCCACCGTTGGATAGTTTTATTTTACACGAACTACATGTGTTCATACAAATGTACAATTTTGTGTTATTTTTTATTTTTATTTCATTTTTTTCTGTTGACAAACCATAAACCTTCTTCATGAAGTTACGAGTAACAAAACAATAAATTATATAATCTTGACTGCTAAAAAGTCATATATTCACACATACATTTCAACTCCCACATCTGGTGTTTTGTCTACAACTAGAAAACTACATATCAAGATACAAATATTTAGGCGATTGTTTGCCCAGTAAACAATTGTGGTCGAATTCTTGTTAACTCTTAAAAATCATAAAAATGTAATCCAAATCAGTTATGGAAGTGAAAAACTTATCTTAGCAAAGTAGTGTTATTTCTCCTTCTTTTTGCTATAATAAAACAGCGAAATATGGAGAAGCAGTAGTTAAAATAGCGAGAAATAAGCATTAAATAGCAAAAGATAGATAATTCATTTTTTATTTCGTGCTGTCGAATTTATCTTCAATTAATTATTTATCGATTCCCAGCTGATGGCGAATGTATTAAATTCCGCCGACGCAAAATATATTTCTAAAACAATGACTTACGTGACTGCTGCGTTCCCAAATTACTTCCAACTATCCCCAAAAATCCCCACAAATACAAAATACTACTATTTATTCTTAAATTCAATTTTAGTATTACATATGTTTTTAATATTGCTTTTTATTTGTAAAAGCTATATACATATATTAATTATACTGTTACGAAAATAAGATGTGGCAACCCCTGTGTTGTTGATTTTTGTATGAGCGTGGTGAATAATTTACTTCCTTCAATGGTGTGTGTATAGAATTACACCACAATTAGTTAACAAAAGCTGAGCAACCTCAATGGATGCATTGGCAGAGGTGCTTGCTGTAAAACCAAAGATCGCGAGTTCCTTTCCACCTTCGGACATGCGTACAATGGAAAATAATAATTTTTATAATGCAATTAAAAATTAAGGAGCAGCAGTAAAAAAACTCCCGGAAAGCAAAAGACAATTATTGTGTGAAGCCATGGCAGATAATTTAGTGGAGGCGTCTAATTTAATAGAAGAGTAACAGATAATTGTCAAGTCGCCCTTTATAATAAAAAGTAAGAACGGTAGCGGTTAGCGCAGGGAAGTGTAACAGCATAACAGTAACAGTGTATGACAAACGTGTGTTGTGCACACAAATAAAAAACATGGTTGAGGTAACCATAGTCTAAGAGCAACATATTATGGTTGCATTATATGGTTGCTAACAAAACACAGTATTGTTACATTTGCAACCATATTATTGTCTAAAGTATAAACATAATTATGTTCACATATAAACATTAAATGGTTAAATTAAAATATAATAATATGGCTGAAAATCTCATGTTATATAATTGAATTATAACAAAGTCTCGTAAGTGCAAAATTTTCCCGTAAAAGACTTATTATTGTTTTATTCATTAACGATTTGCTTATAATATCGCTTAGAATCAGTTATATAAGAATATAGTTTAAAAGCCCAAACAAATGATTTCACAAATGTTTTTCAGACACAAAAATAAGGATTTATATGCTTACAACACAATATTTACTTCAACTTTTTTTAACTGTTTTGGTTCCCTTTTTATTTGTTTTCATATTTCGCATATTATTTTTAATTATTTATTTTGTACATAAATTTTTATTTTTTTTCACTTTCTCCAACAATAAAAAACAATTTAAAATTTTAGCTAACAGAAAAATTACTAAACTGTCTAGAACTACAACAAAATACTTTTTAGCGCAAACATTATTCTGTTGCTTTTAACCATACTTTGATTAATAATAATATATTATGGTTGAATATTTTATATTATTTTTAATAAGTTATAAAACTTTGGTTGTGATTGGATTTTTTTTAAGTTAAAACTAACCATGTTGCATTTTTTGTGCACAGTAACCATATAATCGTTAAAAGTTAACAAAAAATGATTATCATGACTAAAGTTTTGGTGAAAACAACTACATTGTTACAAAGAACATAATGTATTTATTGCGACCATATCACGACCATGTTTTTTTCTGGGTGTGGATATTGGATTAAAGGGGATGACTGGATTGGATAAAAAAGCGTAGTGGAGTGGACAGTAATATTTGCAATCAAATGAATTAGTACATTTGTTCTAAAAAAGGAAAAACGTAACAATATATTACAAAATTTAAATCAAAATGTTTCATCTCGTTGTGTAAATTTTTTCATAGATATTTTTGGAATTAAACATTTGAAGCATTTCTGTTATAGAAGAAAAGTGCCACAACAAATTTAATTATTTTTAAAATGTGTATTATTTCGCTATAAAGATTCGAGCAGTTCGTAATGCATTTTATTTCTAATTTTTTTGATTTCATTGAGTTCACTGCTGCAATTCAATTTCAATTTATGGAGCCTCTCTCTGTCATAATTTTTAACCCCAAATCTGACATCACGCAGACTGTTGAAATTATAGAGAAATCATGGTGGCAGAGACGGATTCAATAATTTTTGCCACCGTTGGAAATTTTAAAACGTCATTAGAACACAACAAGAGCGAAAACAAATTAAGAAGAATAAACAAATAATAGCTGTCAAAATATTCAACATATGCAAAAGTTAAATTTTAACGTATGACGGATTCTATGTGCCCCGGCCTAAACTCTATATATAAAAGATCTGCGTCAATTTTTTTACACGATGTTTGACATTTTGAACAACGGTGAAAATGGATGAATTCGCCTCTGCTTGCACCTAATATGTGATATGGCGATATGGCAACTGATTATTTGTAAACAACATTTTGTTTTAGGCATTGAACACGGCATAACTTTCAAACAAAAAGCCTCTCATAAATGCTTTCTGGGTTAGTTAATTTGAGTGTTTAGTGAACATATGAAATCAAAAAAATGTAATAAACGCTCGAAAGGTTTTCGCAGGTCCCATAAGAAATTATTATGTAGTGATGTTTATGATGCACCTTAACACTATATTATTTTTATATATCTTTTCGTTTTTGTATTTGTTTTTACTTGCTGCCGCCGCCGTCGTTTTTTCTACAGGTTTTGTATGATTTACAACCTGTTGCATGAGTAGATTTAAAGTTCAAAAATGTTGAAAATGGAAATATCAATAAAGAATATTTATGTTCAAAATATAAAAAGAAATTTTACCAAAAAAAAAAAAAAAATATGTTTGATTGTTAGTTAAATAAATGTATATTTCATTTCATTTAGCTGTTAGGAGAAATATTAAGGTTGGTATAGGTGTTTTCAAAATTTAAGAAAATATGTGTAGAATTGTTTAATTTATTTTGCTCATCTTTAAATAATCTTTTAAATATTGTTACGAAAGTAAGATCTGGCAGCCCCTGTTGTTGTTTCCGTAGGAGTGTGGTGAATAAAGTTAATTCAACTAATGGTGTGTGTATAGAATAATACGACAATTAGCCAACAAAAGCTGAGCAGCCTCAATAGCTGCGTTGGTAGAAGTGCGTGCTGTAAAACGGAAGATTGTGGGTTCGATCCCCGCCGTCGGACATGTGCACAACGAAAAATAAAAATTGTTATAATGCAATAAAATTAAAAAACAGCAGTAGAAACCTCCTGAAAGGCAAACGAAAATTACTGTGTGAAGCCATGGCAGATAATTTAGTGGTACCGTCCAAATCAATATAGGAGCTACAGATAATTGTCAAGAAGCCCTTTATAATAAAAAGTAAGAACGGTAGCGGTTGAGCAGGGAAGTGTAACAATATAACAACAGTGGATGGCAGAAGTGTGTTGTGGCTACTGGATTAAAGGGGATGACTGGCTTGGATTAAAGGAGTAGTGGAGATATCTGTGGATGGTTAAGGTTACTAAAAAAGGCATCGAGTAGTTTATGTCTCGCCGGAGCAACACAGTAGTGTAGCGTGGATGGCTGAGTTTGTAGTAAAAACGCATGGTTAGTAAATACGAGACCAAGGGTTCACAAGTCCGGTAGGATCAAGAAGTATAGACAGGGAAAGCCATAAAGTTTGAATACAGAACAATGCGCCACAGTGGTATTTGCAATCAAAAGAGTCCGTACGTTTGTCTAAAAAGGGAAAAACGTAACAATATTGTAATAAGAAAGTTCTAGATATAAGACTCGATTTTATTATTTTTTTTTTTTGTTTGTTAGTTTTAAAACAATAAGCAAACACTATTTTTTTAAATGTCGTACTATTTTTGATTCCGGTTAAATTATTAAATCACCAGTATTGATTGTTGAGGGCGAAAGCACGTCTCGATGACCATTTCGATATACTTCTCTCTTCAGGAAACTTCCCACAAATATTTTAAATAAACCAAAGATTTTTCTTCAATCAATAATCAATATCGGTGATTTAATGATTTCCCTTCACCCCATCAAGGTTATTTACAAACTATTATACACAATATTATGCGTAAGAAATATGTTTCATTTTTAAATGTCAATAGAAATCTTGTATTAAAGAAAAATGTAGCAATTAGAATACAAAAGTGACAGGAAAATATTTTGCTATTGAAATTTCTGCATATTTTAAAAGACACCAAAACCACATTTTTTTTAACCAACTCATTTTTAAATACATATTTGTAAATATTTTGTTGTTGTTTTTGTTGTGTTTTATCCATTTCGACTTAAGTAAATTTTTTGCATTTTATTAAAAATAACGAAATATTTGCTACATTTCTTTTAAGCTGTTTAAAGATGTTCATTTATGGAGCCATGAAAACTTAACGTGATGGTTGTTCTAATGTGTTGTTGTTGTGAACGCATTTTTTCTTTTCTTTGACACGTAAATTAGACAAGACAACAAGTGTTATGTACTGGTAAAAATACCATAAATTCCAATGTGCTTACAAATGCCTTAACATATACGACCAGTCATTTATTTTTTCTTCTTCTAAATACAATCTAACGAGCGTGAGTATTGTGTTGAAATCCCCTATAATTCAACTGTGAGTCTGTTTAAAATTATTTGCAAAGAAAAAATATTTTTGTAAAATATTGAAAAGGAGTATTGTGTCACCACGTTTGTAAATGATTTTGAAGATGCTGGAGTAACACATGGAAGCTTTGTGGTTTTTAGAAAATTTTAACAGAGGCATAATAGATAAGAAAAAAATATTTTTCATTTGAAAATTAATGGTTCTCCTTTCTAATACTTAAAGAAGAATTAAAGATAGTTAGTTAATTTTCATAAGAAACTTTGTGTTATTTTATAATTATCCCGATTAAATTAATTACCAATATTGATTATTGAGGGTCAAAGCAAGTCTATATGGCCATTTCGTTACCGTTAACTTAACTCTTCAGGAAACTTCTGACAAACATTTTAAATAAACATTTTGGTCCAAAGAATAAAGCAAAGACAAAAATCAAAGTTAAAGCAAAAACAACAATAACCAACAGTAATTCTATTTTTCTTTCTCCACTGTATACGGCTGACTTTTTTTCGGCTCTTTTAAACAGTTGAAAGACGATGAAAAATAAAATATCAAAAAAACACTACGATAATTTATTTCTATGCACAGGCACTTTGCAATATTAAATTAAAGACAGGGGAATATTTTTTTAATTATTGTTTTTCGTAAGAAACTTAAAAAATACCTTTTAAAAATACATACAAAAAATAAAAGTACCTTTGAAAAAGTACTTTTCAAAAATAATGAAATTCTAAACACTTACTGCCGTATTCATAAACAATTAAATTAAATTTGAAATGTATTTTAGGACAAATATGTATGGAAAATTTTTCATAAAATACATTTCAAATCTATTTTATTTTTTATGGATATGACTATTACACTTTAAAAAACTAAAAGAAAAATTTACCACTTAATAAAAGTATAATTTTAAAAGGGATTTAAATTTTTTTTTAATGTCTTTCAAAACAATATCATGTTTGTATTTTTTGAAAAGGTACATTTTGGGATGTCACCATTATAATAAAATGCGTCTCACAAAACTCAACGGTTAATTAAAAAAAGCGAACATTTTAAAAAAAGTAAAATTTAAAATGATTTCCTTTCTAAAACATAAATTGTGAAGAAAAAGAGCTTGTTATGCGCCAATACCTTTTCCAAAAAGTACTTTTTAGAAGTCGTACCTTTTTAAAAAATACCCTTTCAATACGTAACGTTTCAAAGATTTACCATTGAAAAACATATGAAGGGTTAATTTTAAAAAATGTGTCCGTCAAAAAATCGAGCAATTATTATTTTTAAAAGGTTTTTGTTGGAAAAAGTACTTTTCCTGAGTAGCTAGCTTTTCTAAAATAACAGCTTTTAATAACTTATTAAGGAATATTTTTTTTATATGAAAAAATTGTATTGTGCAAAAAAGGGTTTTACAAAAAAAGAAAAAATCACTGAATCTTTAAGAATATTTTTTGAACATTTTCATTTTTAATAACTTTACAAAACATTTAGAATTTGCAGACTCATTAGAGTACTTCCACGGAACTCTTTAGTAAAAGGCGAAAGATTTATTCGACAACTGAAGAGAACCTGGAGCATATATACAGATAATTACATCACGTCTGTTAATAAGAAATTTATATTTTTTTATATTACTCCATTAATTATAATTAAAAATAACCATAAAAATTGCCAGAAATGTATCAGTACTATTTTCGCTTTTGTTTTTAAATATCTTTTGAAGCAGAAGCAATGTTTTTTCGTTTACTTTATTTAAAATAAATTAAATAAGTTTTGTGAGAAGATCAACGTTACTGTGTGAAATAAAAGAAAATGCGCTCCTGGTAGGATTGCCAGATACTAAAAATCAAATAACTAGACAGTGGAAAAGATTCACCTAGATTTTAAAAAAATACTTAAAAAGTTTTATTCAAACTGTTCTTTAAAAAAATAGAAAAAAATAATCATAAAATAAAAGTAAGGAAACGTAACAGATTTAATTCGGTGTTACGTAATAGACAAACCCACGGATTCGTTTTATTGCAAATACCACTGTGGCTTATTATAAATTCTGTATTCTTACTTAATGGTTTTCTTTGGCTATACTTCTTAATCCTACCGGTCTTGTGAATCCCATGGTCTCGTATTTACTAAACATGCGTTATTATTACAAATGCAGCCATCCACGCTACACTACTGTGTTACTCTGGCGAGACATGAACTGCTCGATGCCTCCACAGACAACTCCACTACGACTTTTATCCAAACCAGTCATCCCCTTTAATACAATAATCTTACTTTTCGTAACAATATTAATCGCAATAATGTATACATATCTAATTTTGTTGCCACATATTTTATATTTTTATTGACGGAATCTAGTAACTCTTCTGCTTTAGTTGTACGCAAAACTTGTTTAAAACTCTGACAACTTTTATTAAGACTCCAAACTTTATCTGGCCGAAGGACATTCTGATCCTTTCTTGTGCGCCTTGAATATTTAGAATACGAATATTCCTTTCACAAAAAGTATTGTTAATTGGTAGGAAAAGAACAAATGTAATCGATTTATATAAATTTTCTCTTTTTTTTTATCGAATTATGGAAAAAAGATGGAAAATATCTTATCAACTGGAACATCTTTCGGCAATTTATCAAAAGCCTCTCGCAGGCAATAGAACTCATTATCAATTACATTTGATATTTGTAAAACTTTTAAAAGGTCCGATAAATTATTCTACGATGAAAGAGATTGTTTTAAATTTAACACGAAGTTTTACTAATCAGTATTTAAAAAAATTTTAACTGATTAGACATTCGCAAGCATAATTGAGTACTTTATTTTCAAAACTTGTTAAAGAACATTTCCTTAGTTATAATTTTTTTAGTTTAATTTAATTATTTAATTATAATTAATTTTAAATTTTTCCCCCGCCAGGACTAGAACCATCGATTTTATAAATTAATGAAAATTTACTTATTTTCAGCTTTTTGGTTCTTTTTAATTTAATTTCTAAACATTTTTAGAAATAAAAATTAATTAAATAATTTTTTTTAATTTAATTTCTAAACATTTTTAGAAATAAAAATTAATTAAATAATTTTTTTTTCTAAAAATGTTTAGAAATTAAATTAAAAAGAACCAAAAAGCCGAAAATAAGTAAATTTTCATTAATTATAATTAATTTAATTTTAAAAATCTGATTTCTTCCCGTGAATGTTATTAATGTTTGCAATTTTTTGGTAAACATAAAGTATTTTTTTTTTTTTCAATATCTACATACTTTTAAAAAATAATGCAAATTTTGCATTTGACACGTTTTAAAACTAAACATTCATCACCTTTGTAATTTCAATTAAATTATTTTATTTCTATTAGTAACTTCAAAATTAATATGAAAAATAAGTTATAACGATTATTGTCACTTAAAATGCCAAGCGGCGTAACAAGTAAAAAAACACTGATTTTCTCATTGATTATACTCCGCCCTTTTTTTAATACGACAAGCGCGTAAAGCTTATTCTAACCGCTTTTTTAAGTTGGGTATAAATTTTTTTAATAAATGAAGTATTTACCTTCATAAAGCATTAATCAACCAAAAATCGATTTTTATTTTTTGTTGTTTGACACATTTTAAAACTAAACTGTTCAATTGTATAAAGAACATATTTTTATTTCTTTCCATTTAATATAAATATTTTTTCTATAGAGAATATTAATTCAATAAATTAGAAATTACATTTAAAAAAACATATTTTTTAATTTACTCTGGAGTTAATGTCGACGTCGTTGACGGCGTCAAATGTCAAAAAAAAAGTTGAATCGTATGAAATTGTACGAGAGCAGTTAATCTCAACGCTTTGCAACGCCGTAAAAGTTCAATCTGTTTCAACTTTTTCGGCTTTGAAACGCCGTCAACGACGTCGACATTAACTCCAGGGTTAAAGAAAGTTGTTTCTAACTAGATAAATTGTATTTTAACTGGTAACTCCAATCATAACTGGACAATTCAAGCCATTACAGGCCATCTGGCAACCCTTACTGCTGGTACCGTTTTTACTGAAGCCTTTTTAATACCAGAAAAGCTTTACTAATTCGCCTTCAGATATGCTATAAAAGTTTATTTAAAAAAATACAACCAAACACTAGTAGTATTAGCGGGCACATAATGAGGATATTATTAAAGAATATAACAAACAAAAACAAAAAAAAAAACACAAAAAAAATACAATTATAACTAAAGCGAAAAGAATTTTCATAACCCAGCATTTAATTTGGATACTTACAAAAAAGATCAGCAAATAAAAAACATTTAAAGTCTCAGAAAGTAGGCACTTTGCTCAATTAAGAAAATTACCTTTGCTACCTTTTACATTAACATTTTGTTGAAACGTTTTAGTTCAAATTGTCAAGTAATTAAGGCCAAATATGATGCTTGATAACGTTTAAGTACTTAACGGCAGAAAAACAGATGATACGAAGACTTAGAACTTTTATTATGGCATTTATTTAATTTGCTATTCCATTAATTGTATATGAATTTATGTTTATGTTGTTTATTGTATTGAAGTATTAAATCAATTTTTATGACTTCACAAATGAATTTTGGAAAAGAAAAATTAAAAATTTGTTTTTATTTTTTTACTTTTTGATTGATGACGAAATGTTTAATTGCATTTTTATTTTAATTGAGGCTGATGTGTCTTTACTTAATACCAGAAAGTTTTAAAATCTATTCATAATAAAGTTAAAAGTGACATAACAACTTAAAGTTATTTTAAGTTAAAATTGAGAATATCTTTTATTTTAAAATTTATATGATTAAATTTAATATAATATTGAATTATTAAGATCATTTTTTAAGAGAGCGTATGAGTAATGAAAATATATTCTGATGTTGGTTGTATCATACGTCCTGATGTCTCTGAGATGCAACAAAATAATTCTAATAACATAAAGTAGACAGAACTGATAAATGAAATAAATTTTCAGGGGTTTACAATAATCAAGAGGGAAGATATTGTAAGCTGTGCTTTGAGCAAAAAAAAGCTATAAATGAATTATGGAAGGTAAAATAAGCGAGGATTTTTTTTTATTGTAGAAATACAATAAAAGAGAAAGTTTGAAGTTTCATGAATTAAGGCAGAAAACCAACAATTTGTTTTATTTATAAAATTTCCTGAGTTCGCTTGAGATACGATAATGAATAGTAAATTAATTTCTTGTAGATACGTATGATACGTTAGAAAATCTATTACAATAAAGTATGAAAAACCAAATAGAAGCTCAAAGAAAATATGAATTTTTATTAAAGAAATTCAAAGAATTAAAATGAAAATAATTTTTTACAGAAAAATGTTTTTTTTTATAATCTAAGTCTGCATTAACGTAAAGAAATTATTTCTGTAGCCAATTAGGGTTATGTACACAAAGGCTCAAAACTAAACCTATTGCTTTCGCTACAATATCTGTCTGTCTGTCACAGCCCTCTCTCTAATTGTAACAGCTACAGTAGGTAGCCGCTTTAACAGCAATCACTAAAAAATAAAGGTTGTACCGAAAGTGACGTGATATTCATAAAAATATTGTTACTTTTTTAACTGAGTTCTACTGTCAGATGTTTTAAGTTCAAGTATTTTTACCAAAAACAAAAAAGAAAATAAAAATAAAATAATAATAAAATTAAAATATTCAGGCATGTCACAGAACTCAACTCCGTAAATTGGTATTTCAGAAAATGAGAAACGAATAACTTCCTTGGAAATAAAACCACTTTAAAATTTCAAAGTGGAATTTAGTTTCTTTGAAATTAAGTTATTTGCGGTTTTCAAATTAACTTTTATTATGTGTCCTTATTTAGATAAGCCTTGTTGTTTACTTTGGTGTGGGCAATATTGCCACATTTAAATAAAAGCATTTTTAAGAAATAAGCAAAATCGATCGGAATCTGAAGAAGGTAAAACAAAATCGATCGGAATTTTTAATACGGAACTAAAACCCTTCCGATCGGAATTTGAGACATACCTGATAAAAGTCGTTTCTTTAATGACGTAATTTTAATGTGTAAAAATTTTAAAATTAAAAGGTAATTCAATGGTGGCTGTGATTTTAATGAATATGCTCTTGTTTTTTAAACCCTTAATCGCAAAGACCTTAAATATTCAACAACAAGTAAGAAACTTATAAAGTCAAAAACTAAAAGGTGGCCCATAGATTATAAGGTACCCTTAGGGTATGAGTCAATCTCGAACTTGGCGGATTTAATTTTAATTAAAACCTATTCTGCTAGAGTAATTACAAACCGTCTTGTGGAATAAATAAAAGTTAACAATTCTAAAACCAGTAAAATTTTAAAACATAATTGCATAATTTAGTGCTTTATTTTTAAAACGTGTTTAACAACATTTCCATCATAGTTTTGGGTAAATCAAAGAAAACTTCCTAACAACCTTGATATTAATTTATAAAATCTAATATTTTTTCCAGTGAACGTTTTTAATATTTGTAATTTTTTTTATACACATAAAATATTTTTTTTCAATATTAACATACTTTAAAAAAATAATATAAATTTTGCATTGGTATCATTTTCATCACCATTGTAAATTTCTTGTAAAATATTATATTTTTATTGGGAACTTCAAAATTAATATGAATAATTTACTTATAAAGAATATGATATTATTGTCAAAGATATATCGTCACTTAGAATGCAAAAGGGCATAACAAGTAAAAAATACAAAATTGATTATCTGATAGATCATACTGTGCCAATTTAAAAAAGCGCAAAGCGGGTTAAACTAATTCTGACCGCTTTTTTAAATTGGGTCCAATTTTTTATCACTAAATGATGTATTTACCTTCGTAAAACAAGAATCGACCATAAACTTGATTTTATTTTTTTGTTGTTTGAAACGTTTTAAAACTAGCCGTTAATAAAACGCAAAAGAAATTAAAACAAAACTTATAAATTCTTCGTGTTGAGTTGTTTGATTCAACAAATCAATAAATCTAAAATGCAATAAGCATTAAAGATATCCATTGGAGCTTAGATTTTGTTATGTGTGCGTCTCTGGTATTAGTAGACGTGTTGAAGGTTTGTTAAAGCTGTAGATCAGCGATTCTCAACAAAAATATTTATATTGTCAAATAATATGAATTACAAAACAACTGGATTGTCAAAACCTCTGTGGTGCCAAGCAGCATAATAAATGGCGGCATAAAGCTATTTTGCGGCGAAGTAAAATATCGGCTGATGTATTCAAAAAGACGCCATGTCATTGTAGTTTTTAATACAGGTTTGTGTAAATAGTAGTTTTTGTACGGCAGTTTGCTTCAAAAATAGAGATTTAATTTTAAAACATATGGAAAACTCAGTTAATTACTTTTGTATTAACATTAGATGCAATTATGCAATTATATCCAATTTTTACAATTTTCTACATTGTATTTGTGTAAATTCAGATTTTCAGTATTAATTAACATTAAAACTTAAAAAAGAGAGAGATTATTAAATGTAGAAGACGCCACAAGTGTGGCATTATCATTTCTACGATCGAAAATAAAAGAAATTATTAAAAAACATCAGGCTCAAAGTTCGCATTAAAAGTATTTTAATTATTTACATGTAAATAATCCCTTATAAACATACTGTTTGTTTTATACATTTTATTTTATTGAAACATTATTTTATTATCATTAACTATTTTACGCAGTGTGTTTTAGGTGGTAAGTAACTAATATTGAGACTTATCTTTTTATTTTTGTGCCGCCAAATTTTGAAATCTTTAAAAGTGTGCCGTAACAAAAAAAAAAAAAAAAAAAAAAAAAAAAGAGAATCACTGTTGTAGAGTATACCGGCAAAGAAGGGAGCTGTATGTATTATTAAGTCTGTTTCTTTACTTTTTGGGCAAAGTTCGTGAAAATGAGAGCAAGCATTGTTTACTCTAATAAAGAGACAAAATTATATAAAAATACGGGAACACAAAATCAAAATTTGAAACACAAATAAAAAACTCAAAGTATTTTGACGGTTTTAATAAGAAATTAATTTCAATAAATCAGCAAAAATAAATAGTAATTTATTTTGTATTTTGTTTGTGTTTTAAAGCTTTTGCACAAGTTTATATAACTTGCACAAAAAAATTGGGCTGTTTCGTGCAAGAAGAAGAATTTTATTCTTTTAAAACCAAGTTCATTTACCCAAAGTAAAGTAACGAAACAGATCTATTATGATAAAGTCCGAATATGTGTGTATTAGAAAAATTAAAGCTGTTAAATTGAAAGTGTCGAGATTACGAAACCAGGAAAACAAATCAATAAACTTGCCAACCATCTAAGTTTTAGCACCCTAACATTTTTTAAATAATGTTTCATCTCAGTTTGGCTTACTTCTAATTAAGTCGTCTTAATAGACAATATTACAACGTTTGCTAAATTTAAAGCCTTCTGTTCAGACCCTTCTTAATTGTTTATTAAAATCGACTTTAAAAGACAAGTGGAAAAAGGGACATCAAATATGAAATTTGAATGAAAACAATCTGTAAGCATAACTTAAAAAGATAACAAATAATATCAATGGCACACCCTTTAAAACAGATTTTGGTTTTTGGTCTTGCTGTTATAGTGGACAAATTCCAAGTGTCCGTTTATGACAGTTCAGATGGGAAAACCCCTTAATCTTTAATTTTTTACTTAGCAGATATTCTAACACATACATCATTTCAAGCTTCGTATAATAGTGTGTTCATACATGCTCCTTTTTAACCGACTTCAAAAAAAGAAGGAGATTATACAATTCGGCTGAATGTTGCTTTTTTTATATTTGTGCCTCCAGAACTCAGTCATTTCCGATCCGATTTTGAAAATGTTTGGTAATATGATAGATTATGCTTACAGATTGGTCCCGTTTTAAAAACAGTTCATAATCTTAAAAATTAAAGGGTGTCCCCATACAACATACATATTTTTTACGTGTATTATGAACTGTAAAGGGCGATTTTGTAAAATTTACGTATTACTATAGCTCCCAAAAACAAAAAATTATACAAAAATAAATCTAAAACTTAAAGGGTGCCTCCATAATTGATGTAAATTTACTTATATATGCCTATGTTTTGAACCCCTATAGACAAACGCTTGCAAATTGGACAGAATGTCGATTACTATGGCCGTTAGGGTGTTTTTTATAGACGTATAGAACTTCGAATTGAAATAAAACACAAGAAAATCGTTTTAATGTCCATCAATTTGGCTTTATTGCAAGGATAATTTTATGCCATTAATGTTTAAATATGATTTCGGGCATGTGGCCGCCGCGGCTGGCTCGAATAAAGTCAATTCTACAGGTCCAATTTTCAACTACTTTTTTTAGCATGTGGGGCCGTATGTTGGCAATAACGCCACGAATGTTGGCTTCCAAGTCCCCTAACGTTTCTGGTTTGTTGGCGTAGACGAGCGACTTCACATATCCCCAAAGAAAATAATCCAATGGTGTCAAATCGCACGATCTTGGTGGCCAATTGACAGGTCCATTCCGCGAAATTATGCGCTCATCGAATGTTTCCTTCAATAAATCGATTGTAACGTGCGCTGTGTGGCATGTAGCGCCGTCTTGTTGGAACCACAACTCATGCACATTCATGCCATCCAATTGGGGAACAAAATAGTCGGTTATCATGGCTCTAATTGCTGTGCACGGTGGCGAATCGATTCATTCGGGTCCTCTTCAACACTTTGCTCTACAGCGGCAATTGTTTCTTCGGTGCGCACTGTTCGACGTCTCTGCGGATGCGTATTATCACATAGAGTAAACGTAGTGCGAAAACGATCCATGGTTAACCGAATTAATTGCTCTGATGGCCGATTATGTCGACCATAAAATGGACGGAGCTTGCGGTAAACTTCGCGAACTGAACCATTATTTTCGAAATAAATTTGCACGATTTGCAAGCGTTGTTCTTTTGTCAACCTATTCATGATGAAATGGCAAACCAAACTAAATATTAATCACTTGACAGCTGACAAAATGGCCGCCAGTTAAAAAAGTGATGCCAACTTAAAGTTCTATACGTCTATAAAAAACACCCTGTAGTAACAAGTATTAATATTACAAATTATAAATTAAAGGGTGCGCCAATAGTTCATTAAATTTGATGTATATGGCCATACTTTTAAACAGCTGTAGACAGACGCTTGAAATATACAACGAACCTGTATTGCCAAGTCCTCTATAACAACAAGTATAAAATTTGGATTTGCAAATAAACGGGTGTCCCAAGAGTTAATAAAATATGGTGTATGTTACCGGTCTTTTGAACCGTTTTAGACACACAGCTGAAATTTACAATGGACATGTTTTTCTAAGTCCGCTATAACAAGAAGCTTATAATTGGAATTTAGATATTAAAGGGTGTTCCAAAATTAATGTAATTTGTTCTATATTGCCGTATTTTTTGAGCTTTTGTATACAAACACCTTAATTTTAGACAGAATGTCCACTTCTTTATTTGGTATAATAAAAAGTATAAAAATGTTATATTATAAATTAAAAGGGTTTTACAATAGTTGATATAATCTGATGTATATGGGCAACTGTTAAACCGTTACAGAGAGACGGTTAAATTTATACAGAACCTGATTGTGAAATCTACTGCAACAGCAAGTATATAATTTGATTTTGGAAATTAAAAAGTGACCCTATAGTTGCTGCAATTTGATGTATATTGCCAAACTATTAACCTTTGAAAAAGTATAAAGTTTGGAGATATAAGAGTGTCCCAATAGTTAATGTAACCTAATTTATATGTGAAATCTGTTTTGAAGTCGGTTTTTTTCGCAAGAATTATTTGAGATTATCGCAATAAATGCCATTATTGAGCTCAATATTCCATAAAAAATTTTAATTAATTTATTAAAATACAACACTGTTCAGAAGATGTGTGTGATGCAAAATTTCGAAATTTAAACCTCAGACACAAACCAGTTGCGTCTAAGCCAAACTAATTTTGTCAATAAATAGAATATTGACTCAATAAAAGTGCCAGGAATGTACACATTACAAATAAGTTAAATAACGCCAGGGACACCTTTTTAATTTTAAATTTTGTTCTTTATAACGTTCTGTTATCAAGAGCTCATCACATTACGAACTTTGTGAAGATTTGAATACAATTTATTTTTAATTTAAAAAATTGTTTTCTAAATGAAACCAATCTCTGTAAGCATGGCCTTTCAAACCCGGTTCATAAATGACGTCTTGATAAGTAGATTTTTTTTATGTTGATTAAAAGTAATATCACAATCAAATTACAAAAAAAAAAATTCATTGTCAGCATAAAATTTGCTATAAAAAATTAACAGCATATTAAAGTTAAAAAATTAACAAATAAAAATAAATACTTTTTTGTGGTATACAAAATTTTCTGTGTTTTACAATTTTTACGTTTATCAACACAATAAAATACAAGTACACGATTTTTCTCCATAAAATTAAGAAAATAGTTTTTTTTAGTACAAGATTGCTATTACAATGGTTTAAAATCCAATTGTCCAATTGAACAAATAAACACAAAATAACTTTAGTTCTTTTATTGCACAAACAACTTTAGGTGAAATGCCATTAAAACTACTAAAACCCCAAATTAAATATCTTTTAACAGACAACCAGCTTTTGAAAATATTTAAAAATGTTTGTTCTGCATCATTACAAACTCAATCAGGCAAAACAATTATCTTAAATAGAAATGAAACAAGTTTTAGAACCATTCAAATCTCACCCTTAATTTTTTTTTTAGTCTTAAACACAAACACTCATACGCAAAGAAGAGGCTGACGGACATGAATAAACGTTTCATCAGCTTTGTAATATTGGCCGTTTGGCTCAGTGTCGCTTACAGTGAACCCAGCTATGTTGATTCTGCCGCTTCGGTCAACAGTCCAAATTCAGGACATCAAGCCAATGCTCTGTTCAATAGAAATCCTGACAACAGTTTGGATGGCGATAGTGCTGTTGATGGAATGATTATGGGAGGTGATATGGATGGTAAAGACAACTATGACAAGAGAGTTGAACGTTATGCCTTTGGTTTGGGCAGAAGAGCTTATACTTATACTAATGGCGGCAATGGCATAAAGCGATTACCTGTTTACAACTTTGGTTTGGGTAAACGGGCCAGACCATATTCCTTTGGCTTGGGTAAAAGATCAGACTATGAAGATTCGGACGCACAAATTGCTGAGGATTTGGACCGGGCTTATAATGCAGCATTTATGTTGGGTACGTTGCAATGAACGCTTCAGAAATAAAAAAAGTTTGTACTTAAATTAAATAATTTTTATTTACAGATGAAAAACGCAATCGTCCCTACAGTTTTGGTTTGGGCAAACGTGAACCCTTAAATGAGGAACGTCGGGCAAATCGTTATGGCTTTGGTTTGGGACGTCGTTAAGCTTAACCTGAGCCAATATTCTCTTTAGCAAAACATGCATACTGGACTTGCAATTCTATTGAAACTAAACAAAGTGAGCAACAAATTTTCAAAACATATTTTTTTAACATTTGAAAATCACACATTCAGCCTAATAAACGCTTTATTTAGTTTCAATAGAATTATTTTATTAAAAAAAAGCTGATTTATGAAATATGAGGATTTTTTTTTAACAAAAGATAGTTTTATTTGAAGGGATAATATTATTATTTCAATTGCTTAAATAGAAGTGCAATCACTTTAATATATAAAAAAATTACGTAAATTTGATTAAGGTTTCCATTATATTTATTAAAAGAATTAAATACATTTAATTTATGTAGTTTTTTTTTTTTTTTTTTTTTTGAGTATGAGTGCCATTTCCAAATAAAAAAATTTTAAATCATACAAAAATATTTATATATATATTTAAATTAATGTTGTAGAAATTATCAAATATTATAATATGACAATTAGTTTTAAGCTAAATTAAACAAAATTCAATTAAGAGAAACTAAACGTCAAATTTGAAATGTTTTCATTAGTGTCAATCCCAAAGAAATGTCAAAGATTTTGGTGTGTTAAATTAATTTACTAAAAATAAATAAAAAAAAAAATAATAAACAAACAGACATCGTTGCATTCGTTGTTATTTTATTATAAAACAAATAATAAACATTTGTCATAATGCAAATTAAAATAAAAATCTTTGTATATAATGTTTAAGATTTGTGTATATTATTATCAAAATATAATTTAATCATGTACGTTTTAAAATCAATATTAAATTTAAACAAAAAACAAGAAATAAAAATAAAAAGTAAAATAAATATATACTTAAATAAATAAAACTAAAACAAAATACATTTCAGTGTCTACACAGCACTCAATTTTGTTATTTTTTAATTTTATTGTGGCGCCATCTAACGCATGGTAGTAAACTATTACTATTAAGTCAGTTCATCAACCTTTTACTTTAGGCTCTTTAAACAGTGCTGCCAGGTTCTTCACCCAGAAAATGAAATTTTTTAAGCTGTAAGGAAAAACAATAACAAATTTACAAGTAAACATCCCATACCTAAATTATAAGCAAAGCACGTCTACTGTTTTGAAAAACCACAACACCAAGTAACACATGCAAATTTAAAGCAGGAAAACATTTGGACAAACAAAATACCTAAATGAAAATAATTATTTTATGATACCAGTAAACATCAGAAATTCCTTCAGGTATAATTGCAACAATGTTAAAGATAAGCAAATTATTACCCTTAATCGTTACTTTTTATAACACCACTTATTGCATATTTTTATTAATGAGCCATTCATATGACCCTCGCTTGAATTTGCAAGGAACTCCACTACTTACCAATAATCAAAGACAAGCTACAATGGTAGACTACAAAAATACACATACATTTGCATACAATGCATATACATACATAAATAGACAATAATATAAAAAAAATAAATATACATATGTTCCTCCAACCTTCATTTGAATATTAGCTATATTTAAAAAACGATAAAAAATCTTCTAAACTGTCCCAAACACATAAATCAAATAATTTATATATTGAATTGATTTTTACATTATAATCTTGACGTTAGCAAAAAATATGTTTTGTACCACAGTAAAAGAGCCATGCGCAATTTTGCTCTGTTGCGCGTTGCGCACAAATAAGGAGCAGCGCATAAAAAGAGCATCGCATTGCTCTTTTTAATGCGCTGCTCTTTCATTGCGCAGTGCAAACATATTGGCGCAGAGCAATGCGCAATAACAAGTTGGCTCTGCTTTTTGCTTAAAAGAGCCAAAAGAGCAGAAAAGAGCTGCTCTGCTCTGCGCATTTACTTACTCTGCTAATTAAACAAAAAAAAAAGAAAGAAAAAACGGAAATTATAAAAAACTTAACGGGTCTGAATTTTAAATGAAGAGTTCTCTAGTAATTAAATTTTTTATTCGTTAAAATATATTTGTTAAATCAATTGGTGGTACATAAATTTAAATTTAAAACAATTTAAACATGTTTATCTCTATTTGAATTAATTTGTGTTTTGTTTTAAAATATTTACAACTACATACGTACTTTTTATCAAACATTATATTGACTACATCTAAATACAAAATACAGAAAAAAAAAGTATTGCCTTTTTAGGCAAACAGACATATTTAAATAAATATTTACACTAAAAAGCAAATAATACCTGACAATACAATAATAAAATAATAAAATCAACAACTATTTAAAAATTTAATATTAATTAGAGAACAAAAACAAACAATTATTTACTTCAACTCTTATTAAATGTTGTTTTGTTTTGCTGCCTCTTATTCTTTTGCTTCAAACTTTTTATTACAAACTAGAGCTGCACTTTTTACAGTGATGTTTTAGCAAACTAATTTAAACGTAAACGTTGACTGACTGTTCGGTAGGGTGTGTAACCCTTGTTGTCTCTGTATTGGTCTTCGTCCTCATCTTCAGAACTAAATGTGTCTGAAGAATAGTAGACAGACTTCATGTAACCGGGAAATGGTGTAACCGACATAAATTCATCTCCGTTGTCATCATCTGGTGGTTCAACGGCCATAAATGAAACCGCAAAGCCTTTAAGTGATGTACTTTCATCGGATTGAAAATGTATTAAAATGGTATCCGAATAAGAAACAATGACTGGGGGTTTCTAAAAGAACACAGTAGAAATAATTTTTTACTTAAAAAAAACAATTAAAATTTTAATAACTTACCCTATTTCCACAATATTTGCCATGATTTGTGTTGCGACTAAAGCTTTGCTCCTCCGATATTTCCAAGAAATCATAATCGCATCTATCAGAATATTCGATATCAAAGTGTAAAAATTTTATCTTTACACTACTTTCAGAATCGGATTGTATGCGCCAATTACAATACATGTTGCGCTTATAGGGCCTCATGCCATAACGAGGATGAGAATAAAATATTTGCGATTGATTTGTGGCTCTCAAATAGCCACCACATTCTTTAAGAAAATTTCATCATACAATTATTTTAAATTAGAAAAAAAAAAATGAAACCAAAAAAGTCTAACCTGTTGAGTGTGTGGCAAAGAAGCCCCTACGTTGCAGTCCGGCATCCGTTCTCAAAACCATAAACATGTCATTGGATGAGGCCACCACAGCATATGGTTCTCTACCACCGCAATATATACCCAGAGTAGAACTATTTTCAGATTTACCATCATGTACGGCCACAAAATCATAAATACATTCCTGATGATTTTCCAATTGAAATTCATGAAATGTCAATTGTACTCGATGTCCAAGAACGGTACTGAAATGCCAATAACAATAGATATTGCGCGGATAATCTTCTGGATATCTGGGGCTAGAGATGACGCCATAAGGATTTGTTATTTCGAATTTACATTTGGTTTCAGTGCAATTGTGCCGATTGTCGTGCAGTGTAAAACCATTGCGACAGCTACAAACATACGAACCGAATGTGTTTTTGCAATGATGCTGACAGCCGCCATTATTGATGCTGCATTCATCTTTGTCTATAAAAGAAATAATTTTATTGATATTATTTTTAAGACAATTTATTTAAATTCTTAGTTAAAATTTAATTCAGACAAATCCATACATGTAACGAAAGCTCCAACAAGACCCTGTCGTACATGAAATATTTCCTGAAAGTTTTGTGCAGTAGTCGTTAATTTAGAATACAAAACAAGATTTTGTTTTTAATTTCGTCTGTCTGTGTTCTGAACATGTACGCATCAGCCAGACCCTGCTGCATGAATATTATTTCAGTTTTGTTAAGAGGTACCTTAAGGTGCGGTCAGATTAGTCAAATATTTGACCAAAAAGACGTAACCACTGAATTATGGGAAAAAATTTTTTGTCCTTCTCAAATGCTTATAAAGAAATATAAGATCCTACTCATTAAAAACAGTCTAAGATATCACATTTTTTGTATTATAAATCGTCAATTGTAATGACACGTGTCAGGATTTGTAAAAATGATTTGTAAAAATAGTGTTTGCGCTTTTCTGATCAAATATATTGATAATCTGATCGTACCTTTAGCATTCGAGTTAATATTCATAATACTTTTTGCATTTCTAAGGGGAAATAGAGAAAAACAACTGAAATTACTGATTAACTGATGAAAACCACATCGAAAACTTGGCAGCATAGATATACGAAGAATAAGAGCCGTACATACTGTTCCAATCTTGTGGTGTTTTTTTATTAAGTTAACCAACCTTCGTATCCAGTAATTCGAGTCTTTTTTTCTTTTCCTAATTAAATTTTGCCTTGTACAGAAGCGACCGTGTCAATTTTACATGGACTTTCCATGTCAGTTTAAATTAAGTCATTTATTGATTAATATAATTAACTTTGTTTGCTATACCGCCGTTCCTAACAAAACTATTAAAAAACATTTAGCCTATTGCTAAGTATATCTGTATCAAGTACCTACATGCAAGGCTATAACAAATACAACATTAGAAAATCATGTTTTATGTCAAACAACAGCTCAGAGATGGCAAAGTCTGTAACATATTATAAAAAAATAACCGAATGACCTTTTAATGACTATATCAATGTCAAATGAAAGAAGAATTCAATAGAAGGATGTTTATCGCAACTTGACCTGGAAAAGTGTAATTTGTAAATTTCGTTTACCATCCCTGATAAAACGTATAAAAATTAAAAGAAACACGTAAAAAAACAAGAGAAATGTATAGCAAATTGACACAAAAATGATAAATACGCACACAAATAAAACTATCAGCTGAACATGTTCTTGTTATAGATATACTTTGGCCTATTGCTTTCCTCACCGGTGCACAGTGGGTGATTATGTTTAAAAACGTGGACAAAAAACCGACAGTTTTGATTTAGAAGTGATGCACCTCAATTTTTTTCATCAGATGTGGTGAATAACATTATTTTTATACCCTTCACAGCAAAAATGGAAAAAGGGTATATTTTAGTTTATCATAGCGTTTGTAATTTCAACAATATCCATTTCCAACCCCATAACGTATGTACATATATTCTGACTTCTTATGCATAGCGAAGTCGATTAAGCGATGTCCGTCTCTCAGTCCGTCCGTGTTAGTGTTGAAATAAAGTTTGCGAAGGCACTACACCAAGAAGAGGAAATTTGTATACGTTAATCGATCAGACATAGTGTCTTTAGAGTTGCTATTGAAAATCAGCAAAATTGGTCCATGTCCTTCAAGGCAGCGGGCAAAACACCACGCCTGCCCCTAATTTTTCCATATCACTTGTAACAATAAAGTAACTTCAATCAAAAAAGCAAATATATAAGGCGATACAGAATTAAAAATCAAATGAACAAAATGTCGCTCGCCCACATTTTCGGAGTAATAAGCTTCTGAACTTCTCATAGAAAATTACGATTATGCCATATATTTTAAGATATAATTATGGGTATCATTTGAAAGCTCTCTAAGAGATATTTAAGTAAATACTAAAAGGTTTTAAAAATGGTAAACCCATTAAGAGCTGAAAAGGTTTTTATGTAAAATTATATACATATATGCAGTACTTGATTTTTTATCTTATTTTTCAATTCTCTGTCACCCCAATATTAGTCTTTTTGACTGGAGCTGCTATACTAAACTAGTTTTTCATTAGTTGTAAAGGGTATATATAAGATTTTGCATAGCCGAATATAGCACTCTAGTTGAACACTAAAAAAGCTATTATTAAAAAAACTGCATTTGAGTTTGAAAGGAACGCGGTTTTACAATCTTTTTCTTAAACAACATTTAAAAGTGTGTTCCAAATATGGCTGGTTGACAGTCAGTGATGCCAAATTCCCCAAAAAAAAAATTTATTGTTCCCATATTATTTGCCGAAGTATAGTATCAATGAATTTGTTCTTAATGCAAATGACAGCCCTTATTCACTTCAAATTCCCTTCTATAACAATTAGATTTCTGTTACGTTATTGCAGATAAGCTAGAATTAACACATTTGGTGAACAAATAAAAAATAAAGTTTTCTAATGAAAATCTTATTAACCGACTGCAAAAAGGAGAAAGAAGGTTATCAATTCGTCTGTAATTTTTTAACATTTGAGATTTTAAAAATTGTTCTTTCAATTGAAAGGTGATGCTCACAGATTGGTTTCATTAAAAAAAATGTTCATAATAATAAAAACTAAAGGGTTGATGTACCCTTTAGTTTTTATTATTACATACATGATTTTTTTAATTTCTAGTGAACCGTTACTGACAACCATAAAAAATTGTAACAAAGTTGATACCATTAAAGCTCACAATAACAGAACGTATTAAGTTAATTAATTTAACTTTATGTATTAAAGTGTTATAGTAAAAAACTCAGAAATTATGCAGAATGTGTACTTCTGTCACTCCTTTAACAACAAATATATAATTAGAAATTAAAGGGTGTACTATGGGGCCTTATTTTTCTACCTTTTGTGGCCTCCTCTTTTGTACCATAATATATAAAAAATTTAAACAAAGTGTGTATCAAAGTATATCTATAACAAGTACATGCAGGAGTTCAGCTGATAGTTTTATTGGTGTGCATGTTTATCATGTTTTGTGTCAAAATTTGTTTACATTTATTTAAATTTTTATTTTACTTTACACTTATCTTGTTTTTTACGTGTTTCTTTTCATTTTTATTATGTTCTATAAGGGATGGTAAACGAAATATTCAAATTACACTTTTCCAACTCAAGTTGCATTGAATATCCGTTTATTGAATTCTTGTTTAAATTTACATTAATATAGTCGTTAAAAGGTCATTCTCCTCCTTTTTTATAATAATTAAGTAAAATGAATATTAATATTTTAGTTAGAAAATTTATAAAATGTTACCCACTTTGCCGTCTCTGAACTGTTTTTTGACATAATACATGATTTTACAGAAATGTTGTATTTGTTGTAGACTTGCATGTACTTAATATAAATATATCGTGGTGTGTATATTAATTTTTAATTGATATTCGATGATTCTCTGATCGTCTTTCTGTTTTAATGCAAGCCATACACGTTGCGACTTGTTGTACAACTTGAGAAGGTTGTACAACAAATTGCAATGTTTGTGGTGTAGTTGTATTAAGTTGCGTGTTGGTTGTACGAAAGATCAAAAAGTTTTGATTTTTTGGCAAGTTGTACAACTCGATCGCAACGTGAGTGGACATGTCGCACAACATTATTCTATTTTACTTTTTATTTTCGTAGTGGCACTATAGCAAAACACAGCACACAAGTATTCTATACATTCAAAGAAAATTAATATTTGAATAAGGATGAGCGCTTTAGGTGAAATGCGTGCATTTATAGAATTGTACAAATGTATGCCTGAACAGAAGAACTGCAGAAATGAATATTATAAAAATAATCCTTTTTTTATAGCGAACTTAGCAATACGGGTTCCTCATAAAATTAAATTAATTATTGGGGCACCCTTCAGTTTATAATTTTGAAAATTTGTACTTGTTATTATAACGGTCATAGTAACCGCCATTTTAACCAATTTTCAAGCGTTCAAAAGACAAGCCCATATATGTCAGTTTACATCAATTATGGGGACACCCTGTAGTTTTTAGACCTTTTTGCTATTGGGAGCCATGGTGATACTCAGTTTTTTTTAAATTTTTGATTGGTGCCCTTTGCATGTCGTATGGAGACACCCATCAATTTTTAAGATTATGACCTGTTTTTAAAACGGAACTAATATGTAAGTATAATCTATCAAAATACAAACAATTTTCCAAATCGGTTTAGATATGAGTAAGTTCTGCAGGAACAAACGTTAAAAAAAGCAACATTTGGTCAAATTAATAACCTCCGTCTTTTTTTGAAGTCAGTTAAAAATGAAGTTGTTTTGCGCGATTGTACGCAAGTTGTATAATTTGTAGACAAAACACCCAACTTGATTACCAGCAAAGTTGTACAACAGGTCTCAACGTGTATGGCTTGCATAAGGTCGTTTCTTTTGCAAGTTTTATTTTATGTATATCTTTATTCGATACAAGCTTACATGCCCTAGTGGGGACTTTTAAAAAATAAATGGTAATTAATCTAGAACAACTAAAATCATGATTACATTAAATTGAAATTTATTTTACGAAACTCCACACTGTGCATTTGCGTTCCTAAAATCGGATCAAAATGGTGAAAATGATTTTTGTAAAAATAAATATTTTTTCTTTTAATAAACTAAACCTAAATTGAAAATTAAGCAAAACAAAATTGTCGACTTACCAGTCACAAATTGGGCCGAAAATCCTGTATGTTGTACCGATTTGTCGGAAAAGAATTCCAATCTTAAAATACTCTGTTCCGAATTTATTAATGGTGGTATTTCATGACCACAATAAACACCAATTTTCTTAAGTCTATTATCGCGCAACTTGGAATAGATCACCAAATAATCATAATTACACTCGGTGTATTGAAATTTGGTGCCCTCCAAATCAAAATGAGTAAAATTTAGAAATACTGCATGATTGGCAGGAGCCACTATTTCCCAAACACATTCCTTTGAAATTGGATAAACATCTGGCCAAGAAGGTGAGTTCACCACGCCAGTGCCAATATTGGCGTCAATAATGCCACCACAAGCATCTGCAAAATTTAATGGAAAAAATTAGAAAAAAAATCACAAATTGAAAAATAAAAATAAAAAACACATATGCAAATGCAAATAAAATCACTACTATTATTTCTAAGCAATAAATAAAATACAAACCTTCACATGTCCTGCCATTAGCCTGCAATTCGTAGCCGGCAAAACAACCGCACTGATAGCTCCCCAGCGTATTTATGCATTCATGTTCACAGCCATGATTCGCAAATTTGCATTCATCGACTTCCTGCATGAACACAGCTGAAAAACCGACTTTTTGTACTGAACCATCCGATACGAATTTCAAATACATTTGATTTGTATTGGTTCTGTTTATAAAACAAACACAGACATGCAAACAATACAAAATACAAAAGACATTTAATTCTTATTTTAATAATAAAATCATTCAAATGAATTTAAATTGAATGTTTAGCATAATTTTTTACGTACTTTATATTTGGTGGTAATTTGTAACCGCAAAATATTCCTATTAATTTTGAATCAGAACTATTGCCATCACGTATTTCCACATAATCGTAAACACAGTTGTCATGATTTTCCAACTCAAACGATTGGAATTTTAATGCTACCTGATGATTACCAGGCACTGTTATACGCCAGACACATTCCTTGTCTGCAAAGTACTCCAAGGGATAGTTGGGTGAGTCGATACGACGATCTTCGGTAAGAAAAATATCACCACCACAAGCAACTATAATGAAAAAGTAAGAAAATTATAAATTAATAAAAAAAAATTGGTAGTTAGCACTTGATAAAAGTTTTATTTGCTTTTAGATTAAAGTTTTATTAAATTTTTAATTAATTCATTTGTTTGTTTAATTTGAAAATTTCATATTAATATTTCAATTATACATATTATTGAGTCAATTAAAAATTTAATTAATTTTCTATCTAAAAACAATCAAAACTTTTAATAGGATCAGAAACATTTTTGTGTGTAAAGAAAGAAAGGTTTTTGAAACTACAGTGTTAACCGATAAAAAACATCTTCAATTATTTAAAAAATATATTCTCTATTATCTTGGTTATATGTTATTTTACTTAATTTAAAAAAACATATGTTTTAAAAATAATCAAACATGATGATTAAAAAAAATGATTATTTTATTTTATTAAAATTTTACATTTATGAGCATTCAATTATAAACATTTATGATATTTTTCATAAACGAGATTTTTACAATTTTCCTTTTTTTATTTTTCACGTTCATAAACGATCATCAAAAAATGTTCTTACTACGATCACACATCAATGAGTAAGTCTCTTTCGTTTTTAAGCATTCGCATATGATAAGGGATAAATAACATCATTCTCATTAATGGTGTTTTTCATAAACGAACGTCATTTATGAGCATCCAAAGATAAGATAAATGAAGTTTCTCATAAATGAAAAAAAAATTTTTTCTTTTTCACGGTCATTAACGAACAACAAAAAAAATTGTCTGCCTGTAATCCCACATGAATGTATGTATGCTTGTATTAGAAGTGAAGTAAGTAAGGGTGAAAAATGAAGAAAATGCGTATTATGAAACACAATATTATAATTAGACAAGGTAAAATCTCTAAGAAATTAACAATAAAACAAAATATATGAACAGAAAACAAAATATATTAAAAGCTGTATAAATGTTATTTTATTAGTACATGCATACGTTTTTTTTTTAATTCTGTTATTTAGTAGAAACAGTACTATGTATGGACTATATATAATATTTATAACAATTTTAAAAATATTTTTTTAGGATAATTTGCTTAAAACATATGAAATTTTAAACAAATTGAATAATAACGCAAATGAGGAATTACTAAACTATTCACATTTATTAAGCTGCTATTCCTAATATGAAATACTGACTTCAACGGATACATTAAAATAAATAAAAAAAATTATACAAAATGTTGGGTTGTAAACTTTGTAATGTTCTAAAGGTTACTGAAGAATATAGTAAACCATAGAAGCTCAAAAGCATATGTTTCGCATCTACATATACTCCAAAACACAAAAAAAAACAATAACAATTTGTAACATACGCGTACATACAGTGGCAGTAGAACATAAAAAATATGCGAATTTTTCCCGAACTTTTCACTTATGTAAAATTATCGAAATTGAAAATTCTCATAAATAAGCACTTTTTTCTTTTTTGAATAGAAAGAAAAAAATTAAATCACCACATTCGTAAATGAAAAACCAAAATAGTTTCTAGCTTCTCACACATTTATGGAAAGAAGCCACAAAAACTAAAACGTCTCACCGCTTTCTCATGTGTGAGAAGTGAGACAATATTTCGGTACTCTGGTTTTTAGCAATTAGTTCTTTATACCATGTAATTATTAATGACCTTTGGCTGACAGAAACAAGGCCGAACCGTCAGAAGTTCTACGTATACTCCTCACAACAACAGGCTATTACTTAGATCCTCTCTCTCTCTCTCTCTCTCTCTCTCTCTCTTATTCAGTCATGTCTTTAACATTACTTGTCATCTTATATATTATAATTCTGAGAAAATCAACCAGTAGCATAAGAATACAAAGAATAGAGAAACCCAGATAATACTGAAGAAATAAGAAGAAATTTGCTTGGGTATGATTGGGGTACCTTAAGATGGATAACTGTGTGCAGTATCAAGAATTATAGGGCCAAGATAAAAATTTAACAAGATAATACTTGCAGACTGCGACTGGGAGAGACTGAAATGGAAGCATAAGTTGTTTGTAAATTGTTCAATACTACATCTTAAATGTTAACACTGTGGAGCCCTAGACAAATATTATTACGAGAAACTGGGAGATAACAAAGAAGGACGGTAAAATAATCGAGAATAAAGCTTACGTCAACACAATGGTTTTTTTAAAGTAGGACAGTCATAAATACCAAAATATGTGGGATGTTATTGAGAAATAAATGCCTTAAATAATTATTAACCGAAAACTTAAAATCACTGAGCAGCATGTGGAGAGCTTTATCTAGTCCCAAACTTTTAAATGAAAAATAGGAATGACAGCACTAGAAAATAAAGTCACACTTGACTTCTCACTAACGGATATTTCTTAATTTATCAAGATTTGCTCGCCTTGATATTATTGTTAACATTACTATTACTAAAAACAATACAGTTAACATAAATAATACACATCATTAAGAGAGCGACTTTCTTATTTTTAGCTATTTTTCGTCCTAATTAGACAAGAGACGACAACAATAATCAACCATTTGCTTCCTCAATTCTGTATTTGTTACTGTATACTAATGAAATTTATATGTATTTTTTACAATTACCTTCGAAGTCCGCAATAAAACCACGAAAACCTTTCATACTGTGCCGATTAACATAATTAATCAACATACGACTGGAATCACTTCTTATCGTTAAAGATGTATGATTCCCACACAAACGTTGCACAACTGGGGATTTATGCCAATAGCCATCGCGTATTTCTAAATAGTCTTCAGTACAACCGGTTGAAAGAAAGAGATTCTGAAAAATATATAAAAAACATATAATGACTAAAAATGATTTTTTTTTTAATTCTGAAAATTTTGATATTTTTAAGTTATTTTGCTAAATATATTGAAAACTTTTTTTGGGGGCTAAGATCGTACCTAAGAAAATGTCGACCTGTTGCTTATGCCATCCTGTTAGCTAAGTTTTGATCATATTGAACGAAATGAATAATATATTTAATATAATTAAATTCTTTAAAAGCTCAGTAATATAATTTTGTCTTTTTTAAAAATGAATTCGAGATACGTGACCAGTATGTATTTATACTCTATCATGCTACAAAAATAAACTGAAGTTATTTACTTAAATACGTCATTACACACTATTGCGATTTTAATATATTGGCGAGTAAAAACGTCTTGATTCCACTAAAATAAACAGATCTGTTACGCTTGTATTAGTTGTTTTTTTTTATACATTTCATTATGTACACGAGGATATGAGCTAGACAAAATATTTCTGGAGCGCAACAAAAACAAACTGTTAGAAACTGACATCTATTAAGGAACGAAATGCTCCTTACAATAATACTAATGATTTTAAAAAAGTTTCATTTATACCTTAGATATTTTTATGTAGAATTTTTAGTTTCTCTCTCATTAATGGTTAAATTAGACGTGCCAAACTGAAAACCATACAAAACGGCCGATTTAACGAGCCTTATCGAAAACAGCCATAACTATAGATATCAATTAAATTTTGATTTTCTACCATAACCGTAAAGATTTCCTACTGATTTGATATATTTATATCACGTTTCTTATTTGAAAAATAATTTTTATTATTTTTTTTTTAAATGTTCATAATATTTTTTGCTTGCGCTTCCTTATATTTTCCACTTTGTACTGTCTTTTTCAATAAAAGTGAAATTGAAGAATGAGAGGCGATTAAATGTGTACTAAACTGCTCGTTCCTTTACGACTTTAAAAATCGGAAAAAGAAAAGCTGTGTTTGGATGAATGCGCTGTACGACATGAATTCTCTCCTTGAATTTATGCAGTAAAGGAATTGTTAATAAAAAAAATAATGTTATACAACTGTCGAGGCGTTCTTGCTTTTAAAATTACAAAACAAATGAAAACGTAAATATCAGTTGTTTATGCCTATGGCACTATGAAGTTATCGGAAAGCACCTCTAACTGAACCTTAAGTAGATTTTAAAGATTTTTTTAACAATATTGACACTATAAATTAAAAAATTATCATCTAATAAACCAAAAGGCAGCAAAAAATAAAGAACAAATATATGTGACAAAATTATTGTGTGTGGACTGGCATTTTAATTTATTTAATTAAAAAAGATGATGTTTACAACATACACAAACTAACGTATATAAACTCAAACAATGCGGGATGGATGAGCGATCTTTTTTTTACAATTAACGCAAAAATTATATAACAATTTTTTTTTTAATTAAGAAATTAAAAAAACATACGTGAACTAAAACCGAATTAAATTTATTCATACCAAAAAGCGGTGAAGTAAGATAACAAAAATTAAAAATCAAGAATTAAAATCTTTAAATCCGCAAATCAAAAATCAATAAATTAATTAAGTAAGTTAATGAACAAAGCACAATCAAAAAACCTATTTTAGTATTGAAAAAATACTTTTTTTTATTATTTTAAAGGATTAAGTTCTAAAAAACAAAAAATAAGTCCCACCAATTCGCAAGGGATTCAATTACTTTTCAAACCGAAACTTCACATGAAATTTTTTTTTTTTTTTTTTATATTATTGTCCCGAGTATCAATTCATAGTCAAAGATAGAATGTATGTTTACAACTTACCACTTCATGCAATTGCAATATAATTCTTTCACCATTTGTGGCCGTTATACGCCACTCACAAGATTCCAGTGACTTGTCAAAATCTGTATTTATTTCATCATCACTATTACTACCACTTCCTTCCACATCATCGTTTAAATCATTGCCACTGAAAGCTTTGTAATTGTAATGTGGAGCAGTTATTTGTCCCGAACTTTGCTGAAATGTTCGACCACAGGTGGCGCATTTGTAGAGTAAATTTGCCTGGGCTATATCGCCTCTACTCAACTTAATACGTTGGCCAATTTCCATTTTTTGATCGTCTTTGACGCCCAGCGGTTGTATGGTATCTAAATAAACACTTTTTGAAAAAGTATTGCGCGCATAGTGCATTATGGAATTGTAATCATAGGGTAGGCCTAAAGAGTCCACATCTTCGGGTGATAGAACATCAAAATTATATTCCTGGCCTTTCATTATATTGGCCTTATTAATAATAATATGTTTATCACGATCTGTACGGGTATGTTCATGCCAAAAGCCCACCACATGTCCCAGTTCATGCACTACAATGCCAAACTTCTCACAATTGCGGCCTATTGATATGGCTTGGCGGCCACTGCCACGTTTGCCCACAAATGAACAACAACTAATGAAATAAAAGAACAAATTTAATTAAAGTTTGCTTTAAGGAAAAGCTAAAAAAATAATAAAAAGGTCTTACGTACCCACAATTTTTGATGGTGAAATAAATAAAATTTGGATGAACTTTTGGATCTCTTTCCACAAACTTGATGCACGTAAAATTTTCCCAATGTCTCATGGCCTGTTTGAAAAGAGCCTTGTGTGCTCCACTAAAGATTTGATCAATTTCGTATGGTATTACCCCATAGTCCCAGATACGTTCTTTCTTCGCGGTAACAGCACGTCGTTGACGTTTTAAAGGTGCATCGCTTTCAATGATGTCATCTTCAAACATTTGATCATTATGTTTTGTAAGAAGAGGAGCACTAAGGGCATAAAAGAGAATTTTTATTTCCGCATAATAATAACAAATATACATATGTACAGATAAATATATTTATATATTTCTCGATACTTTTTCTTTATGTTAAAGTTTAATATTAATATTATTAAATAGTAATACTCGTATTTAATTTCAATGATTATAAAATTTAAATCTTCAGTAGTTATATTTAAATCATAATAATATTGTTAGGAAAGCAGATATAATACATTTACAAAACTAAATCAAATGCACTAGTTCTAAATATTAAAAAAATTTCTGCCAAAATCCGCATTGCTATCTACACATATAATAAACTTTTAATAAACAACAGAGCTACATAACACAGTTCGTTTAAATTGTCAATGCAAATTTTTTTTATTTTCTCATGCCTAAACGAACGTAAATCCATTCATAAAAGAAACAGCAACAAAAATCATGCCACATTTTTCTTTATTAGAAGAATCTATACGTTTTTAATCGCCCATAAATAGAAATCGCTGTTACAAACAGTACTTAGTATTAAACATAACGTCGACTAGTGGTCTTGTGTGTAGAAGTGTGCTGTTGACAACACAAATTAAGATAAAGTAAAGTAAATATGTTTATTTCATATTTCAGGGACAATAACAGGGCAACGAATTCATTAACTATACAAAAACAAAACTAATTTATAGAAAATATAAAAACGTCTGAAAACTCAAATTTAAAATAATAAATTTTAGGCCGATGCCTCTTAAAAGTATTTAAAAGAGGAATCAATACTTAAAAAATTGTTGTCAGAATCATTTTGCTGTTTCTGAACATGAAGCAAGAAACTTTTCGTGATTTCTCCCTAATTAAACAGAGTATAGCTTCAGCAACGTTATTATACCCTTCACCACAAAAAAGTGGAAAAAGGGTATTTATGTATAAGTTTATCATTCCGTGTGTTGTTTCTACATTATCCATTTCCGACCCCATAAAATATATATATATATATACTGACTTCTTGTGCATAGCGAAGTCGAGTGAGCGATGTCCGTCTGTCCCTCCGTGTTAGTGTTGAAATTAAATTTGCCGAGGCACTAGATCAGCTAAAAAATAAATAAATATGTCAATCGATCAGACATAGTGTCGAAAGAGGAAATCAGCATGATCGGTCCATGTCCTTCGAGGCAGCAGGCAAATTTTCTAATTTTTTCATGTCATTTGGAACTCTAATCAAAAAAATAAAGATATGGAGCGATAGAAATTTAAAAAAAAGAAAAAATCACATCAAGTGAAAACACTGGCGCACGCCCAAATTTTTCACGTTACGGGTCTCTGAAATTTAAAAATATTTTTAAATATCAATATGGGTATCATTTTAAAGCTGTTGAAGAGATCTTTAAGGACATATGAAAATTTTTAATAAATGCTTAACCCATTAAGAGTATATGTCAAATTATTATGTAAAATTATATATATGCAGTTCGAAATTTTTTTTTTATTTTTTAATACCCTGTCACCCCAATGTTTGCTTTTTTGATTGTAGTTACTTCACTAAACTAGATTTACATAGCTCGTAAAGGGTATATATGAAAAAATCATACTTAGCTAACAACTCAATTAAATATTCAATGTTTTATTATTATTTTTTTTTTTTTTTTGTTTGGTAAAATAATATGATGCTTTAACTACACAAATTATTATATTCGTAAAAATTCCTTAAAGCCTTATTTCAGTTAGCGACGTGTGATCAAAGCTCAGCCAATAGTGTCTTTGGATTTAACATCATATTTCAAATTCTAATGCGACACTATGTGGGCTGATGTCTTTTACGAAATGACATTTTATACGGAATTGTGGAGTACATGTTCGTCGAGACGTCACAATGGGCCACATGCAAGTATTTAATGTTTTTAACAACCATCTATTATTTTTCACATGGTCCAATTTGAGATTGAAGCGCGTTAAACTTAATGGGACCCGTGTGAAACGTAACATTTTCCGGGTAAATTTCTTCACTTAATTGAAGAAGATATAACAAAAGTTTAGCTTTTTTAAAGACATTTTTAAAGCGCTTACTAGATTAATTGATTTTAATATCGACAAATAAGATTTTATAACCCTTGACCACTTTATGTGATATAAGATTATACTGATTTTTAATAATTAATTAGATCTTTGCAAACTTGTTGCAGTTTTAAACAATTTTTTGTCTCTCTAGGCATCCCAAATTGGTATTTTTTAGTTTAAAATGATTTTATCATTCGTTTGGAATTTTAACTTAAACTTAAAAGGAAAACCTTAATCATTTACAAAGTTTTTTGCAGTTTCCAATTTTTATCAAAAAATTTAGTAAATTTACTAAGAAGTTATAAAAACCTTCATTTTGTAATACCTAGATTTTAAAATTATATTTTAGTTTCAACAATTGATTAAATAATTAATTTAAACAATTTACATGGAGAAAAATATGAGAGTCATATTTCTATATTTTTTTACAATATTCCTTAAGCAATAACTTAAAAACTTAAAATGTACATTTCTTTCCTAATTTTTTTCAAGCACTAGTTCTGTTTTTTAAATAAAAATATTGTTTTAATCTTTCAAATACATATGAATGGTTCCCGATGGGATCCCTTATGTAGAAAAATAAAAGAGAAAATAAAAATAGTTACTGACTATTTGCTGTGTTTTTTGTTGTTATTGTTTTTTGTCTTATTGATTCAATAGAGTTCTCATTTAATCAATTTAGCTTTTGATATAAAACTTTCTAGTTTTCTGTACAAAATTTGGGTAAAATCCACTGATGAGCTCTTTGAGCAGTAGTGAAATGGCCATTTGGATATGCTTTCCCCGCAGTAATACATTCCAGTTTGTAGTTTTAAATAAAAAATATTTCATGAGAATATCATGAAATATTTATATTTGAAGGAATCAAGCACAATTAAAGTAAATTAATATTTAAAAAAAGATTCCAAATAATAAATTTTCTTATTAAATTGTTTATTATTTCTATTTTTCCAACATTTTCTGAAGATGCCACCCAAGCAACGGTGTAGCGAAATATTAAAAAAAAATAAAATGTAATAAACAATATGTTTAGTTTAAAAACTGACCTAGTGCTTGAAAAAATTACAAAAGATAATTAATTATACAGGTCACAAAAAAAAACAATAATATTTAACTTAAAATGTAATTTTAATAGAAACTTTTAGAAATTTTTTTCTTAAAAGATAGTGACAACAAATTGTTACTATTTTAATGCTAAAATTTTTGTATTAAAATTATTATCAGCGTTTACATTTATACTTTGCGAAAAAGAGTGGCTAGACGTTCAAATTTAAGTTTCAAACAGTGTGCGTGTGCAATTTTGTGCGTATTCTTGCAAACACAGTTGCACAAACACAGAAAACTTTTAATGTTTAGCAGCTTTTTACATTTTTATTGAATTAAATAAAAACAAGAATAATTCAACAATTTCTTGGTTAATTATTCTTTCATAAAACTAACAACAACTACAATGAATTAATTGAATAATAATAATGTTTACCTGTTAGAAATTTTAGCTTTCTTATGTTTATAAGAAGTTTGATGACTTCGTTTGTTATGTCTTTTGGAACCGCGTACTTTATGACCTTTCAGCTGTTTAAACAAACGCCTGCAAATAGACAACAGAAAATAATAGTTGACATTAGTAACTCAAAAATAAATATCTATTGTCTTAAATGTAACTCTAAATTGTTTTTAATAATTTTTTAAAATCCCTCAGGTACTTGAAATTGAACAGCAGGTAGAAATTAGAAAATGCCAAAATCAATTAACAATTCTATGGGAATTTCCGTGGAAAATTGTCAATAGTAGACAAAGAATTTAAGGGGAAAACAATTCTGGTTGATTGAGTGTAAAATATAAATGTTTATTGCAAAATTTCCCAATCGTTAATCCATATTTTAAGTGGTTGCCATAAAGGACAATAAAACACTTGAAACAAAATTGTATGATACTCGTATTGCTTTGTTTACAGGTAAAACCACTTGAGATTTTTGAGTGTCCACAACAACAATAGCACGCGTTTAAGGGGTGGTATTATTAAGTGCTCTTATAAATGAGAAAAGAGAGTATTAAATAAAATAATAAAGAGAATGACACATATAGTATTTTGCTTATTGTTCAGCTAAGAGAAATTAATTTCAAAACTTAATGTTTTTTTTTTATATTCATAATATTTAAAAGAATGGAAAAGGATTTAGAGATCATGGTCATAAATAAATATACACATTTCTTAGAATTTCAAAAACAAAACACCTGCTGTTTATGTACATATACGAGTATTTCATTGGCCAATTTATGCAAACTCAGTATAGAATTTCATTTCAAATAAATCTGTTTTAACTTACTTTTTCAATGACATTTGTCTTAATTTCTGCTTTGGTATGCCTTGCGAGTTATCGCCTTTATCTTTTTTCGCTGTTAAAAAATTCTCTGGCGGCACTCTGGGTTCTATTATAATGTTGCGCTCATAAAAGAAATTTTGATGAGTATCATGTTCAATATTTTTGGCATTCGATTGTATTTTCGAGACATCGCTATTAAACAAAAAGGCTGGCATTTGCTTTTGTGATTTTTTGCTTGCTTTTTTAGCGGAAATCAAAGCTTCTTTGTCGGCTTCTGCTGCCGCCAATTCTAATAAATGCTTAACATGGGCAGGTGATTTAACACGAACGTTTCCCTTTGTATTGGGAGTCTGTTAAATATTTAAAAAAAAATTTAATTGAAGTATATTTTAATTTATTCTTCATTCTTTTTATTTTTATTTTTTTTTTTTTCAATATTTCGCTACTCCTTTGTGTAGCATCATCAGGAAAAAGAAATATTTATTTGAACATATAATAAAACAACAAAGTTCTCTAAAACTTACAAGTTGTGTTTGTAATTCTAAAAATTGTTCAGGCTTTTCAACAATATCAAAATAACCATCGGGATCTATTTGCAGATCCTCGGGTATTTTAAGCGAACTTTTCGCGGAAATATTCCATTTGAAGCCATTAATGGCTGTTGTAAACAAAATTCCATATAAAAACACATGTAACTTTTTCAAAAATATCATTTCTTATTTTTTTTTGGTTTTCTAACACGTTTAAAACACTCGCAATTATATTTGTCAAAGTAATGTGGTTAAAAAAAAAACTATTAAATTTATCTTAAGCAAACATTATTAAGTTTTATGTTAAATATTTTCGCTTATTTTCTTTTGTCGTTTGTTTAACTTTACTCTTTGAAAAGAAATCTCTTACTGATCATTTAACACACGCAACATGCTTTTAATATAGAAATTTGTGTCTTTAACCGAAAAACATTAAAACTAACAAGAAATAAAAAGGTAAAAATATCCAAAAAAAAAACAAACAAACAAATAAGTTTAGTCTTACACACAGGCATAAATGTTCTACCAAAATCTTAAGTAACATAAAAGGCATCCTACCCAAATATACACATACACTCACACAACTTAACGCCGACACATGGACAGACACGCACATGGATCTTTAAACATTTGGGATAAGCCGTAATAAATATTGCCAATAGCAGCAGCCATACGAGTACAAATGTATATATTTTATATGTTTTGGTTAAGGGTATAAGTATTTTACCGATTAATATGAGCATAATCTTTGATGATCTCGAGCTCTTCTTTTACACTAACACTCAAATGAAGATCCCCTTGGACACAGATATTTTCATATGCATAGTGATGATGCATACCGCAACTACACACCTTCCTTATATTAAATACACCAAAGTATCAGTTTTTAGTTGAAGCTGATCTTTCTTTTGTTTTTGTAGTATTTGCGACTTGCAGGGTTTCTTAATCGTTTCTTGTAACACTACGCACACAGTATTTGGCAGGACATTTTTTTGATTCCAAATATTACATGATTTTTTTTAATCTTTGATTAGTTTGTTTCTATTCAGAAAAGCTGTTACTAAGCATTTATTGTTTTCTTAGAATCATACTGTGAGAAAAAATGTAGAAGTCTTAACGAAATTTTAGCAAAATATTTATCTATTTCAACATGATGTCTCCTTAATCATTTAAATGTTTACTTTAAAATTTGTATTTCCTTGCATGAATGGTCTAACCTAATACACCGAAGACCTAAACTTCCCACATGATTTTATTGGTTTTGAATATTGTGAACCAACACTGATTCATTAAGTACATTTGCATGTCTGTTACAACAAAATCTAATAATATTGTTGTTGCCCGTATATGGTAAACAATTTGCTAGCAAAGTGTGGTGTGTGCGAACAGAATAAAAGAAAATAGTTATCTAACACTTGATGTACAGCCCTGTCTAAGTTGGTAAAAGTATAAGTTCAAATCCCAACAGAGCCATTAGTAAAAAAAAGTTTCTTGACGGTTGCACTAAATAAATAAAATTAAAAAAGGCTGTTGAAACCTCCCCGAGTCTCAAGTATTATATAGTTGCGTCATAGAAGTTGGTGATGTTTTACAAGCATCGTAGAACAGAAGTTAAGAAGGTTAAGGCCACTTTATAGAAAATTATTGAAATTATAATTATAACTCGAATTTTATTTAGATAGATAAATAACAAAATAACAGTTAACAATTATCTTGAAGATAATACCCAGAATGCTAAGGAAGGTGATGAAGCATTCTGCTACTGTCTGATCATATGAACTTAAACCTAACTGAAAACGATTACCATTTACTTTTATTCATACCTTTTTCTTAGAAAAAATTTATAAAATAATAATACTTGATTCTGAATAGTGTGATCTATCTGGTACTTTAGGAAAAATACACGTAATAGTTTTAATTATCATTTCAGGAGATTGAAATTTTAATTTTCTGTGAAATTTTTTATTATTTCCTGATAATGCTATCTATCGTAATGCGATATCTAAATAGCGATAAAAAAAATTGAAATAATGTACGAACGTCAGCTAGAATAAATGTTTTATATCAGGAGATTTAAAGTAACAGCTCGAAATGATAGTATTTTTATTATGGTCTTAAAAACATTATCAAAAATTTAACTTTCTGTCAAGAAATAAAGACGGGAGTTCATAATATTTTTTTTAACTTCATAAAAAATTTGGTTTTTTTTAATTCATTTATTCAAAACACTTAAGCTAACAAATTAAAAAAAAAATGCCAAATTTTTATACCCTTCACCATCTTTGTACATCTAGTTTAGTAAAGTAACTCCAATCAAAAAAGCAAATATTGGGGTAACAGAAAATTAAAAAATAAGAAATAAGAAAAAAAGTTTCAGTACTACATACATCTAATTTTACATGAAAATTCCATCGACTCTTAATTGGTTTAGCATTTTTTTAAAATTGTAGTATTTCTTTAAAGGTCTCTTCAAAAGCTTTAAAATGATACCCATGTTGATGTTTTAAAAAATTTTAAAATTTCAGAGGCCCGTAACTCGGAAAATATAGGAGAGCGCCACTTTTTTCACTTAGTGTTTTTTTCATATTTTTTAATTCTCTATCGCCCCATATATATTTGTTTTTTTTTTTGTTTTTTTTCTTTTTTTTTTTATTGGATTACTTCATTGTTTCAAATGAGGTGAAAAAATTAGAGGTAGGCGTGGTGTTTTGCCCGCTGCATCTATGAACATGGACTGATCTTGCTGATTTCCAATAGCACATCTTTCGATACTATGTCTGATCGACTGTCGTATTTAAATTTTTGTTCTTTTTTTTTACGAAGGCAAACTTCATTTCATTAACGACATCGCTCAGTCGACTTCGCTATGGATAAGAATTCTGAAAATATAAACCTTATGAGGTCGAAAATGGATATTGTAGAAATTGCAAACGGAATGACGAACTTAATTATACACTTTTCCACTTTTTGTGATGAAGAGTATAATAATACTTTTATGGTAGTTCATTTAAAAACGTGTTAATAACCCAAATATTATCTTCTATGTATAAAAAAAATGAACTGCTGTTCGTTAGTTTCGCTAAAGCTAGAGAACGGCTGGAACGATTTGATTAATAAAATCAGATTGTAAAGATTTGGGTGACTGCTCAACTAAACTCATCACGCATTTTATGTATTCTAAAAATGCCGTTATAATACTTATATTTTAATAATTTTTAATAAATTGATTTAAAGTAAATAGTAAAATATCTACGAGGGCTGCTATATATATGCAACACTGAGTGCTTCCAAGTGCAATCTGACATTTCTATTGGAAAGTTTGTCATTTTTAAACATAATCGTACTCAAAACGTTTTGACGTACGACCATTATTTGTGTTGTTAACAGTGACTTGAAAAAATTAATATAGAAAAAAAAATGGAATTAACTCGTGAACATTTTCGTGCCATCATTTTTCACAACTTTCGACGTGGATTATCACGACAAGAGTGCATTGATGAACTTAAATCTTTGTATGGCAATGAAATGCCATCCTATAGCACTGTGAAAAATTGGTATAATGAATTTAATCGTGGCCGAAGCTCGCTCAAAGACGAATTCCGTGAAGGTCGTCCAAAAACCGCTGTTGTGCCAGAGAACATTGATGCCGTGCGTGAACTCATAATGCAAGATCGACATGCGACATACCGAGAGATAGAGACATCCTTGGACATTTTTTCCACCAGCATACATTCGATACTGCATGAACACCTGGCCATAAACAAGGTTTGTTCTCGTTGGATCCCGCACAATTTGAAAGTCGCTCAAAAAAAGGCTCGTGTCGACTGGTGCAAAGAAATGTTGCAAAAATACGATTGCGGTGCTTCAAAAGACGTTTATAAGATCGTCACAGGTGACGAATCATGGATCTATGCGTATGAGCCCGAAACGAAACAACAATCGACCGTGTGGGTCTTCAAAGACGAGCAAAATCCAACGAAAGTTGTTCGTGGAAGAAGCACTTCGAAGCAAATGGTGTCGACTGTTTCTTCGGCAAAACTGGTCATGTGGCAACTGTTCCGCTTGAGCAACGTAGGACGGTCACTTCTGAGTGGTACACTACAATTTGTTTGCTGAAGTCATCGGAGAAATTCGAAAAACCAACAAGAGAAAACGAATCATTGTTCACCATGACAATGCGAGCTCTCACACATCGGCTCAAACCAGAGCGTTTTTGATCTGCCAAAACGTCGAATTAATAGGTCATCCGCCGTACAGCCCTGTTGAAGTGTTCAAAACCATGTTTTAGAGGTGTCTCAATCGTAATGGAAAAAGTGCTTCGACAACTGGTTTGAGCGCAAGCAAAAGCGTATAAATCATGCTGGAGAATACTTTGAAAAACAATAAAACCATTTTTGATTACAAATATTCGCATTTTCACTATTAGGCCAGAAATATATAGAGCAGCCCTCGTATCTATCTATTTTCAAAACAAAAAATAATAATTTATATTTTATGTGCCTTTAAATAGTAAAAACATTTGTGAACATAAAAGTTTTATTTGAATTTTCTTATTGATATAATCAAGTTTTTGATATATTCCTTAATTATTTTAATCAGAAAATTTGTATCTATTTAGGTATGATATTGATTCCATTATTTATTTAATTAGAACATCCATTAAAAATTTATTAAATATAATTGCGAATCTAAATAAAAACTTTATGAATTAAAAAATTGTTCTCCCTATAAAAAGAACGAAAATTAATACTCTGGGTTTCAAGTTAAGGCTTCTTTTTATAGTTTACAATGACAGTTGTTAAATTATAACAATATTGCAAAAAAACTGACTTTAAAACAGACTTCATCTGTCTGTCTATAACAATTTAAAAGTATGGCCACATACATCAAATTACATTAGTTATTGGGACACCTTTATATTCCATTTCCAAACTTTATACTTGTTATAGCAGACTTAGCACCACAGCTCCTTGTTAATTTCAAACAGTCTGTCAAAAACTATTTAACATTTTAACAATATACATTAAATTACAGCAACTATAGGGGTACCCTTTAATTTCCAAATTTATATTTTATACTTGCTGTTGTAGTAGACTTAGCAATCAGGTTCTTGGTAAATTTCAACAGTCTGTCTATAACTGTTCAAAAGTATCGCCATATACATCAAACTAACTATTGAACTATTGGGGCAACCTTTAATTTGTAATTAAAAATATTAATACTTGTTACTGTAGTGGTCATAGCATTTGACATTCTGTGCAATTTGCAAGCGTTTTTCTATAATGGTCCAAAAAATAGGGCCAATGTAGGGCACTTTATATCAATTATGGGAACACCCTTTAATTTCTAAATTCAAATTTTAAACTTGTTGATAAGCGGGCTAAGCAATGCTGTCTGTCTGTAACGGTTCCAAAGTTTGGCCAAATACAGCAAATTACAACAACACCCGGAACACCCTTAAATTCCAAATCCAAACTTTTTACTGCTTGTTAAAGCAGAGTTACCGGTACAGGTTTGGTGTCTACTACTGATTAAAAATATAGCCTTATTCATAAAATTAAATAAACTATTGGGTAACCCTTTAATTCATAATTTTGAATATTATTACTGGTAACTGCCATTGCAATAGATATTCTGTCCGATTTGCAAGCGTTTGTCTATAACTGTTCAAAAAATAGGTTTAAAAATGTAAATTTACGTCACCTATGGGCACACCATTTAATTTTTAATTTATTTTGGTATTACTTTTTTCCATTGGGAGCTTTAGTGATAAATGTTTTTTTTTAAGTGGTTTCTTTTACGGTTCATAATACACCTAAACATGTATGTTGTATGGGGACACCCTTTAATTTTTAAGATTGTAAGAATGTAAGCATCACCTTTAAAAAACAAACTTGTTAAACTCGATCCAGAAATGACTGAGTTATAGAGGGAAAAATATAAAAACAGCAACTTTCAGTCGAATTGATAACCCCCTCTTTTTGAAGTCAGTTAAAAACTAAAGCTTGATTTTTTATCGTAAATTAAAAAATTGCGTTTTAGTGCCACATTTAAATGATACTAAATTGGTGGGAGATGTATTTCAATTAGTTGATAAAAAATGGCGGCGTTATACCCCGACACGTGTTGTTATTATATTTGAACCATAATGTGTTTTTGAAAGAAAAACTAATCCATAAAAATAATCACATAAAAAAGCCACAGAAAAAATTAGTTCTTCTTCAGTTAATAACAAGATGTTAGCGCATGTCCTTTTTTATTCTCTAAACGAAAATAGTACTACTAAAATTAATTCCCAAAATACTTGGTGTCACGATTAATAACCTTAAAAAAAAACATATTCAAAACTGAGACATGTTTGAATTATATAAGGTAAAAGTTTTTTTTTTAATCATTTTAACCTTATAACGCCGTGACAAAAGTTTTAGGTAGATACCTTGAACGAAATATTATACGCAGTGCACTGCTGATAGTAAAGGTTAGTGTTACCAAATAAAAGCAGCCTTAGATTTGTCGAAATGCTTCCATAAGAACCATAATGAGCTGTTTTAACAAAACATCTGAAGAACAAGCGGGTTACATAAAAAATCAAAGATGATTACAGGACATTTTTTTACATTATATCATAGAAACCTTTAAGAGTTGTACCTCCCTCGAGACACGTGAATAATCTGTATCTGACAATATCAGGATATGGTATATGACGACACCACATATAAAGCAGCTCTGAATAGCATTTTTCGCTATCAGAACCATCTTTAAGAATGTTGTTACGGCAGTGCATCAAATAACCGTCGCAGACGTTGCACTTAGGAGTGTCTTTGGCACAACTCGGATCAGGATGGTATAGTCTCCTAGACACATACTAGGACAGAATCCAGGATACCATCTCCGGTAGTTGCCCTGCGTGATGAATAGGCCCACAAAATGTAGCACATCACGCTGCTACAACAATAACAACAGTTAAACTCAAACAAATGTTTGCTAAAATAATACTTTGTCAACTTTTTGGTGCAATAAAAACATAAGCAACAAAATCATCACCTTAAAATTCAAGCCATTGAATATTGCTTACCCCTCTTGCTTCACCACCAAACAAAACTTTCATGCTATTTTCACGAAAAATTTCATAATGTAATTTGGATCTAATAGTGAGAGGCCATGTAAGCGGCATGTTCTTTTTGCCGCTTAAATTTATTTTATATAGGCATTGGAACTCGGCTTCTTGAAGAAGAAACTTGTGTTGTATCTCTTAAGAAGTAGCCCAGCCTTCTTCAACTATTTGGGATATAACCTTATTGGTAGAAGCTGAATTTATGTTGAATAAAAAATGTCTTCCTCATAGATATTATTATTCCAAAAAAAAAAAAAAAACAATTGTAAAATAAAATAAAGAGTTTTTTTTCGAAAACTTTTAAGCAGGGACCGTAACTGTTATAACTTTTATCGTAAAAGTCAGAAAATAAAAGTTTTTTTTTTTGACTTTATTTTTTTTTTGAGCAGAAATAAAAGTTATTTTGTGATATATTCATTATATTTATTAAAAACTTGAACTTGAAAACACAAAAATAACTTTTATTTCTGCTCAAAAAAATAAAAGTCAAAATATAACTTTTATTTCTGCTCAAAAAAATAAAAGTCAAAAAATAACTTTTATTTCTGCTCAAAAAAATAAAAGTCAAAAAATAACTTTGCTCGAATTAATAAAAGTCAAAAATAACTGTTATTTTTGCTAGAAAAAATAAAAGTTAAAAAATAACTTTTATTTTTGCTCAAAAAAATTAAAATCAAAAAATAACTGTTATTTTTGTCTGAAAAAATAAAAATCAGATTTTTCAAAAGCATCGTATTTTCTGAAAATTTTGTCCAAGACTTTCAAAATTATATATTTGTTTTCATTCTCCGACATTTCCTTGAGGGTGATTTTTTAAATCAAAAATTAAAAAATATTGGTTATGTTCGGTAGTTGCTTTAAAGTTGTTAGTATATAGTCAGTTATTTTCTGTGATTTTTTGGTTTTGAATTAAATCTAAAAATTTTTATACCAGTTAAATTTTTTTGAAAAAATTTTACTTTTTGGTGAAATTCGCATAAAGTGAAATTCCAATTTTTTGCTAATCTAGAGTTTTTAATAACTTTTACATTTTCTTATTGAAAAAAGAATTTTTTTGCAATGTTTGTGAAAATGTTATCAAGATAGTAAGGAATCAAAAGTTCTCAATGTTCTTGGCATGAAAATTCAAAGTGATTATCGGTGGAACAAGCATGTTTTTTAGGTCCCAGAAAAAGCCTCCAAGTTCCTGATTTTTCTGAAACGGTGTAAGAAATACTTCACTCCATCTGATCTCCTAGCTATCTATGTCACGTTTATTAGAAAATGGAATACAACTCTCATGTATGGGCCGGTGCTTTCAGGACTATTTTTAAGTTACTCTACAGCGCGCAGGAGAGAGCGAAGAAGCTCATCGGTGACAGTAGAGTATCCAGCTCTATTAATTCACTGGAGCATCAACGCAATGTAGGGTGTGTCTCACTGTTTTATCTTTCTACAACGGAATGCGCTCTTATAAAATAATGAAACTTGTTCCTGAAAACCGTAATTTCGTATGCGCAACGCGCTCTGCATTTCAGAAAAAATTTGTTTTTAGCTGAACAGTTAGTATTTGAAATAATCTCTCTGCACAGGTCTTTCCTGCCTTTTTCAATGTGAAAAGATTCAAATCAAATGTCCACAAGCACTACTGCCTCTATCCTCCTTCCCGTAATCTAATATCCTTGTTCTGGCATAATGCGTTGAATAAGTAGAGGTCATCCCCTGGATGCTGGTTCTAATTAGAACAAAAAATATATTTTGGCAAATTTTAGATAGTTAAGTGATATTGCAATTACCTGGTTTGTTCTTCCGAAATTTCGGTTTTTAATTCAACAAAACTAAAAAGCACAATTAAATTTGAAAAACGTAAGGAAAATAGAGGCGCTCGCCTTCCATTCTTTTTTTTTTAATATCTCCAGCATTTATAAACCGATGTTGCCAAATTTCAATAGCACCTCTTTCGAAACTATGTCTGACAGAATGGTGGTCATAAATTTCCTGTACCTTATCTGGGAACGTGCAAAAATTGGACAGATGGACGGACATCGCTAAGTCGACTCCTTTATGAATAAGGATCAAGAAAATATATACTTTATGGAGTCGAAAATAAATATTGGGGAAACTTCGATTGATTACTGATGATGAAAATCTACTTGATAATGAGTTCTAATAATTTATACAAAAGTAAATTCATACCCCAAGTTTCTTCTATTTCGATTCCTTGAAAATTTGGTCATACAATTTCTTAAGAGATATTTTTATTGTTTCTTACTCCTAAATGTTACTAAATTTCATAATTTATGAACCCTTAAAGTATAATGTTATCATAAATGAATTGTTGTTTGGGAAACTCTGCTTAATAATATTTATTGGTGCAACATTGTTTTGTGTTGATTTAAAAACAAAGACCCTAAAACTAAATAAAATTCTGGCTGAGCTTAAAACGCAAACAAAATCTTGCACTACAAAAATTAAATAAAAATATTCTCATTCAAAGACTGAAAAATTTATAAACCTTTCTTTAAGATCTTTTTTATTGCTGCTGCTGTTGTTATGTTGTTGTTGTGGTTTTGGAAGCACATTTGTTAAACAAAAAAAAAAAAAAAAAAAAAAATACACACACACCTACCCAAAACTTATGGATGATACGCTTTTTATTTTTGTGCTTTTTCCCTTTTTCTTCTCTTTTTTTCGTTCTACAATGTGTTTATGCTGCTCATGTGGAAAGAATTGAATATAATTCGATCCTACTACGACGATATTTACAGCACGTAAGATATCGTAAACAAAGTAAAAACAATTGTTTTCATCTCTCAATAGTACGCATTATATAAAATTCATTGTGGCATTCTTTCCAGTTAGTGCGTCTGTCCGTCCATCTGTCTGTCTCTTTGTTTGGAGTCGGTTTGTTTTGTTGGAGTATGAAAGATGATTTTAAGCGCCAGCTTCTAAGAAATTTTCATTGTTAAATTTTGTGGACGTCCCTTTTTTATTTAGAGTTTCAGATTACACAGAGGGAAAAATTAAATTAAATTAATTAATTGTTTTAAATCAGTCTATAGATTTTATGAATGAGAAAAATTTTAAAAAGTTCTAATTAAAACAAAAACGACAATATAAAATATTGATCGAGTTTTGAGTTACTTTTGTAAACAAGTAATCTTATTTAAATACAAGGAATTGAGGAAAAATTTTTACGAAATTAATAATGCTTTAATTCCTCAACACTGTGGAACTAAATTAAACTAAACAAAATCGATTCTATTTTTCATACACCATATCGAATATCAATATTAGATTTGAATTCGTAACGAACTAATTACGAATTAAAAAAAATTTGAATTAATTTTTTTTACAAAAAAAAAAAAGAAATTTGGACAATTTACTATGTACTTCGAATTCGTATTCTGTCTTTTTTACTTTTCACCATATTTTTCTTCTTCTTTAATTAAACGCCAAAAGTAGGTTTTTTGATTCAGAGTAGCTTTTTAACGATAAGCCAGAGCTTTATTATTTTCGAACTAGAACCTTTAGTACTTCCGCATACGACTCTACATTATACGACTGTATATTGATCAGAGCTGTAAATTATTCATTCATTATTGAATTAATAAGAGGACCATTCATGTACTGAATTAGCAAATTTTGAATTAATTATTTTTACACAAAAAAATACTAATTGAATGAAGTTTGAGTCAATTTATATGAATTTGGTAAAACTTAATGAAATGCGATTCCGTTTTACCAAATCCATACGAATTGACTCAAACTTCATTCAATTCAATTCAATTCATTTTTTTTTTTTTTTTTTTTTTTTGTAAAAGTAATTAATTAAAAATTTCCTAATTCAGTACATTAATGATCCTCGAACTAATAATGAATAATTAACTAATGAATAATTCTGCTCAGTATACAATAGTCCGCAGAAGTACTAAAGGTTCTAGTTCGAAAATAAGAACGTTTTTCTACATCTCTGGCTTAATCAAAAAAGAAGAAAAATATGGTGAGAAGTAAAAAATACACAATACGAATTCGAAGTAATAAATTAAAATCGTGATGTCCAAAATTCAGAATTGTTATGCATAGCGAAGTCAATTGAGCGATGTCCGTCTTTCCGTCCGTGTTAGTGTTGAAATCAAGTTTGCGTTCGCAAAGCAAAAACAAAACAAAAATTTAAATACGCCAATCAATCAGACATATTATCGTAAGAGGTTCTATTGGAAATCAGCAAGATCGGTCCATGACTTCGAGGCAGCGGGCAAAACACCACGCCTACCGCTAATTTTTCCATATCATTTGGAACAATGAAATAACTCAAATCAAAAACAATCAAATCCACGGGACGATAAATAATTGTAAAATAAGAAAAAGGCATCAAGTGAAAAATATGGTACTCGCCCATATTTTCCGAGTTACGGGGCTTTGGAATTTTCAATTTTTTTTAAATATCAAAATGGATATAATTTTAAAGATTTTTAAGGAAATACTAAAATTTTTTAAAAATGCTTAACCCATTAAGAGCCGTTGGCATTTTATATAAAATTATATATATGTAGCACCAAATATTTTTTTTAATTTTTAAATATCGGTCAATCCATTATTTGCTTTTTTGATTGGAGTTACTTTACTAAATTATATTTACATAGATGGCGAAAGGTATAATAAATTCGCCATAGCTGAATACTCTTACTTGTTATTTTTATTTTAAAATTTTTCTCCATGTCCCCACATAGAGCTATGGAATTTTTCGATTGTTATTTTTCATCTTCTTAGATTAAAAAAAAAAAGATCATGTTTTATAGGTTTACAATATTTCAAAGGCAATTTGGTCTTCCAGCGAACACGTGCCGTTAATAACAGAATAAATATAAAATATATCTGAAATACACAAACGAAAAGAGGCTCGTTTCATGTAGGAACGCAGCCAGACAACAAAAATATAAAGAGATCATTATTATCGCCAGCAACCAGTTCAAAAAGTAAACAATCACACATTCAATAGTGTGACAGAAGCTCTCTTTACAACGAAATACACGAGTAAATTCCTGTACAGGTAGCCCCAACAGATAAACAAGAATTCTTCTACAAAAAAAAGTATCTTTTTTGTTGTCTCGTTAGCAGTCATAATACTTATATGTTCTCAATTTATTATGTGCTTAAGGGGCGCTTCCAACTGGCATTAAAATCAACAATTAAATGTATGATGCAACGCATACATACATACATACATATATTGTTGATGCTATTGAAGCTCTTACTCACACTTTGACCGATATCGTTACATAGTGCTGGTAGTGGTGCTGGGAATAACATTGCTGGTGGCGTCATTGTGCGGCATTATAAAATATAATTAATTCGACATTAAAATAAATTGATGCCGTGTAGTAAAATTATTGATGGCACCTCCTTAACACTTATTTTAATGCCGCTTAAATTACTAATAAGTAAATCTTTAAGATATGAGACTTTTTTTTTAATTAACAAAAATTATGAGGCAAATTAAATATAATTAAATTTTTGTTGCTCGAACATTATTCTCTTTGTAGGGTGATTTTGAATTTGTTAATAGTTGGTTTACAAGTGGATAAAATTATTAAAAATTACGACAATTCATAATCAACAGAGGCACTGGCAACCGTACATTTGAGGTTCCTTTCCAGCATATTTTCTTCTCTATCTTGAGTTAAAAGATGTTCTTACACGAATTGTTTTTGGTAGTTTTTTCACTGCAGATCATCTTAATGTTGATAATTGAGAATCTTAGCAAACGTTTGCTGCTGTACGTGGATTTTTTCTAACATTATTTGCAGAGCAACAAATACACCATTTCTAAGGCCACTTCTGATGTTATAATCCAATCAGATAACAAAAATCTATGTGATTTCTTTTCAATGGCATGCAGTACCACACGCGTTTTTTTTTCATACAAAAACATCCTGTCGCCGATGATTTTATGCATAATATTAATCTGAATTTGATCATCGGGCTTTTATAAAGCCCTGTATTTTTTGCTCTGTGTTAAATAATAAAAAACACGTATTTGAATTTAGAGTGATAAAAATTAAATAATAAATAATCACCCCTATCATGAATATATTTTCACTTGAAATATTTTCCCTTTTCCCTAAATTGCAACCGTAAATAATTCACGTGAACAATTTTTCAATTAAACAAAAATTCCCCTTATCGGGATTGATTTTGTCCCTCAAAATTTTTTCCCTTTTCCCTTAGATTTGTTCACTTAAATTTTGTTGGGGAACTGCATACATTATGCCAGTTTTTATATGTTATTATTAGAATATTTATATCAATAACACATTTTTTAATTCGATATCAGTTACTGCAGTGCAGACTGACATTATGCTCTTCAAGATGCAAAACAAAGAGATCTATTGGTTATAAATTTATGAAGATGTTTTATTAAAAATATTTTTAAATAATAAAAAAAGGAGATAGAAAAAATAAGACATAAAAATTTATTTTTTTAAAATGGGTCAGTAGCAATGTCTAGGGTAGACAGCCCACTTTGGTCCATTGATTGGTCCTTTTGTATCTAGGGTAACTAAAAGGGCTTTTTAACTATCTTGCACATCACGTTCTTGAAATAAAATTATTCTCTGTTGTAGTATCTCCTCCTCTTGCAACAAACAATAGCACCAATCATTAACATTTCTAAATTTTTTATAACTTTAAAAAATTTGGAATATTTGTTTCCCTATTTATATTTTCTTCTTTCTAATTTATATTCACAACAAATTGATAGCGGGAACAAACGTTCCCAAGAAATTCACGATAGCAAGTTTCCCTTTATGGTGAATAAAAATTTCATGAAAAAAAAATTTCACATTTTGTTCACGATAGGGGTGAATACTTACATTTCAATAATTTTACGATTACGATTTTAATATTACGATTCTGTATGAAATTTTAAAGCAATACTTAATTACTAAAATCATAATTTTTTGAATAAGGCCCACTTTTTGTTACTCACTTTAAGGCTTTTAAGAAGTCGCCTTATAGTGCGTTTACATATCGCACTTGATCAACAAGAGAGTGTTTACTCAAAATTTTAAAATTTTTATTGGAGGTAAAAATCCGAATACATCATAATAAGCAAATTCCATTAAAAAATACATTTACAATGTTTTTTCTTTATAACTTTGCAAGTGCAAAAAAATCTATTTTTGAGTTAAAACGATTTGTGTGAAATATGTTGATCATAAATGAAACAAATTTTATCAAGAAAACAGTATCAACTCAAAATAAAACCAAATTTAAATAAAACAGTTTGAAAATTTTTATTTTGGAAAAAGGCTTAACTCAAAATTATATCTTTTTTATGAAAATATACGATGAATTTCTATGTTAACTTTTGTATTACGAGTAAATCAAAATAATACATTTTTTTCGATCTAAAGGAATCACAAAAATGGTCTCAAATATTGTTTTAGAGATGAAAGAGTTATCGGAATGCATTAAAATTTTTACAGTAGATAGTGGATTTCTTACAGAAATTAAAATTTTAAAAATTTTGAATAAATACCAGAGTTAAAAATTTTTCATTTATGAGTATTCAATTTTAAACATTTATGATATTTTTCATAAATGAGATTTCTGCAATTTTCTTCACGTTCATAAACGAGCATAAAAAATTTTCTGCCTGCGATCACGCATGAATGTGTGCGTCTCTTTCGTTATTAAGCATTCATATAATGTAAAAGTGAACAACAAAAAATGCATGTATTATTCATGTATGATAAAGGATGAATAAGAGAATGAAAATGTGAATTTTTTTCAGCGTTGAAAAGTTTTTATTTGTGAGCACTCGAAAATGAGATTTATGACATTTCTCATAAATGAGAAAAAAATGTATTTCTTTTCCATAGGCATTAACGAACAACAAAAAAATTGTCTGCCTACGATCCCGCATTAATTTTTGTATTAGCATTGATGCAAGTTAAGGTGAAAAGCAAAGAAAATCCGTATGATGAAAGACAATATTATAATTACACTAGGTAAAAGTACTAATATATTAACAATAAAAAGTATTTTTTTTATTTATTATATTATGCTAATATTCCATTTTCAAATAAAAATGCAATTTATTTGTTGGTTTGGAATAGCTGGTATCTATACGTATTTCGGCGGTTGCTAAAGCCAGTTCCTCAGGAAACCTTTATCCAAATTTTTAAAAAAGCCAAAAACATTTCCTTTAAGTATAAAAACTTCAAAAACAACATGAGAGTTATTTTAGAAGCCCATACAAAAATGTTAAGGCTTTAAAAAAATTACCAACAAACTAACCACGTTTTTATTTTTGCTTACATTCCCTTCTGCGTTAGGTTGGTTACATGCCGACTCTTAATGCAGACGTAAGGCGTTTTAAAAATAACGACAACACAGTTATTTTTCTAAATTTCTCAAGAAAAAGAAAAAAATATAACAGTGATGCCAATAGTTTGCACAAGCAATCGCATATAATTTTTATTTGTAAAATTAATTTGGGAATTTTTATAATATTATTTATTATATTATGTTAATATCCCATAACATTTTTTTTTTGTTCTAATTTATGGACAAAAAAAAAATAAGAAAACATAAATCCATAAGCAACATTACTCATATATAATTCACAGACTTTGGTACATATTTTCAAAAGAAGATTATCATCATCACAAAACTAAGCAGCGTCTCTGAAAGGCTCTCCACACAATTTGACACCAAAAATAGTCGTAAAATATAGTTTTGGATCAAGGTAACAATCTACAACGATTTTAAGTGCCAAACTCATTTTGTTCTCCATACGGCTTTAAATAATTAAGGAAGTTTAAAATTTTTATTTTGACTTCAATATTTATTTATAACTCTGTTTTTTTTGTCAACTAAAATGTTATTATTTATGATTGTGTAAATATTTTTGTGTTTGTTTTTATTTCTTCTAGTTATTTAATTTTGTTTTTACTCTATTAAATCAAAGTTAAAAATATTTTTGTATGTACTTATAATAGTTGTAACATGATTTGTTGTTTGTTTTTTGTTAGTTTCAAAAAAATGTCTAAATGCAAAATGTTTAATAATAAATTTTGTATTTCTTATTAAATTACACTAAGATTGATTTTAAGTTACAAAGAGTTTATTAATTTGACTTTAATATTCTTAAAACTAATTATTGTTATCATTTTCAATTCATAACATTTTTGTTTTTTGTTTTTTCGGTAATAATTTTATTTTTTAATTATTTATCATATTTTGTTTTATTAACTACAAATTTTATTTTAAATTCTTTGCCTGTCTGCGTTTTCGCTATTAAATTAAGAAACCAGACATCAATATTACTCTACTATTGCACATAGACTCATGTTCTATTAACGTATCGTGCCTTTGCTGCAAGAAAGACATATTTCAAAAGTTCTCGAACTGAAATGAAATGTGTTCAAAGTTTTATTTCAAATATTTGCAGGCCACTTCTAACATGCAAACATTTCTAATTGAAAAATAAATCTAAATACTACACTGAAAAAATAAAAGTTTCTTTGTTTGTGTACTAAAATGTACGAACGATAATTAATGATTAACAATCGGCTGTGCGCCACTTTTCATCCCTTCTGATACTGATACATTCGTTACCAATATGAAAAATTTTGATTTTTAATTTTGTTTTACCTTGGAACAAAAGTGTACTTAAAATAGTTTTTAGTAATTGCTATACATTTTATTCACCCCTATCGTGAATATATTTTCCCTTTTCCTCAAATTGCAATTGTGAATAATTCACGTTAACAATTTTTCACATAAACGAAAATTCCCCTTATCGTGATTGATTTTTTCTCTCGAAATTTTTTCACTTTTCCCTTAGATTTGTTCACTTAAACTTTACTGGGGAACTACATACATTATGCCAGTTTTTATGTTTTAGTTAGAATATTTACATCAATAACACAATTTTTAATTCAACATCAGCTACTGCAGTGCAGACTGACATTATGCTCTTCAAGATGCAAAACAAAGAGATCTATTGCTTGTAAATTTATTAAGATTTTTTATTAAATTTTTTTTTTAATAAAAAATGGAGATACATATAAAAAATCAGACACAAAAATTTATTTTTTAAAATGGGTCAGTAACAATATCTAGGGTAACTTTAAGGGCTTTTAATCGTCTTGCATATCACGTTCTTGAAATAAAATTGATCTCTGTTGTACTATCTCCTCCTCTTGCAACAACACAATAGCACCAATCATTAACATTTCTAAATTTTTTATAACTTTAAAAAATTTGGAATATTTTTTCCCCTATTTATATTTTCTTCTTTCTAATTTGTATTCAGTACGAATTGATAGCGCGTAGAACCGTTCCTATGAAGTTCGCGATAGCAATTTTGCCTTCATGGGGAATAAGAATCTTAAGAGGACAAAAATTTCACAATTTGGTCACGATAGGGGTGATTATTTTAAAGAAGAAAATACTAAGAAAAAACTTTCAACAGATTTTCCTTTTATAAAAACAGCTAGCTAAGCCGATTTAGTTGCAGTGACGATTGTTATTGTTATTACTATTAATTTTGGTGAGCTTAAGATTTTTACCAGACCAGTACTCTTCACTACACAAGCTGATATAGTTAGCAAGTTGCTCATTGAAAACTACGTATTCATGTGTGTAAATGGATACTTAAGAAACACATGCATGTGCACATGTTTTAAATATTCTCTTTTGTGTTTTTCGTTATTTGTGTAGGGAGATGCCACTCAATTTCAACTTGTATTCATTATCGTGAAGCTTAAATTAGTGAATCACTTAATCGCTATTGCAAACAACAGAAAATGTCGACAAATATAACTACTGTCGTATTGTTTAAAGTTAGTGAATTGCACTACAGGATAATGTTGAGGATTTTTCAAAATAAAGTAATACTTAATCCAAATTAACTTTGAGTTGCAAATTTACATCTACTAAATTTTCTGTTTCTTTAATAAAGATCTTCTGAGATGCTGTAAAATTATTAAGTGTCCATTCTGTAATTAAACATATAACCCGTTTTATTTTAGAAAGTTGTAAGTCCGTTTTGAATTATATGGTGTTTTTGCTTTAATATTTCTTAAAGTTATCGCCATTTAAAATATATATTTCATACAAATTTATATTGAAATGTTTCAATTTTTATTTATTTTATCATGAGACAGTTGCTTAAGCTAGTCTAAATGTTTTGAGGAAATATAACATAATAAAGTCATTTATTCTTTTCGAAAAACCATGCTTTATTTACCCATTGTACATGAACTCCCATACCTGAATATCAGTGAAAACTAAAAAGGCTACCAATTTCTTTTGTAAACATCGCCATTGTTCATTGCTTGAATCAACCAGAGTCAATTATTTCTGTATCTGCCCAATCATGAATATTCTCCCTGAATTTCTTTCTCTCGCAAAAAAAATTTTTCTCGAGAAAAGATTCCTCCAATTATGAATTCCGTGAGTACAAAATAATAAAAAAGTGGCATCATCGTTATTTGAAGGAAGCTTTTTTGTTTATTTATATACTGTTTTTCTTTTTTTTTCTCACTTACCGCCGTCAATAAAAACTGGGAAAATATTTGTAATGGGAGAAGAGAGAAAAATATAAAAACTGCACGGAATATATGTTTATAAGTGGGCTGTACATTAAAAATGGAAGTTATATTTTTGAAATCAAAGTTTTTATAGTTAAAATGAAATTTAGCATTATGGTTTTTTTTTTTTTTTTTTTTTTTTTTGATACTAACAGCCCGATTCTGTGAATTCTTGATAAAATTTTTATCAAGATATTTTGTCAAGATTTTTATCAAGTAAAAGTTCGGTTGGTATTCTGTGGAAACATTGATAAATAAAAAGCTTTTAAAATTCACCAGTGTGGTGAATTTTTATTGACAGCTGATTTTAATTAAATTTATTAAATTAAATTATTGACGAAAGCAAAAATATGGATACACCAGCTAAGTAAGTATTTTTAACCGACTGCAAAAAAAGAAGGAGATTATACAATTCGATTGAATATTGCTTTTTTAGGTTTGTGCCTGCAGAACTAAGACATTTCTGCACCGTTTTTGAAAATTGTTTATAATATGATAGATTATGCTTACAGATTGGTCCCGTTTAAAAAACAGTTCATAATCTTAAAAATTAAAGGGTGTCCCCATGCAACATGCATATTTTTTACGTGTATTATGAACGGTAAAGGGCGATTCTGTTAAATTTAAAACGACTGCGTATTACTATAGCTCCCAAAAACATAATATTATACAAATATACATCTAAAAATTAAAGGGTGCCCCCATAATTGATGTAAATTTACTTATATGGACTGTTATAGACAAACCATTGCAAATTTAACATGTATTGAACAGTTGCAGACAGACGCTTGAAAATTACAAAGAACCTATATCACTAATTCCGCTACAACAACAAGTATAAAATTTGGTTTTGGAAGTAAACGGGTATCCCAATTGTTAATGTAATTTGGTGTATGTGGCCGAAATTTGAACAGTTATAGGCAGACAGCTGAAAATTACAAGGGACCTGTTTTGCTATGTCCGCTAAAACAAGAAGAATAGAATTTGATTTTAGAAATTAAAGCGTGTTCCCAAAACAATGTAATTTGTTCTATATGGCCGTATTTTTTGACCCGTTGTAGACTGAATGTCCACTAAATTGTTTGGTATAATAAGAAGTATAAAAATTTTAAATTATAAATTAAAGGATTTAACAATGGTTGATATAATCTGATGCGTTAAGGCAAACTAATGATCCGATATAAATAGACGATTGAAATTTACACAGAACTTGATTGCTTAATTTATTACAAAAGCAAGTATATAATTTGAATTTTGAAAATTAAGGGTGACCCTATAATTGCTGTAATTTGATGTATATTGCGAAACTACTGAACAGTTGAACAAGTATAAAGTTTGGAGATATACGAGAGTGTCCCAATAGTTAATTTAGCTAATTTATTTGGCCATACTCTTGAGCACACTCTTGAGGCACACAGATGAAATCTTTTTTGAAGTTGGTTTTTGCAAGAATTATTACAAATTAATTGGCTATATAGTATATTAATAAACATATAAATTTGTATAATTCATTAACCCGTAAAGGAAATCGAAATATGATCGGCTGTAAGTCTGCAATTCATTGCCGAGCAAGAACACGACTCAGGCGAACATTTTTTTATAAATTCTGCCTTCAAGAACTGAAAAGGATCGCTTGAGTCACGTTACTTTGTAAGTCACATCTTCGCCTTTTTTTCCTTATATTCTTTGTCTTGAAAAATCAGCATTAACAAATTTATTTCTTCTTCCATTTTTCTAAAAGGATACGTAAATTTACTCATGTATTTTAAAAAAGAATCCATTATGATAATATTTGCCTGAAGCGTGCACCGAATTTGAATACACGCACAATAAAATATATTTGTCAATACCAAATGAGACTTTGACAAATTATCAACTAAAAAGCTTTTATTTTTTGTAGTAGAATACCAAATCTTGATAAATATTCAAAAGTTGATAAATACTCAATGTATTGAACTTATCAAGTGCACAGAATCGGGCTGTTAATCTTATATTCAAATATATTTCAAAACAGCATAATATATTAATACGGCTATCGATTGGTAAGATTTTCTGTGGGGTAAAATAACAGAATCGAATGATATGATGAAGTTAAAATGGCCGATAAGAGTATTTATCTCAATATACAGTCAAAACAATTTTTCAAGCGAAACAGAAAATATAAAAGTAACGCTGTCTATTATAATATTAAAATTTCTAACACAAATATTTATTTCTCTCCTATTCAAATTTATTCTTAAGACGAATTTAGTTTTTGTTTGAATATAAATTTTCCAAATCTACATGAAATACATTGATTGTTTTATTTTTATTCATTAATTTGATAAATTTTTGCTTAAAATACAATATTGTATCATATTTGCATCGGTGTATGTATAACTTATGTAATATTTTATTTAACATATAATGTTATTTAATTTATTTTAATATATTTAAAAATAACAATCTAAAACTTAAAAGTGAAACTGGTCTAATTTTATTAGAATCTAATTTAAAAATAAACAATTTTCTTGTCGTTAAGTAAATCATATTAAATATTATAATTATATTAGCAACAGATTTTTATTTCATTATATGTGTACATACAATGTTCATATCAAAGACAATTAAAAAGTTCCAACTCATGTCTAATATTCGTTTTTCATTTAGTATTTAAGAAAGTTTAGTTTTGATATGCTTAAATTTTTTTGTTTATAATGATATTTACTCTACATATACATACATACGTATATATGTGTATTTATGATATACATACTTATATTAAATAGAATTAAAGAAGTACTTTTCATTAAGTCAATTATATTGTCAAATTGTTTTTTGGTTTAAATATTTTCTTTTCGTTTTTCTCAAAGTTTATATGGATTACAAGAAAAATTTCTTGTTTTGTATTTTTTTAGTTTTAATATCTATTTTGATATCGATTGCGAGTATAATATGGACTATTAATAACTAATTGGTTTTCATTGAAATCATTATAATCATCTGTTTCTTGCGATTCTTCTTCCTTATAAATTGACTTTAGAGAACCGGGAAATGGTGTTACCATCTCTGAACTATATGATGTAGGATCTTCATCACTATTTTCAAAGGGATCGACGGCCACATAGGAGGCAGAGAAACCTTTCATAACAAGCGAGCTATCAGTTTTAAAACGCACCAAAAGTGAATCAGTGAGAGATATAATATCTTGCGGTATCTGAAAAGAAATTAAAAAAGTTAATTCACTCAATTATATATTTATTCAATTTTAAACTTACTATATTGCCGCAATATTGACCGTACATAGGTCCACTAGTATCCTCCATTCCTGAAAATACTTGTACATAATCATATGTACAATTTTCACTACTTTCCAAATCGAAGGTTAGGAAAATCAGTTGTACATTGCTGCTGGGCGGCGCTTGTATTGTCCATTCACAATCCATATTCGTATCGTAATTGTGATTGCCGAAACGTGAGTGCGAATAGAATTGTTGAACTTGACTCGAGGCGCGCAAATAACCACCACAAGCTGAAAAATTGATTGCAAATTTTTGTTTTTAATATGTTTTAATCAAAATAAATTGGAAATATTTTTTTTAATTTCCAAGGTTGGGCGATTGTTACAAAAAAATTAAAACTTTATTTTCTACCTTTGCATAAGCAGTTGTTAAAATTTTAGAGTGGGAATTACACTAAATAGAATTCATATGCAAATTGAAAGCTTCTTAAAATAATACTTGTCCTTCTACCAATTCTTAAGCTGTCTAATGTTTATAGAGAACACTTTCATCTCATGTTAAAAAAAAATCCTTGGACAAAACAAAATCATTCATAATGTTGGAAAGTAGACCATACTTTACTCGGTTTTTAAGGCACGCTGCAATCTTATTGTTGTAAACGGAGAAGTAAGTGCCAAATTACTTGCAGGAATGCCACAATTTTGTATCCATAATTTCTTTAGATCAAACAGATATTCAGTTTACTGCAGCTGTTTACGTTCAATAAAGCGTTGTTTTTATTTTTAATACGTCTTGTGTCTGCATTAAGAGTCGGCATATAACCAACTTAACGCAGAAGGGAAGTGGTCTGTTTGTTGGTAATTTTTGTCAAAGCCTTAACATTTTTGTATGGGCTTCAAAAATAACTCTCATATTGTTTTTGAAGTTTTTATACTTAAAGGAAATATTTTTGGCTTTTCTAAAAATTTGGATAAAGATTTCCTGATGAACTGGCTTAAGCAACCAGCAAAAAACGTATAGATACCTGCTTTTCCAAACAACAAATAAATTGCATTTTTATTTAGCATAAAATAATAAATAGCATTTATGGGATTTAGCATAAAATAATAAATAGCATTTATGACCTTGAAAGCCAAAGAAAAGTTGAGGGACTTAACTTCCACTAAACTCCTAGGGGAGACAAGTGAGTATGTTTTTGTGCATTAAGCCTGGTACTCTGTTCAGTTTTTCATGCGGAATGCTGTCAAATCACATACATAAAAAATTTGCATAAAAAAGTCATGAAAAAATGTTGCAGGAGTAGTACTCTGTTTTTACTGTGGAAAAACATATGAAATGTTTCTGGCAACATTTTATCCAAGCTGTGAAATAAAGCAAGTAGGTATTATTTCATGCGAAATTTTTCATACAACATCTGATCGTATGTCTTTTATTTACGTTTTTAAAACAATCATACCACACTTTAAACTTCAAATATTCCACATGAAATAATCAATGTTGCTCAATAATTTTCACAAATTTGAACAGAGTACTAGGCTTTAGACCTTTCAAATTTTTTTTACCCCGGCAAACAATTATCTTTCTTCAGTTTTTTTGTTGCACTACCAAAATATTGATGAGCTAGGAGGCATTTGGATGTTAATTATAGGCTTAGATTGATGCATGCACATTATTCTGTTGCCCGAAAAAAATCGGGACTTGGAGATGTATTTTTTTTTTTTAAATAAAGCTCAAAACTTTCTCCGATTAGTTTCCCAGAACAATTATGAAGGCAATATCTTGACTAATTTCGAAATGTTTCATATTAAAAAAAAAAATTTTAAAATCAAGTTAAAATTCTTTCCACTATTTTGAAATGGCAACAATATTAAAATGGTTGCTGTGGAATAAATTTTTACCAAATTACTTAATAAGCTACAGTAGTCATTTTGGTAAGCACGTTGACTACAAATCTGGTTGGCCAAGATTCAACCCCTGCGTCAATATAAAAATAAAAATGTTTTTTCTGTTTAATGATATGAATACATATTTGGTATTAACATTACAACATGCAGCCTCCTTCGTTACGGGAATTTTGTTAAATTATTTGATTTAAAAAAAACTTTGTGCTATTTTTTTAAATTATCCCGATTAAATCAAACTGTGATTTTTGTCTTTACTTTATTGTTTGGACAACTATTTTTAGTTTATTCAAAATTTTTGTCATAAGTTTCCTGAAGAGCTAAGTAAGCGGTAGCGAAATGGCCATCGAGACGTTCTTTGACCCTCAATAATCAACATCAGTAATTAATTTAATCGGGATAATGCAAAAAAATAGCACATAGTTTTTGAAAATTAAATTTTTTTCTCATTTACGATAAACTTCACTTTTCTCATCTTTAAACACTCACAAATGAGAAGTTTTCAACGCTGAACAATTCTTCGTATTCTTTTATGAAAAGAAACATTAATGAGAATAATGTTATTTATCCCTTATCATATAAGAATGCATAAGTACGAAAGAGACGCACTCATTCATGTGTGATCGTAGTACGGAAATTTTTATATGGTTGTTTATGTACGTGAAAAATAAAATAAAATTCGTAGAAATGTCGTTTATGAAAAATATCATAAATCCTTATAATTGAATGCTCATAAATGAAAAATTTTGAACTCTGCCCTTTCCTAAAGAATGTAGCTTGGTTACTAACTAAATAGATATTATTGCCTAAAGTGCTACTTCTGTCAAAAAAAACTGGAGCTTTTTGAATCAGGCCTATTTTTTGGGAAAATTTCCAATTTAGCCCAAACATTTTCTTGGATACAAAAGATAAAGTTTGTTCTAGAAACGCCCTACATGCCTACACGGCTTAAGCGTGGAATTTATGAGCAAAAGCCGCCTCTTACTGGAAATGTAAAATACTTGCAGTTCATTTAAAATCAGGATTTAAAGGAATATTTTAGAAATCGTAGGGATATTATGCCTCTAACACATGGCAAAGAAAATCCAAATAAATAGAATAATAAAGCAAATGTAATCATTTCGTTTCAGTCCTTTTTTCAGAAGTTCAAAGATTACATTATAATACAGTACTAAATCCATTTACTTACATGTAGAATGTACAGCTGTAAAGCCACTATGTTGTTTATTTTTGTCCGTCTTCAAAACCATATATAATTGATTGGTTGATGAAGATATCGGATAAGGAATCTTTTCACCGCAAAAACGACCTAAAATGGAACTACTTTCAGAGTCACCATCATATATGGCGACATTATCATAGGAACATTCCTACAAAGAAACAAAATCACGTCATTACATCGCAATCAAGAAACTTAAAAAAAATTATTCAATTTTTTAACAAAAAAAATTATTCAATTTTTTAACAAAAAAAAAAAAAAATATTCTAAAGCACAACAAATCTTACCTGATGCGATTCTACTTTAAATTCATTGAATATCAACTTGATACGATGGCCGGGTGTAGTTGAAAAATGCCAAACACAATCAGCATTGGGTGGATATGAATCGGGATAATTTGGACTGTATATTGTTCCAAAAGGAGCAGAAATTTCATGTTTGCACTCTCCCTCCTTACAGTCGTGGCCATTTTCATGCAACGAATAGCCATTGTGACAGGAACAAACGTACGAACCAATTGTATTACGACACTCATGTTGGCAACCTCCGTTGTTAATAGAACACTCGTCAATATCGGTGAAGAACACAGCAGCAAAACCAGATCTTTGTATAGATTTATCCGAATGGAATTCCACTCTTAGAGCATTACCTTCTGAAGTGGCCGTGGGTGGTATTGAACTGCCACAGTAGGTACCAATCTTTTTCAAACGGTTTTCGCTCATTTTTGAATAAATAGTCACTTTGTCATAGCCACACTCGGACTGATGATGTGTTGCGCCCTCCAAATCAAAATGGGTAAAATTCAATGATATTTTGTGTTTAGGTTGGGCTATTATTTCCCATATACAATCTTTCAATACTGGATAAGTATCAGGAAAGGAAGGGGATGTAATAGTGCCATTTGGATATTCAATAACACCTCCACAAGCATCTTCACAATGTTTCTTGTCGCTGTGCAGCTCATAGCCAATGTGACAGCTGCATTCGTAGCCACCCAAAGTATTAATACACTCATGCTCGCAGCCATGATTTTGGGTCTCGCATTCATCAACTTCCTTCATAAATGTGGCTGAGAAACCGGGTTTTTGTACTGAGGTATCGGAAACAAATTTAACAAACATTGTGTCACCCGTAGATCTAAATTAAAAAAGAATTAATTATTTATAATACAAATGAAAGTTGAATATTTGTGTACACTTACTTCATATTGGGAGGTGGTTTATAGCCACAAAAAACTCCTATCAAAGATGATTCTTGACTGGGTCCATCTCTTACTTCTACAAAATCGTAAACGCAACTATCATGATTTTCCACTTCAAACGATTGAAACTTTAGGGCAACTTGGTAACCCTTCGGTACTGTTATTTTCCATACACATTCCTTATTAGCTAGATAGTCTAAAGGATAATTTGGAGATTCTAAACGCCCTTCGGAATCGTCTATAAAGATCTCACCGCCGCACACCACTAAAATTATAACAAAATGGCAACACTGATTTAACAATTTAAGTAAATTAACTTCATAAAATTAGTTTAAAAAAAAATCTTAAATGGAAACGTAACTTCTCCTAAAATTATTTTTGTTACACAGTTCTGCAGAGAAAATTTCTTTTAAACCAAAAATAAGAGAAGTCTGGATTTTTTTTTTTTTGCAAGCCCCGAGAACTCGAGAATGGTTCAAAAGACCTACAGCTTTTTGGGGAATTGTAATATTTTTTGTGAAATTAGGATGGTAATTTATAGTTTTTTTCTTCTAATACAACAAATCAAATAACAACAATAACCAATAAAAAATAAAATTAAATCTAAAAAACGTAAGGAAAATTTAAGCGCTCGGCTTTCTGGAACATATCTTCACCATTTATAAACCGATGTTGCTAAATTTAGATAGCCAGAAGGGTCTGTAGCTCATCTGGAGACATAAAAAAGAATTTCATTCCGATTACGGAAAGACGGATATAGCTAAATTGACTCCCCTATTGATAAGTATCCAGAATATATATATATATATATATATATATATATATATATATATATATATATATATATATATATATATATATATATATATATATATATATATTACTAGTCACAGTAGTCCACGAAAGTTTTCCTGTGTCTTAGTAATTATTTATTTATTTTGTGGTGGTTGTTGTTTTTGTAAAAAAAAGGCCACTGATCTTTTATACTGCAGTTTCCACTTTAATGGAAGGATAGAGCTTTAAGTACAGGTTTGCATTTCATTTTCTTTATTCCCTGCGTATTTTAAGTTTGCTGGGAGCAATTCATTTTTATAAATTTCTCCATGATTAACAAAAGATGTGATCCAACAAAATATTTGTGTGAGCAACGATATGATAACCCTAGATTTGATACCTACAGAACTTTTTTTAAGGAACTTTATAAACTCGTTAGTCCAAGCAAATGAGCCACTATCATTCTGCGACTGGAGCGCAAGAACATTAGGTTCATCCTAAAAATGTCTTGAATTTCATCCTCACACAAAAAATTTATTAATTTACTTTTTTCTGTTTTCTCCCCCATTTGGCTTCTAAATAACAAATGACGAATAGCACTTTTCCTCTTCTTATTTACTTTTTGACGTATGAAGTACAATGTACAATGGCACACTGATACAATGGTTGTTCACAAAGAAGTAAACGAAAGGTAGTATGCAATACTACTTACACCTTAGCAGAGCTTGTGAATACGGCAACTAATCCTTCTTAATGTTTTATGATTTTATTCTTAAAAATTTATTTTTAGTTTCTACAAAAATATCTCAACAATAAATATGTTTATAATCCAAACAATGTTACCTATCTCCTCCTAAACTAAATATATTTTAAGCTTCATATCCTTATCAATATTTTCTTCTTCCGTTTTCATGTTTTGCCCTTAAACAGACTCCTTTTAATGCAACTTTAAAGACAAAAGTAGTCAATTGAAGCAATACTTCAACTGAGTTCAGTAAATAAAAGCTCTTACCATCAAATTCAGCTTTAAAACCACGATAACCCTCAGTGCGATGAGTGTTTACATAAGTCAAAAGCATGCGGCTGGAAACAGTTGTTAGAATTTCACTAGTTACTTTGCCACAAAAGCGAGCAATCAATGGAGATTTATGCCAATAACCATCTCGTACTTCTAAATAATCTGATTGGCAGTTAAGCGATTTGAAAATGTTCTGCAACAGCAAAAAATAAAATAGAAATAAATATAAAATGACTTTCTTTGTTTAATCGTTTGAAATAAGATACAAAAAAAAAAACAACAAACATAAACAAAAACATGAATAGATGTTAATAAAAGTGTTAATGGTTGTAAAGTAATTTTTAGTAGTTGTTACATGTTTTTAAATGTAATTAAAAGGAACAAAAATTCATGAGAATTAACAATGTGAACATACCAAATTTTCCAATTTTAAAACCACACGTTCACCATGTGTGGCTGTTATACGCCATTCACAATGTTCGGTTTCATTTGTTAAAGCTCCAGCTGTAAAAAACGAAGGACTAGCAAAGATTCCTGTGTTCTCTTGGAAAGTGCGACCACATTTTGGACATCTATATAATAAATTAGCCTGTGCAACATCACCCGCACTTAAACGTAAACGTTGTCCAATTTCTGGTCTCTTTCTACCCTTCATTTCGATGGGAAAAATGGTGTCCAAATAGGTGCCCTTTGAGAAGGTGTTACGTGCATAGTGCATAATCGAATCGTAATCATAAGCCATGCCCAATGAATCAACTTCGTCTGGTGTCAATTTATTAAAGTTGTAATCCTGTCCCTTCATAATGTTATTGTGTTCAATGATAACATGGTTACCGCGATCTGGACGGGTGTGTTCGTGCCAAAAGCCAACAACATGACCCAGTTCATGAACAACAATGCCAAATTTATCACAATTGCGGCCAATCGAAATGGCCTGTGGGCCATTGCCACGCTTGCCAACAAACGAACAGCAACTGTAAATATTTACACAAAGAAGAAATATACAAACAAACAAAAAAAAGGAAATGAATAGCAGACATAAACATAAAATTTGTAAATTATATTGAAACACCATTTGCAACACTTTAAATGAAGTGTAAATTTGATAGCTTTTATGCACATTCACATAAAATAGATAACAATTCTCTGTATGTGTGTGTGTGTTCTTGTGTGAGGGTGTTTAATCTGTATTAAATGTAATTTACACATTGTTACTTACCCACAGCCGCGTATAGTGAAAACAATATAATTGGGATGATTTTCTGGTTCTCTTTCCACAAACTTAATACAGGTCGAGTTTTCCCAATGTCGCATGGCTTGTTTGAATAAGGCCTTGTGCAGGCCACTAAAATTGCCATCGATTTCATAGGGTATGACACCATAATCCCAAACACGTTCTTTTTTTGCCGTTACAGCACGGGGAAGCCGTCTATGTTCTCGCACAAAACTAAATTCACTTTATGAAAAAAAAACAAAATCCTTAAGTTATATTTTGTTGAGAAAATGCTTAACAATAACATACTCCTCTTCCTGTTCAGCTTCATAAACAGGCACGATATCAACTGGTCTATCATACTCTTCGTCGTTTTCTGATAATTTGGAATATCTCATTTCATTACTCGTTGTATCGTTTTCCATATCGGTCATGTTATTGATTCTTTCAGTGTAAAATGCATTTGTTTCGGAATGATGAAGATTTTGTTGCTGCTGCTGCTGTTTTTTTGATTGTCTTGGTCTACTTACAGGACGATTAAGTTCCTCCTTTAATTTTTCTAATTTTGCATTGTAGTCAGCACGATGATGATGGCTGTAACTGCGTCTTTTTATTAGAAAGAAATTAATTTTAAATATGAACATCAGGCATTTTCTTTTCTTTTTATCAAAGTAATTTCAAATCACGCAAGAGGTTTAACTGAATGACTACCGATTTTAAATCACTTGATTATTTTTTTTTCTAATTATTTCGTTAAGAATTTAATAAAAAGAGCAATGTAAATGCTTATAAATTTCTGAAGACTCTGCTTAATTTATGTTTTCTCTTAAGAATTCAGTCAGTTTGTCATTCCATATGTAATTTGTACAAAATCCATTTCCGACCCCATAAAGTATATATATTCTGAGTTCTTATGCATAGCGATCCCCGGCTGTCCGTCCGTGTTTGGGTTAAAATTTACTTTGCCAAAGCACTAGATGAGCTAGAAAAAATTTAAAAACCTGAATCGATCAGACATAGTGTCGACAGAGGTGCTACTGAAAATCAGCATGATCGGTCCATGCCCTTCGAGGCAAAAGGCAAAACAGCACGCCTTTCTCTAATTTTTCCACATCATTTGGAACAATAAAGTAACTCCAATAAAAAAAACAAATATATGAGGCGATAGAAACTTAAAAAGTAAGAAAAGAATATTAAGTGAAAAAATTTAAGATCGCCCAAATTTTCCGAGTTACGGGCCTTTGAAATTTTTAAATTTTTTAAAATATCAATATGGGTATCATTTAAAAGCTTTTAAAAAGATCTTTCAGGTAATATAAAAATTTTTTAAAATTGCTTAACCCATAAAGAGTCGATGGCACTTTTATGTAAAATCACTGACGTACTTAATTTTTTTCTTATTTTTTAATTCTTGTTTTTAAGATTCGGCATAGCTGAATATAAGACTCTTACTTGTTTGAGATTAAATTTAGTTGTTTTTGAAAAAATAATAATAGTCAATAATTGAGTTATTTTTGAGCAAAATAAGAAAATACCAAGTGCGAAATGATATAAAATTTCGTCATTGAAAACAACGGCATCCTCAGAAGTTTTATGTATTAATATTAATTTTCCACAAGTTCTAAGAGCTTCATTCAGCTCCAATAAGAAAACGAAAGTACATATTTTTTATGAAAAATCTCTATTTTGTTCTAGCGTCAGGCCTTTTGACTACCTTCAATTTCCTTTAATATTTAAATTAAGAATTTTCTAAGGTAAGCAAACAAAACAAAAATCGAAAAAAATCAGCTGTTTTCTCGCGTTTTAGAAATTTTAAAACCATGTCGAAAACATAAAATCGCGTATGTTGCAGAACAGCACCAAATCGTGTGCGTGATTTTAAAATATATATATAAATATATCTTATATACATCTTATATACATACATATCTTATATATGTATGTATATATATAAATATATCTTTTATTATCACTAATAGGCTGCCTTCCAAAACGTCAGTTGCTTTGTATTCGAACAATGTTTTGTGTTTCATAATGTCGTGCTACTAAATGTATACAATGCATACCATTCCAAAATGTCGCAGATAAGTTTTAGAAACGTTGCAATCGAGCAGCTAGAGCATCAGTTTCTAAATTGATGCTGTGTTTAGCAACTTTGTATATGTACAAGAACTAAATACCGCAGCAAAACTGTATACAAACTTTGTATTAATGCATTTTGGAAGTCAGCCATATTTTTACTTATTAAAGTAATTAATTAAAAAAACCCCTAACAACTCAAAATACCAAATGTTTAGAACTTTCCTTTAGAGGAGTTTTGAAAGCCTGAAAGATATCACCAGAACTAAATGCTATACTACATTATCCAAGAGAATTCAATTCCAAGTTCTTGATAAATTCACTTTCTGTCATAGAATTCTGTCTTGTGAAGAAACACTGGAATCAATAAAGAAACGAATTTTTCAAAGCAGTGTCCGGCTCTATTTTTGCTTGTCATATTAAATAATTAAAAGACTAAATCCTTATTCTTTTTTGAGCAAATAAATTTTTAGTCTGTGATAAGTTGGATTAAGTCTAATTCAGTAAGTAATTTAATAAGTTTTAAATATATTCATGGCGGTGATATGATGAAAAAGGTAACTGTCAAAAAAAGCATAATTGTGATCTTACAGGAGAAGGTGAAACATTATGGAAATTTTATTTCTTACAATGAAATGTTTGAAATGTAAATGCTTGTAAAACCGTTATTTATAACACTATTGAATTTATATTTTTTGACGAGTGGTTTCTGTGTGAAATGTATTGGAATCAAGGAAAAACTTTATTTCTTAAAAATTCGAGTTAGGACCTTTTAACAGGAGACTCTTTGATGATCGCAGAAAAACATAACACAATTTTTTTTTTTTTCAATAACAAAAAGCATGTATCAGTTTTGGTGAAAGCAGAGGCAAGGTTTTCACTTTTCATAAATATGGTCAATTTTATTTGAAAACAATTTAATTAATTTTTAAACATTTTGACAAAAACCCATCAGGTGGTAAAGTAGACATAACTAGTATTTTAAAGGCTTTTTTATTTAATTAAAAATAACGTTGCTAAAAAAAATATTAGTTGTTTACAAAAACACAACTCACCTATTTTTTCTACCTCTACGATGTCTTCTCTTAACAATCGTGCTGCTACCTTTGATTTCTTGAATTTCATCTAATTTCATGCCATTACCGCCAGCATTACTATAAACATTGGGCAACGTTGAACGCTGTACTGGCAAAGAGGTTGGCAATATGACCACTTTACGTTCCGATACAAAATTATTACCCGTATCCAGTTCAATATCTTTGGTATTTGATTGTATTTTTCGTTGATCGACATTACGATTACCCAAACCAATTGAAGATTTATTATACTTTTCCTCTTCGCCGAACGATTTTTGTTTGGCCAACAAACTAAAATCAAATTTTTCTGCCGAAGTATTAAAAGTTTTATCCAAAGGTCCCTTATCGGGCATTTTTTGTTCAATTTGTGTATTCTTTGTTGATTCCCTCGGAAGTGGATATTTATGTGAGTTTGAAATTTGTTCTTCGGAGGATATAACTTCATTTTTATAATTAATCGAAGCATAGTTCGTATTGCTAGAGGGTTTAATTAATTCATTTGCAGACTATTTGAACATTTTCAAGAAAGCCATTTTATTATTTTTAGGACATTTTGTAACATTTATTTAAAAAAAAAACTTACCTGCATTAGATCATTATCCAATTCTGGTTTGTTACTGGGCAATTTAGTTTTTCTTCTTATAATGTCGGTAAGACCTTCTTCCTCCACCTGCAAGCCCTCATGGTAGACTTCTTGTTTTAAAATTTCCATTTCTTTTTGAAACGTTTCATTGTATTTCGAGGGTGATTCTTTCATGGGACTATCTGCCTGTGGAATATCCTCCCATGCCTGTGTGCTGGCCACTACAGGATAACCCTCACCATCATATTCAATATCAGGCAATGCTATGTCACCCATAAAACCACCTGAAAATGTAAATTTGTTGCTATTAAGATTCGTAATATCTTAACACTCATTTATAATGTTTTAAATCATAATTCACTGTCTTAATTGTAGTCTTCACTGGCGTAAATAGACCTGTCTGAAGAGGCTAAAAACACGCCGACAACAAACTTACAGAGTTTTTTATTTTCTATTAATTTTAAAATACTTGACACAAAAGTTGTACACCTTTTATAAAAATTCTCTAGCTGGGCTAGTGGTAGCTTAACCTCCCAATTAATACAATATTTTTCAATTAAGTTTTACAATAAATATGAAATTAAATGTAACAATAACTACATGGTCTGTCACATGCTCACACAAATAATGTAAACATAAATCCTTTTTACAAACAAGAAAAAAACTGCATAACAATACTTTCGACTTAATTAACAGGTAATTATTATATTTTACACACGTACTACAGACATACAAATTGTATTTCGAATAAATTTCAATTAAGCAGGTATCTCATTTACATTGTCATTTTATCGTTTTATGGCAATGAAATTAATTAATTTACTTAAATATGAAATACGTGTTAAAAAGTATATTTATATATAATAAAAAAAAATAACATTTGGGCATTTCCATGGCACCGTCTGTGACATTTGCACGCCTATAGAGTACAAAAAAAATTTAATTATAGAAATAGCCGAAAAATAATAAGGAAGTACTTTTTCTTTTCTAATTTATTAAGCACTAGGTCAGTTTTATAAATAATAAAAATTTTTTATTTATATTTTCAATATTTCGCCACACCTTTGGGTGGCATCATCAGGAAACAGGAAACAAAAAATTAAATTTTCTTTTTTTTTTTTTTTTTTTTTTTTCCTGTTTCCTGATGATGCCACCCAAAGGTGTGGCGAAATATTGAAAATATAAATAAAAAATTTTTATTATTTATAAAACTGACCTAGTGCTTAATAAATTAGAAAAGAAAAATTATTTAAAAAGGTCAAAGAAACATTTACATATAATAAGGAAGTACTTTAACTTCCATTTAGAGTTTTGTTCCATTCGATACATTGTGATCAAAAAAGTTATATAATACAAGACATAAAATTGATTTTGAGGTAAAACTTCAGATAGGCCAATTTATGGGAATTAAGCTTTATGCAATTTGTTTTCTATACCCTTCAACACTGGTAGATAGGATCTAAATAAGTTTTTCATTCTATTTTTAATTTCCACAAAAATAATTTCCGACCCCATAAAGCGTATAAATTTTTGATTCTTATAATAGGGGAGTCGATTTAGCGATGCCCATTTATATGTTATATGTTCAAAAAAAAGGCGAGCGCTTCTATTTCTTTACGTTTTTCAAATTTAACTATTTGTTATTTATTGTTGTTTTTTTATTTTGTTGTATTACGAGGGCTGCTGGCCTAATAGTGAAAATGCGAATATTTATAATCAAAAATGGTTTATTGTTTTTCAAAGTATTCTCCAGCATGATTTATAGACTTTTACATGCGCTCAAACCAGTTGTCGAAGCACTTTTTCCACTCCGGTTGAGACACATCTAAAACATGGTTTTTTAACACTTCAACAGCTTCTTCTGGCGACGAAAATCGTTGACCACGCATTTTTTTCTTGATGTGCGAAAACAAGAAGAAGTCATTAGGTGCCAAGTCAGGGCTGTACGGCGGATGACCCATTAATTCGACGTTTTGGCCGGTCGGTTTTTCGAATTTCTCCGATGACTTCAGGCAAACAAATTGTAGTGTACTACCCAGAAGTGACCGTCCTACGTTGCTCAAGCGGAACAGTCGCCACGTGACCAGTTTTGCCGAAGAAACAGGCGACCATTTGCATCGAAGTGCTTCTTCCACGAACAACTTTCGTTGGATTTTGCTCGTTTTTGAAGACCCACACGGTCGATTGTTGTTTCGTTTCGGGCTCATACCCATAGGTCCATGATTCGTCACCTGTGACGATCTTATAAACGTCTTTTGAAGCACCGCAATCGTATCTTTGCAACATGTCTTTGCATCAATCGACACGAGCCTTTTTTGAGCCACTTTCAAATTGTGCGAGATCCAACGAGAACAAACCTTTTTTACGGCCAGGTGTTCATGCAGTATCGAATGTATGCTGGTGGAAGAAATGCCCAAGGATGTCTCTATCTCTCGCTATGTCGCATGTCGATCTTGCATTATGAGTTCACGCACGGCATCAATGTTCTCTGGCACAACAGTTTTTGGACGACCTTCACGGAATTCGTCTTTGAGCGAGCTTCGGCCACGATTAAATTCATTATACCAATTTTTCACAGTGCTATAGGATGGTGCTTCATCGCCATACAAAGATTTAAGTTCATCAATGCACTCTTGTCGTGATAATCCACGTCGAAGTTGTGAGTTATTTTCATTTTTTTCTATATTAATTTTTTCAAGTCACTGTAAACAACACAAATAATGGTCGTACGTCAAAACGTTTTTAGTACGATTATGCTTAAAAATGACAAACTTTCCAATGGAAATGTCAGATTGCACTTGGCAGCACTCAGTGTTGCCAGGCCAGAAATATATATAGCAGCCCTCGTAGATTCGAAAAAATTAAAGTTTCTCTGGAGGATAAAAATTTTAATAAAATATTTAATTTCACGAAAATTTATCCAAAAATTAAAATTTTTCCAAAAAATTGTGCTTGCAATAAAAAATGTGTTATTTTAATTTATAACGTAAATGCACAAAAAAAAACTATCAACAGTTATCAACAATAAAATAGTTTTATTAAAAAAAACCCCTTTTGTAAAAACAAAGCTTTTTGCGAAGGTTTCGATATTAGTGGTCTTACTTTTTTTTTTTAATTCTGTTGCCAAGCCAAATATTTTTCAGTATTTGAACGATTTTCTAATGTCCACGACTTTGTCTGTGTGTCATTTCTAATTTTCTTTAAATTAAAATTTCAAAAAAAAACATTTTAAGATAGTTTTTCCAGAATTCTGTAGACAGTGTTAAAAAGGTTATATTTACAAAAATAAAATATGCAGATAACTGTTTTAGTACCTTTACAGCGGCACAATTGGGTGCTTTCACATTTGTGTCTCTGTTTTCCTAAAAAAAAAATTACATATTTTTACCAAAAAACCTACTCTATATTGGAATCAAGTTTCTAAGCGACCTTCTCACAAAATTTTGTTCAAATCCATCCAGTAGTTTTTATGTGATGCGAACACATACAAACAGATAATAGACAAAAACTATAAAATAATAGGTGTTTTGTATTCCATATCCCAGCAAAAAATTAGACATTACCTTTAAAAGTACTTGCCATATTTTGTTACTCGCTTACAAAACACATTACATTAGTTTCCAAAAAAGGAAGTAGTAATGGAACTAGTTCTTTATGTTAAAAGGGTATGCCTTAAAATACGTACTACAATAATAAATGTAATCGATTCTCAGTAATTGATTATAAAAGTCTCAGGCCTTGTTAAAATCATTTGGTTGTCAATCTAGTTGGGAAGTCCTTCCGCTAAAAATACTTAATTGCACACTCGATTACCTTTTCTTTAAAAAATTTTTCTGGGGAAAAGTTATCAACAATTTAAAAGTTTGCTAAAAAAAACACACTTTTGCAAAAAAAAAAATCTTTTGGTGAAGGGTATATAAGATTCAAATATTATCAGTCTTACTTGTTTTTATACCTTTCACTACAAAAAGTTGAAAAAGGGTTAGATATACCGCTTGTAAGTTTCCATTTTATTCCGTTTGTAATGTCTACAATATCCATTGCCGAATATATAAAGTATATATATATTCTGATTTTTTATGCATAGCGAAGTCCATTGAACGATGTTCGTCTTTTGGTCTGTCTGTCAGTTTTAGTGTTGAAATCATTTTTGCCAAGGCACTGGATGAGCTAGAGAATATTTAAATACGGCAATCGATCAGACATGGTTTCGAAAATTTTGATATTGAAAAGCGGGCAAAATACCACGCCTGCCTGTAATTTTTCCATATTATATAAAACAATGAAGTAAATCCAATAAAAAACAAATGTATGGGGCGATAGAGAATTAATAAAGAAGAATAAACATCAAGTGAAAAAATTTTCGTTTGCCCATATATTCCAAATTATGGGCCTCTGAACTTTAAAAAAAAAAATACTTTTTTTTTTTAAATATCAATATTGGTATCATATAAAAGCTTTTAAAGAGATGTTTCAGAAAATACTAAAGTTTTTTAAAAATGCTTAACCTATTAAAAGCCGATGACATTTTATGCAAAATTTTATATAGAACTTTTTTTTATTTTTGAATTCTCTGTTTAGAGTTACTTTACTAAACTAGACTTACATTAATGGTGAAGGGCATATTAGACTCGTCATGGCCAAATATAGCACTCTTACTTAATTTTAATTCTGGTACTAAACCAAATACTTCTCCTTTTTAATCCGTCATATTCTAACAAAAACAGTCTTTGGACGATTTTATAATGAATAAAATTTAATAGCGTTTGTGACATACCATACGCAACAGATATTTCTTCTTACGGTATCCATTGCTTTAAACCTTAATTTTGGAGTACTTAGGACCGATCAAATACAAACGATACGAAACAGTAAGATATTGATTTATCGTTACATATGATTCCTTAGAAAAACATTTAAGGCAAATAAAAAAATATCACTTTATTTTGTCTCTTTTTTTTCATGTGTATTTCAGTGTCTTTCAGGCGTGTTTGACATATTCATGGAGTTTCCCATATGTTAGTAAGTATGTTTAATAATTACTTTTATTATCAAAATATGAGATGATTAGTGTTTACAGAAACATGGAAAACACATTTTAAGGAATTGATTCTTTTTTGAGCTCTTCAAATCATCTTCTCTTATCGCTTCACGTTCCTTCCAGAGATTCACCAACTTTTTCAAGTTTACTGCAAAGTAAATTTTTAAAGTAGGGTTCTTTTGACTATACTATTTTTAATATTTGTTTACCTTTGTCATGACAAATTAAAAGAATATGCATCAAAACGAGTATTCTATGGCAACACACTTTACGTCGAAATCATCATTTTTTATGGAAACACCCTTTTTTATATTTGCTATTATTGTTATTTACTTGTTATGGTTCACATCTTTTATAAGGCACTTTATAATTTTTAATGATGAATTTTTATACTTGTCCTTGTAGCTGCAATTGAACTACATAATCTATGTGATTTTCAAGCGTCTGCCTACAAGGGAGGAAAATACTGGTATAAGGACAATATAAGAACAATCTCTAGTTTTAGAAATTCTACTATTTTTTAAAAATGTCTTGCTATCACGGTTGTGGAGGTTGGAATCCTAATAAAAAATTTTAAATAATTTTTCCAAGCCTTCTACTTCTACTTGTTGTTTTATTTATTTTTTATTTTTTTTTTTTTTTAAGGAAAACTTTTCCAGCTCTGTTAAAAAGAGAAAAAGAAGTTTTTCAACTTAAAATTTGCTTTTAATGTTTCAACGTAAAAAATCAAATAATTTTTAATTTCAGTTTTTAACCTGCTGACGCACTTTTCCTGACAGTCGCTTCCTGAATCAAATATTCATTCATGCTGTTTAAGAAACTTGTTTTTGAAGGCTGTAAAATTACACACGCACAAATTAATATTTTTACCCACATCTATCAAAACGGAACTAGAAAGATAAAATATTTTTTTTTTTTTTTGTCAAGCACAAATGAGGGTTTAACTACTACATAAACGATTATTAAGAATTTTTTCTTAAGCCTTTATTTAACCTGTTTGTTAACGTATGTATGTACGTATGCCATTATCACAAACGGAATATGAATGTCAGATAAAAAGAGTTGAATTTTATGAGAAGTTTATAAAATATCTGTCTATAAAAAATAAACGCAAAACAACAACAAAAAAAAGAAACATCAAATAAGAAACTTAAATGGCGCAAAAAACTGTTAATATGTTTGTCATCTGTAAAAAAGGATAAAGGACATATTGTCAGCATGTTCATCAAAATCATTGTCAGTATGAAACTGAGCGTACGTCAGCATAAATATCAAACTAAATTCATTTTCTACTCGTATTTATTACAGCAGGATGGCAGGCATCAGCATGTCTATTGTTAGAATTGTAGATGAAATATAAATTTGGTATTGAAACAAATTAAATATTGAATGAAAATTTATTTAGTTGCAGTCAATAAAATCTTTTTTCATAATATTTCTTGCGTTATGAGTTTTTTTTCATGAAGAATGAACAATGAATAAACCATACATAAAAGAAACTACAAATTGTTGATTTCAACAATCAGAAAAGTTCTTTTTAGAGATGTAAAATACTTAATTATATTAGTGGTACATTTTTAATTTAATAAATCATAAGAAAATAATTTTCCTTAAGTTCGAAATGATTCTTACAAAACGCTTAAATCTAGGGACTGTAAATTAGTCACATTTAAAACAAAACCAGATGGATGCTTGGCTAAAGAACCAACACTTTATGTTAGCTAACACGTCGAACACTGGTTACACATACATACATATGTAAAATATGTGAACGAAACCAGTACAAGAAAAACCATATTAGATGGCATCACAAAACACGCCTTTAAATAGAAATGATAGAAGAGAAAGATCATCATAAAATTAGCGTCGCCAACAGAGGCGCTATCTGTCCAACAATTGAACAGATAAATTTATTATGATCCTATGCTCCTTCAAATAAAAATAAATACGAATTTAAAGTTTAAAGTTAACATGAGTGACCAAACTGAGGAGAAGCTGAGCGAGCTTTCTTTTCAAAAAAGGACCATTTTCGTCAACTATATGCTTAAAAAAGGTTATTAGACAAACACATTGCAATAAATATGTATGATTTTGTAGTGAAAATCTTTGCTTTTTTCTAACTAAATGACTGTGGACTGCGATAAATTCTTGTATAACTACTTTTTTCTTCTTAATGGGTGTCTGCAGTTTAACACTATATATAAAGTATACAGATGGACAACAAATGCTAAGAGAGGCGATCCGGGAAAAGTATAAAATTCTGCTAATGTTTAATTTTTGTGGAAAAAATAAAATTACTTGATTTGAAGCATTATTCCCTTCGAAATTTCAGTGATATATATATCTCATGCCTAAAGATCAAAATTATTTGTTAAATTATAAATAATTTCCAACTTATTGCATTATAAAATTTTATACTATATATTTTTTTTTTAAAAAATTTTTTTTATATAAATATTATAAATAATAAATATATTATAAATATAATGTTTTATTTTGGCTTATAAATTTATTATTAATTTAATTTATATGTAAATTTTTGTATGAAATTTTATTTATTTAAATAATGGATAAATTTTTAAATATTCGCAATAATTAGCATTACTCGTATTAATTTAAGAAATTTTGAAATAGTAATATTAAAGAGTATGGACTAAATTTGTGCCAGCAGTCGCGGTTATACGAATAATGCAAATAAATTGTTTTAGATTAAGTTAAATTATAAATTTAATAAATTATAAAAAAATTTATTTATTAGGTGAAATTTTAAATTTTAAATAACTTTATTTTTATTAATTAAAGATTGAAAACTTTAATAATAAACTAGGATTAGATACCCTATTATTTAAAGTGTATATCATGTAAATCTTAGGTAGTAATAGTTATGATCTTGAAACTTAAAACATTTGGCGTAATTTTAGTCTATTCAGAGGAATCTGTTTTGTAATTAATAATCCACATTGTACCTTACTTACCGTCGTTAATAGAATATTTTATAAAAATGTTAATTTTCATAATTTTTAAGAAGAAAATATATCAAATCAAGATGTAGCTTATATTTAAGTAAAAATGGGTTACATTAAAATTATTTATACGAATATAAATTTGAAATATTTATTGAAGGTGGATTTGATAGTCAAATTATATAGATTAATAATTTGATTTTAGTTCTAAAATATGTACACATCGCCCGTCACTCTTACTATTAAGGTAAGATAAGTCGTAACATAGTAGATGTACTGGAAAGTGTACCTAGAATGCAATTTAAAGCTTATTAAGTAAAGTATTTCATTTACATTGAAAAGATTTTTGTGCTAATCAATATAAATTGATTAAATTTTGTTTATTAATTTTATTTTTTATTATATAATTTTCTTTTAGAATCTTGAAGCGTTGCACATACGGGTATTTTGGTAATCTAGCCGGACATCAGGCCAAAAATTAATTTTGAAAAATGTAAAAATTTAATACTCATCTGGATAACCAATTTGACAAATTAGTGAATTTTCAAGGTTTTGCTTGAGATTTGTTGTTTTGAGTCACTGTTAAAGTCAGGAAAGTTGAATAAATCACATACGTTTTTATTGACTTTATACGATTTTGAGAGGTTTGCAATATATTTTCTTTTGGCTAAGCAAATAAAGATGTTGTATTGATTGTTTTCCTTTGAAAGGCTCTATTTGCAGCTACTTATATTAATTTATACAAAAATTTGGTTTTAATTTTTTATGATAAAAAATTTCGTTCGAAAATAAAAAAATAAAAAGGGAAAGAGTTTTTTTTAGAGAGATCTCCATCGCGGTCGTTAAAATGTTATATATCGCTATAAAATGTACGATCTTTATTTTTATAATGTAGAAAAAAAGTTGCGCGTTTTTGCGCCTAACCCACTATTTACTAGTACATATAAGACCCCACTCCAAAAAAAGTTATTAACTTTCTTTCATGCTTCCACCTGTACTTAACGCTGAAGAGGATTTAGATTCGAAAGAGGTCTTTGAAGAATCAGACAAAGAATGACCGTGGCACTCATTATCATTTTAGTGCAAAGGAGAAGTTCTTTTAAATAAATTAATTGTAACAATTTTAAATAAAGTTTACCGTTACAATCATAAAAAAGTTATATTGTGAATAAATTAATTATTTTCCGATAAATAGAATAATTTAAAGTAACAAATTACAAAAATATCGTTTCAATAATATTCTTGGGAGGCGGGGATTGGTAAGGCATTGGAAAGATTAATAATAATAATTAATTAATAATAAAAAAATTGCCAAACAAAAATAAAAAAAACCTTTTTGTTACAACACGTTTTTGGGGGTGGGATTGGTTTAAACGCGTATGTAATCTATTGCATTAACTAATTACATTCTTTTTTCAAATAATATTTTATTTCCCCGCTCACAAAAATGGGCGGGGCAAAGCTTGGATCAAATTATCTTTTAGATTAAAGTCTTAACAAAAGTTAATTATATGGATAATGAAAACTTGAATTTATTTGTTTGTAACTTATAATAAGTCTTAGGTTAAGTCCTCTAAGTGTCTTGATTTCAACTCTTCGAGTTTTGAGAATATCGAAATATTTTGAAAAGCAAATTAAGTCTTAAAGCCACCAAATTCAACATCTTTTCGCATGCAAATAATAGTTGGTCATATGAATTCCCTGGCTTTGTTTTACCTTTTAATTTGTAATAAACTTTCTTTAAAGATAAGCACATGACTTTTAAGATTTTTTCTCGATCAACTTTTTTACAATTTAAAAAACTAAATTGTAATTTCAATATTCTTGATGATTTATGTATGTTTTGCATATTTTTAATTCAGAAAGAAAAGTTTATTATTATAATCATATTCATGTGTTGTGGTATTAAAGATTTAAATAAAATTAAACAAGATGAATAAATTAAATCTTATTTTCCTATTTAAACATCCTCAGCATAAACGGAATGAAGATTTATATTCTATGGACTAAATGTATAAAATGTTAATTTAAACACAATTGCCGAAGTGTTTAACAGGGTGCTTCTTTGAAGCATGTTATTAAATATGCAATTTTATATTTGAAGTTGCCGTATTCTGTAACTGACTGAAAATCAAAACCAGAATTTTTAAAGTTATTATTGTTCTAAATATTGATTTATAGCAACAATGGTTGCAGGACAGGCACAAATATTAACACATTTGAACAATGAACAGACAAATTTTCGAAAACTTATTTTTAAAAATAAGCAAAATGAGTAAATTTTAGGACAAAGGTAATAACTGTGTTTAATGATTTCGTAGTAATTGTAATATTATAACAATAACACTTAAAATTATATTTTAATACAAAAATGTTTTCTTATTGTTTTTAGTAAACTCTGGCAAATCATTATGAACAGATTTACGCTCGAACAACGCTATCAAATCATCCAAGTTTACATTGAAAATCAGTCATCAATTCGAGTAACTTATAGACGACTTCGTGATTTTTATGGTGCAGATAATCGTCCATCTAAGCAAGACATCCGTCGAACTGTGGATAAATTACGTACTACATACTCTCTAGAGGATGCAATAACATCAACACGTCGAGGGAATGCCCGTACTGAAGAGAATATCGCTGCTGTAAACGAAAGTGTGAAAGAAGATCAAAATTCATCAATTCGTCGTCAGTCGTAGGAATTGGGGCTCTGTACGTCCAATACGTGAAAAAATTTTCTGCAAAGATCTTGGCCTACACCCGTATAAGATTCAGATAGGTCAGAAATTAAAGCTACGAGCCGAATTACGCGTCGTTCTATACCCAATTGAGCTCTAGAGCAGTTAGTAACTGACCCGTTGTTTTTCGCCATATTGTGTTCAGCTACGAGGTTCATTTTTAGCTTAGCGGGTTTTTTAAGAAGCAAAATTGCCACATATGAATTGAGACCAATCCACAACATGCCCTACAGACTCCATTGCATCCAGAAAAATGCACCGCTTGGTATGCTTTACACGCTTGCATCATCGGACCTTACTTCTTCAAAAATGAGGCTGCATCTCACGTTACGGTCAATGGGGATCGGTAGCGTACCATTAAATATGGATGAAATTGATCCGGACAAAATGTAGAATAGGTGGCGCTACGTGTTTACGGCGACGGCAGCCATCGAGTTATTGAAATAAAAATTTGATTTCAATAAATAGACCTATGAATTGGCCTCCAAGGTCGTGCGATTTTACACCACTCGATTATTTCCTGTGGGGCCGCGTAAAGGCACTGGTTTGTAGTGATAAACTACCAACAATTAACGCTTTGGAGGCCAACATTGTTCGTGTTATTCATGATTACGGCCAGCAGTAGTTGAAAAAGTGACCCGAAATTTGACGTCCAGCAGGCGCTTCGTTTTGAGCAGCCGCGGTGGCCATATGCCCGAAATCGTTTTTAAGTATAAAAAAATTCTTGCGTTATATTTTACAATTTAAAATTCTATCAAGCTTAAAACAATATTTAATTTTTTAAATAAATGAAATTTAATGCAAAAAAGAATTCCTTATCCGGCAGATATCATAACAAAAATTAAATGTTGAAGCTTTAGTAAAGAATCTTTTGAATCACCCTGTGCATGTTTCTGTTAAAGTTCATGCCATAGAAAAGAGTGTAAGCCACACGTTGTATCGCTACATAGTGTTCTTTTTTCGTTTATGACTTTTAATGTGTAAATTTAAATTCTTTACAACATACAATTAAACGCTAGTGAAACAGGCATAGTGCCTTAAATATTACACCTAGCATTAGTTAACGTAACAACAACAATTAAGACAACACGTTATATCATTGCAGCATTAACTGATTTAAAAGATAAGGGCACAAGTTAATTCTAAGAGAAAGAAAAGAAATTTTATAAAAGTTTGAGTTTTTAAACAAAAGCAATAATTTGTTTAATCTTTCTCTAGATTTCTACAAGTTCAATTGCAGTAAAGGATGGAATGCTAAACAGATACAGGGTCCTCAAACAATAGCAATCTTCCAGGATTTGTTGGCCGTTAAAAGAGTGGTATTTTTTTGGGGTTCTCACAACTAAAGAATAATAAATTGCATTGTCAATATCGCAGACCTATAACTTTTGAGATATAAAAGCAAGACATTGAAATTTTTGATAGAAGATATTGTTACGAAAATAAGATCCGGCAACCCCTGTTTTTGTTGTTGTCCGTATGAGCGTGGTGAACAAGTTACTTCCACTAATGGTGTGCGTATAGAAAATTACCACATTTAGCGTGCTGTTAAACAGAAGATCATTTATAATAAACAGTAATGACGGTAGCGGTTAGCGCAGGGAAGTGTAACAGCATAACAACAGTGTATTACAGATGTGTATTGTGGCTATTGGATTTAAGGAAATTACTGGCTTGGATAAAAAGGCGTAGTGGAGTTAGCTGTGGATGGTTAAGGGGACTAAACAAAACATAGAATAGTTCATGTCTTGCCGGAGTAACACAGTAGTGTATCGTTGATGGCTGCGTTTGTTATAATAACGCATATTTAGTAAATATGAGACCAAGAATCACAAGACCGTAGGATCAAAAAGTATAGCCAAATAAAGCCGCAAAGTAAGAACAAAGAATTTATAATAAGAAACACATGATATTTGCACTCAAAAGATTACGTACGTTTGTGTAAAAAGAGTGAAAAACGTAACAATATATTCTGCAGCAAACAATAATATTCACCCCTATCGTAAACAAAATGTAAAATTTAAGTTTCCATGAATTTTTTTCCCCCATAAAGGGAAAATTGCTATCGAAAAATTTCATGGGAAGGTTTGTTCCCGCTATCAATTCGTACTGAATACAAATTAGAAAGAAGCAAACAAGGCAGATTTATTTTACTAGGTAGCGTCGTCCGGCCAGCTGGTTTGTAGTTGGAAATTTCAAAAGTTTTTGTATTTTTCTTTGTTTGTTTACGAATTTCAAAAAACACTAACAACAAGCGTTTGCGACACAAAGCAAGCATGTGTATGGAGAGCAATTATCTTTTATTTCTCTTTGTGTTTTTGACGTTTCCAACGCACAAAACAACAATAAAAAGGCATGTTGTTTTTGTAAATGTTGTATTTGTTGTATTACCGCTACTACCTAGTAAAATAAATCTGCCTTGGAAGCAAATAAAAAAGGCAAAAAAAAATTCCAATTTTATTAAAGTTATAAAAAATTTAGAAATGTTAATGATTGGTGCTATTGTGTTTTTGCAAGAAGAGCAGATACTACAACAGAGAACAATTTTATTTTAAAATCGTGACGTGTAAGACCCTTAAAAGATCTTGAAGTTACCCTAGACACAAAAGGACCAATCAATGAACCTGAGTGGGCTGTGGCAACACGGCTGCCTGCCTAACCTGCGCCAAACATTGTAACTGACCTATTTCGATAAAATAAATTTTTATATCTGATGTTTTCTATCTCCATTTTCTTTTTTCATTAAATAATATTTTTAATAAAAAAATTTTCATAAATTTATAAATAATAGATCTCTTTGTTTTGCATCTTGACGAGCAGCAAATAATAAAATTTAATTAGTTTAGAGGATGACTCCAAAGAGACTAGATTTCTTGCATCCTAAGAGAAGCTCTTTGAAATTTAGAACGACACATATAAAAATTAAAAATTTAAGGGTTCCCAAAAAAGACACTTGAAAAGTCTATGTAGCATTGTGTTAGCCGTAACAACGAATATATGTAAGTATAAAAAATAAAGTGGAAATGAAAATTAAAATTAATCCTTTGTATGTTATTTAGAAACGCACTTGGCTGATTTATTCAAATATTTAAAACTATAAACTTTTTTCCCATGCGAATATTTCTACTCGCTGCCTTCTTTATAAGGATGTACTTTAATACATTTGATTTTAAGTTTTAGGTTAAATGTACGCTTGTATGCTGCTTATATCTGACTGCTATACACACACACCCAACCATATCCTAACGATTCTTATTTTATTTCAGATACTATTGTAGGCTGTCATACAGTCAGTAGCTTGAAAACGCACCAACAATAAGAGATGAATACAAAACAAGCAGAAACAAATCCTGCATAAACTCTACACACACGCTGAGCCGGAAGTGTGCTACATTTTCCAACCAAACGGAAATGGTTTGAAGTTTAAGTGAGGAGGATGTTCTGACAACAGAAAAATACTGCTTTAAATACTTTTTCAACATGGGAATAATTTAGAAAAATATTTAGTATATGAAATGTGTAACAACATTGCTGCTGCTATGTTGCAACTTGTTATTGTTGTACATTTATGGGTTATGCTCCTCTTAAAACATTACGTTGTGAAACGTTTCTACATTTCAGCTACATAAGGATAAGAACACCACCACTAGTGGTCTCAATAGCCAACAATGCGTGCATGAATTGCAAAGAAAAAAATAGAAATGTTTGTACATACTTTATTGCAAGTAAGAGCTCTTATGGTTGAGCTTTCTTTTTTAATCTTCTTTTTTATATTGTGTCCATACAATTGTGCGGTATTTATCCACATACTATTTTATACTTTATGATCATATGGCTTTTTAGTGTTGTGAAAAGCTTGAATGTTTGCCATTTAGCACACAACACAATGTGTCTTAAAGGTATAAAATAAGCACTAAGTTCTGAGTGTTAATAAAACCAAACCAAACCTGTGGGATTATCAACAAATCAATTATGGTGTTTTAACCACTTTAATCTAATCTTAAAATTTTTATTTCAAACTTGCTATCTGAAAGTTACTTTCTCAAGCGATTAAAAACTTGTTCTTTACTTTCGTAAAATTCATATTTTATTTTATATTCGCACCTATTCTAGTTGTCGGGGTCGTCGTCATCGTTGTTTTAGTATCAATATGACTTTGTATCAATGTCGGCGTCAATTCAATAAATATTTCGCATTCTATAACATTCCTGTGACGACGTCGACGGTTTATCGATTTTCATGAAATTAAAATGCACATCCCCAAGTTTTTTTGTTAAATTTTGCTTGTGTTTGATACTTTTATGGTAAAATCTTTTCTATTAGTAAATAAAATTTTCATTTAATTGATAATGAAAGCTTGCAAAACAAAAACTTGTGTTGGAAAGAAAACTTCTTATGCAGAATTTCAATATTTTTAATTTCCCGTATCGCAAGTATGTACATATGTTCTGCCTGCTCCTGTCTGTGCTTTCAACGACAAATTCGACTTCAGCAAGTTCCATGTCATTAGAACCGTTTCCCATGTCAACCATTTGAACTCCTTGAACTGCTTCTTCAGGATTCAAATGTTCTGGATGTTATGCAGGTGTGTCACAGTTTCTTCCAGCGGACTGAGTGAAAATTTTTTAAACATTCCGCCGCCAATGGCTTTACATTCCGCTTTATTAGCAACCATCTTGGCTTCACTTTTAATTTTTAATTTCGCCATACCTTAAAAGTAATTTTTACAAACTTTTTATAAATCTCTATTCAATCTTACCTTCTCCCATTCATCTGCCAATTTTCTAGGCGGGCCAAGAGAATTTAGAGCATCAATCGATAAGTGTCAATAACGACAATTAGAATAACAAATCGAATGCGTCGACGCATATCAACATTGATATGTAAAAACGCCGACAACTAGAACAAGGACTATTATTTTATTTTATGGAAAAAATATTACACGAACAATAAATTTTAAAGGCATTTTCTGTCATAGAGTAAATGGAATCAAAAGACTGAATTATGTACTGAGCGCAGTAAACCCAAACAAAACGATTCTGTTAAGACCTCGACTAAATAGAAAAATTCAAAATTGGCAAAATCGTGTAAATTATGTTCGGTGAAAAAAGGACATGAACAAATTCTCTAGAGGCAGTTTTTTAATCTACAGCAGCTGTACATGGGAATTGAACTCCAACTTAAGGCTTATGTTTCTAAAACTACAACTAAAAATAAGAAGGACGAGTATATATATTACATGGAACAATACACGGAAAAATAAATTAGCCTCAACATTTTAAAGGTTTTTTATTAAAAAAAAATATACAAAATATTAAATAAATAAAAATATTCACCCATATTCTAGTTGTCGGCGTCGTCACTTATCAATGTTGATATTATCGACGCATTCGATTTGTTATTCTACTTGTCGTTATTGACACATCGATTACTGCTCAAAGATTTTTTGTATTCTATAACAAATGTGATGTGTTATTTCATAATAGAGCTGTGTCGTTCGCGAACGAACGAGTTAAATTGACCGAATCAATCAAGTGAACGAAATGATCCGGTCATTTAAATCCGGTCTTTTCGTTCAATAGTGTATGGGTTAATTTGAAGGGATGACTTAATTGAACGAAATGAGCCAGATATTTAACCGGCTCCTTTCGTTCAAATTGACCGATTGAACGAATTGAACGAACGAATCAGTCTTTGATAATTGTCCGAAAAAGACCGGTCAGTGAAACGAATGACCGGGCACATGTCTATTTCATAATGACTGGAAGTGAATTAAACCAAACATAACATTGAAAATATAAAAAATTGAATTTTACAAATGCAAATCAATTTGAAAATTTCGCAGAGGCACTGCTCCATGCAATTTTTGAAAAAATGGGAAAAATTGAAAAAGTTCTAAATTCTCTTGGACCGCCTAAAAGTTTAGCAAATAGATGGATAAATAAAGTAAAGAATTGAAGTGATTTATAAAAAAAATTATAAAATTAGTTTTAATATGTGGTGAAATTTAAAATTTAAAGTAAGATAAAGATGGTTGCTAATAAATCGGAGTGTAAAGCCAATGGCGGCGGAATGTTTAAACAATTAAGAGAAACAGTTAAGAGAAACTCCTTGCACGTCTAATACTGCTGCTACCAATGATACCAGTTCTGCTCAGCCTGTTCCGTCGAAAGTAGTTAAAAAGAAAGCAAAAAAACCATGCAATAATCAAACTGATTTACAGCAGAAGTACAGCCAGGAACAGGCAAAACATATGTATGCACACACTTGCGATCCGGCAAATTAAAAATATTGCGAATCTGCCTAAGAAGTTTTCTTTCCAACACAATGTTTTGTTTTTTCGTGCTTTCATCATCAATTAAATCAAAATTTTCTTTACCTATAGAGAACATTTTACCATAAAAGTATAATTTTGTAAAAATCGATAAGCCGTCGACGTCGTCACAGGAATGTTATAGAATGCAAAATTTATTGAATTGACGCCGACATTGATACGAATTGATATTGATATTAAAATGACGACGACGACGCCCACAACTAGAATAAGGATTAATATTTGTTATTTAATATAATTTAACGCAATGTTCAAATTTTTTTAATTAATATAATTTTTCTTTCCTTCCCTTTATTCTTTATATTAGAGTTGAGTGTAATTGCCAAAATTGTATGAACAAATCCCCGAGTGATGAAAAACGTCGAGGAGTTTGAGTTTCAAACCTCGAATAAAACAACAACCGGAATCAGTTGTTTGGTTGTTAATAATATTACCCAAAAAAATTATATTCGGATGAAATATTTATTAGCGTCTAATTTTTCTTGTTTTCTTTGGAAAACGTCTGCATACATTTGTAAAATAAATTTTCTTTCTAAAAAAGATTTTTAGAAATTGAAAAGAAATGAGCTTAAACCAAAATAATTTCTATTCATTTATTATTTAACCCTGGAGTTAATGTCGACGTCGTTGACGGCGTCAAATGTCAAAAAAAAAGTTGAATCGTATGAAATTGTATGAGAGCAGTTAATCTCAACGCGTTGCAACGCCGTAAAAGTTCAATCTGTTTCAACTTTTTCGGCGTTGAAACGCCGTCAACGACGTCGACATTAACTCCAGGGTAAAACTAAAAAATGAAATGTATTACTGCAGGGAAAGCTTATCGATATGGTCATTTCGTCATGTGAGCACATAGAGCTCATCAGTACATTTTTTTTTCATTTTTTAGCATTAAATAATAAATATTTCGTGAGAATATCATGAATTATTTATATTTGAAGGAATCAATCACAATTAAAATAAATTATTTAAAAACATATTTCAAATAATAATTTTTCTTATGAAATTCTTCTAGTAAATATTAATAAATACCTTTTGTCGCCTCCTTTTATCTGTTTAAAGGAGTCAGTATATCCATTGTCTTGAAAAAAAACTTTTAAGATTCTTAAAAAAAATAGCTTCAAGAAACTAATTTTTATAAAGACTGTATCTACTAAGAATGATGGAATTTAAGCATTACCGAAGCATTATCTGGATCTCCACATTTATAAGCAGATTTCTTCGCATCAATTATTCGTGGAATGTGTAGATTGTTGTGAACATCATCAATTAAGTCAACTAGTTTAAACACAAGGAGTATTCATAATCAATCAATATTAATTTGATTAGAAGAAGTCCACATACAACCCGAAGCCAGTTTCATTGTTCTCTTTATTAATTGTCACATATACATACATATTTCTTCTTGCTTTCTGCTAACCGTCGGATTGTAATTTTTATTATTATTATTATTATTTTTTTATTATAATAAATTGTAAATAATAAACATTTCTACTCAATTTTGATTAAAAAATAACACGAATGATATAATTTATTTCACTAAATTTTTTTATTTTATTTTATTTATTTACTTAAATTATTTTCTATTTTTTAAGCTTTGGGTCCTTATATTTGTTAATAATATTTTATTTCAATATTTCGGTACTTTCTGCGTACCTTCTTCAGGAAACAAAATTAATATAAAAGCAAAATAACAAAATTAATTAACAATTGAAAAAAATTTTTTGTCATAATGAAGTTAAAAAACAATGTTTCAAAAAATTTTCAAAAAACAAAAATATAAAAAAGTGTTTTGTGTTACATACATATATTAAGAACAAAATCATTTATGTTATTTTGTGAATTAAGTGTCTGTATATATGAGCGACATTATCTGTATCTGCTTTAAAATTAATTCTTTTAGTCAATGGAGTATTTACAATGTGTAACATTTCCAAAATATACCGTCTCTTATAATTTTTTTTCAATACTAAGAACTGAAGCATTTTCAAAGTTAGGATAGTGACCTAAGTCAAAACAACGAGTGGATAATGCTGTTTTTTGTGAATTAACATATCTTAAGTCCGACTTATGTCCAGCAATTCTAGTCTTAAGTTTATTTTTTGTTGTAAGACTAGAATTGCTGGACATAAGTCGGACTTAAGATATGTTAATTCACAAAAAACAGCATTATCCACTCATTGTTTTGACTTAGGTCACTATCCTAACTTTGAAAATGCTTCAGTTCTTAGTACTGAAAAAAATTATAAGAGACGGTATATTTTGGAAATGTTACACATTGTAAATACTCCATTGACTAAAAGAATTAATTTTAAAGCAGATACAGATAATGTCGCTCATATATACAGACACTTAATTCACAAAATAACATAAATGATTTTGTTCTTAATATAGGTATGTAACACAAAACACTTTTTTATATTTTTGTTTTTTGAAAATTTTTTGAAACATTGTTTTTTAACTTCATTATGACAAAAAATTTTTTTCAATTGTTAATTAATTTTGTTATTTTGCTTTTATATTAATTTTGTTTCCTGAAGAAGGTACGCAGAAAGTACCGAAATATTGAAATAAAATATTATTAACAAATATAAGGACCCAAAGCTTAAAAAATAGAAAATAATTTAATAAAAAAAGGGTCGAATAATCATTATTAAACTAATTTATTTATTTACTTTAGAAAAAAAAACAATACAAAATTTTTATATCTTTAAATATTTAAATTAAATATTTAGATTGCGATTTAAGATCAAGTAACTCCTTTCCTTTATGTGCACTTTTCTCTCTTCCTTACATCTGTATAAATCAAAAATAATTCTATTTGAAATTTATTCAAATGTACTTCTGTACAAGAAGCAATGCATTTACATTTCCACTCATGAATTTTAAATGATAAAAACATTTGTAGTGGTTGCTATATGAAATATTTAAAACTTTAAATTTTTTATTTAAGTTAAAAGATGTAACTGTGTAAATAAATCTTTCTACCTCTTAAACCAGCTTCTAGTTGGTTTTATCTTGTTTCATCGTGTTTATTTAAAATATAAAAATATGATACTCGTATGTGATAATTATACAAATTACAGAAAAATTTAGCTTATTTTCATTTCAAAACGTCATTTAGAATTAAGTCTAAAAGAAAACAGGAAAATTTCTTTAATGTTTTATTTTAAAACTTATTATCATTTAAATTATTTAAGTAGATAAACAAACATTTTATAAAAAATTTAAACATGCGGATAAATAAAAAAATATAAAATATTCAAACTGTCAGCACTGTTCTTTAGAAACGTTTCAAGCACTTTTTTTATCAAAAAATGGCAACATTTTTTCAAAAGAAAATTTGCAAGTTAATAATATTTAAAACTGGCTACATTTTCCATGAAATATTTCCTAATGGAAAATTTTCCTAGCAGTTTCAAAAACCCTCAGGATTTGTAAGTCATATTATTTTTAATTTCCATTTAAAATTTATATTCAAAATTAAATGACTTTTTTTATTTATTACACCAAACATTATGATATGAAAATTTACTGGTAAATGATTTAAATCCTTTGTTCGGCGGTTTCATAATATTATCATGAAATTTTTATTATTTAGAACTACAAAATGAAATGCATCACTACATTTAAACAACAAAGAAAAAATGTTTTATATAAAAAAACATAGCAAACATTCAGTAACAATTTTTAGTTTTTCTTCCATTTTTATTGATTATGATAATAACAAATAATTCCAGTTTCGCTTTACATCGACTCATTAATTTTCTAACTTTTGCAGGAATTATAAAATTTTTTGCTACTGTATTTATTTGTAAAATCAATTTATCTGTTCTGCTTTTTTAATTTTCTTCAGTTCAAAACTTTTTAAAAGAATAAAAATTTTTTACATAAATAAAAATCAATACAATTTAGGATTTTACTAGACAAAGTAAGAGTGCTACATGCGGCTATGCTGAATCTTATATACCCTTCACCATATATGTTAATCTAGTTTAGTAAAATAAGTCCAGAGAATTAAAAAATAATTGGTTCTGCATATATATAATTTTACATAAAAATGACATCGGGTCTTAATGGGTTAAGCACTTTTAAAAAAATGGAGTACTTTCTGAAAGATCTCTTCAGAAGCTTTAAAATGATACCCATATTGATATTTAAAAAAAATTAGAAAATTTCAGAGCCCCGTAACTCGGAAAATATGAGCCAGCGTCAATTTTTTCACTTCCTGTTTTTTTCTTATATTTTTATTCTCTTTCGCCCCATATATTTTTTTTTTTAAATGCAGTTACTTTATTGTTCCAAATGATATGAAACAATTAGAGGCAGGTGTGGTGTTTTGCCTGCTGCCTCGAAGGACATGGACCGATATTGCTGATTTCAAATATCACCTCTTTGTCTTATCGTTTGGCGTATTTAAATTTTCTCTAGCTGATATAGTGCCTTGGCAAACTAGATTTCAAAACTAACACAGATGGACAGACGGACATAGCTCAATCGACTTCGCTATGCATAAGAACTTAGAATATATGTAAATATTACAAACGGACTATACCCGTTTTGCGCTTTTTGTGGTGAAGGGAATAAAAAGAGAATAGTTGCTTTTTGTCCCTAACAGAAGAAGAAATTTTTAACACTTCGTTAGGGCTTAGTTAGGGTAAACTTATTGAGACATTTTTTAGTTGAAGTCGATCAATGTGATGGAAATAATTTAATAGAATTTTTGTTCAGTAGAGATAATTTTAAACCAGAAGTCAACAAACTATTAATCGGAAAATTTTATTTTTTTTTTTTTTTTTTTTTTGTTTCAAAGGTTTTTTTAGTTTTCGTTCGCGCTTTTATAGCTTTATTATTTTTAAAAATATTAAGTCTGTTTCTTTACTTTTTGAGTAAAGTTCGTGAAAATGAGAGCAAGCATTGTTTTCTCTCAGAAAGAGACAAAATTGTATAAAAATACGGGACTAAACAATCTAAATTTTAAACACATATAAAAATTCAAAGTATTTTGACTGTTTTAATAAAAAAACATAATTTCAATAAATCAGCAACAAAAAATATTTTATTTTCTATTTCGTTTGTGTTTTAAGGCTTTTGCACAAGTTTATATAACTTGCACGAAGAAAAAGTTTGGGATATTTCGTGCAAGAAGAAGAACATTATTTTCTCAAAACCGCCCTCATTTACCCAATTTTTAAATAAGAAAACAATTTTCGTGCAAATTGGGATCCCACGCGATCACAAAGTATAGTGAAGAAATAGACCTATTGATACAAATAAATTTAATAATTTTAGCTAATTGACAATTTAGAAAAAATTTAAACATTACGTTGCGAAGAATGTAAATGAATACAAAAAGTAATAAGTAAAAATTCTTAAAGAAAAAAACATTGCTTTTTCAGCTTCCTTGCGTTTCCACTTATCATCTAAAAAAAACTCATTTTTTAAATCATGACAAAAATCATAGCGTGACGCCTATTTTCTTTAAAAATATTAAGAACAAATATTTACTCGTGACGATTCTTCTGTATAGAAACTATTAAAATTTGCATCACTTTTCTTAGGCAAAAAACTGAGTTCATATTAGCTGTTTCCATCACGAATAAATTTGGATTGTATTTTAACACAGGAACACGTGCCTTTTCCACATATCAATTACCTCAGAAGCAATCAAATACCGTCTAAAATTATTATCGAAATCAGTTACGCATTTTGGAGAATCAGCGCCACTTTTAGCAAAATTTAGAACATTTTAGTTCTTTATCTGAGTACTAAAAAAAATAATAATAATAATTGATAGGATAATTATAAAATGCCTTCCATATTAAGCACAGACATAAAACTCCTTCCTAACTAGTAACTAGTTTGTGATGTGACAAATAATTCATCTTGTCCAGCACTTCCTAACAAACATACTCAGTTTAACTCTGATTTTTAAATATTGTCAAAGTTACAATTTTGTGGTTAAATATATGGATGAGGCTCTTTCAGAAGTAAAATGCTTCAAAAAAATTGGTAAAACCACTGCAAATTTTATTTACAAAAAAAAAATTGTTATAAAAAATTCATGAATTTAAAACCCTTTACTGAAAACAGTTAAATTGTACAACGAAGAAAAAAAATTGAATTTAATAGAAATGTGAATTTTGTAGCCTTAACTTTTATTTGCACATAAAATTTTTAATTATAAAGAATCATAAAAACCCATTAAATGTGAATACAAAAAAACTATACTTAACAAATTTTATATAAAAAAAAAACTATGTAGTTGTACATAAGAGTAACTATTAGTTGAACTAATTTCTAGTTTTTTACAATTTTTTTTTGTTTTTTTTTTTTTTGGTTAGTGCGTTCATTTAGCTTATAGTTTTAGCACACAAAAAGCTAAAACACCAAAAAGTTAAGCCAAATAGAAAAACAAACAAAATTCCTAACTGATGCACACAACCCAAAAAAAAAACTTAAAACAAAACTCTTAACACATATTCTCACAAACACACATTTACAAAACACTCGCACAATCTATTTAAAAATATGAATTTCTTACGTTCAACCAGCGTTGCCAGAAGCTTTGAGAAGAAAATCATCATATGCAGAAAAAAAATCATATTTAACGGAAAAAAATCATAATTTTTCAATACAAAATTTTACTTAAAAATTATTATTAAGATACATTGTATATATTTAAATTATTACTGTTTGTGAAGTTTTACGAAGAACTATTACTATAATACTCGTATATACAGGATTTCATATTTTAAATAATATCTTGGTTAGTTTTTAAATTAAAGGAGTAACAGTTTCTTATTGCTAAGTAATATTTTGCGTATAAGATACCTTCGAGAGTGCTGTTGTCTAATCTATTTCTGTATTTAGTTTTGTTTAAATTGACTTTTGAGAATATTCGTTCGACAATTGCTGAAGAAGTGGGAAGACTTAATAAGTTTTGAACAAACTTTGACAACACCGGAAAAGCTGGAATGTTGTCAGCACGAGTTATTTTTGAAATTCCTCTAGAGTTGTAAAATGATCACTTAATTTTATAAAACGGAGTTCTCTAAATTCGTTATCTAAATTTTAAATATCCCTTTCACTAATTAAATTTAACAAATTGTGTATTAAGACTTTCAAAGGATTTATTATTCTATTTATAATTTTCAAAGGCTCAAGACATGAGAGCTCTTTTAAAAACGTGTCGTTAAAATCAAATCAATGTAAAATGCTATACAATTTTCACTAATTTCATTTTTTATTTGCAGTGAGCTTTGAGCTAGAAATTTTTTGTTTAACAAAAAACACCCAGATAGACTTTTTCGTTGTGTAGAACTAGACTTTTTTTTAAAAGTCAAGGTCGTTATTGAGACTCATGTTCACAAATTCTGTTTGTATAAAATTGTCTGAATTTTTAAGTAAAGGCGTTGCATTTCCTTATACATTCTATGTATTTGAGAAGATGAGCTTTGAAAAATCTTGTTTTGTTTACAACAATCAGTATTTATAAATTAGAAATCATAATTTAGGAATAAAATCATCAAATCATATTTTGGTTCAAAATTCATCAAAAATATGATAAAATCATCATTTTGGCAACGCTGCGTTCAACAGACAAGCTGCATTGACTGAAAGAATAAAAAATATTTTTGTGTTTTTTAAATTATTTCACATCAGAAATACTTGCACCAGACGCTGCAAAAAGCATATAAAATTACAACAACAAAAAGAAAAAATATTTATAACAACAACAAAATTTAAAACGTACTGTACATGCACCTTGCAATTTCAATAGAATTCCCCCAGAGTATGTAGATGTGAGTGTGAGTGAGCATCAGTGAGTCAGTCGTTAAGCGATTAATGGTTGGGGGTTCAATAAACTGTAATACTGGCACAAGCCCACACACACACACACACACACACACACAACTCGATGTATGCGTGAAAGTGTTCTCGCATCTCTAACTAAAAGTACAAAGAATTAAAAGAACTTAATTTTCACTAGAAAAATAAATAGAGAAAATTGTTGCTGTGAATTTTCTACAATTAAAAATCCATATTAGTTTGCTGAAGAAGTTTAACAAATGCAATTTTCTTTGCGAAATAAATCAAAATTTTTGACAGAAAAAGTCGGCATTTCTCCAAAGAAAAATAAAAGAATAATTAACACAAAATTAAATCGGGATTTTCTTCTAAAAAAAACTAATAACTAAAAGTGGTGTAAATGATGCCTTTTCTAAAAGACTTGAATTTAAATTGAAATTTTCCCAAAACGTTATTTATCAAAAATAACTCAGTATTATTTTTACATTTAAATAACAAATATTATCGATAGAAAAACCAGTATTTTCAGAACAAAATTAAACCGTATATCGTACATCAATATTCATACAAAATTAGCAGTATTTATAAAAAAGTATTTTGTCATCAGTATTTTCAGATTAAGAGGTTTTCCTATAGAATAAGAGGGTTTTTTATTTAGGAGAGTATTCTAAGGGTTAACATATGTAAGAGAAAATTTTAGGGCGCTACAAATTATGTTTAGGGATTTTGGATATTTTTAAAATTTTGCATTGTTCGGTCAAAGGCACTAACCATCTAACTATCCCCGCCATGCAAAAAAAATATGTTTTAAAATATTCTGCCCTTCTTCATTAAATGTGTCACATCTTATACGGATGATATACAGGTTTCCTAAAAAAAATCTTATGAAAAAATTTATTTTAAATTTCGCTCACAAACCGAAAATCTGGCTTCGTCCTGAACCAATGTAGCAACGTAACATTAACAAAAATCGTAACGTAATATTTAACAAAAAAAAATTTTTTCTATAAAACAAGCCAAAGTTAAATGGGAAATTTTATTTGGTTTGAAAAATGTGTGCTGCAGAGAAAAAATATTAAGAATAAATTAAGAGCAATAAAATTTTTAAATTGCCATGAGTTCCCATCTACCTCTTATAAAAACGACCTGAGTTATTTTGCATTGCTTAAGCATTATTCTTGCTAAAATAGACCAGTTTCTTCGTTCTGTTTCCATTATCATTATTTAAATTTCAAGCGTTGACATACTCAATGAGGAATTAACTCGTATTTTTCCACACCTAAAATAGCCCTTATTTTTCTTTAGAAAAATCAGCCAGCAATATTTGATAAAAAGTTAGACATTATTTAATGAAAAAAAAAAATTCTCAGTGATTTTTTATAGAAATATTAAATAGTATTTTCTTATAAAAATATAGGCAGTATTTTCTTACAGAACAGTTATTTAATAATTTTGCACTACAATAAAACAGTATTTTTTACAGAAAAATTAACTAGAATTTAAAAGAAAAGCAAGCCAGTATTTTCTATCAAAAGTTATGTGTAATCAAGACAAAAAAATATTAACCAATATTTTCCTAAACAAAATTTTACCAGAACAACAGCTGTTTTTACACTCTTTACTACAAAAAGTATAAAAAGGGTAGATATAAGTTTGTCATTCCGTGTGTAATTTCTACATTTCATTTCCGACACATAAAGTATATACATTCTGTCCGTCCGATCAGATATCAATCGATCAGGTATACATTCGAAAGAGGTACTATTGGAAATCAGCATGATCGGTTTATGTCCTTCGAGAAGCATCAAAACACTACGGCTATCTCTAATTTTTTCATGTCATTTGAAACAATAAAATAAATCGCATTCAAAAAAGAAATATACGGGGCTATAAAAAATTAAAAAATAAGAAAAAAAAACATGAAGTGAAAAAATTGGCGCTCGCCCATATTTTCCGAGTTACGGGGCTCTGAAATTTTAAAATTTTTTTAAATATCAATATGGGTATCATTTTAAAGCTTTTAAACAGATCTTTTAGAAAATTTCAAAATTATTTTGAACTGCTTAACCCATTAAGAGCCGATGGCATTTTTTTTTTTTTTGTTGTAAAGGTATATATATGCAGCACCAAATTATTTTTTTAGTTTTTATTTCCCTGTCATCCCAATATTTGCTTTTTTGATTGGATTTACTTCACTAAACTAGATTTACAAAGATGGTGTAGGTATATAAGATTCGGCATAGCCGAATATAGCACTCTAACTTGTTTACAGATAAGTTTAGAGTTTTTCAAAAAAATAATTTTTAATGTTAAATTCTTAAAATGTGATTTCTTTTAAAAATGTATATTCAGTGTAATATAATAATGTAAAAAATTTTATATTAAAAAAATATTTAAGTAGTTTTCCTGCTATTTTCTTGTTGGCTTTCTACACACCGGTAGACATATGACTGTATAAGTCAGCGAATTTTTTTTTTCATAACCTATCAAACATTTTAGCACTGCGTAAGTTTTTTTTTGTATTAACAAGGAAATTTTTAAACAAGTCAACCAAGAAAACAGAAATACACAACAACAACAAAAAACATTTAAAATCCGCTGCCTACAAGTCGTTGGAGAGACAATGTGTGAGTGTGTGTTTTTAATGTTTTATCTTTTGCCAAAAGTCTATTTATAAAATTTCATTAAATCTTTGCAGCAATAAGCAAACGATGCAAAATGCACAAAGGCATGCTAGAATTCGCGTGCATCTGTTTGCATCTATTTATGTACGATTTAGTTCATGAGTTCTTTCAGTTCAGAGCAACAATAGCAATGTTGAGTTCTTCAGAACGGTAATGAATACAACTGTCATAAGTTTTCGTGTGTGTTTGTGAGTGTGTGTTCACCCAATATAAAAATAGAGTACTATAATCCCTTGTTGTTTGTCACACAGTCAATCAATTTCTTTTAAATTTCTTTTTCCTTTTTTATGGATTTTAGCCTGTCAATTTTAACAAACGATGCATTCGCTTGCTATCTACTTTTTTTTCAAAAATATTGGCATACATGAATTCAGGATTAGATACATTGCAGATTATTTTCATTTTTGCTATAAACTTGTCTGTCTGTATATATTTACTCAAACGCAATAATACAACTTTTTTCCAACTGTTTATCGTTTATACAAGGAATGATGGAAAATAAGAACTGATTCGTAAGGATAAAAACTGCGGTGTTTTTAACAAATTCAAATTTAATCAAATTAATAGAATAAACTATTATTTTCTTAATAAGAAGTAATATTGAAAAAAAAAACAAAGGTAAAGCTCTGTTCAGACGGTTGTCAGATCTTCAAATATTGCCAGAAAAAAATAAAGAAAACGCCTAACAATCGTGTGAATTTATAATTTTTGTCTAATAATATTGTCAGGAAAATCATTGTCAGATCAATGTCTGACTTCTACCTGACAAAATATTGTCAGATATCTTACAATTTTGTGAACACTTTTGTTTTCCATTTTCAGAACATTGCCAGACATTGTCAATTCAATATAAATTGTAATATGTTGTAAAATTAAACATCTGACAACGATATCATTGTCAGATAAAAGTAAATGAAAATAGTAAAAAAAGTGATTTAAAAAAATTAAAATTAAAGCGGAGAAAAGAAAGTATAAAAATGCAAAAACTGGACAGCGACAACAATTCACGGGACGATTTTGAACCTTTATAGACAAACGCTTGAAAATCAGACAGAATGTCGATAACTATGGCCGCTATAATAAAAACGTATAAATATTTTAAAATTATAGATTAAAGAGTGACCCAATAGATCATTTAATTTTATGTATATGACGGTTGTAAACAGACGATTGATATTTACAAAGAACCTGTATTGCTACGAGGGCTGCTCTATATATTTCTGGCCTAATAGTGAAAATGCGAATATTTATAATCAAAAATGGTTTTATTGTTTTTCAAAGTATTCTCCAGCATGATTTATTGACTTTTGCATGCGCTCAAACCAGTTGACAAAGCACTTTTTCCACTCCGATTGAGACACCTCTAAAATTTGGTTTTTGAACACTTCAACAGCTTCTTCTGGCGACAAAAATCGTTGACCACGCATTTTTTTCTTGATGTGCAGAAACAAGAAGAAGTCATTAGGTGCCAAGTCAGTGCTGTACGGCGGATGGCCCATTAATTCGACGTTTTGGCCGGTCAAAAACGCTCTGGTTTGAGCCGATGTATGACAGCTCGCATTGTCATGGTGAACAATGATTCGTCTTCTCTTGTTGGTTTTTCGAATTTCTCCGATGACTTCAGGCAAACAAATTGTAGTGTACCACTCACAAGTGACCGTCCTACGTTGCTCAAGCGGAACTGTCGCCACATGACCAGTTTTGCCGAAGAAACAGGCGACCATTTGCTTGGAAGTGCTTCTTCCACGAACAACTTTCGTTGGATTTTGCTCGTCTTTGAGGACCCACACGGTCGATTGTTGTTTCGTTTCGGATTCATACGCATAGATCTATGATTCGTCACCTGTGACGATCTTATAAACGTCTTTTGAAGCACCGCAATCGTATTTTTGCAATATTTCTTTGCACCAATCGACACGAGCCTTTTTTTAACGAATTTCAAATTGTGCGGGATCCAACGAGAACAAACCTTTTTTACGGCCAGGTGTTCATGCAGTATCGAATGTATGCTGGTGGAAGAAATGTCCAAGGATGTCTCTATCTCTCGGTATGTCGCATGTCGATCTTGCATTATGAGTTCACGCACGGCATCAATGTTGTCTGGCACAACAGCCGTTTTTGGACGAACTTCACGGAATTCGTCTTTGAGCGAGCTTCGGCCACGATTAAATTCATTATACCAATTTTTCACAGTGCTATAGAATGGTGCTTCATCGCCATACAAAGATTTAAGTTCATCAATGCACTCTTGTCGTGATAATCCACGTCGAAAGTTGTGAAAAATGATAGCACGAAAATGTTCACGAGTTAATTCCATTTTTTTTTATATTAATTTTTTCAAGTCACTGTTAACAACACAAATAATGGTCGTACGTCAAAACGTTTTGAGTACGATTATGCTTAAAAATGACAAACTTTCCAATGGAAATGTCAGATTGCACTTGTCAGCACCCAGTGTTGCCAGGCCAGAAATATATATAGCAGCCCTGGTAAGTCCTTTTTTTAAAGAGAAGTAGCACTTCAGGCATTAATACCTACTTAGTTTGTAACCGTGCAACATTCCTTAGAAAAGGGATAGATGAGAGAGAATACGGGTGGTGAAAGGTGATAGATATAGCCATTTTATTAATTATTTTACTTCGCCAGCGAATATGCTATGAAGAAGTAGGAGGCTGCAAGTTTTAGTTTTAATTTTGAATATGTATATATACCCAGGTCACCCAGTTTGTAGTCAACGTGCTTACCACCTTGACTACAGCAGCCTTTATAATAGCAAGTATAAAGTTTGAATTTAGAAATTACAGGGTGTGCTTATAACTGTTGTAGTTTGGCATATATCTTTTGAACCGTTATATTCAAACACTTGAAAATTAGACAAAATGTCCACTAATTTGTATGGTATATTAAGAAGTATGAATACTTAAAACTAAAAATTAAAGGGCGTCCCAATAGTTGATGTTTGTGACCAAACTTTTAAACCCTTATAGACAAACAGCAAAAATCTGTTTTGAAGTCGATTTTTTCGCAAGAATTTGTCTTTTTGATCCTCGCTAAAAACGAAAGCTGTTGGAATCTTTGTAGTTTCTTCGTTTTGATTAATATACATTTGTTTTGATAAAGATTTATATTATAAATTTGTAACGTTAATAATAATATTCAATTTAAAATTGAAAAAAAATCACCTCTTAAATTGTTTTAATTCTGACAATAGAGCAAAAATAAAAACGTGGTTTGTTTGTTGGTAATTTTTGTTAAAGCCTTAACATTTCTGTTTTGGCTTCTTAAACAACTCTCATGTTGTTTTTTAAGTTTTTATACTTAAAGGAAATGTTTTTGTTTTTTTTTTTAAATCTGGATAAAGGTTTCCTGATGAGCTGGCTTGAGCAACCGGCGAAATACGTACAGCTACCTGCTCTTCCAACCTACAAATAAATTACATTTTTATTTAGAAATGTTATGGGATTTAGCATATTATAATCAATAATAGAGCTGTAAATTTTTGCCACTTGGCAATTCTTACTACCATGTGAACTAACAATTTTTTGTCTGACAATGTTGTCAAATAAGGTTATTGTCAGATAATTGTCTTACAATGGAATTGTCAGAATATTGTCGTTACAATTTTTTTATTAGATCTGACAACCGTCTGTACAGAGCTTAAGAATAATTACTTCTGGTACAATGATTAAAATTCAGATGCTAGCAGATTGTAATGCATTGTCTGGATCAAAACGATTAAGAATGAAATTAATATGAAGTTCGATGGACAATTAATCGACTACCATTTTTAATCTGATTTTATAATTTTTTTTTTGTTTGAAAGATTGGGCTCATATGTAAAAATAAAATAATAAAATTAAAGATTGAAAGGTGTCCCTATACAATATTTGACCACTAATAAAAACACTGTAAAGACAAACACGCACTTAAAAATTTCTTACCAAAGGGTGGTCCATGATAGGTGAGATTTTTTCGTTATGTGTTTTACCAGATTACAAAATTATTTTAATTTTTTTCTTACCACACAGTCTTTCGGTCACTTACATATGCAGATAAACGAGCATATTTAGAATAATTTAATCAATCGTAGTTAGACTTAAAGCCTGAAACAAATACGACATGAACTTAGTTTACCTTTACAAAATAATAACCAATGACAGATAGAAACTAAATCTAATTATACAAAAGTACTTTTTTTATAATCTTGATATTCCAAAAATAAAAAAATAAAAGAAAACATAATAACTGGAAAACTTTTAATATTTATTAAAATATTAGACAAAGCTCTTCTACTGATACTTGCTTTATATTCTTGCACTTATACTTTCATTTCCGATAAATATTTTTATAATAAATTGTCAAACTTCAAATTCTTCTATTATTCTCCATTAAATATAAAAACAAAAAGTTATAAAATTCTTATTAACGTCAGGTGTTAAAAACATTTGTCTACTCTTATAACATTTTTATAATTGTTGCCAAGAATTTTTTCTGTAAAATGAAAATTAATTTAAAAAAAATTGATAAAGAACACAACAGCTACAAACAGCAAAAGCATGATATATAAAAGATTTTATGTTCAATTCAATAAATCTTGAAATTTGTTTAACAAATACTTTCTATTTTCTCATACAAAAACAATAAAAAATATGCATCAGTTACTTCAACACACATATACTCACACACACACACACACACACACACACGAACTAATGCATTTAGGAATACAAACATTCACATGGGTAAATATAAACATACAAATGCAAATGTGTAGATATAAAATAAATAAATTTTAACATTGTAAATACAAAGTCCTTCTGCAACAATAGAGTGACCGAATACTATTGTTTCAAAATTAAACTAATTTGAAAAAATCTAAAAATAAGAAAAGCTTTCGAGTTAAAAAAGTTTTTTCAAAAGTTTTTTGAAATTTTAAAGGTTTTAATGTTTCTTTTTTAATACGTTAAATAGTTTTGAAACTTTGAAAATTTACGGTTGTCATATAATTTTTTCATTAACTTTACAAAATGTTACACTGTAATTCTTTGTTTCACTTTTTTATTATTAACATTTATTTAAATATTTACATAAATTTCATCTTTGTTTGTATACTCAGCATTTTGTAGAAATTTTATCATGATAAGGACTGTTGTAAATCTACACAAGTCTTGTAGTGGGCATTCATGAAATAAAAAAAAATAACTTAACTAAAAACAATAAATATTTATACAATGCTAACACTTTATATTTTAATTTATGTAAAATCTTCTTTTGTTAGCTGTGTTAGTGTTGTTGAGTGGGTGGCAAAGTAGCACACTTCACATTTCAGTTTTTATTTTTTTTCTTTGTATTCTATTAACTCGTTCTCTGCCACGTTCCACTTTTTCGGTACACACTAAGATGCGTTTATATTTCCAAGGGGAGTTATAGGGTTCCGTTCCCTTTCAAAAAAAAAAAATTCACCGCCATGATATCTGCCTGTCTTTCAGTCTGGTAAATGTAATTATCTGTGATTTTGTCTTTTAAATTACTTTATTACCCTAAAATATACCTATTAAAGATCTGATTATGAAATATATTGTCTTGTCTATACTGAAAAATTGTTAAGTAATATTTTAATAATTATTTACTTTAATTGTGCTTGATTCCTTCAAATATAAATATTTCATGATATTCTAATGAAATATTTATTATTTTAATGAAATATTTATTTTGTAAAGAAAACCTCATAGTCTTATACCAAAAATCCAAATTGATTAAATGAGAACTCCATTGAATCAATAAGGCAAAGAGGACATGAAAAACTCAAAAAATTTCAAAAAAGAAGGAGGTTATCAATTCGACTGTATTTTGGTTTTGTATGTTTGGGCCTACCCGTTTTAAAAACAGTTCAAAACCGTAAAAACTAAAGGGTGTCCCCATACAATATACATATTTTTTACGTGTATTATGGACTATAAAGGGCACTTCTGTAAAATTTTAAATGACTGCGTATTATTAAAAATTAAAGGGTGCCCCAATAATTGATGTAAATTTACTTATATGGGTCTATCTCTTGAACCAATATAGACAAACGCTTGCCAATTGGCCAGAGTGTCGATTGCTAAGGCCGTTATAGTAACAAGTAATAATATTCAAAATTATAAACTAAAGGGTGCCCCAATAGCTTATTTAATTTGATGTATATGGCCATACTTTAAAACAGACAAACGATTGAAACTTACAAAGAATCTGTATTACTAACTCCGCTAAACAACAAGTATAAATTTGGATTTAGAAATAAACGGGTGTCCCAATAGTTGATGTAATTTCATGTATGTCGTCGAACTTTTGAACTATAATAGATAAAACGCTGAAACTTAAAAGGGACCAGTAATACTAACCCCGCTATATTAACGAGTTTAAAATTTTAATTTAGAAATTAAAGGGTGTGCAATAATTATGTAAATATACTTATATGACAGAATGTCGATTGCTATGGCCGTTATAATAACAAGTATTAATATTTAAAATTATAAATTCAAGGGTGCCCCAATAGTTCATTTAATTTGAAGTATACTTTTAAACAGTTGTAGACAGACGATTGTAATATAGAGAGGGACCTGTATTGCTAAGTCTGCTATAACAAGCAGCTTATAATATGAATTTAGAAATTAAACGGTTTTCCCAAAATTAATGTAATTTGAACTATATGGCCATATTTTTTGATCCCTTTTATAAAAACAACTGAATTTTACACAGAGTGCCCACTTCCTTGATTGGCATAAAAAGAAGTCTAAAAGTTTTAAATTATTAATTAAAGAGTTTTATAATAGTTGATATAATCTGATGTATATGGCCAAACTGTTGAGCCGTTGAATTTAGAAATTAAAGGGTGCCTCAATAGTTAATGTAAATGTACTTATATGGCCCTATCTTTTGAACTGTTATAGACAAACGCTTGCAAATTTGACAGAATGTAGATTGCTATGGACGTTATAGTAACAAGTATTAATATTAAAAGTTATAGATTATAGGGTGCCCCAATATTTCATTTCATTTTATGTTTCTGAACATAATTTTTAACAGTTGTAGACAGACGCTTGAAATTCACAACGAACCTGTATTGCTAAGTCCGCTATAACAACAAGTATAAAACTTGGATTTGGAAGTTAAAGGGTATCCCAACAGTTGATGTAATTTCAAGTACGTTGCCAAACTTTTGAAACATTATAGACAGAACGCTGAAACTTAAAATGGACGCTTGCAAATTTGACAGAATGTCGATTGCTATGGCCGTTATAGTAACAAGTATTAATATTAAAATGATTAATTAAAGGGTGCCCCAATAGTTCATTTATTTGTTTGGCATAATAAGAAGTATAACAATTTTAAATTATAATAAAAGGGTTTTACAATAGTTGATATAATCTGATGTATATGGCCAAACTGTTAAACCGTTATAGACAGACGATTGAAATTTAAACAGAACCTGATCGCTAAATCTACCATAAAAGCATGTATGTATATAATTTGAATATGCAAATTAAAGGGTGCCCCTATAGTTTCTGTAATTTTATGTATACTGCCAAACTATTGAACATTTGAAAAAGTATAGAATTTGAGAATATAAAGGTGTCCCAATAGTTAATGTAATCTAATTTATGTGGCCATACTTTTGAACCGTTATAGGCAGAAAGATGAAATTATTTTGAAGTCGGTTTTTTTTTGCAAGAATTATTTTTTCTTTTTTCTACATAAGGGTTGCCATCGATAATCGGAGTATGTATTTTAAAGATTTAATGAAAAAATAAAAATTGTTTACAACGTGCAAATACAGATACTTTAATAAGAAATTAAATTATTAAATTTAATTATTTTAAAAAAGATTCCAAATAATAAATATTCTTATTAAAGTCATTTTTTAACTTTTACAGATACTGCAATTAAATTTCTAATTACCAGTAAATTTTCCATGAAATTGTATTTGCATTACCAGTAAAAAAAAACTTGGTCTTTTTACATGTAAATAACATGTCATTTTTATTATAATACACACTATTATTTTCAAATTTAATAAATTAAATCATATCAAGGCAATTACTAAAAAAAAATCGAGTTTTAGTATCAGTAAAACATTTTTCCGTAATTTAAATTGTAGTATCAGTGAAAATATACTAGATACCATAATTTTGAAAGCAGTTAAATTATAATGTTGTGTGCCCAGGCATGGTTGAATATTATTATTTATTGTTGTTGTATGATAGGAATCTATATAGATAATTTCGTTGTATGTCCGGATGTAGGTATGTCCAATTCTCTTTTCAGAGCTTTGTAAAGCCGTCTGATATCGCAGAAAGCTGAAGTTTGACATAGTTAAAGTATTTTTACGTTTTTCAGTTTAAGAACAAACGTACGGATTCTTTTGATTGCAAATACCACTGTGGCTCATTATTAATTCTGGCTTTCTCTTGCTATACTTCTTGATCCTACCGGTCGTGTGAATCCAATGGTTCCGTATTTACTAAACATGCCTTAATATTAGAAATGCAGCCATCCACGCTACACTACTGTGTTTCTCCGGCGAGACATAACCTACTCGATGCCTTGTTTAGTAACCTTAACCATTAACAGACAGCTCCACACTTTTATCCAAGACAGTCATCCCCACACACACGTCTGCCATACACTGTTGTTATGCTGTTACACTTCCCTGCGCTAACCGCTGCCGTTCTTACATTTTTTTATTATAGAGGGCTTTTTGATAATTATCTGTTACTCCTATATTAAATTGGACGTCTCAACCAAATTATCTGCCATGGCTTCACACAATAATTGTCTTTTCCCTTCTGCTGTTTATTAATTTTTAATTGCATTACAACAATTATTATTTTCTGTTGTACTCATGTCCGAAGACAGGATCGAACTCACGATCTTCTGTTATACAGCACCCATCTCTACCAACACAACCATCGTGGTTGCTAAGCTTTTGTTAGCTAATTGTGGTATTATTCTATACACACACCATTAGTGGAAGTAACTTTATTCACCACTCTCATACTGTTAACTAGGGATGAGCGATCCCGTGATTTTTGAGGAATATCGTTACCAGTGAATGTGATTTTCAAATAACCGTTCTTTTAAATAGTTACCGTGATCACCGTTTGCAGTTCTTCTTATATTTAAACATACATATATAGGAAGAATATAATACTAAGTAATTTTTTATACAAACTGTACACTAAAAACAGCTGTAATTAAATTCGCCCAAAATTATAAAATTCGGTAACACTGATTGATTATAGGTTCAAATAAAAGAAGCAATCAACATTTTTTGTTTTTTTTTTTTTGCTACATATATATGTATGTGTGAAGTTTGGAAAAAAATAGTCGTTCTTAATAAGTAGAACAAGAAAAACCAACACAGCAAAGAAGCTGCATTGATATACATATGAAAGAATGACAGAGTCAAAAGTACTTGTATTTCTCTTTCACAAAGTAAAATATAATTTAAGTTTCCATGTGTGCAAATATAAAAGAACGTTATTACGCGGAACTGTTATTTGATCAACTCAGTCACTCTAGTGACCAGTGATTTTTTAATCACAGTGATTTAATCACAGGTACTAAAATATCGCTCATCTCTACTGTTAACAACAACAGGAGTTGCCAGATCTTACTTTCGTAACAGTATGTTTGCTCTGTTGGTGCAGGACTGAGCCAGATTTTTTATTATCAGTTTGTGGGCGGTGGGCGTGACTTTGAAATTCTGTAACAATCCTCTAAATTTTTCCTAAGATGTTTTTAAGGAAACCTTTATATCATCAATTTTAAATGTGACACAATTGAAACACTTTCTGGGAAGAACATTTAAAAAAATTTTGTCTGGCTGGGATAGGCTTGTGACTAGTAATTTAGGTTTTTATTTCCTATTGTTTTCTTAACAGTGTCTATACGTCCACCACAGTCCTATATCCCTGAAACCGTACTAGTTAGGCTTTAAAATTTTTACAGATGACATATTTCTATAGCCGCTTCAACAGCAAATACTACACTGAAAGTGACGTGTTTAAGACAGACACGTCAAACTTGCACAGTGTCAATAAAAATATGTAGGTGCACTGTAGCAAGAAGTAGAAAAATAAGGATTTAAATCAAAGGGTGTGCCAATAGTGACCTAATATTCACGTAGGTGGCTTTTTTTTTTGAACTGCCCTAAGAAAAGGGCAAAAAATCTTAAATAAAAGTAAAAACGTGTTTTTAACGCATATAACTTTATTCTTTAACCGTAGTAGCCACACATTTAGAATTTAAACAGGGTATATAAAAAACATGACTGCTATAAAATTTAAAAAATTAAAGGGTGTTCTCATAGAGGCCTTGATTTTGATGAGTATGATCTCATAATTTAAGACGTTATGAGCAGACACTTAAAATCTATACAGTGAATGTAGTGCTATATCGACTATAAGAACACGCACAAAAACAGAAAAAAATTAAGTACAGGGTATCCTGAGGGATGTGATTTTTATATATATAGTCTAATTTTATCAACCTGAGACAAAACATTTAAATAGAGAATGTATTGCAACTTTGTTTAAGGTAGCAATTATAAAAATTAAAACTCAAAGGTGTCCCAACAATAGCGTTATTTTTACATGGCCTTGTTTCAAATTTACAGGTTTAAAAAATAAAATTCAAGGAGGCCCATTTATAGCACGGAACCCTTTACGTGTAAGTACAACTCGGACTTGGTGTAGATTTTTGTTTATTTTGGAACCGCAATTTTTTAGTGGGATATATTTTGTATCAGTGTATTTTTTATAATTTTGTTCTGGGATAATTAAAACTTCCATAAGTCTTTGAACAGGTTATATTATTCCATCTACCTGTGATAACGAGTATACCAATATATCCGGGACACATGGCTCTCTCTTAATGGAGACAAAGAAGCCCTTCTTCCTCATTTTATGGGATTTTATTGAAGTATGCCTAGGCAAGCGCATAGTTGGTTATCTTGTGTTGTTTTGCATGTACTTAAAATCTTAGTATTTTCTTTCTTCAGTACACACACACACACTGACACACATTTAAAATTTATTTAGTTTAGTTGACAATTTCCCCCGCCCATTTTGTTTCTTGGTTCGACCCATGATTGTCTTAAAAAGATAAATATTTATTAACAAAATAGCATAATTGTCTATTATGTCAAAGTGGCTACACATACATACATACATATGAACGAATGTGTATGCTAATGTATACTCGAATATGACTTAATGAAAATTTTATTTATTCTAATTTTGTTTACAGTATTAGTGAATGTTGTGCAGCTGTTTGTGTTTGTAATAATGTCTGTTTGTTGTGTTTGTATTGTTTTCATATTCCCTCTGTGAATATCTGCTTCTATTTGAAAGTTTCCAAGGAAAAGTTTTAGTTATAAATGACCTACTTGTATTTGGTTTTCAAAATTCTTCCTCCTCTTATTTTTCTTTCTATTGTTCTTTTCCTTAAGGCAAAAAAAGAAAATAGCCAACAGCATTAGAAAAGTCCCTGGTGGTTAAAATCATTAACAGTAACCACATTTTCATTTAAAAATGTTTTCTACTTCCTTGTTGTTGTTTCTTTATAAAGACATTAAAGGATTAAAAGAACTTTAAATGTAAATTTATGACTGTCTGTCCTGTTGGTAAATACTCGTACTCTTATATTTCAAAATGTTTATTTCAAGTTTTTCTAATGGAGTTACTTAAGTGGTTTATAACTGAAATATTTATGATTTTCTTCATATTTTAAGAAGCTCTTGAGAGGTAACACAAAAGTTGTATGTATTTTCTTTAATGTAAATAATATTAATTTAATTTGTTATTCAAGGTGTTAGTTTTGAGCTTTAAGAGGATTTCAATGAAAATTAGAATTTAATTATTATTTAAAATATAGAATAAAAGGAGATAGAATTTAATTTTTAATCACCCTTATTCTGTTTGGCGTTGTCAACATCGTCGTCAATTTTGAGACAACATCAACTTAACACAACATCAAAACTAATTTGGTATTCCCTAACAAACTAATGACGACGTTGACGATTTATCGATAATATAAAAAAATAAAACACACATATCTAATATTTGAGTCAGTTGATTCAATTTGTTTTCTATTGTGTTGTGTTGTGGAAAATTTAAATTTTGCAAAAAAAAAAAAATAAAATACCTTTAACCAATAAAATAAGCAAAACCATTACAAAAAATTAAAATAAATAGTCAAAGGGCCGTTACTACACCTTGTCGTTATTTAAAGGTAGGATTTTGTCTGCCTGACAAATAGCTTTGTAATATTAAAACTTCCAATTTTTATTGATATTCTTATTAATAATAATAAATAAAATATTTAAAAAATAATAAGTGAAGTTTTTATAATGCAAATTCACTTGTCTGTCCGACAAAATCCTGCCTTTACTAACTGCTTTTTTTCATTGGGATGGATTCTTTCTAACTCTTCTACCAAATTTTCAAATTGGCAGAAGTTGGTAATTTTACTTTTTCCATTTCTTTTTTGTTATGTTTTATATTTCTTACTTTGTTATTTTAACATTGCTGTATACTTTTTCATGTTTTTTTAAATTTTCCTTTGCACACAACTCAACATCAAAAATGGCGACGACAAACTAAACGGCAACATCAACATCAATTGTTCTTAGAAAATACCAAACATATGGCGACAATCATCGATTAATGACAATATTGACAACGGGAATACCGATTTACAACAAACGAAGAAAAACGACGTCGTTTTGTGTTGATGTTGCCAAACAGAATAAGGGTGAATATTTAAGCAGCATTGATCAAAACCGAAATCAGTTCAAGGATCTATTTAAGAGGGGTCAAACACTGTAATGTAAAAAATTTTTTAAGATACGAATTAAAGTAATTGGCGACTTAGTCCGCCAAGAGCGTTTAGGACTCATACACGAAAAGTTTCCGTACCAGATATGTGCAGCCATGTACACAGTATATGAAAACAAAAAAAAGGTTTGCAAACGTGTTAAACTGTTTAAAATTTTATAAATCGTTTTTTACATTAGACAAACCAAAACAAATACTTTTTGCATGATGAAGATCTAAAACGGATCAACACTAAAACAACAACACTTTTCTCACCTAATGGCTTTGGTAAGCCATTACAAAATTATTTCGTTTTAAGCACTAATGCATTCTCTTATATAACGAGCAAACCAATCGGTATATGTTTGCGAAACCTTTTTTCCCCCAAACGTTTCAACGTTGTTCTTTTTGTTTTCTTCAGTGGAAGCATACGTTTAGTTATTTTACATTTTGTGCTCGCGAATAAAAACAATACAAAAAATAAATAGCACAATAATTTTCGTTGTTTCTGTTTCGTATTACTCAAAATAAACCACAAAATAAAAAGAAAATAAACGTTTCGTTTTGTTAAATTTCGTACCCTAGTATTACACTTGACTTTGTATAAATATCAAGTGTTTGTCAATAAATGTTTAAAATATATATGTATGAATTAAAAATTAGTCTCTACTGCTATACCACTTAATTTTTGAATGCACTTTAGTGCTTGTTGTTGTAGCAGCCACTCAAAGATATAGACAAAAATTGTAGCGATGTTCAAGAGAATAACAGAACCCCAAAAAGGAGAACTGTCACTGGCGAAGTTTATTTACATTTGCTCGATCAGTTTGCCAAATAAATTAAATGAAATAATGACGGACTTAAAATGTTCGATATCTAAATGAAGACTTTATTGGGAAAAAAAAGAGTTGCCTTATCAAAAACAGAATTTTTATAGACCAAAAAAATGTTTGATATTAAAACGGTATTAAAAAGTCAAATTAATAAGCAGAATGAAACAAGCAAAACTATAAAGCAGAAAATGAAGATTGTATAAAGAGATAATAAAATGAATAATTTTAATTATAGAAGGAAGCAAAAAACCAAATGTTATAAACATGGTGTTAGATTAACAAAAACATTTTTAAGGAGGAACGATTTTTTTTAATCCAAAATTCCTGTTCTAAACTAATTATTACCGGAGTAGTAATCTAGCTCGCGTGACTATAAATCCAATCAGAGAATTCCTTCTTCGCTCATAAAAGTCTATGAATTACTTATCATCGAAAGTCTGCATACTAGCGACAACATTATTCCACAGATGGTGGGTCCAATTTTTTAAAGATTTTTATTGTCTCTTTTGAATTTGCGATATATTTGCTCAGCTTCCACGAAATATTTTGATCTTTATTTTCCTAAAGAACTTTAAACGTGTAAAAATTTGTGATCACTTTTAAATAAAAATTCGGCATTAAGACCATTATAATAAAAAACAAGTAAAAGTGCTAAATTCGGATATGCCGAATTTTACCTTTCACCATCTATGTAAATCTAGTCTAGTGTAGTAACTCCAATCAAAAAAGCAAATATCGGGGTGACAGAGAATTTAAAATTAAAAAAAAATTTGATACTGCATATTTATAATTTTACATAAAATGACATCGGCTTTTAATTTTAGCATTTCCTTTAAGATCTCTTCAAAAGCTTGAAAATGATACCCATATTGATATTTAAAAAAATTTTTTAAATTTCAGAGCCCCGACTCGGAAAATGTGGGCGAGCGCCAATTTTTTCACTTGATGTTTTTTTTCTTAATTTTTAATTCTCTATCGCTCCATATATTTATTTTTTTGATTGGAGTTACTTTATTGATCCAAATGACATGAAAAAATTAGAGGTAGGCGTGGTGTTCTGGCTGCTGCCGCGAAGGACACGGGCCGATTATACTGATTTCCAATAACACCTTTTTTGACACTATATCTGATGGATTGACATATTTATTTAATTTTTTTAACACAAACACGTACGTACAGACGCACATCGCTCAATCGACTTCGCTATGCATAAGAAGGGGGTCGGGGTCGGATGGGGTCGGATATGCATACTGTAGAAATTACACACGGAATGACAAACTTAGATATACCCTTTTTCCACTTTTTGTGGTAAAGGGTATAAAAAACTTTAAAGTCAGTTTATTCACAAACTGTGCATCCAACTGCCCCAATAAAGAAAATCTATTATTTACTTTTAAAATTTTAAAAAATTCTATTTTAAGCTTTTTCTCATTTTTTACATAAATTATGTGTCCTCGAACTAAAATAAAGAAAGTTTGTAAAAATTTATATTATACGCGAACACGTTATGGATCAGCTTTTAAGCTAAAAATTATTGAACTTTTTAATAACGGTAAACCCCAAATTGCTATAGCGAACCAATTAAATATTAATAAATCAATAGTTTCCCGACTTATAAAAAAGTATAAAGCTACTGGGAAAGTAGATGAGTGAATGAGCTTGAACTTCAGATTAGTTCTTCCACAGTAAGAAAACGTTTATTGGAACAAAACTTAAGGAGCTTCATCCCATCTAAAAAGCCTTTGCTGACTAAGAAGCATCTAAAAAAGAGGTTTATTTGATTGATTGTAACGTAGTCTCTGATTTTCTCCACTTTTCGATAGTTTTAGGTTGGATTTTGCTAGAGCACATATGGATTGGACCATATCCAAATGGAGAACTGTTTTGTTAAGTGATCAATCTAAATTTAACATACTAAATTCGGGTGGAGTTTGCCACGTGAGAAGGCCAAAAGGAAAGCGGCTCGGTACTCGGTACTCAAAAGCCACAATAAAGCATGGGGGTGGAAATGTGTTGGCTTGGACTGGTTTTTCGGCAAGTGGTGTTGGTCCCTTTGTAGAAATTGAAACAAATATGGACCCTTTTGTTTACAGAGACATTTTAGCAACTCACATGCTTAACTATGCTGAGTGGGAAATGCCACTTCGATGGGTGTTTCAACATGACAATGATCCAAAACACTCATCGAAGTTAGTCAAGGATTGGTTATCAGCTAATGGGGTTCAAGTTTTGGATTGGTTACCTCAACCGCCGGACTTGAATCCCATAGAGAACCTCTTTGAAAATTTAAAACGGAGAGTTGGAACTCGGCGCTTTAAAAATAAACTGGAGTTGATGAACTGTCTAAAATCGGAGTGGCAAGCTATAACAACATCTATCCCATTGAATCTTATTGAATCTATGTCCAAAAGATGCGCTGAGGTCGTAAGAAATAAAGGATATCATAGAAAATATTAAAAGTTGCTTAGATTTTGAACAGCCTATTTTTAAGTTAATTTTGTTTTTATTTTATCATAACTTCCAAGGAAATGGTTTTTAGTTTTTGTTGTTATTTTTAGGTTATAGACACATTGTGAAGTAGTAAATAAAAAAAATATTTTCTATAAACTTATTTAAAGAAAATATATGAGTCTATTATTACTTAGTGGGAAAAAGTTGCTTAGGTTTCGAACAGTACTGTACGTACACATTTTTTTTAAAGAAATCTTTCCTTTCAGAGAATAAAATGTTATATTTTTTCGAAGACAGTAGTTACTCACATTTAATTCTTTTCATTAAAAAAAGTCTTTAAAAATTTTTGTTTTCTAATTTTTTAAGCACCAGGTCAGTTTATAAATTATAAAAACTTTTATTTATATTTTCAATATTTCGCCACACCGTTGGGTGGCATCATCAGGAAACAGGAAACAAAAAATATTAATATTTAGAGTTTCTTTTTTTGAATAACAAAAATAAAAAAAAATATTAATATTTTTTGTTTCCTGTTTCCTGATGATGCCACCCAACGGTGTGGCGTAATATTGAAAATATAAATAGAAGTTTTTATAATTTATAAACTGACCTAGTGCTTAAAAAATTAAAAAACAAAAATTATCTAAAAAGGTCAAAAAAACATTTATATATGTCTTTAAAAATTCCTACTCACCCGCTTTACATGGATCCATATCGATATCATTTGAAACTTTATTATCAAATTTGTTATTTATTAAATCCTCAATTGAATATTTGCTATGACGTCTGCGGCAGGGTGTTTGGGATAAATACTTGTCGCTAATTGTAATGGAGGCCTGATGAGATATTTCATTGAGTTGATCACCATCATTCGCATTTTCATTAAAATCATAATCGTTTTGCTTGTATTGGTTGTGGTGTGAATGATGTTGATGATGATGATAATGATGCTTATTATGTTGGTGTTGAAATGTTGGTTTTAAATATTGTTGTTGTTGTTGATTATGTTGGTTGTCATTAAGGCTTTGTTGTTGTTGTTCGTGGTGCTGGTATTGTGGAATTTTATGATCAAAATGTTGGTGTTGATACTGTGGGCGTCTATTTAAATGCACGTGTTGGCGCTGTTGTTGCTGTTGGTTTTGTAAAATATTTTCTTGTAATGAAAAATTATTTTGACTATGCGTAGGATTATTTCTTCTTCTTTTATCTGCATTAATACCATCACTTTCATCTTGGGCATTTGAGTTGATGTTTGTACGGATATTTTGGTCTGTGTTTGTGTTTGTGTTTTTGCTTGTGTCTTTGGCAGTATTTAAGGCATTAATTGTCGTGGTAGATATTGTAGCAGCCTCAAACTCTCTCAGCACTGGTAAATTATATAGTGAGGATTTTTGTAATTCTATTTCTACTGCTTCTTCAGCTCTTTCACTTGCTTCTTCAATTAAATGCTGTAGTTTTTGTACTGAAGCTAAGGACGAATCTGATGGCAATGAAGATTGTGCTGGTAGATGTGCATTTGATGAGGCTGCTGCTCCTGCTTCTGTTGTTCCTTGTGCTGATTTTGCATTTTTAGTGGTTGGCCCTGCAAAAGTGTTGACATTCAAGTGTGCACTTTTAACGCATGATGCTGTAACTACAACAAATATTGTTGTAATTATAAATGCTACATAACTTCGTAGGTTCGAACTGTGTCTTCGTTGTTTTTTTCTTAAACTGTATTTTTTAAATCTTAATTTCTCCATAGCGTTGTTGAGCTTTTTTAAGTTTTCCACTTCCTTTCAATAGTTATTGCTTTCTAGAAGTGCTTTTTTTAAATTAAGTAATTTTGAAGTGTTAAACTTATTCATGCGTTCTTCTCATTGCATCATTTAATTAATATTTTATACTGAGATTTTAATAATTGTAATATAAATAAATATTAAACTTTAAGCTTGTCATGTGTTTTAATTAAAAAATGAAAACTTTTTTAAAACCAGCATAAAGGGATTTTGTGTTGTTGTTTTGCAAATGAAAAAAAATGCCACGCAGATCAGTAATCTGTAAAAAGGATGAAGAAATAATTATTATTTTTTTATCTACGAAACAAAAACTTATATTTAAATTATAACTTAAAAATTTTGTATTATGACCAGCTATTCTGGGCGCGCTTTGCTGTTTCAATTTAGAAAAATTTTTATTTGATTATGAACGCTTATATGAAACTTATTTACACGAAATTTTAAAACCCTTCCTCTAACAGTTTCCTAAGTAAACAAAAAAACGTTTCACTTTGCATGGGATGTATTTCTCTAAACATGCATATTAATAAAAAAAAAGTTTCTAGCACAAAAAATCAGGGCTTGTTGTTTTTTTATAGGGACAAAAAACTTGTTGTCATAAATAGTCGCAACTCATGAAGGGGACGAGCGATTTCGTGTAAATTTTAGATTAACCATCTACCCTAAAAATTTAATCGAATTCGGTTTGGCCGTTCTTGAGTTATAAAGTCACATCATACTTGCAACAATTTTATATATACAGTATTGTTCGAAACCTAAGCAACTTTTCCCCAGTAAATACTCATGGTCGTATATGTTTTCTTTAAATGGATTAATGAAAAATTTCCCTTTTATTTATTATTATACATATAGTCTACATACTAATAATAACAATAAAAAATACATTTTATATCTTTGGAAGAAATTATAAAACAAAAACAAAATTAACTTACAAATTCGCTGTTCGAAACCTAAGCAATTTTTACATTGTTGCATTTGTTGCAAAATATTAAGTAAAACAACAGCAAAAATTTTAAACAAAAATTTTAGTCCCGTTATGCTTGCTATTGAAAAAAATTATTTTGGTTGATTTTATGCATTTAAATAGTACCAATTCTTTAGAAGCGCAACCATGACGCGAACACGTTATGGATCAGCTTTTAAGCTAAAGATTATTGAACATTTTAATAACGGTAAATCCCAAATTCTATAGCAAGCCAATTGAATATTAATAAATCAATAGTTTCCCGACTTATAAAAAAGTATAAAGCTACTGGGAAAGTAGAGGAAGCCAATAGCGGTGGGCGACCTCGAAAAAATTCTGAGCGAACAGACCAGAAAATTTTCCGTCTAGTTAAAAAAATCCATTTATTTCGTCGAAAGACATAGTGAATGAGCTTGGACTTCAGATAAGTTCTTCCACAGTAAGAAAACGTTTCTTGGAACAAAACTTAAGAAGCTTCATGCCATCTAAGAAGCCTATGCTGACCAAGAAGCATTTAAAAAAGAGGTTTGTTTGATTGATTGCAACATAGTCTCTGATATTCTCAGCTTTTTGGTTGTTTTAGGTTGGATTTTGCTAGAGCACATGTGGATTGGACTATATCCAAATGGAGAACTGTTTTGTTCAGTGATGAATCTAAATTTAACTTACTAAATTCAGATGGAGTTTGTCACGTGAGAAGACCAAAAGGAAAGCGGCTACATCCTCAGTACTCAAAAGCCACAATAAAGCATGGGGGTGGAAATGTAATGGTTTGGACTTGTTTTTCGGCCAGTAGTGTTGGTCCATTTGTAGAAATTTAAACAAAAATGGATCTTTTTGTTTACAGAGACATTTTAGCAACTCACATGCTTAACTATGCTGAGTGGGAAATGCCACATCGATGAATGTTTCAACATGACAATGATCCAAAACACTCATCGAAGTTAGTCAAGGATTGGTTATCAGCTAATGGGGTACAAGTTTTGGATTTTTCACCTCAATCGCAGACTTGAATCCCATAGAGAACCTCTTTAGAATTTTAGAACGGAGAGTTAAAACTCGACGCTTTAAAAATAAACAGGAGTTGATGAACTGTTTAAAATCAGAGTGGGAAGCTATACCAACATCTATTCTATCGAATCTTATTGAATCTATGCCCAAACGATGCGCTGAGGTCGTAAGAAACAAAGGATATCATACCAAATATTAAAAGTTGCATAGGTTTTGAACAGCGAATTTTTAAGTTAATTTTGTTTTTATTTTTTTATAATTTCCATAGAAATGGAATTTAATTTTTGTTGTTATTTTTATGTTATAGACACATTGTGTAGTAGTAAATAAAAAGGATATTTTCTATAAATTTATTTAAAGAAAAGATATAAGTCTATTGTTACTTAGTAGGAAAAAGTTGCTTAGGTTTCGAACAGTACTGTATATATATGGATTTTTTTAACTATTTTGTTTACAAATTAACTATTATTATTTAGTTAGGCTTAAGTTCGTTAATTCATGAAATGCACTTACTGGGTCACTACAATCGTTTTCAGCACTTTATGTATCTAGTTGCAAGAACGCTATTGATTGTAATTGTAAATGTAATTTTTAACAATAATAATTGAAATAAATATTTGGAAAAAATAGGATGTGAGAAATATGATCAACCATAAAATGGACCAGAAATAATGAATTTATATGTTTGTTCTAGTCATATTAATCTGGTCACAATAGAGTGGAAAAAAAAATTGATTAGAAATTGTAATAGAGTTACCAGATCTGATAAACTTTTGTCAAAAGTGATTTAAACAAATTTTTTATCAACAGTAATCAAATACATACAATATTCACTCTTTACAAGAATATATCTTTGAGGAAGCAATAACAAAAAGGTAATTTAAAAATGCTCATACAACAGTGATTAAAAACAATTTCCACATATTTTTTTTTTTTTTTTTTGTAAAATAATTTTAAATTTACCTTATTTATAAGAAAAAAGAATACTTTAAACTATACAACCTTTATAAAACATTTAATACTTAATATTTGTTCACTCATACGAGTATTCAAAATTTTTAATACAAAATATTAAATATTAAAAAAAATATTAAACTTTGCCATCAAAGTCTGATAATGAACAAAATATGCAAAATGAAAAAAAACTTTAACTACTACACTAAAAAAAATGAAAACATATTAAATAATAAAAAAATTTATTTATATATTTTTGTAAGTTTTTAATATTAAAACGCATTTCATATTTTTCCTCACTACATATGCTCTAACAACACACTCATCTATTTATTGAGTTTCACAGGTTAAATAAAAATTTTATAAAAGTCATTTAATTAATTGCATTGATGCTTTTTACAATTTATTAATATTTTTTTTTTTTTGTAAATTTACAAACGAACATACAATTTATTTTAATTTTTTTAACACTTTAAAATTGCAAACAAAGCCGATTGAATTATAAAGTCTAATTCATCTTGGCAAAAAATGGAATAAAAAAAATTAAGTAAACATTTAATTTATTTGAAAAGAAAACATCAAATGCTATAGAAAGCAGCCATATGAATTAATAAATAAAGAAAAATAGAACTTAATTCGTTAGAATTATCTCTATTGCTGTTCACTTGTAATGACCTAAAAGGTCTGGGTCGTTTAATTGTTTTTTTTTCACATACAATAATCGCACTTTTTTAATTCAATGTATATTAATTTATAAATAGGAATATTTTTTTTAATTTCATTAAGTAAAGGGTTTAACGAGAAGCGTTGTTGATTTTGTGAAACATTATAATTATGATGTTGTCAATAGATATTTTCAAATTTAAATTAATCTTTTGTCCTAACTTAAATCAAACTCACGCTAACCTCGGTATTTCTATGTCATATGAGACAGCATTTACATGATCATTTTGTTCATTAATTAAGAACACGTTTTCTTTATTAGTAACAGCCAGTTTACAGAACACAATTTGCTGTATAGACGCACAAAAACGTAACCGTTTCCCATGTTGGGGTTTTTAAAACATTGTCATTTTGTTTTTCAAAAAACGTAACAAATGGCAATTGTTTCTGGTTTATGTATCGCGCATTGTAGTGTCAGACACATCAAAACTGAGCGAAGAAACAAAAAAACCATTCGTCAGGAGTTAATATTGTTGGGCAACTGCCTATCATAACACTTTCAAATATAATCAGAATATCACAATTTAAAAATTAGTGTTTATTTTTATAAGTATTGCTTAAACTTTTTTATTTTCACAAATGTTTGTTTCACAGATTGATTGCTTGATAATTTTGTTTTGTTTATTTAACTAAGCTGTTTCTTTTTAAGCGCCGAAGCGGGCTTCCATCATTTAAGGCAAAAACAAAAAAATGTATAAGAAAAAAAGTAAATAAAAAACATTAATTAATATATTGGTAATACTACGATTTGACACAACATTTATTTATACGAAACACAACGTAAGTTAAACGAAAAAACTACTGATTGTTACGTATTCGTCCATATGCCATCCTATTTCGTTTCGCTTTTGACGTGTTCTATAAACAGGCTGTAAGTGAATGGGATTGAAACAAAAAAGGATACACAATTTGTATTTGGTATGATTTTTTAATACTTTTTTAAACCCAGGTATTCGTATATCTATATTTTATTTCCTTTATAAGTATGCTTTTATTCATTTTATTTCAGTTTGGTTAAAAATATAAAGTTTGTTTGTTTTTTCAATATGTTTCTATTATTACGAAAGAACAACCAAAGCAATAAAAATTCAAGCAAATAATCATCGTGTAAGAGTACATGATTTTTTTAAAAACTTCAAAAAAGATTTAGAACAAGATTTATTTTTTAAAATTCACCATGTACGAGGGCTGCTCTATATACTTCTGGCCTAATAGTGAAAATGCGAATATTTATGATTTTTTTAAAAACTTCAAAAAAGATTTAGAACAAGATTTATTTTTTTAAAATTCACCACGTACGAGGGCTGCTCTATATACTTCTGGCCTAATAGTGAAAATGCGAATATTTATAATCAAAAATGGTTTTATTGTTTTTCAAAGTATTCTCCAGCATGATTTATAGACTTTTGCATGCGCTCAAACCAGTTGTCGAAGCACTTTTTCCACTCCGATTGAGACAACACTTTAACAGCTTCTTCTGGCGACAAAAATCGTTGACCACGCATTTTTTTCTTGATGTGCAGAAACAAGAAGAAGTCATTAGGTGCAAAGTCAGTGCTGTACGGCGGATGGCCCATTAATTCGACGTTTTGGCCGGTCAAAAACGCTCTGGTTTGAGCCGATGTGTGACAGCTCGCATTGTCATGGTGAACAATGATTCGTCCTACGTTGCTTTTTGCCGAAGAAACAGGCGACCATTTGCTTGGAAGTGCTTCTTCCACGAACAACTTCGTTGGATTTTGCTCGTCTTTGAAGACCCACACGGTCGATTGTTGTTTCGTTTCGGGCTCATACGCATAGATCCATGATTCGTCACCTGTGACGATCTTATAAACGTCTTTTGAAGCACCGCAATCGTATTTTTGCAATATTTCTTTGCACCAATCGACACGAGACTTTTTTTGAGCGACTTTCAAATTGCGCGGGATCCAACGAAAACAAACTTTTTTTACGGCCAGGTGTTCATGCAGTATCGAATGTATGCTGGTGGAAGAAATGTCAGAAGGATGTCTCTATCTCTCGGTATGTCGCATGTCGATCTTGCATTATGAGTTCACGCACGTCATCAATGTTCTCTGGCACAACAGCCGTTTTTGGACGACCTTCACGGAATTCGTCTTTGAGTGCTATTGGATAGTGCCTCATCGCCATACAAAGATTTAAGTTCATCAATGCACTCTTGTCGTTATAATCCACGTCGAAAGTTGCGAAAAATGATGGCACGAAAATGTTAACGCGTTAATTCCATTTTTTTCTATATTAATTTTTTCAAGTCACTGTAAACAACACAAATAATGGTCGTACGTCAAAACGTTTTGAGTACAATTATGCTTAAAAATGACAAACTTTCCAATGGAAATGTCAGATTCTACTTGGCAGCACTCAGCGTTGCCAGGCCAGAAATATATATAGCAGCCCTCGTAAAACCTAAAGATAAGTTACAGCCTGTTCCTTAAAAAAAACGAAATTTTCAATAAAATTTAGGGCAAAATTTAGGTTGAGAAAATTTTTCCTTCTTCCTCTTATTTCACTCAGACATGGTCGCTTTTAAGTAAATTAAAAGCGTGAATACACTAAAGTTTATTACCCTTAGATAATTGGAATAAAAAATACTTTATTACATAAACTTTTCTTAAATTATCTATGCCGTTCGCACAACTAAAAACACCTTCAATAAATAACACAATAAGTTTCTTAGTTGTTATTGCAACTCTTTTTGGATTGGTTCAAACCCATACGTACATAAATGTAATTTAAAAAAAGTAACTAGAAAAAGCTGCCAGATCTTTGTGTATGTAAACAAAGTAGACGTTTTAAGTCACCTATAAAACGAAAAGGCATTTGCAGGTAATATGGCAGTATTAAGCAAAAGTTGTTTGTTATCAGTATTATTTACAAAAGTCAGACAGAGCGGAGTTATTAAAGTTAAAGTTGCAAATGTAATAGTTTGTAGTTCTCTGAAATTGTTTATAATGACTATTGTGGGAACCAATTATTTGAAAAACAAATTTGAAAACTACATATCTCTTTAGTCAAAAAAGATACTTAACATAGCCTTGCAGCATTTTTATCAATTATTCCTATTTTCTTATTCTAAAGAAAAACAAAAAGTTCTGCTTCACAAAATTATGCGTGTCCGATGTCCTTTTAATAATGCGATATTAGCAAATCCTAAACGACCTAGGGAGCTTGGGCCTAAAACATTAGCAAGACTATGTCGCTAGTAATTCCAAGTCAAATTTTTTTTCAATCAGTTAAGTCATGTGGAAATTGTCAAATAATTTCCAAAATATTTAGTTTTTGCCCTATTGTGCAATTATTACAAAGAAAAGTTTGCAATAATAGAATGTAATAATTTGACAAAGTCATGAAGCGTATTTAATAAAATATTTTTATTAAATTTAAATTACATTAAATTTAAATTACATAAACACAGTTTTATTTCCGTTCTAGATTCATCAAATTATTTCTTCTATTTATAGAATTTTTGCATTATTTATAATACTAACAAATAAATAGAAGCAAAACTTTACATTAATTATCTATAAAATAACAATTTACGAATAAATAAAAACGAAAGACAACACTCGAATAAATTATTCAAAATACTTTAACAATAATGTTTTAAACAAAATGCATAAAAGCAAATAAATCATGAAAGTATTAATGCAGACAACCAAACGATTTATAGTTTTATAAATATATTCACTGAGAAAAAAACAACAAAATGTAAAAAAATTAAACAATTATTTGTATTTTAAATCCTAATTGTTACATTTAAATAATACACAGATACCTTTAAGCAAAACAACGATTTGAAAAGTGTTTTAAAAAACTGGATGCAATAGAAGGAATGCCAACAAATTTTAAATTTTATGCATTAAATATCGTTTTTTATCATTTAGCATAAATTCATTTACTAGTGTTTTTTTTCTGTTTTTTGGTTTGCAAAAACTTAGTATATTTATATTGCTTTGTATTTTAGTTTTATTTTTATCATTCCAGTTATAATAAAAAGAGACAGACGGGAAAAAAATATATCAGAATCAGATTAAACAACCAGCTCCAACGAAATAACTATTTAGCCAGCCATTCGAAGTAACCAACCATTTATCCACCCCGCCAACATTGTTATACTTGCCAACTCTAAAGCTAAACTGTTTCCTACAGCAAATATATCATTTCAAATAAAATTTCATTTATAGGAGTTTCTTCGAAAACCGATGTGTCTGAGTTTTTGCACAGTATTGATTTACAAGGTAAAAAGAAAGTAGTAATATTTTTTATATGTTATATTCAATTAAGAGGACTGAAATGACGAACATAACTCAAATAAAGTTAGATACAAGTTTTTTATTCTTGCACTGCAATGATTAAGGTACGTATCAGATTTAAGAACAGAAAAAAACAAGTAAGAGTGCTTTAATTCGGCTATGCCGAATCTTATATACCCTACACCATATATGTATAACCACGTATACTATACTGCAAATTTTCCGTTGAAAAGTTTAAATAGAAATCGTCAAAAGAAATTCTTTCGTACCATAAAGTTTTTTTTCAAATTGTAAGCTTTGCTTAGGGTTGTTGTCTCAGCTTAGTAAATAAAAAGCTTTCTGTATCAGATCCCATTATAAATCAGTAGTGGAAGCACATTAATTTTCCTTAGCTTTTTTGATTAATTTTTTATCATAAAAAACCACCAGCTGCAGGAACACAAACGAAAATTGAAAAAAACAATATGGAAAAATTGAAGGCAGGTCCGATCTTGCTGATTTTCAATAGTGGACATCGATAAGAGATCAAAATATACACTTTATAAAATCGCAAATGGTTATTTTAGAAGTTACCAACCCTTTTCCGCCTGTGCTGAAAGGTATAATAAGAATCGAGTAGAAATATTTTAAAGTTTGTCTACTTTTAAAACGTTTGCATTATTTTGCTTTCAAATAAAAGTACGTCAACTTTAGTTTTTTATTTTTTGTCTTGCGTTTCCTGCTCTGCTGCTCTGACTATACTTATATTAAAATAGCACCCTTTAACTAACTAATCAGTCTTCGTCGGGGTTTGAACCAAGACCTTCCTTTTTTATCAGGACTTTAGAAGATTTGAACTCCTGTTTAACAATTTATTCACCGCGGTTACTCAACAGCAAAAACCTCTAGTTAAAGACTGTGCTGGGATTTGAACTTGTACCCATTTCTTAAAATAACACGTAGATATACCTTACAGTACAGTAACAAGGGCTGCTCATTTTACCTTTTATTCTGGTTACACACCACACTTTGTTAGTGATGGAAACAATAGTCTGTTTAGCTTTGTTTTTTATCGAATCCAACATTCTTAACGGACATATTAACAATATTAAAATTTATTTATTTATTTCATGTCAAATTTCATGAAATATTTTTTATTTAAAACCACAAATTTAATTTATTGCTCCGGGGAAAGCATAACCATATGGTCATTTCACTACTGCGCAAATAGCCTATCAGTGGATTTTATCTAAATTTTGTATAGAAAACTAAAAAGTCTTATATCAAAAGCCAAATTTATTAAATGAGAACTCCATTGAATCAATAAGACAAACAGACAATAACAACACAAAAATATTTTATACAAAAAGACAGGAAACATTTAGTAACTATTTTTATTCTTTCTTTCATTTGGGTCAGGTAAATTGTGTGCCGGATCAGGCAACTTTTAGCTTTTCACACACACGCCGAGGGAATAGGTAGATGCCTGACAACTTATTCTAGGCAAAAATTTTGTTTTGTAACATCTTAAATAAATACTGTGAAAAAAAACTATAAAAAATAAAAACCAACGGTTAGCAAACGGCAAGACTAAATATGTGTGACGATTGATAAAGAGAACAACAAAAAAAGCTCAAAGTTTTGTGACTTCGTCTTAAAAAATTAATATTGGTTGCATATAAATATTTTTTGAATTTTTTTTTTTATCAAATTAGTTAGTTAAATAAGAAAGTAAAATATAGAACAGGAACTAAAACTAAATTAGAATTTATCTATTATTACTATTTACATGATATTCAAAGCCTTATAAAACTCCGGCCTAAATTAAATTTTACATTTTCCTTAAATTGCCGAAAATGGTGTTAGTAGAGTAAGTATTTAATTTAAAATATAAAGACAGACAGTCAGACAGTTGTGCAGAACAATGTTAAATGAAATTAAGCCAGGCACATACACCACCTGTGGCCAAAAACATTTAAAACCAAAAAGGTTTAAATCAAACTGTAACTGTATCTTTGTATAAATGTCTACAACTACATACTACAATTGTAGTTAATGTTTTTTTTTCTTGATTTTTTTTTTTAATTAAATGAAACAACTAGTATAAGTCCAAAAACAATAATAAATATTCATATACTGCTTTCAAACAAATTTTTATAACGATACGAAAAGTTATTTCATTCAACTGCTAACCAGCACCCACGATAACATCACACTACTCAAACTCTCTCTCTCTCTCTCCTACTCCAAAATAATTCTACCTTATTGGTTTTCTTTTGGCTCTTCTTCTCACTGCCATCATTTCCTTTTATTTGATACAATCAACTGCACTGCCTCTTTGTTGTAAACATTTTTGTTGAATTCTTTAATTTACGGAAAAAAAGCAATGAAAAATACGAAATCTCATATAATCATGCAACCAACCCTTTTGTGGCGGCAAAAATTTTGGTCAAAAAAAATAAAAGAAAGTGAAAAAATGAGTACAAAAAAAATATTTGTTAACAAAATTCTGTTGAGTTTTACATTAAATTTTTGCAGGAAATACGAAAAAAAGAAAAAAATAATTATCATTGTTGAAAAAAAATGGAAATTAAATATGCGAGAACAAAAATGAATAAAAAGTATTCAATTTTAACAAGTCATAATAATTATGAGTTATTGTACAATAAGTATTTCTGCGTAAATCGCTGACATGATAATCAAAGTGGAATGATGCTTTAATAAATAAAAAAAATGATATAAAATAAAAATGTGTAGCTTTTGTTATTTCTGACCAAGGAGAACTTGACGGAAGGACAGTTATTGTAGCGAAAACAATAGCTTTAATTTTATTAACGAAACCCTTAAAAGAGTAATTATTTGCACTGAAAATTCTACTTAATCCCATTTTACATTGGGATTAAATTTCGAATTTTTTCGTCCTGCAGCACAGCTACTTTTAATATACTATTTTATGACATTCAATTTATTTTCTATTTCCTAATCTGTGGCTTTAATTTTCTTTTTCCACAATCTCTGATTTTAAAAACATGCGCTTTAACAAGCTACAACATTCTGCATCTCCGACGAGGCTTGAACTACTCAATGTCTTGTTTAGTCAACAATCGCCAATCTCCAGCGTGGCCAATGGCTCCAGCGAGGATAAAACTCAAGCGAAGTCTTATTTTGAATTTAAATAAAAGTATTAAAAACAAATTTTAAATAATTGTTTTATTACACTTGAGTGAATGCCTGTTTTAATAATAACAAATGCTCAAAAACTCAACTTAAAAAAAAATATTTGAACCAAATGATACACTCAAGAAGACAAGAAAAATTACAGGGTTATAATCAAAGAAAGGGGGCGTCGATAAAACAAATTGGATGTATTGAATATAATTGAATGAATGAAGTCATATTTCTTGTACTTGGAAATTTATAGCATATATTTTCTAAAAGGTTTTAAGTTATTCACAATAAATACTGACCTTCTCCAAAACAGACCATAGTTGTCAAAATTGGAGCAAAAAGTCTCATTTATTATTATATATTATATTTATTAAATGCTTTTTGTTTAGAATTAATAGAATATTTAATTCCCTTATTCGAAAGGCTGAAATATAAAAAATTTATTCGAATAATTTACAAATAAAAAATAAATAAAATATCATATCAATATATTTAAAAATAAAAAAAGTTTTTCTTTTTTTAATAATTTTAATCATCTGCTATACTATTAATATTTCTAATATTTTTAATATTTTTCACAAAATTCAGATTCTATCTTAACTCTCCCGATAATATAAACTTTTTTGTTTCACCCACCTGGAGTATATTTAAAAAAATTTATTTGAGAGTAATATTTGTTAGTTAGTTCGGCTTAAGGTTTATGTGATATGTTTGCATAGAAAAACATAATATTATTTAAAAAAAAAAACCTTAAAAAGCATTTTTTTAATTATTGGAACATTCGACATAAATCCTTCGAAATGTTTTTTTCTTAATTTAAATATCTTATTCGTTTGGACAAAAAAAAAGAAATTGTTCTTATGTAAAGATTTTGTCTTAAGTTTGGCATTTTTTAATTTGTATTTTTTTTTTTAGTAAGAAAAATTTATTTAAAAAGGTTTGAGGATTTTTTCCAAAGAAAACAAGAAAAATTAGATGCCAGCAGAATGTAATGCCAAAATTTCAATTCATTTATTGAATCCACAGTTTAATAAAAATAATTTGTATGTTTAAGATGAATGTGTTGCACTGTACGTATACGTGATAAATTTGATATGTAATTAATTAATATTATTTATACGCAATATGGTCTGTTTTAACTTTGTCAAAAGTATTACTTTGTTTTTATGGAATTTTTTTTTAAACGAACTTTTAATTACATTTACACATCATAAATATAATGTCCACATTTTCAATATTTAAATTTTCCATGAAAATAAAATCAAAATCGAATCGAGTTAAAATATATTTGAACTATTTAAATAAAAAAAATCAAATTTTTTAACAGACTTACAAGAAACGGACGGAAATGGTAATGGATTGATTAAGATGTGACACTGGCACACGCAGGCACAATTTAAATGTTTGCTGTCGATAATAAAGTGCAACACTCAGATCAATATGAAAATGTGAGTCTAGAAGGAAGAAAGACAAATTAGTATCATATTATCATGCTGGTTTGAGATCACGAATGCTCATATAGCGCCTTTAAAGATCAATAGTGGCATTTGAGCATTTCTTAATAATCTTAGATTCTTTTAAACGAACAGTAATGAACTTAAAAGTAATAATAATTTTTTAATTTATTAGAATATTATATAATCATTTTTGCGAAAAAAAAGCACCGAATTCAAAACAGACAGACCGATAGATAATCATCAAATATGAAATAAATTACAGCGCACACAGAAGTACACATTCTGCTTAATTTTCAAGCTTTTAACTGAATCTGTTCAGAACATAGGGCCACATAAAACAAATTACGTCAACAGTGAAGACACCCTATAATTCTAAGATGATTTTTTATTACTTTCTTTTATTGGATGATACCTTTCACATGATTGTCTGTTACGATTCAATAGACATATAAAAATTATGTATGTTTTACGTGGGGACATCCATTATTTTTTAAAATTATAAACTTTTTTATAAAAATATGTGAAGTTTATATTTTAACACACGATATTGAACATATAATCTTCATAGTTATTCTGTTATCTCACTGCATAAAATTTGGGAAATACAGCATTGAGCTCCATACGTGTAAAGACTTGGGCTTATGCCATTGATCTTTTTTTTCAAGCATATTCAAAGAAACCAATCATATAAAAACGAGTTCTGAGCAAGAGAGTAATCAACTCAACTTGTTTTTCAAGCTTTATATTATGGAGCATCAACATGTATTTACATAGAAAATCCCATCAAAATCACTTGCCTCGAACAAACGACTTTAGCCAGAAACTCGCATTTTTTTCACAAAAACCATCATTAGTAAAAATAATATTCTCGATAATTTGTCACTCTCTTTGTCAACTGGTCTTAGCTCAGCTGCAAAAGATTATTATGACGACATTAAGAGGTGTTTATGGCAGAGGAAAATGTTAACAAAAGTTGAGTAAAAAGAATCTACGCAAAAAAAGTATTTTGCTTTGTTGAAAAGGTTCTATAAGCCTTTTAAAATTTTCCATACACTTATTTTTTATTTTAAACATTTTATCTCTGTGCTTTAGATTAAAAACTAAATTAAAAACACTTAATTTTTCTTCTGTTTATGCTACAGTTTCCTTTATAGTTTCTGTTAAAAAGAAAACAAAAATATTTTTTACGCATCTCGGTTACCTTTTCTGACATCAATTAAAATTTCTCATCTGCTCGCTCTAATTAAGCTAAACGTTAATAAAGTTTGATATAAACTATTAAAATTTCAAGTTGAAAAAAGCATTTAATAAAATAGCGATAACAACGTTATTTAAAAAAACTTAATGCTTATCTTTCATTTATTTCTTTGAAAAATTAACGAAAGGAAAAGTTGTGTTCATCATTTATGCATGAATATTTTATGACATTTCGTATAACAAACTCAAAAGGGGTAAAAGATTGAATAGTCAGCAAGAAGCCAGCATAAATATAAAATGTTTATTAATTAAAAATGTCTAAAATAGAAACAAACGTTTAATATTATTTCAACATTCTTAAGATGGGGCAAAAGAATTTTAACAAGAACAAACATTTTCGTCCTGGGTTGTCACAATTTTTGAGTGACAATTATTCCCCCCCAATAAAAGTTGTTATCTGTTAAATTTCTAAACATTTATGTAACATTTATAACGAAGAATAAGTCAACACCCTGCAGCAGATTGAAGCTTAATTAGTCTTGAAATATTTTTAAAATTATCTTTACTCAACTGTTGGTATAAATCTTTATTTTCTTTTGGTTGCTTTTAGTTAGTTCAATTCGGACAACCGCATGGAAGTACATTAATAAAGTAAAATTATTCTAATTGTGTAGAACCATTTTAATTTTTAAACAATTAAAAAAGAAATAAGCAGAAAATCTATTCTATCAAAATTATTTACACATGCATGTAGCAAGATATTTGCAAGCAAACTTTCATACAAACAGTATGAAATGAAATTATTTTCTATTTGTACCAACAATGATAATACACATATCTATTTGTTAAAAAACTCTGTACAAACACACAATAAAACTATTCAGTCATATCATCCACACACATTTTCAGTTGTTATGCGTTACTAGAAAAACATAACTACGTCCGCTTAACGCACACGAACTGGCTTCTCAGTTGCGTACTGTTAACTTACAAACTCAAAACTCAGTCGCTGTGTGTTAGTTTTGCTCCTGAAAATAGTAGACTGAATTCATTTGGTTTTTAGTTTTGTGTGTGCTCAGTTCGACTATTTTAAGCAGTCAAATAGTTGAAAATGAATACTCAAACTATTTTTAGTTCAGTCGCCAGTCAAAAAAAATTTTGTTGGTGCTGAATATTAAACCCTGGTTTTAACTTAAAAAAAACAAAGTTTTATAACTTACTTAAAATAATATAATATTTTTCACCATAATATATTATTATTAATCAAAGTATGGTTAAAAACAACAGTATAATGTTTGCGCTAAAAACTATTTTGTTCTAATTCTTGACAGTTTAGTAATTTTTCTGGTAGCTTAAATTTGAAATTTTTTTTTATTGTTGGAGATAAATAAAAATAATATGCAAAATATGAAAACAAATAAAAAGGAAACTAAAACATTAAAAAAAATTAAATAAATATGTATGTATTGTAAGCATATAAATGTTTATTTTTGTGTTTGATACCCAATTGTGAAATCATTTATTTCGGCTTACAAAATATATTTTTATATAACTGATTCTTGTAGCGTATGATCTAAACGTTATTATAAGCAAATCGTTAACGAATAAAACAATAATAAGTCTTTTACGTCAGGAAAATTTTACACTTACGAGACTTTATTATAATTCAATTATATAACATGACATTTTTTGCCATATTATTATATTTTAATTTAACCATTTAATGTTTATATGTGAACATAATTATGTTTATACTTTAGACAACAATATGGTTGCAAAGGTAACAATACTATGTTTCGTCAGCAACCACATAATGCAACCATAATATGTTGCTTTTAGATTATGGTTACCTCAACCATGTTTTTTCTTTGCGTGTACGACAAATCAGCAGCAATTGAGTCTTTTCAACTGGCTGCTCGCAAAACCCAGTCATTCTGGACCGCTTGAAAAAAAAAACTTTGTAATTGATAACAGATTGCTCCCCTTAAAAAACATTCATAATTTTAAAAATTAAAGGGTGTCCAAATACAAAGCATGTGTATAGTAGGAAGTGAATATAGGGGAAAGTCACAGAAAATGTTAACAGAGAAGGAAAGTAATAAAAAATAAACTTTAAAGTAAGTAAAGTACTCTAAGTATTCGAATAGGTAAATGTAATTTTACTATTTTCGCATGTACTTCAATGTCTGTTACAGCAAGAAGTTTAAAATTTGAAATTAAAGGGTGTCCCCATAGGTAATGTTATGGATTTCTCTTCTGAACCGTTATAGATAGATACTTAAAATTTAAACAAAGTGTGCAACACTATATCTGCTATTACTAGTATAAAAGAATCAAGGGGTGTCCTCACAGCTGACGTAATTTGAATTATACGACCCAATCTTCTTAACCGTTCTTAATCGAATACTTGAAAATTACACAGAATATGTAATTATATGTCCGCTATAACATAAGTATTAAAATATAAAATTAGAAATTATAGGGTGTCCTCACAGGTGATGCAATTTGATAAAAATGGAGTTATCTTTTGTAATTTGAATAAAGTGACCCACTTGCTGACCCACTTACCATCTGTCTGCTTTAAAATCGGTTTTAGTTTTTTTTGCAAGAGTTATTATTTTATTTAAATAATAGCAGGACCCATAACTTCGTCTGCGTATTATTTTTAATTTTTTTAAATTCAATTTACGAAATGTGTTTTTAAACATTTATTGCAGAGTTCTGTAAGCAGAGTTAAACATTTTTCATTTATAAAAATAAAATGTGCTGAGAACTGTTTTAGCACCATCATAACCGTTAAATTTCCTGCTTTCACATTTGTATCTCTATTTGCTTTACAAGGGGACATTTTTTTCTGAAAGAGAAGTATTCTATGTTTGAACCAAGGTTCTAAGGGACTGCTTCACAAAATTGTATTCAAATCCATACAGCAGTATTTACATGGTACGTATAAAGACAGATATACAGAAATAAGTTTCAAAAAAATATTTTAGATACAGAAAGGGCCATGTTAAACTTTTATTATATAAATGAACTGAAATTCATTTAGTCTTAAGTTCATTTTTTAATTATTAAAATCCTTTTTTTTAGAAAAAAAATATTTTATAAAAGTAAAAAAAAAGAAAAATTAGAACAAGAAAAATTAGACACCAGCAGAATGTAATGCTACATTTTCTGGATTGCTGCATCCTTCATCAGCATTCTTCGCATCTATCTTTGTGTACATTGTAAACATCATCTATTTAAGCAACTAACTTTTCGCATCTATTAAGAGTTTTATTTGTTTTCAAATTTAAATGTCATTTAATTTTAATTTAATTTAATTATTTATTTAATTACAAAATGATTTTTTGTTATTTAATAAATTATATAACTTATTCAATTAATTAAACATTTGAGTCAATTAGAAATGTAAGTAATTGTCAAAAAAAAAATTCTAAAAATCAAACAAGGAATTCCATTATTTTTCATAAAAAAAATTTTATTACGTTCTTAATTCTAAATTATCTTGACTCTAAGACCACTTGATGTAAAATCTATTCATAAACTAAGGAAACTAGACGAAAATATAAAAGTTTTCTTCAATAAAAATACGTAATCTACTTTAAAGGAAAAAAATAGGAACTTAAGATGTTGCAACGTGTAAAGCAAAAAAGAAGAGGACCATAAAATTGAAATATATTTTTTTATTGGAAGTAATTTCTTTACTTCTATCGTACATTTTCAAACGCAGAGAAGACAAATCCCACAAAGTTAGCATTTTTTTGAATTCTTGATCACTTTCGAGACTATTTTGACTCTTCTACACGATTATAATAATCGCTTATGCGTTCGTTTTAGAGTCGAAAATGATTGTTTTGTCAGGAGAAAATGGTACCCTAGCCGCGACCCTTCTGAAGGAGTCCTTTATGACTCGCGTTTTTGACTCAATTTCTACTTTGAATAGTACTTATAATTAAATACGAAACTTTTTCGAGTCATTTTTTCATTATATTATTAGTCGCATGCGAGTGTTCTTCGAATCATATCATACGTCTGTTTCTAATTGTATTTCCTTAAAATCAAACATGGCAAATAACAGTCTGCTTATTTTATCTAATTTTATTAAAATTCAAATTTAGAAAAATAAATTTAAAAAAATTATTTTACGTTTGTATCTACTTACATATGTATATTTTCTTTTTTTTATCGTTAGGATGTGCTAAATATGTCTCTAAAATAATTCAAAAACAGTCGAATTTCAAGCATTTGTTTTTTGTACTTTTTGTTTTGTAAACAACTCGTTTTCTTTGTGTTTGTCGGAATTATATTCGAGTCTCTTTTTAAACGCACAACTGATTAATCTGTTTTAAGTCATCTTGGGTAGTCTCAAGACTTACTTTGCTTATTTTTTTTAACAATTTTCCAAATGTTAACTGGGCATTCACACATAAATAACTCTTTTTGTCTTTTTCGTATGCCTTTAAGGAAAATTGGGTAATTAAGCCTCTTATTTTTTTTTCTCTTTGGCTCTGCCTGATTTTTGAAATTATGCCTTTTTAAGCACATAAAGATTAACGCACACACTTGTCTACTTGGATGCTCTTGTTATCACTCATTCACACGTACATAAAACACATTTATCTGTATTAAAATGTGTGTGACACACAGTGATTTTCAGAAGTTTTAAAAGAATGATTTGTTTAATATTAAATTTTTTTCAGGTTTTCGAAACAACGTTACATAAATAAAATTTAGTTAAAGAACTTCATAAAAAAGTATTTCTATAAATTTCTTAAGATTGTTGCAGTGATTCAAACAATTAATTCATTATATCTGCTGATATCTAAAGAAAATAACATTTGCTCTGTGTTTTAGGAATACAACGTTTAAAAAATAATTTTCTTTTTCATCAAAAAAAAAAAAAAAGCGATAAATGGCCTCGAACTTGACTTAAATCAAAAATAAACAAACTTTTTTCTTTTCAGCATCTACTGCTTAAACAAATGCTTTACACATACATACATATGTATGTCGAATTCATCTCATAAACATGAGTGTATGTATGTTTGTTTCAATATGTTATTTAAGTTTGACTTTGACGACACATCTTGTGCATATGAGGATTATCATTATTATTACTTTCTGTTATGAATACAAAAACTAAGCAAGTAAAATTGTATTGAAAATAAGGCCTTCAACTTCTTTTATAAAATGTTCTTTTTTTTTGCATTACACAACCCCCTTTATTATTCTAGACCAAATGGTATGCTTCATATTTTTCTTGTCTTCCTCTTTCTTCTTTTCTTCAGCCTTCAATCTCTATTTTGTTAAATGAAATAAGAACAGCCATAATAACAATAGCAGCAACAACAACAAGAGGAAATTCAAATTTCATTCATACAAGTGTCTGCAAGCAGGATAATGTTACAGCTGTCAGAGTTGTCATGCTTGTGTGCTGTTCACGTACACAGGGGATGTAAATTTATTGTACCAAAAAGTTAAAGAATTTTTAGCCGATTAATGTACCAAAATTAATTTAATTATTATTTAAATTAAATACAGTGTGCTACAAAACTGGTACTAATTTGATTTTTGTAGTTTTTATTTATTAAAAACTATTTCATAAAACAAAAGTAAATACATTGATTCATAGTTTAACTACATGTACAATTCGTTGGCATTATGCAGTAAGGCTGATGTTTATAGATAAGTCCCATTAAGAAAAATATATAATTTTAAAATTAAAGGGTGTCCCCATACAAAAAACATGATTTATTAACCGTAACGGACACACATACATAATTTTAACAAAGTTTGCATTACTGCAGAATGCAATAAAAAGTAAAAGCTAAAGGTTTAAAGGGTGTCCTCACAGCTGGCGTAATTTGACTTATATGACCCCATCTTCTAAACCATTATAGTCAAATAAAACAAATAGTAAAAATTTGGAGTTTAAATGTGTCCCCATCGGTGATACAATTAGAAATGTATGGCATTATCTCTTGAACCGCTATAGACAGGCAGTTAAAGAAAAAGTAATAAATTTATAATTGAAAAAGGGTATCCCTATAATAGATGTTATTTGATCTACATGCAAGATTTGGCATTTCTATACCAATGACTTATTTTCTTAATTGCTTTCGTCCAAATTTCATTTCATATTCTGTGACCAGTTGTCCGACTTACTGCTTTAAAGTCGAATTTTATTTTCAAGAATTTTTATTACATATCGGATGTTTTTTTTAAGCCCGATAGAGCTTTAAATTGTAAAAAATAACACAAAAAATCAAATAGTAACAAAAAAAAAATTTTTAATACGAGTATGAAAGATCAGAACATGGCATTAATATTTAAAAATGATTTCGAGCATATGGCCACCTTGGCTACTCATTACGAAGCGCATTCTAAACGTCCAATTTTGGATCACTTTTTCAAGTATTGCTGGCCTTATGTCACGAATAACACGAACAATGTTGGCCTCCAAAGCGTCAATTGTTGCTGGTTTATCAGCATAAACCAGCGACTTCATATGGCCCCACAGGAAATAATCGAGAGGTGTCAAATTGCACGACCTTGGGCGCCAATTGTTAGGCTGATTTCTTGAAATCGCTAAATTTTGATTTCAATAACTCTATGGTTCCGGTTGCCGTATGGCATAAAAACTACATTTCGTCCTGATCAATGGCATCCATATTTTCAAACAAAAAATCATTAATCATGGCGCGGTAATGATCTCCATTGTCCGTAACGTGAGATCCAGCCATATTTTTGAAGAAATAATGTCCGATGATGCCACCTGTGTGTAAACCACATCAACCAGTGCATTTTTCTGGATGCAATGCAGTCTGTAGGGTATGTTGTGGATTGGTCTCACTCTCTATGCGGCAATTTTGCTTCTTAACAAACCCGTTTAGCCAAAAATGAGCCTCATCGCTGAACACAATTTGGCGATAAAACAACGAGTCAGTTACTAACTGCTCTAGAGCCCAATCGGCGAAAGAACGACACACATAATTGCCTCATGGCTTTAATTCCTGCACTAGCAGCATCTTATACGGGTGTAGGCCAAAATCT